>CM057461.1:125583662-126303662 GCA_030035585.1 Dugong dugon
ACCTAGCTACCTTAATATAATTATTGATATCATTAGATAAGAATATCTACACATATACACATATACATATATAGACACACACATATTTAACAATACGTATATATATATAACTTGCAAATTCTAAAGTGTCATGTATATTTAAACTATTATTTTGAAGAAAATAAAATAGGCCAGTGTCTTCACACTAATAATAATAGCCGACTGTCACTGAATAATTATTACATGGCAAGCACTATCATACAAATTATCTCATTTATTCCCACGGGAGCCCTATGAGATAAGTACTTTTATCTTCATTTTATAGATGAGGAAACTGAGGCTTAGAAAGGTTAAAATAACTGGTTGAAAGGTATACAGCAAGTGTTTGGGTTGGAATTCATACCCTGATAGGCTAACCTCCCAGCCCATAGTCTTAATGCCTCTGGTATTCTACAAATTATGAAGATAAGCAAGAGACAGCTTAAAGCCCTTGGAAGAACATGAGCTTTGAAGTCTGGCAGACGTGCTCTCGAAGTTTGTCTCTATTGCCACAGGCTATCTGATAACCACTGGCTATTTGATATTGAACAAGCCACTCAAACCTTCTGAGCCTCAGTTGTGTCATCTTTAAAATGCGGATGATGCTAGCAATCTCATAGATGGCATCCTGTAATTCCAGTACCAGTTGACATTCATTCGATTCCAACTTACGGCGGCCCCATGTGCTGCAGAGTAGAACTATGTTTCGTAGGGTTTTCAAAGGCCACAGATCACCAGGCCTTTCTTCCAAGGCATCTCTGGGTGGGTTTGAACCGCAGCCTTTCAGTTAGTAGTTGAGTGTTTAACTGCTTGTGCCAACCAGGAACTCCTATAATTATAGGAGGATTAAATGAAGTAATGTCCATAAAGCACGTAGCACAGAGCCTTGAGTCCTTTGGTTGCATTTATATATACAACCTCACTATATTAAAATTCAATAGAAAAAATAGCATTACAAAAACACTCAAAAAAAAAAATTAAAATTCAAGTGTCAATTAATGAAGGGTAAGAAGTAGAAATGGAGAGAGAATTACGTATACTTACTTTTAAGTTTATCGGTTTTGATTATTTGTTCCCATTCACTGATGTAAGGTCCAGAATTGTCCAGAAGATTATCTCTAGAATATTACATGAGATAATTTTACTAATCCCATTTTTGAATTTTTCCCACCTTTAGTAAATTTGCCATTTTCTTTAGAGAAAAGTGCTTTTTATATATTTACCATCCCTTTTTATTGTTTTAAAAATGATTTTTCTATTGTTTTGCAGCCATTAAATTTTTTTTTTTAATTTGCTGTTCTCAAGTGGTTTACATTCTCTATAGGTTAAGTACGGATGCTTCTTACAGATAAGGGACATCTAACTATATTTCAGAAAAAAAACAAACAAACAACCAAACCTGTTGCAGTCAAGTGGATTCCAACTCATAGCAACCCTACAGGACAGAGTAGAACTGCCTCATAGGGTTTCCAAGGAGCAGCTGGTAGATTCGAACTGCTGACCTTAACCGTAGCTCTTAACCACTGCACCACCAGGGCTCCAAATTTCAGAAGGAAAGGAAATTATCGTAAAAGTAAATTATATCTAAGTTAAACAAAAGACTAAATAAAGTTGTAATGATAAAAGGGTAAATGTGAATGGAGGAGAGCATGCCAGGAAGAGGGAACAGTATGTATAAAAGTCCAAAGATGAGAGAAGCATAGTATATGTAGGGAATCACAAGTGATTTGACATGGTTGTAGCATAAAATATTGAGGGGGGAAGGATGGAAGGTAGGGGAGGATTATATTGTGAGAAATGGGGCTGTTGAGACAGGATCAAGATAATGAGGGCCGTGTAAAATATATTAAAGAATTTGGACAACATAATGAGAGTAATAGAAACCAGCACGAATCTTTAATTAAGCAAGTGAGTAGTATCATGAGATTTGTATGCTGAAAAGAACATTCCGCCTATGTGCATGGTCTGGGTGGAGGAAGAGGTTGAGTGAGGGAGACCATTTCCAAGGCAGATTGGTGAGTTCAATTGGGTGATGAAGGGAGGGCTGAACTAGAATAGCAGAAAGGAAGTTGAAAAGAAACGGGCACCCATTAGAGGTATCTAGACGCAACAGGAAGTGATGATGTGGGAGGTTAGAGAAAGAGTATAGTTTAAGAAACAGTTGTCGAGGGGCCTTTGAGTGCATTTTGGCAAATGAGTAGACAGTTGGACATCATTATTTGAAACAGAGAATCAGGAAAAAAAATAGTTGAGCAGGGGTGGAGCAAGTGAGGTTAGTATTCGAATAATCTAATTGGAGGTTATCTGTGAGGTATCCGGGGCTCAGGAGGAAGGTTCTGGACCAGAATCACAGGTTTGGAGTCACATGAGTATTGGTGTTAGTTGAGGTGGGTGTGGGATGAATGCACTGGGGAGAGTGTATAAAAGGGGTCCTAGGATAGAGCCCTGAGAATATTTTTCAGACTGGCAGAGAAAGACCAAAAGGAAGATTTTTTGTTAATTCCCGTTTTAAAATTTGCCATCCGTTGCCTAGCAGGGTTTGGGGATTAGTTTTGAAAGTCATAAGAAAAAGATGCTACAAGAGTAGGATATATTTGGCCCAATTGTGCAATAATGGACATTTTTCTCACAGGATTTAGTAAGGGCATCACAGTAAGTCTTGGTTACTCATGTTGAAGTATTGTATATATTCTATTTTCTATCATTTATTTTATGTTTTATTTATATCTTAACTAATTCCAGAAAATATTTTAAATAGATTACACAAAACAGGGCAATATAAAATAAAATTAGACACAAACTACTTACAATAAATCAAGACTCACATTTAGGGAGGGCAGCCAAAGTGAGGAATTTCCAATGGCAGATATGTAGGAGTCATACACATTTAGTTTGGATTTGATTAAGGCTGTGTCTGATATTCTGGATATTTACTTATTCTTTGTATTTACTTTAAATATTTTCATTTTTTATCTTTCCTTATTACAAAATAATAATTTCATTCTATTGAAAAATAATGCATGTACATTTTAGAAAATTTAGAAAATAAGCTTAAAGAAGAAAAGAAATTCACCCATAGTCCAGTGATCCTTTAAAATAAATTGCATGAAGTCAAGATTTTTTTTAAATTTTATTTTATTGTACTTCAGGTGAAGGCTTACAGAACAAATAGTTTCTCATGAAACAGTAGTACACATGTTGTTTTATGACATTGGTTAACAACCCCACAACATATCAACCTTCTAACTTCTCAACCTTTTTTTTGGTGAAAATACACATAGCCAAAGATACACAGTTTCAAAAATTTCTACATACACAGTTCAGTGACACTGACTACGCTCTTCCAATTGTGCTGTTATTCTCACTTAAGATGAAGGCTTACAGAACAAAATAGTTTCTCATTTAACAGTTACTGCAAATGTTGCCCTATGACAATGGTTAACAATCTCACAACACATCAACAATATCCTTACTCAATCTTGTGTTCCCTATCACCAGGTTCCTTGTCCCCTTCTGCCTTCTGGCCCTTGTCACTGGACTCCTGTACCTCGTTAGTCTCATTTGGTTTTACGGGGCTGTCCACTCCCAGGCTGAACAGTGAACCTCGGAGGTAACTTCACCACTGAGCTAAAAGGGTGTCTGGGGGCCATACTCTCAGGGTTTCTCCAGTCTCCTTTAGGCCAGTAAATCTGGTCTTTTCTTTGTGAGTTAGAATTATGCTCTACATCCTTCTCCACCTCTGTCCAGAACCCTCTGTTGTGATCCTGGTCAGAGCAGTCAGTGGTGGTAGCCGGGCACCATCTAGCTGTTCTGGACTCAGTCCGGTGGAGGCCTTCGTAGCTGTGGACCATTAGTCCTTCGGACTAATCTTTTCCTTGTATCCTGTTCTCTTCATTTTCCCTTGCCCCCGAAGGGATGAGACCAGTGGAGTATCTTAGATGGCTGCTCACAGGTTTTTAAGACGCCAGACACTACTCACCAAGGTAGAATGTAGAGCATTGTGTTTATAAGCTGTGTCATGCCAATTGAGCTAGATGTTCCCCAAGACCATGGTCCCCTGAGCCCTCCGCCCAGCAACTCAGTCCCTCAGGGAGTTTGGACGTGTCTATGGGGCTTCCATGACCTTTCCTTGTACAGGTTGTGCTAGTTTCCCCTGTATTGTGTACTGTCTCACCCTTCACCCAGATTCCACTTATCTATTGCATATTTAGTATTTCCCCCCCGACCCCACCCATCCCTGGTAACCAACAAAGATTGCTACATTTTGTGTGTGAACTTTATCATGGGTTTTTAAAATAGAGGTCTCATACAATATTTGTCCTTTTGTGATTGACTTATTTCACTCAGCATAATGTCCTCCAATTTCATCCATGTTATGAGATGCTTCACAGATTCATTGTTGTTCTTTCTCGTTGCATAGTACTCCATTGTGTGTATGTACCATAGTTTGTTTATCCATTCATCTGTTGATGGGCACCTAAGTTGTTTCCATCGTTTTGCTACTGTGAACAATGGTGCCATGAACATAGGTGTGCATATGTCTATTTGAGTGACGACTCTTATTTCTCTAGGATATATTCCTAGGAGTGGGATTGCTGGATAGAATGGTATGTCTATTTCTAGCTTTCTGAGGAAACACCATATCATTTTCCAAAATGGTTGTATCATTTTGCATTCCCACCAGCAGTGCATAAGAGTTCCCATCTCCCCGCAGCCCCTCCAACATTTGTTATTTCCAGTGTTTTTGATTCGTGCCAGTAATGCCGGGGTGAGATGTTATCTCATTGTGGTTTTAATTTGCATTTCTCTAATGGCTAGTGATTGAGAGCATTTCCTCATGTGTCTGTTGGCCATTTGAATGGCTTCTTTGGTGAAGTGTCTGTTCATTTCCTTTGCCCATTTTTCAGTAGGATTATTTGTCTTTTTGTTCTAGAGGTGTTGGATTTTCTTGTAGATTATGGAGATTAGAACTTTGTCTGACTTGTACTGTCCAAAATTCTTTTCCCAGTCTGTAGGTTCTCTTTTTACTCTTTTGGTGAAGTCTTTTGAAGAGCATAGGTGTTTGATTTTTTAGAAGATCCCAGTTATCTAGCTTATCTGTTGGGTTTTGTGTGTTGATGGTTATGGTTTGTATCCTGTTAATGCCATGTATTAAGGCCTGAAGTGTTGGTCCTATTTTTTCTTCTATGAACTTTATAGTTTTAGGCTTTATATTCAGGTCTTTGATCCATTTTGAAGTAGTTTTTGTATACGGCGTGAGGTATGGGTTCCGTTTCACTTTTTTGCAGATGGATATCCAGTTTTGCCAGCACCATTTGTTAAAAAGACTGTCTTTTCCCCATTTGATGGACTTTGGGCCCTTGTTGAAGATCAGATGACAGTAGGTGGATGGATTTACATCTGGGTTCTCAATTCTGTTCCATTGGTCAATGTATCTGTCGTTGTACCAGTACCAGGCTGTTTTGACTACTGTAGCTGTATAGTAGGTTCTAAAGTCAGGTAGTGTGAGTCCTCCAACTTTATTCTTCTTCTTAGGTAGTGCTTTACTTATTCGGGGCTTCTTCCCTTTACATATAAAGTTAATGATTAGTCTTTCCATCTCTTTGAAGAATGTTGTTGGTATTTGGATCGGGATTGCATTGTATTTGTAAATTGCTTTGTGTAGAATTGTCATTTTCACAATGTTGAGTCTGCCTATCCATGAGCATGGTATGTTTTGCCATTTATGTAGATCCCTTTGGGTTTCATGCAGAACTGTTTTGTAGTTTTCTTTGTATAGGCCTTTTATATCCCTGGTCAGATTTATTCCTAAGTATTTTATCTTTTTAGGGGCTATTGAAAATGGTATTGTTTTCCTGATTTCCTTTTCATCATTCTCCTTACTGGTGTATAGGAATCCAACTGATTTTTTAATGTTTATCTTGTGTCCTGCTACTCTGCTGATGCTTTCTATTAGTTCCAGTAGATTTCTCATGGAGTCTTTAGGGTTTTCTATGTATAGTATCATATCATCTGCAAACAGGGACAGTTTAACTTCTTCATTACCAATTTGGATGCCCTTTATTTCTTTTTCTTGCCTTATTGCTCTAGCTAGAACTTCCAGCACAGTGTTAAATAGGAGTGGTGATAAAGGGCATCCTTGTCTTGTTCCTGTTTTCAAGGGGAATGTTTTCAGCCTCTCTCCATTAAGAATGATGTTGGCCGTTGGTTTTGCATAGATGCCCTTTCTTATGTTGAGAAATTTCCCTTCTATACCTATTTTATTGAGAGTTTTTATCAGGAAGGGGTGTTGGACTTTGTCACATGCCTTTTCTGCATCAATTGAGATGATCATGTGATTCTTTTCTTTCCTTTTATTTATGTGGTGGATTACATTGATTGATTTTCTAATGTTGAATCGTGCTTGCATACCTG
The DNA here is from genome assembly GCA_030035585.1 of Dugong dugon. Lineage (NCBI taxonomy): Eukaryota > Metazoa > Chordata > Mammalia > Sirenia > Dugongidae > Dugong > Dugong dugon. The sequence continues at coordinate 125,590,095 of CM057461.1, forward strand.
GTATGAATCCTACTTGGTCGTGGTGTATTATTTTTTTGATATGATGCTGAATTCTACTGGCTAGAATTTTGTTCAGAATTTTTGCATCTATATTCATGAGAGATATTGGTCTGTAATTTTCTTTTTTTGTGACGTCTTTGCCTGGTTTTGGTATCAGCGTTATGCTGGCTTCATAGAATGAATTTGGAAGTGTTGCTTCCTCTTCTATGCTCTGAAATAGCTTGAGTAGTACTGGTACAAGCTCTTCTGTAAATGTTTTGTAGAATTCTCCAGTGAAGCCATCTGGGCCAAGGCTTTGTTTGGTTGGGAGTTTTTTTATTACCTTTTCATTCTCTTCTCTTGTTATGGGTCTGTTCAGATTTTCAACATCACTTTGTTGTAGTTTGGGTAGGCCGTGTGTTTCTAGAAATTTATCCATTTCCTCTAGGTTTTCAAATCTGTTGGAGTATAGTTTTTCATAATATTCTGTTATAATCCTTTTTATTTCAATTGGGTCTGTTGTAATGTCCCCCATTTAATTTTTACTTGGTTTCTTTGTGTCCTCTCCTGTTTTTCTTTTGTCAGTCTGGCCAGTGGTTTGTCGATTTTGTTGATTCTTTCAAAGAACCAACTTTTGGTTTGGTTGATTCTTTCTACTGTTTTTTTGTTCTCTATTTCATTGATTTCTGCTCTGATCTTTACTATTTCGTTTCTTCCAGTGGTTGTGGGCTTTTCTTGCTGTTCTCTTTCTTTTTGTTTGAGTTCTGTAGTTAATGTTTTGATTTTGTCCCTTTCTTCTTTTTTGATATGTGCATCTATTACTCTAAATTGTCCTCTGAGAACTGCCTTTGCTGTGTCCCAAAGGTTTTGGTATGATGTGTTTTCATTCTCATTTGATTCTAGGAATTGTTTAATTCCATCTCTGATTTCTTCTATTACCCACTGATGTGTAAGCAGGGTATTATTCAGTTTCCACGTAGTTGATTTGTTTTCCTTGCTCTTTCTAGTGTTAATTTCTACCTTGATGGCATTGTGGTCAGAGAAGATACTTTGAATTATCTCAACATTTTGGATCTTGTTGAGGATTGCTCTGTGGCCCAAGATGTGGTCTATTCTGGAGAACGTTCCATGTGCATTGGAAAAGAATGTGTACTTTGCAGCGGTTGGATGGAGTGTTCTATATATGTCTACGAGGTCAAGTTGGCTGATTGTGCCCTTTAGGTCTTCTGTATCTTTGCTGAGTTTCTTCTTAGTTGTTCTGTCCTTTACTGAGAGTGGTGTGTTGAAGTCTCCTACTATTATTGTGGAACTGTCAATTTCTCTTTTCAGTGTTGTTAGAGTTTGTTTTATGTATTTTGGAGCCCTGTCAGTGGGTGCGTAGGTGTTTATTATGGTTATGTCTTCATGATGGATCATCCCCTTAATCATTATATAGTGTCCTTCTTTTCTTTTATGGTAGATTTTGTTTTCAAGTCTATTTTATCTGAGATTAGAATTGCCACTCCTGCTCTTTTTTGGTAGTTGTTAGCTTGATATATTTTTTTCCAACCTTTGACTTTTAATAAATTCACATCTTAATTTCTAAGGTGTGTCTCTTGTAGACAGCATATTGATGAATCCTGTTTTCTTATCCATTCTGTCACTCTCCGTCTCTTTATGGGTGCATTGAGTCCATTTACATTCAGTGCAGTTATTGATAGATGTGTTTGTTGCTGTCATTTTGTAGTGCTTTTTTTTGTGGTGCTGAAGTGTTCTTTGTTCTTCTTACTCTCTTGGGCTGAGTTACTTTTGTTTGTGGATTTTTTTTTCATTTCTTTTCTTTTTGTAGGTTTTTTTTTTGCTGAGACTTTATGTTTTTCATCTTTATTTTTATGAGTTGGTTTGTTAACTTTCTTTGTGGTTACCGTGAATTTTACCCTTATCTTTCTATGTCTGAAGCAGTCTACTCTTACTTCGTATCGCCTTGCCTTCCTCTCCATTAGAAGGTTCTATACCTATGCAGTTTATTCCTTCTTTCATTGTTTTGATGTTGTTGTCATCCATCGATTGACTGCTCTGATTCCCTGTTGTATTTCTTTTGGTTTTGGATAGTCCTCGAGAGTTCATTTCCTAGATTGGTATCTGGCTCATACGATCCTGCGTCCTAGGTCCTGCCTGAGGGCTGAAGCTGTTTGTCCTCAGATCGAAGAACTCCCTTTAATAATTCTTGTAAGTTTGGTTTGACTTTTACATATTCCCTTGGTTTCTGTTTATCTGGAAATGACCTAATTTCACCATCAAATTTGAACGAGAGTTTTGCAGGATATATTATTCTTGGCTGGCATTTTTTTCTTTCAAGATTTTATGTATGTCATCCCATTGCCTTCTTGCCTGCATGATTTCTGCCAAATAATCTGAGCTTAGTCCTATTGTTTCTCCTCTGTATGTGACTTCTTGTTTTTCACGAACCGCTCTTGGGATTCTTTGTTTGTCTTTGGTTTTGGCAAGTGTGAATATGATAAGCCTTGGTGATTTTCTTTTGGGGTCTCTTCTATATGGGGTTCATTGAGCTCTTGGATGGCCAGCTTTTCATCTTTCATAATATTGGGGAAGTTTTCTGTCAGCAGTTGCTCAGTGATCTTCTCTGTGTTTTCTGTTTTCTCCCCCTGTTCTGGAATGCCAATCGCTCGTCAATTTTTGCTTTTAATTGTGTCCCACATAACTCTCAGGTCTCTTCATTTTTCTTTGTTCTTTTTTCTGAGTTTTCCTGAAACAGAGTTGTATCCAAGTGTTTGTCTTCAGTTCCACTGATCCTGTCTTCCACGGTTTCAAATCTGCTTCTCAACCCTTCTCTGACAGCATCCTTTTTCGAAATCTTGTTGTTTATGTTTTGGATTTCTAATCGTTGTCTTTGTATAATTTCTAGTTGTGAATTTATTTTGGCATTTTGTTCCTGTATCATCTTCCTGAATTCTTCCAATTTTTTGTCTGTATTTTCCATGAATTTGTCTATTTTTTTCTCATGTTTGTCAGCTTTTTCCCTCAGTTCTTGGAAAATTCCAAGTGTTAGAGATTTGAATTCCCTATCAGGTACTTCTAGTGCATTTTCTTCCACAGGAGAGTCTTCTGATGTTTTAATTTGGACGCCTACTGGAACCATTGTATCCTGTTTTTGTAAACGTTTTGATATTGTTTGCTGTTTTGGGGGCATTCAGTAGATATTTCTCTTGTTTATTGATTGTAGATTTGTTTGTTTCATCCCGGCTGTTTTGTCTCCCCCTGGATGCTCCGTGAGGCTGCTTTCTCGTATCCCCATTTGCTGGTCTCTGATAGGAGTCCAAGATGGTGGATCCGCACTGCGTTAGCTGGTAGGGGACCTCTGCATGAATCTCTCCTCACTCTCCATTCTTTTTCAGTATTCTCACTCCATTTGGTGCTCTGCTGAGTTCTTTATCTCTTCATTTGATGTTCTAGGGTTTCAGGATTGTTGCATTCTCTGTTTGGCTTAGTTTTTCGGATCTTTGCTGTGGAGGGATGGCGTGGTGCTTCTGCCTAGAGCGCCATCTTGCCGGAACTTCCAAAGTCAAGATTTTTGACTAGTTTTTGATTGCTAAATCCCCAGGACCTAGAACCCTGTCTGACACATAGTAGACATTTTAATAAACACTTGTAATAACAGATTAAGAGATATCATGGTTTAATATCTTGTTGTTGTTAGTTGCTTAGTGGCTTAAAACAACACAGTTGGCTCTGGCTTATGGTGACCTTATGTATAACAGAACAGAACATTGCCTGGTCCTCTATCATGTACATAATCATTGATAGGTTTGAGTCCAGTGTGATCCATAAGGTTTTCATTAGCTAATTTTTGGAAGTAGATCGCCAGGCCTTTCGTCCTAGTCTGTTTTAGTCTGGAAGCTCTGTTGAAACCTGTCCACCATAGGTGACCCTGCAGCATAACAGCAACACACAAGCCAACATGGTCAACAAACTGACAGATGGGTTTTAGAAATCACAAGCGTTTGAGAAATCACTTAAAATTAAAAAAGGAAGCTACTTAGTGATACTTTTCACTCCCACACATATTAATGGATCACGTTCAGTATACTCTGCTCTGTTTGAGAGTCATTAGAATTGCTTGTAAATAAGATACAGATACCTCCCTCTGCTTTTTTTTTTTTTTTAAAGAATATAGACGTTTCTTGGCTCAACCTAGCCCATCCTGACTTGTTTTCACTTTTCCCTTATTGCCCACTCCATTTTGTCATCTACACAACACTTATTGAACATCCGCAACGTGCCAGGCACCGTTCTAGGTAATGTGGATATAGCAGTAAAATAGAAACAGATGACGTCTCAGATCTATGAAGTTCACATTCTAGTGGGGAGAAACAGGACAATATATAAAGAAATGCATTACATTCCAAGTAGTAATTCGTGCTCTGAAGAAAAAATAGTGCATGCAAGAGAACAGAGAGTGATGACCGGGGGAAGGACACTATTTTTAGAAAAGTGGGTTAAAGGAAGCCTTTCTGAAAAGGAGCTGTTTGACCAGAGGCCTAAATAAAGTGCAGGGTAGCCTGGAGAAGTGCATTTCTGGTAGAAAGAAAAGATGCCTGGTGTGTTTGAGCATCAGCAGGGGGCTAATGTTCCCAGAGCCCAGGGGCTGGATAGCAAGAGTTGAATTTGCAGATGTAACCGAAAGCCAGAAAATATAGGGTCTTGTAGGCTTTGGTAAGCACTTGAAATTTTATTTTGTATGGGATGAAAAGCAATTGGGGAATTTCAACAAACAAGTGACGTAATTCAATTTATGTTGAAAAGCATCACTCTGGCTACTATATTAAGAACAGATTCTAGAAAGTTAAGAGTAGAACCAGGGAGGCCAGTGGGAAGCTGCTAAATAATCCCGGAAAAATATCAAGAAGACTTGGATTAAGATGGCAATGGTGGGGATTTGGAGAAGAGATGGGTTTGGTATATATTTTGAAAGTAAAGCTGACAGAGTTTTCTATTAAATTTTATGCGGGAATTGGGAAAAAAGGGGAGTAAAGTGCTGGAGTAACTGTAGACTGGAGTTATGATTTACTGAGTTGGGGACCAGTAGGAGAGGAGCTGATGAGAGGGTAGGGAAAATCAAGAGTTTGGCTTTGGACATGTTACCTTTGAGATATCAGTGAGGTACATAGTAAATTTGATAGTTGGGCCACTGAATAGTTAAGTCTGGAATGCCAGATAGAGGTGTAAGCTGGAGTTATAATTTGGGAACAGTCATCATATAAATGGTATTTATGGTCATGGAATTGACAGGATTAACTAGAGACTGACAGAGAAGAGAGGCAGTCTAAGAAATGATCCCTGGTCAGGAAGAAGGAAGACAAGAACGATTCTGCAAAGGTATTTGAGAAGGATTGAGCTGTGAGGTAGGACAAAAGCTGAGAGAATGGTGTCCTGAGAGGAATGTGACAAAGGTGTTTAAGTATAAGGAAACTCAAATTAGTCATGATATGTTAAGTGAAATTGAGATGGAGAATCAAAGATTAGATCTGGCAATGTGGAGGTCAAGAGAGTTTTGGTGGTGATACAGAAATGAAAGACTGATTGGAAGAAAGGAAGTAGAGACACTGGTAATTATTTTGAGGAGTTTAGTTGTGAAGGAGTAGAGAAATAGATTATTCCAAAGACTCTTGTATTAGTTTCCTAGTGCTGCTACATCAAATTACCACAAACTTAGTGGCGTAAAACAACAGAAAATTTTCTTACAGTCCTGGAGGCCATAAGACTGAACAAACTCAAAATGTCGTCAGGGTCATGCTTCTACCAAAGGCTCTAAGGGAGAATCCTTCCTTACCTCTTCCAGCTTTTGGTGGTTCCTGGTGTTCCTTGGTTGGTGGCAGCATAGCTCCAATTTCTGCCGTCTTCATCTGGCCTTCTCTGCTGTGTGTCTGTTTGTCTTCTCCTCTTGTTATAAGGATACCAGCCATTAGATTCGGAGTCCACCCTAAACCTAGTATGATATCATCTCAAGATCTTAACCCAATTACATCTGCAAAGACCAGATTGCCAAATAAGTTCACATTCTCAGGTACTAGCTATTATGACTTGGACCTATCTTTTTGGAGGACACTATTCAGTCCACTGGAGCCCTGGTGGTGCAGTGGTTAAGAGCTTCAGCTGCTCATCAAAAGGTCGGCAGTTTGAATCCACCAGACTCTCCTTGGAAACCCTCTGGAGCAGTTCTACCCTGTCCTATAGGGCCACTATAGGGTTGCTGTGAGCCGGAATTGACTCATACGCAATGGGTTTGGATTTGGTTTGGTATTCAGTCCACTACACATCTTAACTACTCCCCCTATTTCTGTTCTTGCTCCTTTTGTTAAGGTAATGCTAGCTTCTCTAACAGAGCAACCCAAAATCTCAGTGATGATCATTGAAAACCATGTTAATTTATTTGTTGTTCATGTATAATATAAATTAGTTTTTCCTGATATGTAAGCAGCTTTTCTCCTACTAGGGATTTAGAGACCCTTGCCGAATTACTGTCTCCAAAGAAAAAAAACTTGCCATAACGCTGTGGTCATCTGCATCCAACTGGGGAGGTGAAATATCATGGAGGATAAGACATAGGAGGTTTTGTGGGGCAGACTTGAAAGTTAGGTACATCACTTCTACTCACATTTCATTGGGGCATGTAGGCTAATTTTGTGGTCAGGAAGAAGACTATAGAGATTTGCTGACCCACCCGTTAGCAATCTGTGCCAAAACTACTAGTCCCCCAACCCCACCATTAAACTTAGGTCTGCATTTTTTGCTGATGGAAAAGATCTAGTAGAAAGAGAAAAATTGATGACTTCAGAGTAACAGGCACCAGAGTAAAGTTCTCGAGAAATCAAGAAGGTCTGGGGTGTAGTTAGGAGCATGGATAATGCATGCAGAGCTTGAGGCTGGCAGACTTGGAGGTGATAGTATGGAAAAATTAATAAGAAGAACTCAGTGTCTTGCATCTGCCTAAAAAGACATTTGAATAAGTTATTAAATATTTCTATCCAAATTTTCTGCAGAACGATGAGAAGCAGGAGACTGGTTAAGATCTTATGTTTTAAAATTGTGTGTACCAGTAAGTCAACAGAACGTATAAAACATAAATGAAGCTGTTAATAAACCAGATACAACATTTGGCCCTCTTAAACCACAAACCCACAAACAATCCACATGAAGAAAATAAAAAAAATTTCTCTTTCATGTCATGAAGGTATCATTTAGTGAATTACATCTGAAACCAAACACTAAATGATGTCATCATGAAATATGAGTATACACCCCTCTTATCATACTTAACTAATTATTTTTAATCTATTATCTGAAAACTATTTTGATTTTTAAAGTGAATTTGAAAGGAGTCATCCTAAAAGAAGCCTCTTGTATGTAGAGTAAGGATTGTTCATGGGGATTTAAAAATACCAAGAAAAAACTTAATCTCCTCCTTCTCTCCATCCACACCTCATATTCCAAAGACAGAATGCTCTGAGAAAGGCTTGGCTGGGAGGAGGAGTGTGGAACTATTTTAACAGCATTTCCAGGATTTTTCTGTGACTCATAGTTCTAGGCATTCATGTGAATTCCCAACTTGCATTTTAGAACTTTACAATCATTTAAAAAGAGAATGCCTTCCAACTTTTCATTATAATGAGATCAAAACTTCCTCATAGAAAGCTTTAAAATAGTGTTAGTCGTTGCGTTCCTTCTCCCCCACCCCTACATACTGATGTACTCAATCACATTGTTAGTGGGGTTGCTCCTTATTTCAGGAAGGAAAACTAGCAACTGATAGATTTGGATGCAGAATATTGACACTGAACTGGAATTTTTGCCCCATCTTTAGGAAGTACCACAGTAATCCATGTATTATAGGCTTTTCTTGATTGCTTTGGTCTCCTTTTCTCCCTTAGTATACGCATTAGTTAGCTTTGCTGTGTTAATAAGAATCCCCCAAATTTCAGTGGGGTTTAGATATCAAGCATTTATTCTCATTGTCATTACATGTATGTTGCATCACACTTAGTTTGGGCTCTACATATGTCCTCATTCTGGGACCTAAGCTGAAGGAATAACTCCTAAATGGGAACACACAATTCCTCTTAAATATTCTGCTCAAATGTCACATACAACAGGTCTACTCATATTCCATTGGTCAAAATAGGTCATCCAGTCAAGCCCCAAATCACAGGGGCAAGAATTCTTTTCCCATAGGATGCACCATGAGTTTTATAGAGAATGAAGGAGTGACTAATAGCAAATCATAATACAACATACCACAGTATCACAGAAGGTGTTAATCTTGATTTTCAAGCTCGGGTATGCAAGAAATATAACTTTCTTTAACTCCTATAATAAAGTTTAATTTTGATCTTTCAACCTCCTTGCCACTGAGTTAATAGGATTGAGTTTTTTCTGGTTCTTCCTTTTCCTTCCCTACTCTAGATTATGTCACAGTCCTTAATTTTACTATATGCCAAAGAATTTGATAAGAGGATCTACATCTCATTTGTGCATATAGGATGCTGCTGAGACATCAGGTTTACACGGCTCCTTCAAGTCTATGAGCTATCTGCAGCTTTTATCCCAAACTTGTGGTAGGAACATTTTGTGAATTTCCCTATGGTTCTTCCTGTGTAGGCATATCATGTAACCATTTCTTCCTTAGGGTCTTGCTACAACACTGTTGTTTTCTTCCATGAAACAGAAGGAAAGCCCTTCTGCTCTTACTAAAAAAAACCCAAAAAACCACAACCAGTTGCTATTGAGTCAATTCCATCTCATGGCGACCCCATGTGTTTCAGAGTAGAATTGTGCTCCACAGGGTTTCAAAGCTGTGATCTTTTGGAAGTAGATTACCAGTCCTTTCTTCCAAGATGGGCTTGGGTGGGTTTGAACTGCTAGCCTTTCGGATAGGAGTCAGGCACTTAACCATTTTCACCACCCAAGGGCTCTATTCTACAAAACTCTCATATTTTACAGCATCCTTCACATCTCTGGTATAGAAGTAGATACAGGTGGCCTCTGACTTGGCACAAATACAAACCTCTTTGTTTATGTTTGTGTTTGGCTTCCCCAAGGATCAAAACGTCAGACAAAAATTTGAAGTCAAGGAGTTTATTTGGGAAATATAGGAAACACAAGTAGGGAAGTGAGGGAAATAACACAGAGAAGGGAAAACTGTAGTGTGACAAGGAATTATCCACCTGAGGGCAGAGGGAACTGAGGTATTTATACACAAATGCTTGAAAATGCTTGAGAGTCATTGGTTGAAAGCCCTTCCTGTGATGAAGCTGATTCCTCTGAATGTCCAGTCTCCTTTCCACGTGGAGCAGTGTGGCTTTCACACTTCTGGAGAAATGAGACTTCAGGTACAGAGATGCTGGAATTGATAATTCCCAGTCAGCTGGCATTCACTGAAATGTATGAAGGGTAAGGAAAGGAAAAATACACCTTCTGGCACAGCTTATATCACCTTCCTTCCAGTCTAGGACAATCTCTTTCTAATATTTGGTAAAGTCTTCGTCTGTCATATTTTTGGCCATGACATTTTGCCTACAACTCTCCCCTTGTTGTGGTCTTAGGCTTTTGTAAGGAAAACCAGGAAGATTCACAGGCCAATTTATTTTAATCCTGCCACAGCATCCTCTAATCTTCATCTCACGTCCTCCCTCCCTAGTCCTGAGGCAATGCGCACGGAGTTATCTACTTGTGAAAAGGAAAGGAAAGAAAAAAAAGGTAAGGCAGACAAAACACAAAAAGAAAAACAGGTTACTATCTCAGATTTTTATGCTGTTGCAATCTTATTATCCTACAGGGATGTCGTGTGGGGAAGGTTATGTATCTGGTAGACTACCTGTAAATAGCAACCTTAAATTCTCAGTGGCTTACCATAATACAAGTTTATTTCTTGATCACAGCCCAATCCAACACAGGTCTGCTGGGAGACGTGAGTTGTGGGGACTGTGAGCCATACAGTCACTCAAGCATCCAGGCCTATTCCATTTTGTGGCTCTACCTCCTCTAGTACTTGCAACAAACAAGCAAACAACAACAACATTGTCGTTGAGTCTATTCTGACTCATGGTGACCCCATGCATTACAGAGTAGAACTGTTGTGTAGGGTTTTCTTGGCTGTAATCTTTATGGAAGCAGATCCCCAAGCATTTCTTCTGTGGTACCGCTGAGTGGGTTCGTACCACCAATCTTTAAGTTAGTAGTCCAGTGCAAACCATTTGTACCACCTAGGGACCTTCAGATATTTGTCTGAAGGGTGGAGAAGAATCTGGAGAATTATGCATGGGAGGACTTTTGGAGAAGTACGAACTGGAGTTCATCACTTCTGCCTAGATTCTTTTGGTCAAAATTCAGTCATATGGCCACCACCAATTGCAAGACCAGCCAGGAAATACAGTCTGTCTATATGCTTAGAAGAAAATAGGAAACGCACCAGTAAACAACTGGCCAATCTTTGCCATGATGTGCAGAATGGGTTAAGAGCAAAACACTGAGCTAGGAATATAAAGACATTAGGTTTAATTGTTTTTCTCTAGTTACTACCTGTATGACCCCTAAGCTAGTTACTTAATCCTGAGACCTGAATTATTGATATGTAAAAAAGTGACGATAATACCTACCCCACTTAGAACCTGAAAGGATATTAGAAATCACAGAGTCCAGCCTGTTTTTCCAAGTCTGTACTTAAGACCATCTGCATCAGATTACTCCGGCAACACCACAACCTATTGACTCAGGATCTCTGTTGTACAAAGACCTTGGAATCTGCATTTTTGTGGTTTTCTCAAGTGGTCTTCTGCATACAAATGTTTGAGATCCACTGACTTTGTCTAAACTTTCAGTTTTACAGTTAAGGAACAAAAGCCTATAGTCATATAGGTGACTCATTATTGTAGTCCTACTAAGTAGTAGGTTAAAGCTGAAACCTCCACATCCTGAGTCACTATGTGACTTTTTTTTTTCAAACTACACTGTCCAATGAGATTATTTTTGAAGTTCAGCTAGCATAATGCATGTAAACACATTTCCTTTGAACTCTGAATCACCAAATTAAAAATTTAGCTTTGTAGTTCCTGATCAGCAAACACTGTCTTCAGCATCATCCAGCTTTGAAAATATTACTCAACATTTATGAAAGAACAGAGGCCAAATGTGGCAACATTGGTTTAGATCTCGAACTTTAAAAATGTCCCTATTATTTTGAAGAAATTCCCTTATTCCTGAAAAGTGCTCTTGACCCAGGCAGCCACAAATAAATGTGTTTTTCTGTATCCTAAACTGACCCTCTTATCAAAAGTATTGCTCATCAATCCTCTAGAGTCTTTAAAATTTTCTTAGGACTATTTGGTGCTATTAATGTAACAGGGTTCAAGACAATATTGATGGGTCATTTCTGAAATGAATGAAATCACTCCACAATTTCTGACAGCTCAAAGAAGAGGTCATTTGTTCATTTATTCATTTATTAAACAAATTCTACATGCAAGTTATGGGCATTGTGCTAATGGGACACAAAGAAGAGTAAAATATACTCCAAGGTATAATGACAGTCTGCATAAAAATGAAGTATACACCACCAAATAAATATTGTATCAGTGGAAAACACAGAAAGTGCTTTGGAAATCTGAATGATTCAGAAATTCTTAGAAGTTTCTACTGAGAGATATAAGCACACTGAATTAATTTGATTATTAAAGCAGAATATTTTATTCCTTTCAGTTATTAAGCAGATCTACTTTTATCATTGTCCTCTAAACATAAATTAGATAATAATACTGAAAAACAGACTTTATGTAAATAGACAACTGCGAAAAGAAGATAGACCTTGTGAGAGAGCAGTATTATGAAAAGCCAAGGGACCCTTTGAAAATATAGTCTCCATTCAGTATTGCTAGGTGGCTTTGTAAAAAAGCTGGACCATGAGTTAGTGATCATAGAAAGCTGAGATTATTTTACGTGATATGGAACTGTTGTGTAGGATGACAGCCAAAGAAATTCACTTTTTAAATATTTCCACTGAAGGCTTTCAGTGAGCTTCATGTTTAACATAAACAAAAAAAAAATGCGGTTTAGTATAAAACAAGAAATAGCCCAACTCAAGAGGATTGTTTCAACAACCAATCAGAACAACTTACATTCAAAAGTTGTAAGGTTTAGGTCAAGAGAAAGCTACTTATTACACATTTTCAATGCACAAAACCAGTAAAGGAAGTAGAAGGAAATTCAAGAACTGAGGTTGGAAACAACGAAGGTTGTGTTTCATCACAACGATGGCATAGAGATTATGAACTGGCCTTTTTCAGTTGTTGAAACACTAGACAAGGAAAGGCCTGTTATCTTTAAATCTGTTAAAGTAGATTGTTTCAAGAAAAGCTATATTTCAAGACCAATTTAATAAGACATATTTGACTGGCAGAAATACGTTTATATCAATTAATAAATTTAGGGATATTAAAATTCAAATTTGAATGGCATCATTTCTTGCTTGGAAGTTTTCTCTTAATTAAAATATTTTGTATCCTTTAATCCTTTCTATCCTTTAGATTTTTGCTATATATGAAATTCTAAATCAGGTAGAATCAGTGAGAATGTAAACTGTCTTTTATAATGGCTTTATTTTCATATTATTAAAATCTTATTAAAATGTTGAAATGTTAAAATATTAAGATCCTGTAAAATGTGATGCTAATATTAATTTTGGAGGGTTTAAATTTTTGAAATGGGTATTAATTGCTCTAAAGATTAAAGTGTTATTCTTTGATGTTTCTGGAATGTATTCATCCCTTGAGATATGCCATTACACACTTTTCTTTCCCAGAAATTTTTCATTTAGACGCATGAGAGTTTAATTTACATAATTGACTATTTTTTTCTATTTTTTCAACTCATTGAATTTAAAATATATTCTGTGACTCCAACAAAAATTTCTACAGCTTCACAGAAATATTGAGCATAATTATTTAGAGAACAAATGTAATTAAAAACATTTTTGTAATGTGCTCAGCAATAGGTTAGGAGTAACTCAGAGAAGAAATTAAGTATAAGATAGGCTGCTACTCTCAAAGAGTAAGAGCATTATCTCAATAAGGAGATAATACTCAGGAAATAGATAAGTATCAACATGAGTGGTATTGATAAAAATAGTTCAGTGAAATGAAAGTTTATTGCAGACTTCAATATTTGGGAAACTGTTAGGCAAAATGTGAAGGAAACGTAGATTTAGATTAGAGAAGAAGATATTCCAAAACAGAAGATTCAGCATGAGTTTTATGAAGAAATCTTATTTTGAGGATAGTGAGAAGTGGGTCACCATGTTGGATCAGTAATTTAGTCAAATTCTGGAGTACCATAATGGAAGCCAGCAGAAGAAAGAAAGAGAAGTTGATTAATAGAAAAAAAAAGCCACATAAAGGTCAAGGAAAATTTGGACTGAGATGGGGCTGCTGAACATTAGATGAACTTCAGAGTGAAGTATCAAGAGAGTGTTAAGAATTGAAGCCCCATTATAGAAGTCTAAGAAGAAGAAACAGTCATGATAAATGGTGGCAGCAGGAATAGCCCACTCATCTGAGGAAGAGGAAAATTAGGGTCAAGGAAAGTTGTAGAGTAAGTGTCCGTGTGTGTTCGGGATAGATAATACATCCTATAAAATGTGATCAAATGAAAATCAAATATCTGGCATGAATATATGGAATATAAATATACTGAATGGGTAGAATTCTATGATTTAAAAGCATTAAATCAATTTTAATATCCAATGTACCGTGTATTCCTTTGACACACAAGCAGCCTTATGCTTGAAGGATGCATATTCGATAGGTAGTAAAATTTAGACTCCTATTTTCCTGCAACAGGTAATTGCCAGGAATGACAATGTGCCACTTACATAAGCAACACTGAGCAGCTTGGGGACCAGCTGGTACAAACCAAACAGATCTGTGTTAACATCTTCCTGCTCAGGTTCTGTGGGACTGAGCTATATGAAAACTCCCTATTTCTATTCTTAGAATGTAGTGAGCATTTGCCACTTTTTGTCTGTTTAGTGTCTTTTCCATTAGGAAATGCTCCTCGTTGACATGGTAAGGCAATCAACAGACAGCCTTTACACCTCCACACCACCCTACCACTCCTTTCCCTCACCCCCCGACCCCCATGTCCAACACAAACAAGTTATCGTCTAATTCAAGGCTTACCAGCCAGATTCCCCACACCCCTATCATGGTGATGGGTGATAGGTTCAGGGACAGACAGGCATGTGATCAGGCCAGGGCTATCAGACTATCTCCAGGGCTTTCACTAGACTTACCAGGAAAGACGTAACTTTTATTTTCCCTGAGCTTGCTAGCTAAAAGGACAAATAAATCTAGACCTACCAATGATTTTTACAATCATGGCCTGAGAATGAAGCCAACTTAGAAAAGCAGAGCTGTGAGATAGAGAGGGACAGAACACTGATGAGATTGTTCTAAGTTTCTGGATCCAGCCTTGTCTGTACTTTTCAACTGTATGTCCCAGTTAGTTCATTTCTTTTCCTCAGTCAACTGTCATTTGCTACATAAAGAGCCTGCTTAACACACTAATGAGATTTGTCAGTCATAAGTTACAAAAAAAAGCATGAGCAGGGAGAGTTATACTGTTTCCTTCTCTGAATATCAACAGCACACTAATCTCCATGTCTAATCTTTACTCTTTACCATGTACTATGGACATTTAAGGAGCCCTGGCAGAGCAGTGGTTAGGAGTTTGGCTGCTAACCAAAAGGTTTGCAGTTCAAGTCCACCAGCCACTGCTTGGAAACACTATGGAGTGGTTCTACTCTGTCCTATAGGGTTGCTATGAGTTGGAATCGACTTGACGGCAACCGGTATGGAGGGACATTTATGTACTAATTTTTATTTCTGGTACTGGAATATGAGTTCCTTGTGAGCAGGGATGGATTCTGGATCTTTTTTGCCATTCCACTTAGTGGCAGATGCTGTTGACTGACCAGCCCTCAGCCATGCCCAAGTTCTTTCCCCTTACTCACCTACAACTACAGAGACCGACAGAAGCCAGATACTCACTTTCCAGTGTCAGCTAGGGTGATTATGTGATTCATTTCTGCTCATTGAGATAGAAGTGGAAGTTCTCAGGGAGAAATGTTTTGTTTTATGATTTAAAAAAAAGTGTGTTTCTGGCATTGCTTCTTCTTTCTTTGTGCTTGAGACATGGATGTGAAGACATGATGTCTTCAGCTGCAGCAGCCATTTTGTGATTAGGAGGCTATGAGTATGAGGACGACAAAAAGCCACTTGGTTACAATGGCAGCTGAACCAAGCCTGGAACTACCTACACTCAGATTTTTTTTTTTTTTTTCCTGAATTAAACTGACTAAAGTTAGAATGTATTTGTCCATGTTTATCTCCACCTTACCTGACCAAGTTAGTTATAATATTTCAAACTAACAACTTCTTAAATGATGTATGAACTTCAATCTAGATATTATTGTTGTCGTTAGGTGTCGTCAAGTTTCTTGTGACTCATAGTGACCCTATGTACAACAGAAGGAAACAATGCCTAGTCCTGTGCCATCCTCACAATCGTTGCTATGTTCAAGCCCATTGTTGTAGTCAGTGTGTCAATCCATCTTGTCAAAGGTCTTCCTCTTTTTAGCTGACCCTCTACTTTACCAAGCATAATGTCCTTCTCTAAGGGAGTGGTTCCTCCTAATAACGTGTCCAAAGTACGTAAGACGGAGTCTAGCCATCCTAGCTTCTAAGGAGCATTCTGGCTGTACTTCTTCCAAAACAGAGTTTTTTCATTCTGTTAGTCAGTGGTCTATTCAATATTCTCATAATTCAAACGCACCAATGATTCTTCACTCTTCCTTATTCATTGTCCAGCTTTCACACGCATATGAGGCAGTTGAAAATATCATGGCTTGGGTCAAGTGCACCTTAGTCCTCAAAGTGACATCTTTGCTTTTTAACACTTTAAAGAGGTCATTTGCAGCAGATTTGCCCAATGCAATGTGTAGTTTGATTTCTTGACTGCAGCTTCCATGGGCATTGATTGTGGATCCAAGTACAATGAAATCATTGACAACTTCAATAGCTTCTCCATGTATCCCAATGTTGCTTACTGGTCCAGTTTTGCGGATTTTTGTTCTCTTTATGTTGAGGCATAATCCATACTGGAGGTTGTAGTCTTTGATCTTCATCAGTAAGTGCCTCAAGTCCTGTTTACTTTCAGCAAGCAAGGTTGTGTCATCTGCATATTGCAGGTTGTTAATGAATCTTCCTCCAATCCTGATGCTCTGTTCTTCATATAATCCAGCTTCCTGGATTATTTGCTCAGCATACAGATTGAGTGAGTATTCTGAAGGGCTACAACCCTGCACACACCTTTTACGATTTTAGACCATGGAGTATCCCCTTGTTCTGTTCAAAAAACTGCCTCTTGGTCCATGTAGAGGTTCCTCATGAGCACAATTTAGTGTTCTTGAATTCCTGTTCTTTACAATTTTATCTGTAATTTGTTATGATCCACATAGTCGAAGATACTAATCCACATAGTCTAGATATTAACGTCCATAGATCAGTAATTTTGAAGCTAGTAATATCTTGTATTGGAGTGCGTATAAACACTGAAATCAGAGGACTTGGGTTGATTTCTAATCTCTATAGTTTACTAAATGATCCGTGGGTGTCGAAAACATTTTGAACTTGTCTACTACCTGAAAGGATGACAGTTTGGACCCACACAGGGAGGCCACAGAAGAAAGGCCTGATAATCTGCTTCTGTAAAGATTACAGCCTTGAAAACCCTGTGGAGCTCAGTTCTGCTCTGTAAACATGGGGTCACCATGAGTCAGATGGCAATGGGTTTGGTTTGGTTTATAGTTTACTGATGGTATATGCTTTTATGTAAATCAACGTTTTTTTTTGTGAATTCCTGTTTCCTTTCATTATATATGGCAATAAAAAGAATTCCTTAAGTATTTCACAGCATTGGTATACAGATCAAGTGAGAAAATATATGTGAATATATTTTATATACAATAAGGTGTTAATAAGCCTTGGTGGTATAGTGGTTAAGAGGTTAGGCTGCTCACCAAAAGGTCAGTGGTTCGAATTTACCAGCCACTCTTTGGAAGCCCTATGGGGCAGTTCTATTCGGTCAGAATTGACTTGATGGCACACAGCAACAACAACAACGTGCTACACAAACGTTAGATCTTTTTGTTGTTTAACTGACTTAACATTCTTTTGCAGAATTCTTGCTGTATATTTTCCTTGTAATGGTAAGCAGCAAATACTTTTTAAGATATTATGAATTACTTATTTTTTATAAAAGAATTTGATTATAAAATAACATACTTAAGCAAGGAATATATTTCATTATATGAAAATTATGAACTATTTATTTTGAAAATCATAGAGTTGTGTAATGATCTGCTTATGGTTATCCTCTATAATGATGAAGGAACAAAGGGAATGTCTGAAAATACTTCATTTGTGATGTGATGAAATCCCAGATTCTGTGCAGTTATTTAAAGAAAACACAGATGCATTTATTTAAGCAAAGCACAAATGCTGACATTTTCAAGTTAGGCATTGAAAGATTACAAACCTCATGCTATTTTGATACTGTTACCTGAAAAGTAATATGGAAGAAACCTTGAATATGATACCAGAAAAATCTAATATTTGTCTAAAATTTCATAGCGTCAGCTGTTTAAACAACAACCTGATTAAATATCAATATATGTTTCGCAGGCATTATCAATTTTACTCTATTATTATCTCATAACATAATTTTCAGCTGGTAAACAGATTTTCCTGAAAACAGCCAAATCATAGTGTACTGTGTCCTCATCCCAAAACATAAGGGTATCCCACCAAAACACTTCAGGGAAAATAGCAAGCCCCCTTACTGTCATGTTCTCTCTTCTGAAGATCATAAAGGTCATCTAACTGGCTTTAAAATAGCTTCATTCCAAGCAGGCAAGATAATTTATGCCTTTTCTAAGTCTCACTCCGTCCAAAGCTTAAGCTCTCTTCATTATATATTCCTTAGCATTGTCTAAAGCCAATAACATCAATAATGACAGAATATAAACTCTCAAAGAGCGTTTTATACATGGAAACTTTTATTTCCCTTGTCTAAACATTTTCTTCCTCTATCCTAAACTTTTCTTGATTTCTCTAAAGGTTATTATAACTGTCAGATAGTTTTTCTGTTTGTTTGTTTTAACTCTTTGAATCTGAGTTGGTTACTTCTAGCTGCTTAGAGAATACATGATGAAATTTTGTTTTGATCTTGGGACATAGTATGATTCACTTCTTCAATTAATTTCAAAATTTGTGATTAAGAATGAAATAACTAACAATTAGAATATATTTAAGATGGTAAGCTCCTCGAAGATAAAGATTGTGTCTTAAATCTCGTTTGTAACTTCCTTGTAATACCAAGGTCCTGGACTTATAACTGCTAAGGGGTTAGCACTTGTTCAACTGACACAACATCAAGCACTTGTTTGACCGACTCAACGTCAGTCAGAAACTACTAGCACATCTCAAATGAAAAAACCTATCAAAAAAGTAAAAATTTGAAACAGAAATATTTATTTTTTGTAATTTTATATTTTATCTTTACTTGACTTCTGAGAGATATTATTTTATAACTATCTATTTGCAGTATAAACCCTGAAATTTCATTCGCTCGATCTCAATTGATATAAATAGGTAAGTAAATGAGTAAATAGACTTTTTAGGGCAGCAATAAAAGGTTGAGGATAAGTTTTCTCATTATTGATACGAAATTGAAAATCAATATTGTGTTTGCCCAGAGAGAAAGTAAATTAAATCAATTCGAGGGCTAAATTGTTGTTTGTTTCTTTTCTTTTTTTACCTTTCAGTTCTGGAAGACTGATTAGCTATTTATTCATAAAATAAATTCATTTTCATGTGTTAAATTGTTTTACAATTCTCCCTTTCAATCATTCTAACAATAATAGAAGATACAAAATGTAAATCAAACTTATTTCTGTACTAGTTAGCTTTGGGCTATACATAGTGTTAGAACACTAGGAGTTATTTTGAGTGTGCATATAATAATGTAACATCTATATATAGTTTATACGGGATTCATTTTTTATTGATTTACTACTTCTGTGCCATCTTGATAACAAATAAAAAAAAAAAAGAAAAAAACTAGTGTCTTCACCAGACTGCCAAGAAGTCTCCTTATGGATCTATGCAATGTTTCTAATTTCTAATGGGATGCTTTTATAGCTTTTGGAGTATTGCCGTTGAATTTTCCCTTAATTTATTGTCACACTGTTTCTAGTGGATTTATCTTAGTGGTTTGCTAAACCCCCTTAGCAACCTGCGCTGCCTTAGCCAGCAGAGGACTCATTATGACCCACGTGTGTAGGCTGTTGAGCTCAGCTAAGGGACTTGTTCCATTCTGACTGCCAGAGCTCTTCCAAGTAAGGCCATTCGAATTCCAAAGAGTAGCTGGAGCTCTTCCAACACATTGGCAAACTGACTACTGGATTGGCACTAATGCATTGGCAGCGTATAATCAATTGGCTGTGCCAGTGGAAATGTGGCCCACAATACTTAAAAGACGATATCTTCTTTTAGGAGGCAATTGGTGATAGAGAGGGAAAAATACAGTAATGCTCATGGTGAACTAGTGCTTGGTGTGAGGAAGGCAATTGCTCATCACAAACTCCTAATACAACCACCAAACAAACTTACAAATTAGAGCTGGGTTACAGATTTCTAACTATTATTTCTTCTTCTATCCAGTCTTTTCTTCAGGACATTCATCTCAAATTTTGGTTCACCATTCTATCACCAAAACATATTTTATCATTTTAGAGACTTTTTTCTTCAAATATTGAATTACAACTGGAATGAAGACTTTTACCACTAACCTTTCTACATTTCTGTAAATCCATTAAATATGATCAATAGGATCTTAACAGTTTTATTTTTAATTTGATTTTAAAAATTTAACAAGCTTTTAATAAGCATTAGTTAAATATTTCCTACAAATCTTGGATCTAAAACAATTTAGTCTTCCCTAGAGTTACCTCATAAGTTTCCTGAACAGAGGCTGAGATAACTTAAAGAGAATACTTAATTAACAACTGAAACACCTCAGCTCTCTTTCTTTATGTCTATTTTGAGGAGCAAGAATAGGAAATACTATCCAACAACTCTACCTGCTCTAGATTATTTTGTGGTTTTACTTGAGTGTAACACATAAATAAATAGTTTGATAAGTTTAGAAGGAATCTGACAACCTACAACCATCAGTCATAATCTGAAACTTCATCTTTGAAGCCAATATGTATTTTTTAGTTTTAAACCCATAAATAACCTCGATCAGATGTATTATTGGTATAAAAATTAAGTTTTTTTTCAACTTTTTATTTTTACATAGTTTCAGACTTGCAGAAGTATTGCAAGAATAGTATAGAGGATTCCCATAGACCTTTACCCAGATTCCCTAAATGTTAGCCCCACATTTTCTTCACAATTCTTTCTCTTTTTCTGTCACTCTAAACACATACATATGATTTATTTTTAATATTTTGAGAATAAGTTGCTAATACAATGCACCTTTACCCATAAATACTTCAGTGTATTTTTTCTTAACCAGAAATGCATCATTTGGCAAATATCACAGTAACAATTGTTGCAGACAATAATCATAAATGGACACTGAATTAGTGAGCAAAAGTATGATGAGAAAAAGATATTTTCATTGTCTTAAAATATCTTCCCAGAAAATAATTATTAATTAAAAATGGAAATAAATAGTTTGCACTGGAGAAACATTACAGATACTACCTTAGCCAAGTGATCATACAGTTAGTATCTCCTACAATAACTCATACTGATATCTTGTAACTCTTCCTATGATACCCTGAGAAGGACACAATGTCACTTCTGTGGTATACCTACCAAAAATGCATAACTTCAGTCTGATCATGAGAAAACATCTGATAAACCCAAATAAGGGATATTCAACAAAATACCTGACCAGTACTCTTCAAATTCATGACAAACTGGAGGAGATTAAGGGTACATGACCAGTAAAAACAATGTGGGATATTGGATTATATCTTGGTCCAAAAAAAGGACCTAAGTGGAACAATTAATGAAAGTTGAACAAAGGTTGTAGATTAGTAAATAGTATCATATCTATGTTAACTTCCTGGTTTAGGAAAAGAATTGGTGCAATTCTTAGCAACTCTGTGAGGTATTATTATAATTTCATCAGTTTATAGATGAGGAAACTGAGCCACAGAGAAGTTAAACTAATGTGCCACAACTATTAAGTGGCAGAGCTCAGATTAAAACCCAAGTAGTCAGGACCCAGAGGCCACGGGCTGAACCATGATATAATGATGCCTCTTGACATGCAGTGGTGTGATGGTTAAGGTTGTGTGTCAACTTGGCTGGGCCATGATTCTCCTTGGTTAGGCAATTATGGTATACAGTTTGACAGTTATGTATTGATGTAATCAACTCCATGATGACATCTGCTATGAGCAGCCAATCAGTTGAAAGAGAGTTCCTTGGGGGTGTAGCTTGCCTTCTGTATATAGGTGAATGTTCCAGCAAAGCTCTTGCTCTGGATCCTGCATCTGGCTCATTTGACCTCTGATTCTTGGGACTTGACCTAGCAACTTACCTGCCAATCTTGGGATATGTCAGCCTCCACAGCTTGTGAGCCAGCAGCCTGCCCTCGTACATGCTGATCTTGAATTCATCAGCCCCTGCAACTATGTGAGTCAGGAGAAGCCTCTAGCCTGATGCCTGACCCACGAACTTGGAACTTGCCAGCATCTACAATCATGGGAGCCATTTCCTTGAGATAAATCACTATCTGTATATATATACTTATACACGCACACACTTCGCTGGTTTTACTTGTCTAGAGAAGCCAGCCTAAGACACATGGCTTGTTTTAATACTTCCCATAGGTATTTGATGAAGATTTGAATGCCTTCATTTTTTGTTTTCCTCTTTTTTTTTATTATACTTCAGGTGAAGGCTTACAGAACAAATAGTTTCTCATGGAACAGTAGTACACATGTTGTTTTATGACATTGGTTAACAACCACACAACATATCAACCCTCTAACTTCTCAACCTTTTTTTTTGCTGAAAATACACATAGCCAAAGATATACCATTTCAAAAATTTCTGCATGCACAGTTCAGTGACACTGACTACACTCTTCCAATTGTGCTGCTATTCTCACTTAAGATGAAGGCTTACAGAACTAAATAGTTTCTCATTTAACAGTTACTGCAAATGTTGCTCTATGACAATGGTTAACAATCTCACAACACATCAACAATATCCTTACTCAACCTTAGGTTCCCTATCACCAGCTTCCTTGTCCCCTTCTGCCTTCTGGCCCTTGTCACTGGACTCCTGTACCTCGTTAGTCTCATTTGGTTTTACGGGGCTGTCCACTCCCAGGCTGAACAGTGAACCTCGAAGGTAACTTCACCACTGAACTAAAAGGGTGTCTGGGGGCCATACTCTAGGGGTTTCTCCAGTCTCCTTTAGGCCAGTAAATCTGGTCTTTTTTTGTGAGTTAGAATTTTGTTCTACATCCTTCGCCAGCTCTGTCCAGAACCCTCTGTTGTGATCCTGGTCAGAGCAGTCAGTGGTGGTAGCCAGGCACCATCTAGCTGTTCTGGACTCAGTCCGGTGGAGGCCTTGGTAGCTGTGGACCATTAGTCCTTTGGACTAATCTTTTCCTTGTATCCTGTTCTCTTCATTCTCCCTTGCTCCTGAAGGGATGAGACCAGTGGAGTATCCTAGATGGCCGCTCACAGGCTTTTAAGACCCCAGACACTACTCACCAAGGTAGAATATAGAGCATTGTCTTTATAAGCTGTGTCATGCCAATTGAGCTAGATGTTCCCCCAGATCATGGTCCCCACAGCCCTCTGCCCAGCAATTCAGTCCCTCAGGGAGTTTGGATGTGTCTATAGGGCTTCTATGACCTTTTCTTGTACAAGCTGTGCTAGTTTCCCCTGTATTGTGTACTGTCTCACCCTTCACCCAAGATACCACTTATCTATTGCCTATTTAGTATTACCCCCCAACCCCTCCCATCCCTGGTAACCAACAAAGATTGTTACATTTTGTGTGTGAACTTTTTCATGGGTTTTTACAATAGAGGTCTCATACAATATTTGTCCTTTTGTGATTGACTTATTTCACTCAGCATAATGTCCTCCAGTTTCATCCATGTTACGAGATGCTTCACAGATTCATTGTTGTTCTTTCTCGTTGCATAGTACTCCATTGTGTGTATGTACCATAGTTTGTTTATCCATTCATCTGTTGATGGGCACCTAAGTTGTTTCCATCGTTTTGCTATTGTGAACAATGCTGCCATGAACATAGATGTGCATATGTCTATTTGAGTGATGACTCTTTTTTCTCTAGGATATATTCCTAGGAGTGGGATTGCTGGATAGAATGGTATGTCAATTTCTAGCTTTCTCAGGAAGCGCCATGTCATTTTCCAAAATGGTTGTATCATTTTGCATTCCCACCAGCAGTGCATAAGAGTTCCCATCTCCCCACAGCCCCTCCAACATTTGTTATTTCCAGTGTTTTTGATTCATGTCAGTAATGCCGGGGTTGAATGTCTTCTTTGGTGAAGTGTCTGTTCATTTCCTTTGCCCATTTTTTAATTGTATTATTTGTCTTTTTGTTGTAGAGGTGTTGGATTTTCTTGCAGATTATGGAGATTAGACCTTTGTCTGACTTGCACTGTCCAAAATTTTTTTCCCAGTTTGTAGGTTCCCTTTTTACTCTTTTGGTGAAGTCTTTTGAAGAGCATAGGTGTTTGATTTTTAGAAGATCCCAGTTATCAAGCTTATCTATTGGGGTTTGTGCATTGACGATTATGGTTTGTATCCTGTTAATGCCATGTATTAAGGCCTGAGGTGTTGGTCCTATTTTTTCTTCTATGAACTTTATAGTTTTAGGCTTTATATTCAGGTCTTTGATCCATTTTGAAGTAGTTTTTGTATACGGTGTGAGGTATGGGTCCTGTTTCATTTTTTTGCAGATGGATATCCAGTTTTGCCAGCACCATTTGTTAAAAAGACTGTCTTTTCCCCATTTGATGGACTTTGGGCCCTTGTCGAAGATCAGGTGACTGGAGGTGGATGGATTTACATCAGGGTTCTCAATTCTGTTCCATTGGTCAATGTATCTGTCGTTGTACCAGTACCAGGCTGTTTTGACTACTGTAGCTGTATAGTAGGTTCTGAAGTCAGGTAGTGTGAGTCCTCCAACTTTATTCTTTTTCAGTAGTGCTTTACTTATTTGGGGCTCTTCCCTTTCCATATAAAGTTAATAATTAGTTTTTCCATCTCTTTGAAGAATGTTGTTGGTATTTGGATTGGGATTGCGCTGTGTTTGTAAATTGCTTAGGGTAGAATTGCCATTTTCACAATGTTGAGTCTGCCTATCCATGAGCATGATATGTTTTTCCATTTATGTAGATCCCTTTGGGTTTTATGCAGTAGTGTTTTGTAGTTTTCTTTGTATAGGTCTTTTACATCCCTGGTCAGATTTATTCCTAAGTATTTTATCTTTTTAGGGGCTATTGAAAATGGTATTGTTTTCATGATTTCCTTTTCATCGTTCTCCTTACTGGTGTATAGGAATCCAACTGATTTTTGAATGTTTATCTTGTATACTGCTACTCTGCTGAAGCTTTCTATTAGTTCCAGTAGATTTCTCATGGAGTCTTTAGGGTTTTCTATGTATAGTATCATATCATCTGCAAACAGGGACAGTTTAACTTCTTCATTACCAATTTGGATGCCCTTTATTTCTTTTTCTTGCCTTATTGCTCTAGCTAGAACTTCCAGCACAGTGTTAAATAGGAGTGGTGATAAAGGGCATCCTTGTCTTGTTCCTGTTTTCAAGGGGAATGTTTTCAGCCTCTCTCCATTAAGAATGATGTTGGCCGTTGGTTTTGCAGAGATGCCCTTTATTATGTTGAGAAATTTCCCTTCTATACCTATTTGATTGAGAGTTTTTATCAGGAAGGGGTGTTGGACTTTGTCACATGCCTTTTCTGCATCAATTGAGATGATTATGTGATTCTTTTCTTTCCTTTTATTTATGTGGTGGATTACATTGATTGATTTTCTAATGTTGAACCATGCTTGCATACCTGGTATGAATCCTACTTGGTCGTGGTGTATTATTTTTTTGATATGATGCTGAATTCTACTGGCTAGAATTTTGTTCAGAATTTTTGCGTCTATAGTCATGAGAGATGTTGGTCTGTAATTTTTTTTTTTTTGTGATGTTTTTGCCTGGTTTTGGTATCAGTGTTATGCTGGCTTCATAGAATGAATTTGGAAGTGTTGCTTCCTCTTCTATGCTCTGAAATAGCTTGAGTAGTACTGGTACAAGCTCTTCTGTAAATTTTTTGTAGAATTCTCCAGTGAAGCCATCTGGGCCAAGGCTTTTTTTGGTTGGGAGTTTTTTTTATTACCTTTTCAATCTCTTCTCTTGTTATGGGTCTGTTCAGATTTTCAACATCACTTTGTTGTAGTTTGGGTAGGCCATGTGTTTCTAGAAATTTATCCATTTCCTCTAGGTTTTCAAATTTGTTGGCGTATAGTTTTTCATTATATTCTGTTATAATCCTTTTTATTTCAGTTGGGTCTGTTGTAATGTCCCCCATTTAATTTCTTATTTGGTTTCTTTGTGTCCTCTCCTGTTTTTCTTTTGTCAGTCTGGCCAGTGGTTTGTCGATTTTGTTGATTCTTTCAAAGAACCAACTTTTGGTTTTGTTAATTCTTTCTATTGTTTTTCTGTTCTCTATTTCATTGATTTCTGCTCTGATCTTTACTATTTCCTTTCTTCCAGTTTTTGTGGGCTTTTTTTTTTGCTGTTCTCTTTCTATTTGTTTGAGTTCTGTAGTTAATGTTTTGATTTTGTACCTTTCTTGTTTTTTGATACGTGCATCTATTGCTATAAGTTTTCCTCTGAGGACTGCCTTGCTGTGTCCCAAAGGTTTTGGTATGATGTGTTTTCATTCTCAATTGTGAATGCCTTCATTTTTATCAGTGAGGAAACCAAGTATCAGAGAGTTTACGTATCTTGCCTAGATACCTACAACACAGTGAAGCCAAGATAAAATCAGGATTATTTTCTGATACAAAAGTCCAAGTTCTTTTTTCTACACCTTGCTCCATATTTCTGTGTTCCCTGTTTTTCCTTCATCAGTGTGTGTTTTATTTCATGTCACTCTGTCAGGTAGCCTACCTGGCAACTTACCATAGAGTTCCCTGTCCCAGGTAATATTTATGTTTTTTTTCTGAGATTTTCTAGACATTCAGGAGTTGCTGGCTTCAAGTGGTGAGGCTTTAACTTAAAAAAATAAAACAAAACAAAACAAAAAAACAAACTCGTTGCCATCGAGTCGATTCCGACTCATAGTGACCCTATAGAACAGAGTAGAACTGTCTCGTAGGGTTTCCAAGGAGTGCCTGGTGGATTCAAACTGCCGACCTTTTGGTTAGCAGCCATAGCTCTTAATGACTATGCCACTAACCGTCTTCAATTCAATTATTCACTCACCTGCAAATATTATGAAGCACCTACTATGTACTCTGCTGGAGAGATGTGGCAGACTGCTTCTGTAAAGATTTACAACCTTGGGAAACCTGTGGGGGCAATTCTACTCTCTCCTATAGTGTTGCCCTGAGTTGGAATCAACTCAATGACGATGGGTTTGGTTTTTGGTTACTGTGTACTCTATTATGTGGCACTGGTCAAGGTCTTACCAGGTGCCTGGCACTATGGTAGGCATTGGGGTTACAAGGATAAATAAGATTGAGACCAGTTTTTAAGGCACTTATAGCAGAGTATGAGACCTTCCTGAATCAAAGACACCACTTGCCTATCTTCTGTTTGGGTACAGCAGGTGGAGGAGACTCTGTTGACCCCTGTGCTTTCTCTTCCACTAACCCCAGAACATGATCCATGAATGGCATTTTGCTATTCTCGTAGCTACAGGGAAAGAAAAGCAGGGGATGCCTCTAGGATTTGTAGCTTTTCGGTCACTCATCAATTATTGTTTGATACTTTGAGGATGACAAGAAAGTACATAATAATAACATTAATAACAGTAAGAAGAGCAAAATAATAATAATAATAACAGCAACAATTAATATTCATTTTGTGCTAAGTGCTTTACACTCATCTCTTTCAAGCAAGCCACAATCCTGTGAGATAGGCAAAATGATTACTATTGTTTACTGTACACAGAAACAAGACACAGAGAAGTTCAGCAAATTACCCGTGGTCAAATGGCCAGTGAGTGGTAGAGGTGGGAGTTGATACCAGGAAGTGAGAGGCCAGAGTTGAGTTTCTTTAATCACTGGAGTAGAAGATTTCATAAGAAAAGTGAAACCTATGGTCTCATCTCACCGAGATTTTAAAATATGGGACACAAAAATATTAAAAATCCATTTATGAAACATAATAAGAGCAAGTAAATCAGAGCAAACTAATAGAAGTATTCTCTGGACTAGGAAGAAACTTTTATCGATGGACTGTTAGGTTCCGGGTGCTTTATACTTATCTCCTTTATCCTCCCACATTTCTACAGATTACTGTATAGTAAAGGGCTCTTACTTCACAATGCTCAGGAGTTATCCTCCTCGAGGCCCTTATCACACTTTATTGCAGCGATTTTTTAAAATTCTCAATCTATGTCTAGTAGATTGAAGCCCCTTGAGGGCAGGCACCATTCATGGTTACATCTCAGAGAAGATGTGCATCAGAGTTCTATCCTTCCACCATACTTATTCAATCTGTATGCTGAGCAAATAATTCAAGAAGCTGGACTATATGAAGAAGAATGTGGCATAAGTATCATTAACAACCTGTGATATGCAGCAACTTTGCTCACTGAAAGTGAAGAGAACTTGAAGCACTGCTGATGAAGATCAAAGAAACCAGCCTTCAGTATGGATTACACCTCAGCATAAGGGAGACAAAAATACTCACATGGACCAACAAGCAACATCATGATGAATGGAGAAAAGATTGAAGTTATCAAGGATTTTATGTTACGTTGGTTGTGGATCCATGGAAGCCAGTCAAGAAATTAAATGATGTATTACGTTGGGCAAATCTGCAGCAAAAGACCTCTTTAAAGTGTTTAAAAGTGAAAATGTCACTTTGAGGGCTAAGGTGCACTTGAACCAAGCCATGATATTTTCAATCGCCTCAAATGCATGCAAAAGCTGGCCACTGAACAAGAAAGACCGAAGAATTGATGCATTTGAATTATGGTGAGGAATATTGAATGTACCGTGGATTTACAGAAGAACGAATAAATCTGTGTTGGAAGAAGTACAGCCAGAATGCTCTTTAGAAGTGAGGATGGCAAGACTTCGTCTCATGTACTTTGAACATGTTATTGGGAGGGACTGGTCCCTGGAGAAGGACATCATGTTTGGTAAAGTAGAGGGTCATCAAAAAAGAGGAAGACCCTCAACGAGATGGATTGGCATAGGGGCTGCAAAAATAGGCTCAAACATAGCAATGATTGTGAGGATGGTGCATGACTGGGTAGCATTTCATTCTGTTGTATATACAGTTGCTATGAGTTGGAACTGACTTGATGGCACCTAACAACAACAACAATTTGAAGAATGAATAAATGAATAAACTAATTTTATACTGTACCCATTTTTGCAACTGAGGAAATAGTTACAGAGAGGTTATATATCTTGTTCATGTTACGCAGTGAGTACCTAAAAGAACTAGTTAACAATCTCAGGCCTGTTGGGCTCCACATCTTGAGATCTTCAGGTGAGCTTTAAACAAGATGAAAACAATGTATGAGGTGGAGTAGAAGCCTGTGTCAAGGAAGAAGGAAATGAGCAGCCTAAAATCATGAAACTTTCAAGTTGCTGCTTACAAATGCAAAAGGAAATGTGGTTGGTTTATGATGTTTTAATTTGCTTTTAGTGATTGGGTTGGAGTCTACCTTTCTGTGTGGGATTAAGTGCATCCTCCTCTCCCCCCCAGGTCCCTGTCAACCTGCACACTTCTCACAGGCTCACACAGCATCTCTGGTGCCAGGGGGAAGCTTTGCCACCCAATCCAGCATCTTGGGGCACAATATCTTGCACAGCAGACTTGATCTCACTTTCTTCCTCTGAGCAGCTTTGTGGTAATTCAGAGGTGAAGAGGTAAATAATTGGACAGTGGAATTGGGTCCTGTGTGATACAAAGTTAAAAAAGAGATTCCTTCAGTATGAACTTGAAAATGAAAAGCAAACGCAATAAACAAAATCCTGTACGTACAGCAAATAAAGCTAAGGGCAGGTTTGCCAACAGCATAGCTGTGGATGGAGGTGAGAAGACCACTGCCAGAAAACTCAGAGGCAGTATTTCTGAGGCAAATTTGATATCAAGTAGTGATTTAATTAAAAAAAAATACAGTCTATTATTTCTCCCACCCACTTACTCAGTATCCTACAGCATAATTTACCTGTGAAAAGTGACTTGAGCCCACAATTTTTTGTTAGTTTTTGTCAATGTAAGTTTTTCCAGATTCTTAAAGAAAACTTTCAGCAAAAGTGAAACATTTCCTAAATTCTGAATCTTTCAAAGGACCATGTATATTGCCTAAATCACCAGATAAATTCTTAACCTTGTACCTACTTCATTTTGGCTACATCCCCAAAAATACTTAATGTACCTTAAGCTGATCAAACACAAATGCCAGTGTGGTAGTCTGAATCGTACAATTCCACAATATCTGAATTAACATTTCTATTGATTTATTTACCAAATTTCTTTTGTTGTTTAATAAGCCTAGTTAATCAAAAGCATAATTGATTTCAAAATTGTAAAAACTATCAAACTAACTCTATCTTAACCATTGATGAATACTATCAATATTCTAGTATGAATTTCATTATTGAGAAAAAAACACACAATTTAACACACAATCATTTTAGTTTTTTACTTAATTTAATCACAAACACATATACATTTTATAATGAACTTTCCCCCCCCCTAGAACTTGGTACCAAACTTTAGATATACATTTTCCACATCAACTTCCTAGGTGGCAACACAGTAGTTGAAAATATCCTGACGGGCTCATGAACTGTGGTATGCCAAAACAACACAGAATAGATGGTTCATTTTCTATCACTACCCTAACAAATCATCACAACATAGTGGCTTAAGACAACACAGATTTATTATCTTACAGTTCTGTAGGTCACAAGCCTGACACAGGTCGTGCTGGGTTAAAATCAAGGTGTCAGCAGAATTGTGCTCCTTTCTGAAGGCTCTGGGAGCAATCTATTTCCTTAACTTTTCCAGCTTTTAGAGGGTCCACATTCTTGGCTTGTGGCCCTTTCCTCTATCTTCTAAGCCAACAATGTTACATCTCTCTCAAGCTTGCTTCTAGTCACATCTCTCTCTGACCACAGACTAGAAATGTTCTCATATTTAAGTGTTCATATAATTAGATTGGGCCCACATGGATAATCTGGGACAATCTCCCCTTCTCAAGGTCCATACCATTAATCACAACTGCAAAGTCCCTTTTTCCATTTAAGGTAACATGTTCATAGGTTCCTGGATAAGGTCATAGACATCTTTACAGGGACATTATTCTGCCTACTACAGTAGATCTTTTTGTTTTATTACAATGGACTTTTAAGTTCCTACTTGTATACAAGACCCTCCACAATTTTAACTCGTTTTTACTTATTCATTCATTTATTTACATATTTACAGAGCATTAACAAAGCATCTCTTATACGTAACATACACTGCAGATTCACATGAGTTAGCCTACTCTCTATTGCCTATCCGATCTTTGATTTTTCAATCTCTAGGTTTTTGTCAGAGCTGTTCCCTTCAGCCTGGACACAACATTTTGTTCTAACACACATTGAGGTCTCAATTATTCAAGACTCGTTTCAAGTATTACCTTTTCCATAAAGCTTTTTTGACAATCCCAGGTGGAAACAATCTCAACTTTTATAATGCCTTGTTTTTATGATTTAATGACATTTTAGCTTGTTTGCAGTTATTTGTATTCCTTTCTCCACTTAGGGATTATAAATTCCTTTAGGTCACGCATCATTCACATTTGAATGCAGGAGGAACCGAGCCTGGCAACCAGTATTTGTTGAAATTCTCTTTGTAAATATATACTTGCTTATGTCTTAAAACAGTAGAAAATACATCTGGAAGTTTATGTTTGTTCCAATGTTTTACCATATTTCTACAGGAAGAAAAGTTGTACGAAAAAGAGCAAAGTAAATTAATTGGAGTTTAAGGCCCTCGTAGCATAGAAACCCATGTGATTTGCCTTATGAAGCCAAAATGGAGAATTATGGAGAAATTTCCCTGTAGAACTCTTGCTACTGCCAAAGCAGACAGCCAAAATGAGGTTTATAATCACTCCTATTTTTCAACAATCCAGTACAGAAATGTGTTCTCTGTGACCTTGACAATGGTCTCCACTTCTTTAACAGTTCCCCACCTAGCAACATTAAATTCTTTTCTTTTACAGTAAGGTTTCACGAAAATATGTAAAATACAATTTCCATTGGTTAAAAAAAAAAAAAAAATTATAAAAGTTCTCCATCTTCTAAATCAGGAAATTCAAGCAATAAAGGACTGGAGACCATCTTTTGAGCATGTAGTTATACCCAAATTGCATTTTAAGGATCTCTAAGAATACTCGTTCTCATTCATATGCATTCTAGCATTCGCCCTTGCTTTGGTCAACTGTTGAAGCCTGTTCATTCCATGCGCTCTGTTTTCTCAGATGTCATTCTGAGTAGATTATACACTTTCATCCATTAAAGAATTTTTTTTGCAGGCATTGATAAAGTTTTTTTTTTTAAATGTGTCTTCCTATAACAAAGCAGGTTTCAAAATTTTAATTCTACTCTTTTTTTTTTTTAAAAAAAAAAGCCATTGCTATCCAGTCATCTGACTCATAGCGACCCTATAGGACAGAGTAGAACTACCTCGTAGGGTTTCGAAGGAGCAGCTGGTGGATTCAAACTGCTGACCTTTTGGTTAGCAGCCAAATACTTAATCACTGCACCATCAGGGCCCTGGTGTTTCTAAAAAGAAAGCTTTTAATTATCCAGTTTTGACTCATGTCCTCATTCTTGCTTAATTTAAAATCTCTCTTGTTAAACATTTTGAAATTTCAAAACAATTTAATTTTCACAACAAATGCAAGAATTTAGGTAAACTGCCAGGCTACTAGGTTCTAATGGCTGTTTGGATCCATGTTTGAAGCTCATTTTTGGAAGCTCAAATACAAAATAAATTTACCTGTGGGCTTTTGTGTCAGACCCACGCTTGTTTCAAATCCAGGCTCTGCCACTACCACTAGATGTGTGTCCTTTAACTCTTTATGCTTCAGTTTATTGCTCTGTAAAATGGGAATAATAAGAGATCT
Source organism: Dugong dugon (assembly GCA_030035585.1). Taxonomy (NCBI): domain Eukaryota; kingdom Metazoa; phylum Chordata; class Mammalia; order Sirenia; family Dugongidae; genus Dugong; species Dugong dugon. The sequence continues at coordinate 125,622,630 of CM057461.1, forward strand.
AACTCACAGGGTTGTGAAGAATAAATGAGGTAATATATGGAAAGTGCTTAGATGTTGCCTAACACACAAGATTGAATTAAACCATAGTTCCTATTTCATCCTGCGGATAAAGTAATACTTGGTTTTTAAAAACATTTTCAAATGACAAAGAATTAAAATGAAAATGATCTTTACCAAAGTTGAACTATCTCTCTATTGATCAGATTTATAAACATGTGATGGCAAACTTTCTTTGTATATGTTGTATCTAAAGAGAACATTTAACTAAGTACAAACAAATAAACCAAGTAATAAAATTAATGTGAATTTAGAAAAACAATACACCAACATCATGATTTATCATTACAGAAACAAATACTAATAATGAAACTCCCAAGATCTGCACAAATATATTTTAATATTATACTCCTGAATGGATCATATTTTATTAAAACATCATCATCAACAATGATAAACTTAAGAAAGAAAACCAACTTGCTATCAGAAATGCTTTTACAAACTTAACTTGATAAAATATCTTTGATCTTTTGGATATTCTTCTTATTTTTTTTAAAAAGTTAATGCAATGTATCCCTTTTTTAAGCAGGAAAAAAAAATGTTTCTTGATAAGAAAAAAAAAAAATAACGCCAGTTTTTATGTTGTGCCCTATCCAGCTGACACTGTCCTTTTGGAAAGCCAATGACTTGTTAGAACCCCTAGCAGCAGTGTGAACAGATGCGTCCCTGACAGGCGATGGATGGTCAGGGTCCATCTGGCCAGTGCAGCTCGGACAGAAATGATGTATACAGCTTCATCAGTGAATGACTGTCATCAATCGTGGGCCATGGATAGCGTAATTGACAGCTACGCTGCAGCTGAGACCCCAGGTGTGAGACTGAGAAGGACTGATTTAAGAATGCTGGGTAATCAGGAATGTATAGTCTCCTGGACTTTAATTTGTATCTTTAACCTCCTATAAATATCCTGCTATACTGTAGCAGGTATGTATTTTTTAGTGTCTCTCATGAAATTAGCTTCAAGATGACGGTTGTTCTTTGCTCCCTTTTAACTACTGATGACTTTGGTCTCCGTCTCCATTACCAAATGCATGAAGTGTTCTGGCTGCTGGATGGTGTGTCCCACAATTTAATTATTACCTCATTGATTTTTCATGTATTTCAATTTTCTCTTCTTTAAGTCACAGTGGCTGTCCTGTCAGGGCAATGTTTGTTTTTCTTTCCAAGATTTCCTTATGGAATCATTTGGAGTCAAAGATGTTTTTGCTGCCTCCTCTCCTCCCCAACCCTGTCTCTAACCCTCCTCAGGAATGTCTAACTGCAGCAGTCTGGAAGTGGGCCTGTAAATACAGACTGTCCCGCAAGGAACCTTCCCAGTTTGTACAAGATCTTAAAAAAGAAACAATATTCCACTGCTTACTCACCAACAAAAGGTACCTGGTTTTTAAATGGTCTCTCTTTAGTATGCATTAAAGATCATGCATAATTTGCATCTATTAGCATTTTATTATACCACTGGCACTGGGGAAAGGAAAATGAAAACAATTATTGTATCCTCAGAGGACATTTCTTTACTTATAACTATTTTACAATAAATCATTTTTGTTTATCAGTTTACTGGATACAGCAAATGTAGAAACGCTAGAGACTGAGAGGGTTCTAAAAGCCTAGGAATTTATAGTGTGGCTCCACATGTTTTCACTGAGAGCTCTTCAAATACTTCTAACTCATTAAAATGAATTATGTCAATTACCACCAGTAGATCTGGAAAACATTTGAATCTGATGGAAGACGATTCTTTTTTTCTCCCCAGTACCACAGAAATTCAGCTCTCCATAATACAAGCAAGCTAATGTAGCTTAAATAATATCTGGTTAAAAAGGAGGCCAACTTACAAGAATACCCTCCTCAAAATTGGAATCAAGTTGGCTCTCTGAAAATCCGTCATTGGTTTGGAGAACTCAAGAGACCATCTGGTCCATGCTACCGCCTTCAGGAAAGATATACCAAAAACTTCCAAGACCCAAGAGAGGTTATTTGGTTTTTAATACACTCTGAAGGAGGATAGGCCAAGAAATAATGATACAAACTCTTTTGTATCTCTCCATAGTCTTAAAAAAGCATAGTATTCCTAACGTTATCCACTATCCTTAGTGATTTCCAAAGCAAACATCTCAGTCAGGAAATAAATAAAAAGAATTCATCTATATTTTTTTTTCTTTAATTTCCTATAAAGATGTCTTAAGTGTTACTTTAGTGGTCCATGCAAAACTCACTCCATCCTACTATAAGAATTGTAAACTAAAATATATGGTTAAATAAAGATGGAAGCAGAGAGAACTATCAGAGCAAGGCTGTGATGATTTGGAGTCAAATTTTAAGAATGTGAAGTGTAAATTATTTTGTGAATTATAGAATAGCATTAGAAAAGCAGAATCACCATGTAAATCAGCACTTGCGATAGTGTTCAGAGAGAGAGAGGAAGAGAGAGGAAAAAGAGAGAGAGAGATAAAAGAAATCTAGCTAAACTTAAAAAACTGCTGTAGACATTTTGTTTTCAAACCTGAAAAACACCTTGAACGTAGCTGCAAGGATGGAATAATATATCTGTCACTACTAAAGATAACATATCGACTAATGCCTGCAGTTTGGAAACAAAACCGAACAAATTAATAGACGTGTGCTTATACTACTGAGGACATGTCTAAAAATTTATATTTTGGAACACCAGTCATAAACTTCAATGATTGAAGAGGTTTTTTTTTTTTTTCCTTTAACGTAATTGATGTTACAGTTCACAGCAGTGATCACAGTATTTTATAAGCTTGGATATCTGGTGAAACTGAATTTTTTACAATAGAAAATGTTTATCTTGACAATATGAAGTCCTGACTTTGGGAATTTACTAATTGTTTGATTTGGCTTCAGACATTGTTTATTATTTAGCAGAATCTATATAATTTCAGTATGATAAGTGCAGATTTTAGAGAACATAATTTAATAGACATTTATGGAAAATGAAATGCTTGTATAGTTGTTTGCAACCTAACTGTTATGGATTGAATTGTGTTCCCCAAAAAAGTGTGTTAACTTGGCTAGGCCATGATTCCCAGTATTGTGTGATTGTTCGCCATTTTGTCATCTGATGTGATTTTCCTATGTGTTGTAAATCCTATCTCTATGATGTTAATGAGGCAGGATTAGAGGTAGGTATGTTAATGAGGAAGGACTCAATCTACAAGATTAGGTTGTGTCTTAAGTCAATCTCTTTTAAGATATAAAAGAGAGAAGCAAGCAGAGAGACAGGGGACTTCGTACCACCAAGAAGTAGAGCCTGGAGTGCATGTCCTTTGCACCCAGGGTCCCTGCGCTGAAAAGCTCCTAAAACAAGGGAAGATTGATGACAAGGACCTTCTCCTAGAGCACCCTGAATTAGAACTTCCAGTCTCCTAGACTGTGAGACAATAAATTTCTCTTTGTTAAAGCCATACACTTATGGTATTTCTGTTATAGCAGCTCTAGATAACTAAGACAGTAATGTATACACAATTTCTATACTAAAGTTTCTCTGTGCACATCTATCAATAAGAATTATTTTCATCTAAGACTCTATAAGCCATTCACTAACTTTGGGATAATTTGTTTTCTCTGTCTCATTAGTTAGTTGGAAATGGCTTTTCATCAGTTTGGCCCTCTCACACGTGTAGGAGCAAGAGCAGCATGGTTAGTCATACATTTCTGCTTGGGAAGATTCACTGCCTGTCCCTTCCCTTGCTCTCACTTTTATTCTCTAAAAATCAAGTTTTGATAATGATCAAAAACAAACAACAACATCTTCCAGGAACACTTTTTAAACATTTTGCTTCCTTGGTGAGTGTCCTTTTGTGGAGTCTTTTTCTGTCTGGATTGCTTTATTCTTCTGGAATTTCATGAAACTATTGCTGTATCTTAGATTTGGCATTTTCTCTCTCTTGGAAGGGTTCTCCTAACCTAGACACACCTACTAGAACCAGGCAAGAGTTCAGGGAAAAGGAAACATTAAGGTCACATAAACCTGTTTCCAATTCAGGCAGATGAAGTCCTAGTGAGAAACACCTTGGTTCACCCTAGGTCACAAAGATAACCCACCCAACCCATTGCCATCGAGTCGATTCCGACTCATACCTACCCTATAGGACAGAGTAGATAGAACTGCCCCATAGGGTTTCCAAAGAGTGGCTGGTGGATTTGAACTGCTGATCTTTTGGTTAGCGGCTGAGCTCTTAACCACCGTGCCACCAAGGCTCCGTCATAAGGATAGGGGTATGATATAAGGACTTGAGGCCAAAGCATCTGCTAGTAATAGTATATGTGTTTGCTTGAAGTGTTTCATTTGAGAATATGAGGTGGCTGTAGTTGGATGATCAAGGATTTGGGATTTCTCACAGTAGTACTAATGCTTTGTTTCTCTATTTGAAAGCAGATGAAAAACATTCATTTTTCTGAAGGTCTGAGGTATTTTAGGGTCAAGGAATTGACCAAGAGCTTCCGTGTGGCAATGGTACAGGTAGATTCTTGGTTTGAGGCAGCAGAAGGACCACTGAGATATTCTCCATCTATGATTCAGTTTATATCTTGAAATGATCACTTGAAATAATTTATGGAACACATTTTTAAAAATATTCAAAATACTTTAGTAAGTGACTTGTGATCCTGGCGAAGGTATTGCCCTGAGTAGAATCAGGTTTGCATTACTATGGATTTTTTTCCTACATATACAATTTAGTAACATTGATTACATTCTCCAAGTTGTGCAACCATTCACACTCTCCTTTTCTGTGTTGTTCTTCCCTCATTAACATAAATTCACTGTCCCCTAATCTTTCGAGTTACTGTTGTCAGTTTGATCCTGCATACATAGATAGTTCTTAAAAGAATAATGCATAATGCTCAAGCAGACATTCTTTACTAGCTAAGTTAAACTACTGCTTGGTTTTAAGAAGACTTCAGGGGGTATTTTTGGATTAAGATTTACAGATACTCTCAGGGCAATAGTTTCAAGGGTTCATCCACCTTCCAAAGTCTGGAGTCTATGAGAATTTGAAATTCTTTTCTGCATTTTCCCATGTTTGATCAGGATTCATCTATGGACTCTTTGATCAAAATATTTAGTAATGATAGCCAGGCACCATCCAGTTTTTCTGATCTCACGGCAAAGAAGGTAGTTGTTCACAGAGGCATGGAGCACATTTTTTGCTCTTTCCTTAAGAAGGAGTTGTAAAAAGTCAACAGGTTCCTCCAACTCAGCAAACACTTATATGTCAAGTGCTTGAAAGAAATTAGTGGAAGTTAAAGGAAACATAAAAAAATAATCTGATCATTTCTCTTAAAGACAATATACTGGATATATTTTAAAGAGAGATACATTTTCATTTAGTCAGAGATGTGGGGATCAAGAGAAGGCACACCAGCTGATTATTGGAAATGCGATTTGATTCTATTTTAAATAGGGAGGGGCACAAAAATTTGCAATCCCTTTAATTCAGTATTAAAAAAAAAAATTAGGTCCAGACCAGCCATATGTAGGCAATATATAGATCATAGACAGTCGGTCTCCTTCTTTACCCTCAAATTCAGAGTGCTTACCACATTATAGGCTTCTAATCAACATATGATCAGTTTTTTTTTTAAAGCCAAGTCACTTAATTTGTTGTATTAATAGCTGTACAAGTTTTATATCATTACTAAGAGATTTAGATCGTGTAGTTTTGTTTCACTCTGCAAATTAAAAAAAAAAAAAACTAAGGCTGTTACCAAGGGCTGATTGAAAAGTTTTCTTATTCACTAGTTCAGAATGATGGTCTTTGGGTCCTACTCCAATTGGTGGACAAACTTAAGAAAGGAGTACAGCTGGCAATTAGGTGTGACTGAGCATACTTCCCCAGAAAATGGCAAATACAATCCAAGAAAAAATGAGGAATGGGACCTTTACATTGTTCAGGATTTAATTATTTTAAAATAACCCCAGAAAAGTCTTAATCTTCTTCAATACCAGAAGTTTTTTCTTTTTTTTTTTATGAAAATGTTGGAGTTAGTTTCTATCTATTGAGCTATTGAATGCATGTCATTCCAGTTTCTGAAACGTAAGCAAGTGGACCAAAAGAATTGGACACATTTAGCAGTTCTTTTTTTTAAATCAGCCCAGCACCCTTTAGCCAAGCACCAGTGGAGCCCAACATCATGGCACATTTCCCCACAATATACTCACACTCAACCACCACCTAGGAGGGAAAAGAGTGCAAGGGCTATTGAGCACTGAGGATTTTTCCAGTGAATCACAAGTATGTGAACCCTTGTGCTAACTAAGTTTGTGCTGATCCACTGTGAAAATTTGCAAAGTGCTCAACAGCCCTGAGAATTTCTCATTTATTGTTTTAGGTGGGGTGGTCTGCAACTGTACATTAGGTTGCGGTATGAAGCATGTAAGGACACGCATTCAAGACCTCATCTAGGACCTTTTCAATCTACCTGCAGGGTACAGCTGTGCCTCTTAACAGACCAGAGTTCTGCTTCTGAATTTCTGTCCAGAACAGTTAAGAGAAAATATAGAAACCCTTCATCTATAAGTGAAATGATTTTAGATTTGCATTTACCTACATTTACATTTACCTACATTTCAAGATGAATTTACCATGGAATTGATCTGGGGAAGTACCTGATAATCAATAATATTTTTATGAATGTATAGGCTTACCATAAATTAAAAAACAGAAAAGGTACCATAACTCTAAAGGATGAGAGGGAGCTTTACCCATAAACATGAATTTTGGACTGCCATTAATTTCTCTTAAGAGGTAAAAATCCTGAAGAATCTACAGGCTACTTTATTTTTGGAGTCAATGATTAATGAGAATTTGAAAATAATTTGTGAATGAAGTCATCAAAATAGCTAGTTAAAGGCTGAGATGTAAGTGGTGAAATTGAGATCAGTGAATAAGCTGAATACAGGATCAATTGTTGATTCCACAATAAAGGTTATACATATGCTGGGGACAGTGGCTTTCTTTGAACGTATTCTCTGTCTCAAGAACTATAAACTACTGTGTGGTCTCTGATGGTTAATGCAATGTCAAGAATAGACTTTCAGTGTAACTCTGTAGACATGATTGATGTTTTTATCAAAGATTCTTTAGTGAAATACATACTTGTTACTCTGAATAAAACTTAATAGGAGAAGATAAATTCAAGGATAAGGATATAAAGATTGGGAACTAACCTGGCAGTATAAAATTTTTGTTTCTTATTGGTTGTTTGTTTTTAGTGAGTCTAGTTATATCCAACAGCATCATGTTGTTACCAACAGGATAAATGCCCATAGTATTCAGTGGTTAATGCAGTTGTCATTGAAGAAAACATTGTAGTACAATTAGATAGCTGAGGAAATCATGAAAAGAGAAATCCTTAAGCTACTGAGTAGTCTCAGGATACTAGAATGTCAGTGGGTCTCTAGATAATGGTTGTTGGTATGGAAACACGAGAAAAAAGCCTGGGGGAGTCTTAGCATTTTCTGATTTTGTTCTGGCATCTGGTTGGAAGACATAGGAAGCCCAAAAGAACAGTCTTTGACTTTTTTTTTCCCGTTAAAGTTTTACTCATCTGTGTTTCAGTCACTATCTTCAGCATTAGATGAAAGGACACCCCTTTTCCTGCTGCTGTTGTAATTATGTGAAAGAAAGAAACCCAGGACAAGATGTTTGGGAAAAACATTACTGCTGAGTTCTTTGGTTCTCCTCATGAAAAATAATTATTTTGCTGCATCTTGCTCTATGATTCTCATTTCTAAGAGTAGAATGGGTGAGGTTAGATGAGTGTGTGAGGAGGGGAAAAGATATAGATCCACTTGCTTTTCCCAAGAAATTAGATTTATTGGGTTTTGTGAGCACCAGGCATACACTAAACGCTCAGCATGCATTAACTCATTGAATCTTCACAATAGTATGAAATAATAACGGATCTTATTCCACTTTATAAGATAAGAAAAAAGTTAAGCTTGTTGTTTTGTAGCGACCCTGTAGGACACAGTAGAGCTGCCTCGGAAGGTTTACAAGGCTATAATTTTTAAGGGAGCTGATCGCCAGGTCTTTTCTCTCACGGAGCTGCTGATGGGTTCCAATAGTTAAGCAACCGAGCGCTTAACCATTGCTCCACCAGGGCTCCTTAAAAATTAAGCTAAGAGGGGTTAAATAACTTGCCCATAGTCATGCTGGTATCAAATTCGAACCCATGTCTGAGTGATGCCAAAATTCAAGATTTTAATTACTACACAACACTGCCTCCCAGTGGTTGGAATTTGGTAAGCATCTAGCCAATGTTAACTATTGATGCATTGTTGCTGTTATTAGGGGAAAACTGGTCTTAACCTTCTGGCTTAGCTCAGTATCTCAAAGACATGTAGAAAGCGGCCTTGCTTATCAAAATTCTTGAGACATTGAATGTCACCTAGATAAAAACGGCTGGTTCAAGCCGAGATCCAAGTGCAAGTGCAAGCAAACAAATAGGTAACTGTGTTGTTTATGAAGCAAATACTTTGAATTAATTCCTACTCAAATACAAAAGTGCTTGATGTTCACCTGAAGCAAAATCTGTGCAAACAAAATTTCTTCAAGCAAAGAGATTCTGTAGTATCAGCATTTTAAACTTGTATGAGTATTTCCTTCAGCTGCTGTGAAGTATAACATTTTTTAAAAAGAGAGAAATAAAAACTCAAGGAAGAAAAAGAAATTGTACAAAGCTAAGAAAATGACATAATAGAGTGTATCTTAAAGTGTTAAGGAAAATTTTTTCTTTAATTTTTAATAAGAAGAAAGAAAAAATAATATGTGTATAAGGAGAGACAAGATTTTGTTGTGCACAGAAGCCTTAGCCATGAGCAAAATTAAGCTAGAGTAGGTATTTTTTCGTGCACATTGTCTTCAACACTCACACACACAGAGACACACACTCACTGTTGCTCTTCAATGCCCTTTTCCCAACTCTCAGTATCCTGATTCTTCAATCTCCAAACCATTTAATAATTTAATATTTGGTTCTCCTCCTGGCTCCCCCTCCTCCTTTCAGTACTTCAAAATCCTACCAAACAGCCTCTTACAATGCAGACAGAACTTTTCTTCCCTTCACCCGTCATAGCCAAGTGTCTCATTTTATTTTTAAAAGGTGTTGTTAGGTTCCTGTTTAATATTTCTTATGAACAAATCTCCATTAAAGACCTAATGAACAGTTAAATCTTAATGTGTTATTTTATTAATCATATTTATTTCATAATATGGACTCTTCTAGATAAATGCCTCCAGTTAAAGGAATTAATTCCAACTGATGGGTATTTCACCCTCTGTAGCACGTTGGTGGGAGAAAGATTTCTGCAAGGCTGTCTTTGCCCCATGTTCCTTGCATTACACCCCAAAGGTGAATGTTTACTTTACCTGTGTATAGGGCTGACCCTAGTGAGCAGCTGTATTGAAAGATTATAATCCCTGAAAAGAGAGGTCACTGATAATGGCATTGATGCTGCCAGTCCTTACTTCCTGTTAAAGGATGCCTCCATACACAACATTCCACACTTGATCTCTTGAAAATAGATATCCGTGACCTTGGTTCAACAATCTTTGCCTTCCTTAGACATTTGTTACCACTGTAACATTTTAAATTCATAATCGTGTTTACTTTTTAAATGGAGTTTAAAAGTCTTTCAACTGGATAGGTAGAGAAATTGAAATGAAGACACAAGGAAGCCTATAAATGCTTGGATTGACACCACATATCACACCAGTTATAATATAACTCATCAGTTAACGCACTGAAATGGCAGAATCATTAGGGTATATCACATTAATGCATAATTCGGGGTCTTTAAGCATCTGTGAATCATTGACGTGATACATTGCCAGGTCCTTTACTATTCACCATGTCAATGTATCATCTTTATAATACGAATTGAATCTGGACCATAAGCTTTAAAATTTCTGGATCAACTTCTCTCATTATGAAGATGTTACAATTTCTGATAATGCTAGGCCCCTCCCCTCTTTGTGGGACAAGGCAGAATCTTCCTTTCCCCAGACTACCCTCCCCAATGGTGGCCAGAACCATCATGCTTCCTCCAAAATTTGCACTTATAACAACTGCCAAAGGATAGATTCTTCTATTAAAAAAACCAAACTAGTTGCCATCGAGTTGACTCCAACTCATGGTGACCCCATGTGTGTCAGAGCAGAATTCTGCTCCATAGGGTTTTCAGTGACTGATTTTTTAGAAGCTGATTGCCAGGTCTTTCTTCTGAGGCCCCTCTGGGTGGATTTGAACTGCCAATCTTTTAGTTAGTAGCTGAACACTTAATTATTTGTGCCAACCAGGGACTACTAAAAAGACTAATTGTATTGTTATCATCATACTTTACAACATTATAAAATGTGGTCATAAACAACAAAATTTTTTTTAATGTTGAAATTAAAGCATCACAAAACAGAAAGTAAAGATTTCTCTCCATACCCCCTAAGTCACATGATATAGGTGGCCTTGTTCACTGCTGCACAATGCATCCATAAATTGTGTTTTATTCGTACTATGGAAGACCATAAACCAATTAAAATAAATGAGGCAGATCTACATGCATTTACCTGGATAAATCTTGAAAACATAATGGAGAGTGAAAAAGCAAATTGCTGAATGATGACATTTATGTAAGCTAAAATCATAGAACAATGTAACATATTATTTATGGACACATTCATATGTAATAAATGTATAAACACATGAACGTGAAAGATACAGACCAATTTTAAGACGGAGGGGAGAAGGATAGAGAAAGAGGTGCATGAGATCAGTTGAAGGTATAAATGGGATCTTCAACTCTCTCTAACATTTTATTTATTAGGAAGAAAGATGTGAAGCAAATATGGTAAAACATTTTATAAATGCATTAAAGTTTATTAAGTCTTAGTACATGAGTGTTTATTATTCTCTGTATTTAAAATATTTTGTAATGATTATAGCAACGATAATAATAAAGGAAATTTCCAGTTCAAAATGGGAATGGCTAGCAATTCTCAATATTGCCTCTCCCAGCTTCTCGCTAAAATTCACAAGGAGTTGCAGAAAAAGATGAAAACCCACGACTTAAACCAAGAAGAATCAAGAAGCTAACTCTAGAATCTGGGAGGAATTGATTCCTAGTAAAAGTCTAATGGGGCTAAAGAAAAACTTGCTTAGGCTTCAGATAACAGCATATGTCTGCCTCCTGGTGAACGAAAAGTATGGATGTGTGGCAGGGACGGGTGTCGATACCATACCTCAAAAACTTTTTTAAAACGAAGTGATTCATGCTCATTGGAATATTTTTGTAAGGAAAGAAAAGGAGGAAATAGGAAAGAGAAATCCATGATTCTACCACTTCAAACCAACCAGTCTTGTTTCCAGTCTCAGAGCTACTATGGCTCTGAGAGTAGAAAGGGAAGGAAGATATTCAATGGTACTTCTTTAACTGACTGTACAATAAGGGTATTCCGCCACTGGGACCCTCATTTCATGCCCCCCTTTGACCTCACAGCTCAAGGGCCACTTGGAATATATATATACACACATATATATTTGAGATAGGACAGTTTCTTTTTCACATGAAATGTTTTCCTGAATCTCTTTATTGCCTATTCCTTTCTTAACTTTAGTTCCCTATAGAAACATTTGGTGTCTGGAGAATAAAAAGGGGAGAAAAAGGAAGCTTTTTTAAAATTTAAAAAAAAAAAAAAAAAAGCTGAAGCATTTCACAGCATCATTGGGAAGAACTAAAAATACATTTTGGTGCTCTAACTTTAAATCAAGTGACTTGATTTGCATAAAGTTGCATTAGTGGAGATAAATAAAACACAAAGATGAATTTTGGAATTTAGAACTTCTTTCCCTACTTTTATATTGAGGTTTTTTTTTTTTTTTATGATCAGGACATATATTCCTCAAAAAAATGGTTTTAAAGGAAACTCTGGTCCACCTTCATCTCTAATGGCCCGGCTGGGAGTTGCTATAATAATCCTTTTGCTTTTATGCGGCCATCTGGACGCCTATTAAAAGGAGTATCTAAAACAGACTCCCCAAGTGTGCTGAGTTGTTCATTTTCACCAAGTCACCAAAACAGAAGCATTTTTCCTATTGCAGGGAGAAGTGACCCTTTACCCACAGGGGTAGGTGGGGGGAAGAGAGAGAAGAGCCACAGAACCAGCAAGAAGCACAACTTGCCCTTTCACCCCTGCCATTGTGAACAAGTAGTAAGAATAGTGGTTGATTCTGGTGCATGCGTTTTAAGGGGACAGAGATCGACGGCAAGGTTTCTTTACACCTCTGGGGCTCTGTGATGAGATGGAAGAGGTTAGGGAATGTGGGAATGGGAAACATTGAGAATTTAATGAAGCATCATGTTTCAACTGGATAATATTCCAGTTTGATTTGTGTGGAAAGCAAATATGAAAAACTGAAATAATATTTCAAGTTCTCAGTTTTGTGGCTCAAATAGATATACAGAGTATTCTTGCTTTTCTGAAAACTATACCTTTCATCAAAAGTATCATCCAACAGAGTTTAGGACAGAAGGGTACATTGTGAAATGGAATTAGATGAAAGCTGGCATTTGTCTTTAGTAGATTATTAAAATCGCCACGGTAAGAAATCTGCTCATAAAGGCAGAACAAGTTAGCAGGGGCTGGATGTCATTTGTCCAAAATAGAGTCTTTTCTCTACACTCATTAACCATCTTGCCCAGTAATGTGGTTGTATCCTATTAAACCTGATACATCAAAAATTAAAAAAAAAAAAAAATTTAGTTGCTGTCTCAAACTGCACTACAACTCAGATCTAGGACCAAATAAGATGCATTAATTGCTTTACTGCTTCACCGCAAAGCCACTCTTAAAACATAATTCCTTAATGAAGTCTGTTAATTTGTTCATGGCAGTACACAAGCTGTTCAAAATGACACAGAATTGCACTCTGTTTTCTAACCCCTGCAGTTTCTTCTGTTAGTCACTCTGTCTTGTGTTGTTATCCCATGGATAGTAATTATTTTATAGTGGCTGTAATTAGGAGAGAATTAGGCTTGGTAAACAAAACCTGCCTTCTCCTGTTAATAGCTAAGGATAATAAATTTGGCTCTGACATTCACTATATTTGGACAAGGCTTGGCCTACTTCCAGTTTTCCCAATAAGAACTTTATTATATAATTATGCCTTGGAGGGGCTCATATTACAAGGTAATTTTTTTTGTAAAGACACATATTGCATGGCTTGCAGCCAGTAAATGATATACTGTAATATATGCTTCCAATAAATGTTTTAAACAAAATCTCTCTAAGCAATATCCTGCTGGAGCTACACACTGCTCTTCAGCATATATTATTTACAGGATTTGTTTGTCGAGTTTTTCATAATGTAAATTTTTTTTTTTTTTGCTCACATTGTCCAATATTATGATGTCTTAAAAAAAAAAAAAAGGTCTAAATTATTCCTATCAGCAAATGAAATATTTGGATCTTTAACTTCCCATATCCTAGTTCCTCAAGGTGTTGATCAGAGGAGATGAAAAAGGTGTATCTAAGCTGCTTTTTAAGAAGCCCTGGTGGTGTTGTGGTTAAAGTCCTTGGCTGCGAACTGAAAGGTTGGCAGTTCTAACCCACCCAGCAAAAAAGATGTGGCAGTCTGCTTTCATAAAGATTATAGCCTTGGAAACCATAGGGGGCAGTTCTACTTTGTCCTATAGGGTTGCTATGAGTCGGAATTGACTTGATAGCAATGGTTTTTGTTTGTTTTTTGAGTCTGCTGTTCATTCTTACGTAAAGGTTTGCTGTTATTTTGCATAAGTTATGTTATCTTTGCTTGAACTGATTTGTTTTCTTTTCCATTTCTAACATAAGTGATCTAAAGTGATTTTGTCACACTGCAAGCCAGATCTCTGATGATTCATGCGCCTTTGGGTGAACCCTTACTGAAAGGGTCACTCAAACTTGCATAGATAGACGATAATACGTGACATCACAAAATGCTAGAGTAAAGACAACAGCAGTGAAAACAGATTAAAAAACAAAATCATAAAAATACCACCTCTCTTTAGAAAAACCATGAGAAAAGGGGTAGAAGTGAAACTAACATCAGGGCCAAAAATAAACGTATTAAAGTATAAGTAAATTCAAAGGAAAAGATGTAAAATGTTAGTTTTTTAGCAGCTAAATTCAAAATTAGAGCAATTATTTTTTTTTTTAATACTAGACATAGAGAGGCACAAGTTGGGGGGGCGGAAGGAGGACAATAATATATTTAAAAGGGTGCTTTGGAATTTTTACTCGAACTCTCAGGTTATATTTGAAATCCAATGTAAAGTAGAAAATGAAGACAACACAAACATGTAAAATCCCTCCCCTCGAAAAACAGAGTATCTCAATCATCTGTAAACTAAAAACAAGACGTTTTCACTGGGATTAGCTGGACATCTGTCTGGGTTCCCCAATTCTTTTTGCATGTTAATCAGTACTTAAGAATCACTCTTCAAAAATGAACCAACTGGTTTCTTAGCTGATCATTGACCTTGGTTATTGATAGCATTTATTTAGTCAGATTTTCAAAAGGGTCCTGCTGAGGAAACCCATGTTAAGGACACATATGCAATATGCAGTTTGATTCTCTGACTTCTCTGTTCCCATTTCCAGAGAAGAAATTAAAAAAACAAAAACAGTTGCCACTGAGTCTACTTGACTCACGGTGACCTCATATGTGTCAGGATAGAGCTGTGCTCTGTAAGGTTTCCAATGGCTTGTTTTTCAGAAGTAGATTGCCAGGCATTTTTTTCTGAGGAGCTTCAGGGTGGACTCAAACCTACAACCTCTATGGTTATCAGCCGAGCGTGTTAATCGTTTGTACCACCCAGGGACTCCAAAGAAGGCAATAGGTGGTGGCATTTATTCTGCTAAAGCATAACCCTCAGTTTCAGCAGAGGGTAACTTGAATTGCACTAGACGTCTTTTGGAAATGGAAGTGTCATTGCCCTCTATTCTCCTCATTTTTGCCCAGTGTTGGCATGGAGCCCAGAGATCTCTGTAATTGTTCTCTCACTTGCCACAAAACCTTACACATACAAAGCGAATGAGCATTTATTATATTTCTGCTTGCTGACTAATGCAGAATTTTGGCATTCAGACTTAATGCTTTCCTTAGGAAAAATTATTATTGTTATGTTCCAAGTACACCGTTCTATATCAATAAACCATAAAAAATGAGTGTTTTACAGAGACTCCATCAGCCTGAGACCAGAAGAACTAGATCGTGCCCGGATGCCACCAATGACCACCCTGACAAGGAACACAGCAGAGCGTCCCTGATGGAGCAGGAGAAAAGTGGGGTGCAGAACTCAAATTCTAGTAAAAATACCAGACTTAATGGTCTGACTGAGACTGGAGGGACCTTGGAGGACATGGCCCCTGGACTATCTGTTAGCCCCAAACTAAAACAATTCCCGAGGCCAACTCTTCAGACAAAGATTAGACCAGACTATGGGACATAAAATGATACTCGTGAAGAGTGTACTTCTTAGCTCAAGTAGATACAAGAGACTAAATGGGCAGCTCCTGTCTGGAGGTGAGATGAGAAGGCAGAGAGGGTCAGGAGCTGGTTGAATGGACACGGGAAATCCGGGGTGGAAAAGAGGAATGTGCTGTCACAGTACAGGGAGAGCAACTAGGGTCACATAACAATATGTGTATACATTTTTGTATGAGAGACTAACTTAAATTGTAAACTTTCACTTACAGCACAATAAAAAAACTAATGACTGTTCTAAACTGACATGATTGCTGGGGAAACTGATAATTCAGTTCAACTTAGCATTTACTGAGCACCTGCTATATGCACTGAAGCATCATGAAAACCATACATTTTTTATACAGGCATGATTTTTTTTTTTCCTACCAGTATAGTAGATCAAAGCACTAAATGCAAAAATCTCATTTATCTTCAGTAAATCCCAGAGGATGTTAAGGAAAAGTCCTGTCTCCTGTACCAGCTGTGGCTTCTACTGTTGCTGCTGCATCTTTTTTCTTTACAGGAAAAACAGAAGCACAATGAGATTAAATTGTGTGCTCAAAGCAACACAGTAAATCAATGGAGAAATATTTTCCGAGACCACTGATTCAGAAGCTAATCCCCTACCTCTGGCTCCTGCCCCATTCTGCTCTTCCTCTGTTATATTAGAATTATACTGAGGTAGGCATTAATTTGAAAAATTATTAAATTTGAATATTGACATTGTCAAATCTATATTCATCGCAGTAGCAATAATCACAAGAATAGGGCGAGAGAGTAGGGAAGTATTGCCGGATCGCATGTGCCAAGATACTTATTCCTAGTGAGGAAAGGACCTGCATGGAACTAACATCATTAAACAATAGGTTTCAAGTTTGAAATAGGAAAGCGAGCTATAGCTCAGGGTTTTTTTGTTTTGTTTTAAATAATGGGAAGTGCTTTCTTAGGATGCAAAAATTACCGTACTTCCTAAGTGGTTGAAATAATCATTTTGATGAGTCTGTAAATAGACTGTCAGAGAGATAAGCTTTGGATTTTGAAACATGTTGGCACTGAAATTAAAGACCTCTTGTCTCCATAATGAATTTAAAAAAAACAAAAACAATGACTCAAAAAAAGACAGAATCATAGACACTAGCGATGGAAGAGACCTATTAAGTCATCTCATTTACCCCCTGCTCCTGTGATTCTCTAGAGGATATCTGTCCGTTGAGGTTTAACATCTTTCTTTTCACTTCCGAGGAGATGCTTCCATTGTATCACTTCGAAGAGAGCAATCTTAAGTCTTGACTTGCTAACCTGCCCTGGTCTTAGCCCTGTACACAACATACCAGCAAGAGGAAGATCTTTTCTTTTTTCCTTCTCCATGACCCATTATGTCCTTGAAATTTTCTGTTCACAAAATTCCCTTCTAACTTCAAAGTGTACGGCAGTCCTATGGAGTTGGGTCCTGATTTGGCCACTCTATTAAGTTGTTTTAATCCATCCTCATAAATCAATCCCTTTAGCTCCTTTATCATGGTGGTGGCTATATTGTGACATTCTCCCATTTTTTGACATGACTCTTACACTGAAATCTCTCAGCACCGTGCAGAATTCTAGGTGAGGACCACGTCTTTACAAACATAAAGTAATCATAACCTCCAATAATTTTGCAGGTGTTAGGGTTAGTACACCAAGAAGTAGAAGATGGAAGATTCTGAATTGAAAGAGTAAAGAAATCTCATGCGCAGTATTTTGCTGACCCTCCACCCTAGACAGTGCATTCACGACAGAAAACATCCCTATCCTACATCGTATACAACAATACATGGTCTGGCTAGAAAAGACAGAAAAAGTCAGTTTGTATCAAGCAGTTAACTACTTGGCTTCCACAATTCCTCCCCTGCTGCTCTCCCAGTCTCACTTCAGCTGTATTTCACTTCATTAACTCTAGCAATGGGTATTTGCTCTCAATAAATGTGTGTGGGTGTGTATGTGTGTTTGTATTTGGAAAGAGTTCATGCAGACAACTCCAAATAGCTCCAAAACTGATTGTGCAATTCAAGAAACTATTTCTCTGCTGTTGATAGTTATTTCTTAAAACATCATCTGTCAGCCAATGTTAGTTACTGAGATCGATGTTCCGAACATATTTTTTTCTTTTTAAGCTCGAAGAAAATATCTTCTTCATGTCTCTGCCCTCATTCTTATCCTCAATCTTTCTTGCAGTCTGATTGTAAGATTAATTCCCAAAGGGCTATCAGCATCCACTGCGGATGTTAAAGAAACAGGTTCAGGTTCAAGTCTTGTAAGGTTCTGAACTCTCTGCAGACTGTTCCAAATACTTTGAACTTAAGTTTTGAATCTTTCTATTAGCTAGTGGAAATAGTAAAACAAGCTGAAAAACGGTGACTTCCAACTGCAGCAAGCTTAGCTCGAATCTGATCTGTTTAGCTGGGGCAAAGAACAATTTGGAGTTTACCTGGGAAGGTTACTATAGTCACAGCATGTTTTAATTTCTGCTGTGAAAAATAGTATTCTGGATGCAGTCTTAATGCTAATAATCTGACATGCAAATTGAGGTGTGTCTTTTTTACATGAAAGATAAATGACGTGGGATAGGGGTTCAAAATTTTCTTGAGACTATCCATTGCCATTACTCAATAGCTAAAGAAATAGGAAAAAAACAATATCATTGTCAGTTGAAATGTGAATAAACACTGAGAAAACCAGCATACTTTCTTAAGCAGGCACACATATAGAAGGCCAGGCATGGGTTTTGTAAAATGTACCTGAAATGTTATCCTAAAGTGCTCAGTCGAAGATGAGCACTGTAGCAATGCCCAAGCTTTAGAATTCTGTGGCAAATATCCTTTGACCAGCAACTGTCTCTTTTCTGTTCAGCAGTTCCTAAAGCGTCTTTTATAGGGTTAGGGCCTTAGATATCTTCAAGTAAGGTTTATACTTCAAATACATCCGGCAATATTTTCATTTGCACTAAACTCTGAATGGCCGATCATTTATAATATACAGGTTTTAATAAGGAAGCATAAAGACCCCAAAAGTAGAGACAAGAGGTGCCATTAAAGCAGAAAGGAGAGGCCTACTGTCCTGACAACAAACTTGACATTTTTTCTTAATTACAACCTCCCTGGGTTAAGGATTAGGTGACCTTGGGGGAAAACAAAAATACCTCCCCTCCTACAACCTCAGTTTCTTTATCTGTAAAATGTGAGGTTTAGAGTAGATTTGAGTAAGTAGCTTACTACCCCCTCTCTACTATGAAAACCGCACCTCTGTCGTCGGGTGGCTGTCTCTACCGTTTGGATTACAGGGTTGAGAAACGAATGCAAACTGGCCCAATCTGATTCTCTTTCTGAGGAAGCTCACATTAAACAGAAACACATAGAAGTAGAGGAGAATCAGCTGAGTTATCTTACGGCAGCACACAGACAGCCGGTCCACAGATGCATTACTGAAGTCTTTGCCCCTGTTTCTGTCCTCCTGGAACTATGTGGCTCACCAATTCCATCAATTTTGTGAGCTATCCCAGTAACCTGCCAATAACCTTCCCTCCCCTCTATAAAACTTAAATCCAATGACCATCTATCTCTGTTACCTCCAACCTAACTTGAACCAGTTGTCATCAAGTCAATTCCAACTCATGGAGACCTCATGAGTGTTAGAATAGAACTGTGCTCCATAGGGTTTTCAATGGCTGATTTTTCAGAAGTTGATCAATAGTCATTCTTCCGAGGTGCCTCTGGGTGGAGTCGAACCTCCAACCTTTTGGTTAACAGCCGAGCACATTAACCATTTGCTCTACTCATGGACACCCTGCTTCCAACCAGAGAACATTAACTGATGCAGTCATCTTTTTGGGAAACATCTTGTCTGATGCAATGAGAAAGGCCTTTTGCTATCTCAGTGATTTTCACTTTGACTGTTTATTAGACTTATATGGGGAAAGAGATGTCAGGAGCAGACACTACTGGTTTCAGATTTCAGCTCTGCTACCTATAATTAGTGCATACTTAGTCATGTCACTTATTACCTGAACTTTACTTTCTTCATCTGTTAAATACGGATCCTAATTTCCTCCTTGAATTGTCGATCGGATTAATCTTTGAGGATTGTTGTTGTTAGCTGTGCTTGAGTCAGCCCTGACTCATGGCAACCCCATGTACACGGGAGCAGACTTTAGTGATCCATAGGATTTTCATTGGCTGATTTTCAGAAATAGATCACCAGGGCTTTCTTCCTAGTTTGTCTTAGTCTGGAAGCTCCTCTGAAACCTGTTAAACATCATAGCAACACACACACAAGCCTCCAGTGACAAGACAAGTGGTGGCTGCGCTTGAAGAGACTGGACGGTTAGAATTCTACCAGTGAACCACCACGGCCCTCTGTCATTGAGGGTAGTAACTCCATGTTAGTCACCTTCCTTTGTTCATCTTCTAACTCAGAACATAATTCAAAGTACAGTGGTCCCAGTGAATGAGAGGTGGTAAAGAGTCAGACTTGGGTTTAAATTTCAGATCTATTTTTTCTGTCTCTGTTACCCTCAGCAAGTTTTAAAAGCTCATTAATCCCCAGTTTCCACATCTTTTAAAGTGGTAATAACAAGTATTCTTCTTAGTGTTGCTTTAGATATTAAGCAATATGTTAATATGTCATATATAGTCTTAGAGCATCCATAAAACACTCATACATTTTGGCTGAACAATTAAAAACTGGACTTTGAGAGTCGATTTCAACAAGGACTTGTGAAATGTTCCTATGTGGTGGCTCAGTGGTAGAATTCTCACCTTCCAAACTGGAGAGCTGGGTTCAATTCCTGGCCAATGCCTTCATGCGCAGCCACTGCCAATTCATCAGTGCAGGCTTACATGCTGCTATGACATTGAACAAGTTTCAGCAGAGCTTCCAGACTAAACGGGACTAGGAGGAAAGGCTTGACAATCTGCTTTCAAAAATCAGCCAGTGAAGAGGGTACCCATCCCATAATGGGGATGATAGAGGACCAGACAGCATTTTGTTCCATTTTGCATGCAGTTGCCA
The DNA here is from genome assembly GCA_030035585.1 of Dugong dugon. Lineage (NCBI taxonomy): Eukaryota > Metazoa > Chordata > Mammalia > Sirenia > Dugongidae > Dugong > Dugong dugon. The sequence goes on from CM057461.1 coordinate 125,643,258, forward strand.
TGAGTTGGGGCCAACTCTATGGCAGTTAACAACAACTACCTGTCAGGAACTGTTCTAGACCCACATTATCCCCATTTCACTGAAGAGATTATCTTTACTGATTTTTCCCCTATACCATTTAGAGAAAATATTGATTATAAGCTTGGAAAGAGCACACACACACACACACACACACACACACACACACTCTAACATATCTCCATAAATACCTGCCACACTGGCTTTCTGTCCCTTGGGCAAGTTGAGTTCAGTTCTGCCTCTGTGCCTCAGTGCTCGCTGATCCCTGCCGTACCCCCTTCCTCCAGTTGTCTCATGGCCAGCTTGTTTTCTACATTCAGGTCCCTGTCAAACGGCATCTCCTGCATGAGCAGTCCTTCTTTTGTTCACTGTATTATTTGTTTCCTCTGTTGCACCTATCCCTATATGAAATTTGATTGTATGTTCATATGTATATTGCCAGTGTCCCTCCATTACTTACAGCATCCATAAAGACAAGGATTATATTTTTCTTGCCTAAAACAGCATGTAATAGATACTCAATCATTTTTTTATTGAGTGAATTAATGACTGATGAATATGTTTTTTGATAATGCTTAGTACTTGATGACTTATCAATAACTTGGGGCTATGAAATATGGATTTTTAAGTCATCGGTATGTAAATATCTGTCAGAGAAGAATGGCGTATATGACTTTCCTGAGTTGATGACATCTGAGCAGAACCCAGCAGAAGGTGCAGGGAGCAGACAGACCCTTGAAGAAAACAAATGTATGAGTGTGCTAATTAGTTACATCTGCCCTGGTGTTGGCAGGCACGGCAGAAGGTGAGTCTGCTGACGGTTTGAGGAGGAAATGTGGGGTCCCTGGCTTGAAAAAAAGCAACTCTAGTCCTTCTCTACAATCCTCCTGGGGTTCATGCACTTGGAAGAGTGGCATCAGTGCATTCAATTGAAACTACCAGATTCAGTGAGACAAGCACTAGACACAAGTGGCGACCATATGTTTCTCCTTAGTGATTGTCCTGGCTGTTGACCAATTCCACAGAAGTGTTATGCAGTTTGGGAACTTGAAAGGCCAGAGCAGCAGCTACCTTTTTTATGTTTTTCATAACAGATAATAGAATATTGTGAGGAAACACAAGGGAGAAGGATGCCAAGCAGGGTCCGTGCAAATAAAACCAAGAATCCCCGAAGATACCGAGGTTAACAAAGGAAAAATGCAGCTGTTGTGAATGTGGTTTGTGTCCAAATCTTCAGCCCAGTACATAAGGGGATGCCTTCACTTATCTACAGCTGTCCCTGAACAGAGGTGAGAGGGATGCTGTTAATAACAAAGACAGTCCCTGATGATGGGAAGTCTAATTACAGGAAGAAAAAAAAGGGCAGGGAAAGAAAGGGTTTGGTTTTCCCAAGACGTCATTTTATTACCAGCCTGACACGGCAACTTTAGGGGTCATTTCTTTACAGTCACTAAAATACCAAAACAGTCGAAAAACAGCACAGAGGCCATAGCCAAAGCCCCTGATGCTTCATTTCTGAAAGCATTTTCCCACAATGGCAGCTTTTAAAAATTGTTTTTCCCCTTTTAATTAAAGAAACAATTTTGTTCCTCCGGATTTCTCTAAATAGTCAACAGGACACAAAAAAGACGAGGGATGCGAGGAGAAAGGTGAGAAATAAGAGCACACACATACAGAGAATAATCCAGAGGTTTAAAGCATTAAAAAAAAAAAGGAAATATAACATCAATAATTTTTGGAGAAATTTCTGAAAAAAAATTGGGAAAATGTCTTGCCATATACATTGAAGTAGATTTTTCTTGAATAATCAGATATCAATAATCTTTTAAAAATCCATCCTAAATATTAAACATACCAAAAGGAAAAGATAATGAATGTTATACACCTATAGAAGATCCCTTTGAAATATTACTCTTTTTCCATAGTGTATTCCAGTAAAAAATACTGATTATCTTTACCACATGGTTAAAATGAATATTTTGAAAAATATGGCATTCTGAAAAATAGGTGTTATAATTCTAACGTTTTATTAATTCAGAAAGGACTTCAATTAGTCTGAATTCATGAGGATTTACTTAGATACTCTGTACATAGTGAAACATTTAGAAAGAAGAGGCAAACAATAGGTTAAGCATATATATTTAGAATTACAGATATCCTCAAGATATTGAGTATCACTACAGAGTTGCTTGTAAAGCAAGTTTCTGCATATCAAATCCTGCAATTTCTTTCTTCCATTTATAAAATCTGACATACTTCTACTGAGAAAACTTGGATTCCAAGAACTTCAAAATTACATTTAATGATACTGCAAACCTTTATTAGTTGCACATGGAGTAGCAAAGTAATATTTTTCTGATATCATAATGATTATGAACACTCAAATTATGTAATATAATGTATATTTTAACTGCAAATTCCGGAAGCCACATGTTTTGTTTGTTTTTCTTTTTCCTGTATGCATGCCTAAAAGGTACCACAACATGTGGGCATACAAGGGAAAATCACTAGACCCTTGGCTGCAATAGGCATATCATCTCGATGCCTTTAGGCAGTTGTCAATGGAGATCAGAGGAACCATCACTGAGAGAGACAAGCTTTTCTAAGTATCTCAATGAAGTAAATTCTTAGATTTGTTGTTTACACTCCCTGTGGCTGATATTTCATTGTACTTTCGTAAAATTAGGTAATTCATTCCTGCTATCGAGGTCCAATATGGAGAAAGAATGCCTTTGGTTTGCAGAGCTTCACAATGTTTTTACATTATAAAGCGAATGCTGCTCCTCCTCCTTCCATTATTCTATACAGTGGAGCCAGAGGTTTCTTTTAAAATTGGATATAAGATCACATCACTAGGATGTAAAAACCCTTCAGTGAGTTCCCATTGTACTCAACAAAATCATTGCCACGGCCAACATAGCCCCAACTGATCAGCCACAGCATGTTCCCCCAGCTCCATCCCCCCTACCACTTGCCTTGTCTCTCACTAAGCGTCTATCACTCCAAGCTCCTGTCCTCTTCTAGGCTGGAGCCCTTGCTCTTACTTCTGCCTGGAATGATTTTCCCTCCTTATTCTTTGAGTCTCACTCAAATATAATCTCCTTATAGAGGCCTCCCCTGGCTGAACTTCAAAAGTTCTTTCTTTAGTTACTGTGTCCTAGTTATTTTCTCCAATTGCACTCTTCGGTCTGTACTTTTCTTTTTCAGTAATGTGTTTGCTTTATATATTCTGCCTCCCCTAGCTGTTCACTTTTATATTCCCAGAACCCAGCATAATGCTTTATTTATAGCAGGAACTCCATATTTGTTGAATGAGTGAGTGAATGAATGGTAAACATGCTACGTCATTTCTTTATGAAATCTTTGAACTTCCAAGGAGGTAGACTGGTACAGGGTAAGACTTCCTGAATTCTAATTAGACTCTACCAACAGAGGCATTCTGAGAGGGAATTCTAGATTTACACTAAAATTATTTTAAAATAATTTAACCTAAATCTTTTGCTTAATTTATATGGAAGCGTTTTGTTGTATTTGAGCTCTTCTGTAACATAGCTGTGTATGTCTGTGAATGTTACGATGACCATATTCTTTTTTTAATTGTTATGGTAAATATATATGTAACAAAACATTAGACACTTCAAAAATAAAAACAGCTGCATCCTTAACTCTATTTGGAGTCCTGGTGTCAAGCTTACTTTTCATCTGTCATCAATCGTCAGTGGGGCAGCACCACGAATTATTGATTTATCGGATTAAGAATCCAACCCTTTGCAAAAAGTATCACCAATGACTTTACCAAATACAAATTCCAATTTTACTCAGACATTTCTGGCACCACCTTTTTATTGAGTAATATTTTAGGAATGGAAGAAATAGAGCCAATATACAGTAGATTGAAATTAAAAACAAACAAACAAACAAAAATACTAGATATTTTCCTTGGGTATATTGAGACTTTGATGAATCTATTTAAATCTTGTGGGAATGTTTGTTCCCTGAATGTCTCCAGGTTCTTAGACTCTGGAGTTGCCCATGCCTTTAATATCCTAAAACTAATCAAAAATTTCCCAATCCCATGATTCTTTTTAAACTGCAAGAAGTCCAGTGCCTTCTGCAATATTTCTGATATTTTGTGTGTTGGCACTTTATGGTGGTCTGTCTTTTATCAATTTGAGCTCACGTTCCCAGATCAATTTTTATTCCTTTGTTCATTCAACAAAATTTATTGAGCATTTAGTAAGGACCAGGCACTGCACTGGATACTGGGTATTAGGGTCTATCAGTACATAACACAGAGATGGTCCCTGTCTTAGTCATCTAGTGCTGCTATAACAGAAATACCACAAGTGGATGGCTTTTAACAAAAAGAAATTTATTCTCTCACAGTCTACTAGGCTACCAGTCCAAATTCAAGGCATTGGCTCAAGGGGAGGGTTTTCTCTCTCTGTCCACTCTGAAGGAAGGTCCTTGTGATGCATCAGTCTTTCCTTGGTCTGGGAGCATCTCAGCACAGGAACCTCAGGTCCAAAGGACACACTCTGCTCCTGGCACTGCTTTCTTGGTGGTATGAGGTCCCCATGGCTCTCTGCTCGCTTCTCTCTTTTATATCTCAAAAGAGACTGGCTTAAGACACTATCTAATCTTGTAGACCTCGTCAATGTGACTGCCACTAATCCAGCTCATTACATCATAGTGATAGCATTTACAACACAGAAACATACAATACTGGAAATCATGACCTAGCCAAGTTGAAAGACATTTTGGGGGGATACAGTTCGATCCTTGACAGTCCCTGATCTAGTGTTGCTCACAGCCTGGTGGCACAGACTGAGATCTCCCAACAAAGAGACAACTAAATGAGTAATTACAAACCGTGTCCTTTTATCCCTCCTGTGTACTTTTATCCTTGCTTCAAAAATTCACTGTAAGCGTGGTTACAGCTCTTTCTCCTCATTTTTCCAAGATTCCCCAAACACAGTGCTTCCATGTCTTATAGACTTTTTCCACTGGTTTGAAGATAATGAAGGAAAAATACTGCAGAGGATGAGAAACAACTTAAGTCAACTATCAGACATCTCTCTCTCTAAAACTCCTAATCCATCATTGCTGCAGGGAGTCCATTTTGGGTCATCATCCTAAAATCTCCAAAATACCATCATGTTGTTGTGGCCTGCTCTGTCTTTTCAGAGAGCTCCTCTTTTCTCTCCTCAATAAACTTAAAAATCTCTGCTATTCTATTTCAAAGAGCTCCTTTCTGTCTCAATCTCTTTCTTTTAGGTAATGTTCAAGGAATGCAGCTACCTGTGCATGACCGACAAGTCCATTGAAGTATGTCCCTAAACAAATAGGAAGGAGCCCTAATGGTGCAATGATTAAGCACTCGGCTACTAACCGAAAGGTTGGAGTTTCAAACCCACCCAGAGGCTCCACGGGAGAGGAGACCTGGCAATCTGCTCCCTTAAAAATCTCAGCCTAGGAAACCATATGGGGCAGTTATACTCTGTCCTATAGGATCACTATGAGTCGGAGTCAACTCGACAGCACACAACAACAACAACAAATAAAATAGCTATCTTATTTCTATTATACCATACCTCCAACTTAAAATGTGGAAGTTTCTTCAGTGTAAAAAATAACATTATAATATCAGACATATATTATCACTATCAGTGGTAAAGACTTTATTTTTCTTAAACACTTTTCCTTTTCTATTGCATTTTTCTCTCCCCTTTTGTTCAGATTGAAGTATTTTAGATTGCTCAGACTATGTTTAGGTTAATATTATTTTATAGAGTTATTTTTTAACAGAAATATAATTAATCATGTGGACAAAGGTTATGGATTGTATTTACTCTGTTCTTTTCTCCTTTATTTACATATGTTAAGCATTTATAACTCTATATCTATCTCTCTATATCTATTGACTATATGTGCATATGTATATAATATGCACACATTATTGTATCATGCTATAGAAAGTTCTGATACTGAAAAAGTAAAAAGGAAAGTATTTAGCATAGCTTCATTTCATATTTGTCCTCATCTAGGCATTGTCTGCTTCTGTACACAAAATCATTTGGGCCAGCTTTTTTTTTTTTGTTTCTTGAAATGACCAGTAAAAGAAATGGTTTGAATGTTTATATTTTTTGTGGAAATAAATCATGTTTACCTTAGTTGACTAATTGATTTTGCATAATGTAGACATGGGTATTACCTTAATATACCATCTACCAAGTACAGTTCCTACTGAGATGACGTCAAAGGACTTTGCAGTGTGGACAGACCCATAAATCTATCTAGTTTCATACTGAGATGAAGATCTCCAAACTCAAATTTGGTATAGGTCATGAAGAGTGCAATGAATCACATTCTCCAAAGGCATTTGACCTGACTACAAATTATTTCCATGTTTTGTAGATGCAACAGACTGTATAAGGAAGTTTGTCCCTACTGCCTATATTCCCTAGGAGATAACATATGGCAATCCTGAGCATATGTAGTATGTAGAATACTCGATCCTGACTTGAGTATTATTTCCTAGACTATAATAATTTGAACCCCGGTGGCACAGTGTTTAAGAGCTTGGCTGCTAACCCAAAGGTCAGCTGTCTGAATCCACCAGCCACTCCTTGGAAACCCTATGGGGCAGTTCTACTCTGTCCTATAGGGTCGCTCTGAGTCAGAATTGCCTTGACGGCAATGGGCAATGGGTGTAATGATTATACTTTTATATGACCTACATTGAAGTCTGTATTTCTGTTTCAACAACCAAAAACCAAACCCGTTGCCAATGAGTCAATTCTGACTCAGAGCAACCCTGCAGGACAGAGTAGAACTGCCCCATAGGGTTTCCAAGGAGTGGCTGGTGGATTCGAACTGCCAACGTTTGGGTTAGCAGCCCAGCTCTTAACCACTGTACAATAAGTATTTTTAAATTACCTATTATGTACCAGGCACTTTAACAGAAGAGGTGGGAGGAGTAACCATCTTTGGCTTTTTAGTTGCCAGTCAAAAACAAGAACAACAGAGCTAGAAACATACCTATCAATTCTATTCTGTTTTGTTGGAGTCAACCATCCTACTGAAGTTTTTCTCCAATGTAATACTCTAACGAAGCTTGTCACTAGACACTACTTAAAAACCCAAACCAGTTGCCGTTGAGTCCATTCCAATTCATGGCAACCCCATGGGTGCCAGAGTAGAACTGTGCTCCATAGGGTTTTCAGTGGTTGATTTTTGGAATTAGATCACCAGGCCTTTATTCCGAGGTGACTCTGGGAGAACTTGAACCTCCTGCCTTTCACTTAGCAGCCAAGTGCATTAACCATTTGCACCACCCAGGGACTCTGTATATTGCTTAGCTATTATCATACAAAGCAAATAATTTTTAAACTATCAGTTTCCTGTTTTTAAAGAAAACATGGAACATAGACAAGGAGGGGAAGGTTTGGCGTTGGTTAAGGCTTTAATGCCAAAAAATGAAATACTAATGTAGACCAAAATAAACCACTATAAAATCTACCTGTCAAAACAGGAGTTATGTTTGTACTCTGTAGACGTAGAATTAGTCTCTGAGTGTTTTCTCCTACCCAGACCCCCACAAAATCTGCTAATAGCTGTGGAGACAGTGCCGAATGAATTAGATGTTGGAGTCAGACCATCAAATCTTTCCCAAAGAGTTTTGATTTATTAAGGTTAAATTATAGTTATATCTGATTTTCTTGTTTATGTACAAATGGGGACAAGATGTCGTTTTCCCACCACTCTGCGTCCATTTAGGTACTTTAAATGCATTTTAAGGCAGAGGATCTTTAAGTGAGAGAGCAAGTTTTACTGACTTTGGTATATAATTGTTAACAAATCAGAAGAAAGCATGAAATGGATGGCAAAAAAAAAAAAAATTAGCCCACTATTGCATTTCTATAAAACCAATTCTTATTTATTTCCAAATAAATCAATTAATGGGAGGGGTGAGGTTTAGAAAAGGAAACATTTGATTTGGACAGCTTTTCTGAAGGCATCTAAAGATCAGGAAAAAACTGTCATTTTGCCTAGGTTCCTTACTCTGAGGTGAATGCCCCTTGACATGGATGTTATTTAAGCTCAGTATCCAAAACTAAGGATAATTGGGTTCTAATTCTATTTGAGTCATTAGCTAGCTGGGTCACCTCGAGTAAGTTCTTGAACATGTCTGGGCTTCAGATTTTTATTTGAAAATAAAGGGGCCCACTTTACTGTTTTCATTGTGCTCCAGGGAATCCAAGGAACATTTTCATGAAGGCCAGAGGGTATGTGCTAGCAGGCAGAGTTCCCCCAATTCCACCTCAACCAAAGCTGCCCTGCTTCCCTCGGAACCATTTATCTTGCTTCCCAGTAAGATTTTATTTGACCAGGATTTTGACACCAAAAAGCAATTAGCATATCACTGAAGTTTGATGGTATCTTTTGCCTCTTAAAGTTTATGGCCCTCTCTCTTTGATGTCTAGCTTCCTTATCCATTTTGAGCTACCAGCTCCCAAGCAATTCATCCCCCCCCCCCCACCCCGTTCTGATAAAGGACTGGAGCTGGGTAACATTAAAATGAGTGGATGGGTTTCCCTTAAGATGTGATCCAGATTTTACTGGCACCGGAAGTCATGAAAATCACCCCAATTCTTGGAGAAGAATCATTAAATGCAGTAAGATAGTTTTAGAGAATTTACGGTGGCTTATTTTAGTCTACATTAGTAATTTATTTTTTGGCATATCAGCTCCCACTAATGTGAAGTTGTGCTCTGGGACTTTTGCAAAACAGAGCCCATTTAGGCATATTTTCCAGCTCTCATAATGACACAGAACATTTGTGCAGGCTTTTGTCCAGTCATACACACAGATAAAAAGATATTTTTCTGCCTTAAGTACTGTTAATTATGCCCCTCCTCTCAGATACAGGGCTCACTTTTCACCTCCATCTTCCTGCAACTTTCTAAGATATACGACAATGATGGCTGTCAATTCTTGATATAACCTGCCTCATGATGTTGTAGGCTCCTGATTTTCTTCCTTCTCCGCTAGATGCTTCATTTGCTTTTAGCGTGAACGTTAATGGATACCTTCAGTTAATTCACTTATTTCCTCTTGTTGTCCTCTGATCTACCTTTAATCTTTGTTGCTGGCCTTTTTGTTAATGTCTTGAATGACGTTCTCTTCATGTAGATGATACCCACATCTATACTCTAGCCCAGTCTTCTTACCTGGGCTCTAAATGTCTATTTCCTTCTGACTCCAGAAGATCTTCACACAGATGTTACAGCAACACCTCAGATTCAAGCTGTCTCAAAATAAATTCACCCTCCCCACTTCCCATCCCCATACAGGTTCTTCATCTTTCATCCGATCTATTTGAATCTATCAGAGGTGCCACGGTTTTTCCAATCTCTTTTGCTACTAGAAGGTCTCAGGGTGGTGGAAATGGTATATTCTTGCTCAGCTACTAACTGAAAAGTTGGTGGTTCAAATCCACCCGGGAGCACTGCAGAAGAAAGGCCTGGTGATGTACTTCCATAAGCTTACAGTCATTGAAAATCCTGTGGAGTGCAGTTCCACTAGGAAACACATGAGGACTCCATGAGTCAGAGTCAACACATTGGCAGCAGGTTATTATTGTTTTTTATTTTATTGTGGTAAAAATATACATAACAAAACATATGCCATCTCAACAATTCCTACATGTACAATTCAGTAACATTGATTACACTTGTCAAGTTGTGTAAGTGTTCTCACTATCCTTTTCCAAATCAGTCCACGACTATTAACATAAACTCAATGTCCCTAGCAAAAGCAACAGGTTTGATTTTTGATTTGTTCCTAGCAAAGCAGCTTTTAGACATTCCTCAAAAGCCATTACATTTTCCTTCATATCTAATGAAATAAATTAATAAAAATGCTAGAATAGCAATTCCCATTGAAGCAGGAGTTGGAAGCTCCCCATCTGTTAGAAGACCTGGTGGCACAGTGGTTAAAGCGCTCAGTTTGCTAATCAGAAGGTCAGCAGTTCAAACCCACCAGCCCTTCAGGGGGAGAAAGATGTGGCAATCTGCTTCCATAAAGATTTACAGTGTTGGAAACCCTATGGGGCAGTTCTACTCTGTCCTACAGGGTTGCTACGAGCCAGAACCGACTTCAAGGCAATGGGTACTTATCTGCTAACATTTCCGTGTTCCCTTTCTCCTGTAAACCAAAACCAAACCAAATCCACTGCCACTGAGTCGATTCCTACTCATAGTGATACCATAGGGTTTCCCAGGCTATAAATCTCTACGGAAGCAGAATACCACATCTTTATTCTGCGGAGCCACTGGTGGTTTCCAACCACCAACCTTTTGGTTAGCAGATGATGACTTTAACCACTGCACTGCCAGGGCTCCTTCTTGCTCCTCTACATCCTTGGTATTTAAGGAAGGTTTGAAAACTACATTTTAAAATTCATACCTGACTGTTGTTGTCACAAAAGTTTTTTTGTCTATAACATCTGGAGCTTTTTTTTTTTTTTTAAATCAAGTTCCCCATCCTCAGCCTGTTAGCCCTCACTGACAGCTCTATTCTCTGGATTCCTGTAGTACTCCCTTTACACCATATAACAACCTAGTTGTTTTCGAATTAGATTTTGAAATAATTAGTTCTGTCTCCAAGACAGTAAGTATCTTAAGGGCTTATTTTTTCATCTCTCCATTCATTCATTCCTTTATCTAATAAGTTTTTATTGAGTGTACTATATTCCAGGTACTGAGCTAAGCACTGGTGATATGACGTTGACTAAGACAAAAAAGGTTTTTTCCCCACGGTGATACTCTGGGTTCCTCAACTCTGAAGAATCTTGTATTTGGAACATGGAAAATATGCATTTAACACTTGCTAATGAATTGAATAGAGGTAGAGTTAATTTCCTTTTGTTTTTCTAAACTAAAGATTTTATTTATTTGTTTATTTATTTATTTTCTATGTACTTCTCTTTTGGGGCTAGTTAAGTCTAAGGAGCCCTGGCGGTACAATGGTTAAGCGCTTGGCTGCTAACCGAAAGGTCAGTGGTTTGAACCCACCAGCTACTCTGTGGAAGAAAGATGTGGCAGTCTGCTCCGGTAAAGATTACAGCCTAGGACACCCTATGGGTCAGTTGTACTCTGTCCTATAGGGTCCTTATGAGTCGAATTTGACTTGAAGCCACACAACAACAGTAATTCTAAGACAGTGGCTTTTGACCTGAGTTGATTTGGTTCACCACCATCCCGCCCCAGGGACATTTGGTAATTTCTGGAGACATTTTTGACTGTCACATTGGAATCGGTTAGAGGGGTGCTTGTGTGTGTGCTACTGTCATCTACTGCGTAGAGGCCAGGGATGCTGTTAATCATCCTATAATGCACAGATCAAAACAAAAAAACAAACCTGTTGCCATCTAGTCAATTCCAACTCATAGCAACCCTATAGCACAGAGTAAGAACTGCCCCATAGGATTTCTAAGAAGCGGCCGTTGGATTCAGACTGCTAACTTTTTGGTTAGCAGCCGAGCTCTTAACCACTGTGCCACCAGGGGCCCTATAATGTACAGGACAGCCCACCACAATAAAGAATTATCCAGCCAAATTTCTCAGTTGTGCCAAAGTTGAAAAAATCTGGTCTAAGGTATTGAGTTCACCTGAATTTATGCTCTCAAACAAACAATAAGTTATTATTCCATTTATTATGTGTTCCGTTTTTTTCTTTTTTCCTTTTTAATGCTACTCTTTGTTTTTTTACTCTTACGGCTAGGCACAACTCAAATTATAGCTCATCAAGCATGTAAAAATATCATGTATCAGATACTTTTGGATGCAGAGTACTCTGGCTGATAGTAACAGAAAACCTAACAAAATCAGCCTGAACAATAAGAGGGTGTTTTTCCCCCTTCTAGAAGCAATCCAAATATAAGGTGGCTCCACTATTGCTCAGTTTAGTAGCTTATCATTGAAATAAAAGCTTTAGGATTTTCCCATCTTTCTACTGGTTCATATTCATCATCTTGGCTTTATCTTCAGATGGCTCTCCTCTTGATTAAAAAATTTCTGCCTTGGTTCCAGTCATCACATGTACACAGACATATTCAATGAAAGAAGTGGGATTGTTTCCTCTGGTGCATATGTATTTAAGAGCAAGAAAACCTTACCCAACCAATCTCCTCTCTTGTCATATTGACTAGAAATGAGTCAGATACCCGTCTCTACCGAATCTCTTGCAAAGGGAATGAGATACCATGATTGACATGGATAAATCAGAATTTAACCATGAGTCATATGGAAGAGGGGTGGACACACTGAAGAGGTTGAGCCTTTGCCATCAAAAATGGTAGTGGTGGAGGGGAGGGCAAGACTATTGAGAAGGAAGTTACAAATGGGGATTCATTTTACAGGTGAGATATATAGTTGAGGGCCTGACCATTCATTACACTTTTTAGAAGAACCAAGATATTAACCTTAGTGGTTTGGTCCCATTCCAAACTGGGTAATGGCCTTCTGGCTTTCTCTAATTTACCCTATAGTTTAATGTAGAGGATTTATTCCTTTTATTTTTTTAAAATGTGTGGGAATAGAATGTCTTTCTACCCTGTAAGTGACTATCAGGACCAGGACAAAGATGAGGTGACTACGGCTCTTAGGGAACAAAATTTAAGAAGGCTTTCATACTCAGGGTATTTGAATGATTCTCTTCTTGAATTTGGTGCCCTAGATGCCTCAGTTATGGTACCCCAGTTCAAACCCTGGTGACTGTACTATAATTCAGGATTAAATTTATAGTATATACAGTTTTCAAATATTTGAGAGCAGTTTTGAGACAATGGTCATTCAGTCTGCAATACAATTTTTTTTTCCCCATGAGACATCTCAAAAATAATTCCTAGCTTTTGGAAAGATAATTCTGGCCATTGGATATATAGCAAAACATGACAATTTTTTTTTTTGAGCCAGTAAAACTTTGTTATAAAATGATTTTTTTAAAAAGTCTTTTCTCTAGAAGTCCTGACATGATCAACACTGGGTGTGACCCAAAGATGGAATGCAGAACACGAAAGGATGACTGTTTCCTTAGCAACAAGAACCATATGTTTTCTTTGAAATAAGAAACCAAAAGAAACTATTCTCCATTTTTCTCTTCTCTAGTTTAGTGGTTTAAACAACGGCTTGTAAAAAATGTCATTTTTCATTCAACCAATACTTTTTGAAGACATCATGTACAAAGCAATGATTACAATGTTAAAAAAATTACATAGAACTTATTTTACTTATTTTCCATTCAGCTACATTATCAATTGTATAGGAAATTCTGTAATTCCGATATCTAGTAAAAGCAGTGAGTGTCAACTCTGGATGCATATAAGAACTCTCTGAAAAGCTTTCAAAAAACACCAATATTGGAGGTTCAATAGAATATGATTCAGTTTTTTCACCTAGCATGAGTATTTTTTTTTTTAAAGTGCCCCCAGGTGATTCTAATGTGCAGCTAGGATTGAGAGCCACTGCCCTGAGAAAATTTATGGCATTGATAAATCAGCTAAAGAATTTGAATCACATCCTTGGGAGATTAGTGTTTATAGAAAATTTCAGAGGATGCAGTTAAAAATTCTTGCCTGATTTACTATTTTTCAGGACAGGGTATCAGTGAACGAATAAATCAGGAGTTTCCAGTCAGTCAGTCTCTAAGTCTTCCTTGTGTGACTGGGTAGGGAAAGAGTTGATGACGAGAGGACTGAGCGGCCACCAAGCCCACCACAAATCCACTTCCCCACAGACTCCAGGATTACGTCTAGGAGGACAGTAAATCCAGAAGCTACTGCTTTAGGTCTGTCCCCACTGGAAATGCAGTCCCAGATGTCCAGAGAAGAGTTAGCCTCTATCACCAGTATGGCGCCTTCCTGCCAAGGCTGAGGCTCATAGAGCTGCTTGATCCTTCTGAGGTCATATTCCAGGAGGTGTGTGAGAGTTTGAGGAAGGCTTGATCTTCTCGTCCTAACCCAGGGTTTGGACCACACCTTGGATAGAGACATATGAGGCAGACAAGTCTTTTTAATTCCCAAAACTTTTTTGCTTGTTTGTTTTGCTTTGTTTATACTTGCCACGTAATAAAAGACAAAAACCATTATTTCTTCCCATTCAGATGACCAAAAGTTAGAAAGCTGTCCTTTTTTTAGGATGTCTCTTTATAATCTTTTATTCATCTATTGTCGCATTTAACAGACTTTCATAGAGTGCCTACTGTGTGTCAGGAGCTTGTTAAGTGATGAAGCTATGAATATAAATAACACAGTTTTTACTTGTAAGAACCACAAGATCTAAATGGGGATGCAGACAGGCACACGGTTTGATACATGGTACAGGGGGCTTTAATACATAAGTACAGGGGACTATGAGAATTTCAAGCAAGAACACATCAACTAGAACTGGAATATGAAACTGGAAAATAACAACTCAGCTAAACCTTCAAAAAGAGAGAAAAAATAGTAGGAGAGGTAATGGAGCCCTCATGGCACGCTAGTTCAAAGCTTGGCTGTTAACCAAAATGTCAGCCATCTGAATCCATCAGCCACTCCTTGGAAATCCTATGGGGAAGTTCTACTCTGTCCTATAGGATTGCTATGAGTCGAAATCTATTTGACAACAAGGGGTTAGGAGAGATAATGTATTAATTTACCTACTATTTGGCAATAAGCTACTAAAAATAGTAGGAAAAAATGCAAAAGTGTACAGGCATTACAAGCAAATGGAGAACACTTTATATTTAGTTAGTCCAGTAAATATTTATTAAGCATATACTATTGAGAACAGAATGGGCAAGGGGATGAAACAGTTGACATATAGGACTTCGTGTTTACTGTTTACTGGGCTTGTGTTTAGTGGGAAAGGCAGATATCAATAACAATAATGACAAGATAAAACAATACTGATACAAATAATTTTTAAATACTCTAGAAATTTCCTACTCAAAGTGTGATTTATGGGATAGTGACATTGGCCACACCTGGGAACTTGTTAGAAATGCAGATCCCATCCTAAAAAAAAATAAAAATAAAAATAAACCAGCACCATCCAATTGATTTTCAACCATGGGTACTGCATGTATGTTAGAGTAGAACTGTGTTCCACAGGGTTTTCAATGGCTGATTTTTTTTCAAAAGTAGATCACCAGGCCTTTCTTGCCAGGTGCTTCTGGGCAGACTTGAACCTCCAACAATTTGGTTAGCAGCCCAAAGGTTAATCATTTGCACCACTCAGAATTTACTTTTCAACAAGATCTCCAGGTGAAGTGTGTGCACAGTGAAGTTTGAGAGACAATGGCCTACAGTATGCCAGGCATGGTACTAAATGTTTTCTATTGATTATCTTCTTAAACATTGCACAGCAGTATTAGGGGGATGCACCATTTTCACCCCCATTTGCTATCTAAAGAACGTGAAGCTTAGGGAAGTTAAGTAATTTACCCAAGGTAATAAGGATAGTCAAATCGTAGAGTGGTCTCCATCACAATAGATTGACTTTCAATCCTATGCTTTATCTAAAAATAAAATAATACTCAAAAAGGCGACAAGAATCAACACAGCAAGTAACTCAACCTCCTGGAAGCTGTTATGGATTCATTCTGCAACCATCAAGAATCACAGGTTAAGTTTTTTTTTACTCAACAACCACAGCAATTTATCTGCCTGGTTTCCCTGGGAGATATACACTGGCCATAAAAGACTCTGGAAACAAAGTAAAGTCCTTATGTGCCTTCTTAAAGTCTACCAGTTCAGCTGCTCCTGCATCAGAACTTCACCAGGGGCTTTGAGAAGTTGGAACTCAGCTAAATCATCCCCAGTGATCAAGATCCCATGCTAGATATCACAGGCTATAGGAATCCTTGGGCACTGGGAGGCCTGCCCAGATTAAGACCTGAAATACAGTTTATCTTATTTCTATAATTTGTTGAGGTAGTCCCAGACACTATACAACATCTGAAATGGCCAATCAAACTTCTGTCAGCTGCTGGGATGGGGGCAGAGAAAAGAAGAAACTACTATGTGGCAAAGGGAGAAAAATAATCCAAATAATTCCTCAGCTAAATTTCAATCAGCTAAGAAATAAACACTCCAAACTAAAATCAGAACAAAGTACTTTTCAAAAATATCTTTTCAGTCAATGGTACAGGCTTAAAAATTTAGTTTCTCTAAGGTCTTTTCAGGAAACCCTGGTGGCAGAGTGGGTAAGTGCTACTTTGGCTGCTAATCAAAAGTCAGCAGTTTGAAACTCCTTGGAAACTCTATGCGGCAGTTTTACTCTGTGTTACAGGGTAACTATGAGTCAGAATCGACTCAATGACAACGGGTTTGGGTTTTTGGTTTAAGGTCTTTGCAAATTCAGCAGGTAACATACAGGGGAAAAAATATGTCAGATTCCTTTGTTTGCCTTTAAAATGACAAAGCTGTCCTCATCCAGTTTGGATGACTCTTTGCAAAGTTGTTTCTAACAGCAACTTAAAAGAAGGATGACTGTAATCAAAGAAGAGATGTGGCAAAATTCTGCAATGAGAGAACATGTTTTATCCCCTCTCAAGTTTTGAGGAAGCTAGGTAGGATGGCTCAAACAATTGCTTTTGAGACCGAACTGTCCAGTTCTGCACATGGAGTATGTTGTTGTTGTTGATAGGTGCCTTCAAATCAGTTCTCACTCATAGTGACCCTAGTACTACAGAGGGAAACACTGACCAGTCCTGCACCATTCACATAATACTTACTATGTTTGAACCCATTGTTGCAGCCACTGTGTCATTTCATCTCTTCAAGGGTCTTCTTCTCTTTCACTGATCTTCTACTTTACCAAGCATGATGTCCTTCTCCAGGGACTGGTTGCTCCTGATAACATGGCCAAAGTATGTGAGATGAAGTCTCACCACCTTCCCTTCTAAACAGCATTCTGGCTGTACTTCTTCCAGGACAGATTTGTTCATTCTTCTGGAAGTCCATGGTATATTCAATATTCTTTGGCAACACCACAATTCAAAAGCATCTATTCTTCTTCTGTCTTCCTTATTCATCGTCCAGCTTTTGCATGTATATAAGGCAATTGAAAACACCTGGCTTGGCTCAGGTGCAACTTAGTCCACAAAGTCACATATTTGCTTTTTAACACTTTAAAGAGGTGTTTTGCCCAGTGCAATGCATTGTTTGATTTCTTGACCGCTGCTTCCAAGGTCGTTGATTGTGGATCCAAGTAAAATGAGATTCTTGACAACTTCAATATTTTCTCCATTTATTATGATGTTGCTTATTGGTCCAGACTGAATAACTATGGTGAAAGGATACAAACTTGATGCACATCTTTTCTGATCTTAAACCATGCAGTATCCCCTTATTCTATTTGAAAGACTTCCTCTTGGTCTATGTACAGGTTCTGCATGAGCACAATTAAGTGTTCTGAAATTCTCATTCTTCATAATGTTATCCAGAATTTGTTATGATCCACACAGTCGAATGCCTTTGCAAAGCAGATAAAACACAGTAAACATCTTTCAGGTATTCTCTGCTTTCAACCAAAATCCAGCTGACATCAGCAATGACATCCCTCATTCCACATCGTCTTCCAAATCTGGCTTGCATTTCTGCAGTTCCCTATCTATGTACTGCTGCAACCATTTTTGAATTATCTTCAGCATAATTTTACTCGCATGTGTTATTAATGGTTAAGGTTGTGTGTTAGCTTGGCTGGGCTATGATTCTCAGTAGTTTGGCAGTTATGTTGTTTGGCAGCCATGATGTAGTTTGGCAGTCATGTAATGAAGTAATCACCTCCATGATGAAATTATGAGCAATCAATCAGTTGAAAGGGAATTTCCTTAGGAGTGTGGCCTACATCTAATATACGTGGACTTTCTGCAAAGCTCATGGGCTTTTGCTTGCTCTGGATCTGGCATCTAGCTTCTGTTCATCTGACTTCTTCTTGGGACTTTAGCTAGCAGTTTACCTGCCAATCTAGGGATTCATCAGCTACTGCAGCCTGTGAGCCAATGGCCTGCCAGCTTAACTGTTGATCTTGGGTTTGTCAGCCCCCTCAGCTACATGAGTCAGGAGAAACCTCCAGCCTGACCCATGGACTTGGAACTTTCTAGCTCTACAATTGCATGAGCCTTTTCCTTGATATACACACTTCACTGGTTTTGCTTCTCTAGAGAATCTAGCCTAAGACATTTGGTACCATGAGTGGTTCTAGAGAAACAAAACTGTAAGGATGAGTTTTCTAACTTGGTTCTCAAATCTGGTTAGTCTTGAAGATGTTGATGACTCTGCTTCCCATAGTAGAGAGAACACTGCTAATCCATGGCAAGGTGGCAATAGAAATATGCAAACTATTGCCACCAATAGATCAGGTATTGGTAAGAGATAAGGCTTTGGGTGATTGCATGTTTGATACCTTTATACAATTTTGTCAGAATGAGAAGTATAAGGAAGTTGGTTGGTTGGTCCTACTTTTACTAGACAAAGTGGCCAGAGAAAGAGATGAGCTCAGGGCTTCAGAGGCACAACTCAAGCACCGCATAAATAACCTCAAAGTTTCCATTTGTGCCTCTAAAGAAAGCCTCATTTCTTGCAGTAACAGAGCTAGTATTGTCGAAAACCCTACACAAAGCCTTACCTTAAGAGTGGCTTAGTTACACACCGATTGAATTGCCAACCTCAAATGGTGTCTAAAGTTAAAGTGAGGACATTGATTGGGAAGAAACAGGATCCTGAAACTTGGGATGGGGACATATGGGCAGATAATCAGGAAGCTAGGGACACTGAGCCCCTAAATTCTGTTGAATCACTCCTGCCAGCTGAACCAGCTCTCTCACTCCAATCTAAAGGGATTACACCATGTAATCTATGCTAAGCCACCCTCCCCAGTAAAATCATTAGCCCCTTGACCTCCATTTGATGAGATTAACCTAGCTATGTCTGAAGAGCCTTTGTCTGAGTCATCCCCTAGGGAGGCATCTGAGTCATTGCCTGTGGCATTGCCTGAGGCAGATGCCTTACAAGACGTTGCTGAATGTTCTCAGAACACATTCCCATCACCCATTTTTACTTCTAGACCTACAATTAGACTTTATCTCAGTGAGCCCCAAGAAATGAAGTACAAAGTGTGACCCAGGAGGAGGTACACTATACTTTAAAAGAAGGGCTTGTGTTTTCTAACATGTACAAACAATCCATTTTTGTCTTTTTTTTTCTTGTCTTTTCAATGACCTTTTGTTTTTTTCATATATGATGTCCTTGATGTCATCCCACAACTCTTCTGGTCTTTGGTCAGTAGTGTTCATTGTGTCAAATCTATTTTTGAGATGGTCTCTGAATTCAGGTGGGTTACACTCAGGGTCATACTTTCGCTCTGGTGGACTCCTTTTAATTTTCTTCAGCTTCAACTTGAACTTGCATGTGGGCAATTGATGGTCTGTTCTGTAATCATCCCCTGGCCTTGTTCTGACTGATGATATTGAGCTTCTCCATCATCTTTTTCCACAGATGCAGTTGATTTGATTCCCGTGTATTCCATCCATCTGGTGAAGTCCATACGTAAAGTTGCCATTTATGTTGTTAAAAAACGTATTTCCAATAAATAGATTGTTGTCTTGCAAAATTCTGTCATGCAATCTCCCTTGAGGTTTCTATCACCAAGGCCATATTTTTCCAACTTCTGGTCCTTCTTCTTTGTTTCCAACTTTTGCATTCCAATCACCAGTAATTATCAATGCATCTTGATTGCATGCTTAATCAATTTCAAACTGCAGAAGTTGGTAAAAATCTTCAATTTCTTCATTCTTGGCATTAGTAGTTGGTGCATTAATTTGAATAATAGTCATATTAACTGGTCTTCCTTGTAGCGTATGGATATTATCCTATTAGTGACTGCATAGTACTTCAGGATAGATCTTGAAATATTCTTTTTGACAATAAATATGATCCAACTCCCCTTCAATTTGTCATTCCTGGCATAGTATACCATATGATTGTGTGATTCAAAATGTCCAATACCAGTCCATTTCAGCTCACTAATGCCTATGATGCCCTGGTGGCACAGTGGTTAAGAACTTGGCTGCTAACCAAATGGTCGGTAGTTCAAATCCACCAGCCACTCCCTGGAAACCCTATGGGACAGTTCTACTCTGTTCTACAGGGTCACTATGAGTAAGAATCGACTTGACAGCACACAACAACAACAATGCTTATGATATCTATCTTCAAGTGTTTCATTTCGTTTTTGATGCTGCCGATTTTCCTAGATTTGTACTTCATACATTCCACCTTCCAATTTTTATGGAAGTTTGTAGCTGTTTCTTCTCATTTTGAGTCATGCCACATCAGTAAATGAAGGTCCCCAAAGCTTTACTCCATCCACATGATTAAGTCGACTCTACTTTACAGAGACACTCTTCCCCAGTCATCTTTTAAGTGCCTTCCAACCTAAGGGGCCTATCTTTCAGCACTATATCAGAGAATGTTTCTCTGCTGTTGATAAGGTTTTCACTGGCCAAATTTTTTAGCAGTAGATCCCCAGGTCCTTCTTGCTAGTCTATCTTATTCTGGAAGCTTTGCTGAAACCTGTTCACCCTGGGTTACCCTGATGGTATTTGAAATATTGGTGGCATAGCTTCCAGCATCATAGCAACATGTAAGCCTTCACAGTATGACAAACTGACAGAAAAGATGGACTATGTGGAAAGACTTTTTCCATTATAGTCACAGTCTCCTATTGTTGATATCTCTCTATTTTCCATCTGGATTTCCTGGTAACAAAATTAAACTTGTAGCTGAACATTTCTTTTAACAGAGTGATTCAAAAAAGGCTGATTTGCAGGATATCCCAGTGGTACCAGATCATGTAATAGTATTTTACTTCTTCAGAGGGGTAAAGAGACCACTTGCACATTTAACTTTATTTTTATATGGCTGCAGTGAGAGTATTTATAGGTGGTTAATGATGCAATTACATGTCATTTTTCTGTGCTTTTAACGTGCAAATAGCATGAGAATGACAATGGGGAGGTATCAGAACACTTTCAGAACACTCAGAAAGTGTTCTGCTGGGAAAATTATGAAAGCATGGAGCCTTAGGGTCTGCACTTTTCTTTTGTTCATTAAAATAGAATGGCAGCCTTCAAAAAGAGTAATGATGGTATATGGTAAGTTTGGCAAACTTGTGCCAACTTAAATAAATTGTAGTGACTGTGGTGTGTTTTGTTGAAGATTCTGAGCTATTTCAGAACTCTGAGAGTAAAGGGCATAAGGGCACAAGGATTAATTAGTGATCTCCACCACAGGCTATTGTGGCTGAGGAGTGGAGGCGGTTACCCACATGCCAGATTCTTTGCCTATCTGGCCTAGGGTCTTCTTGCCTCTCATAGGACCCCTGAATTTTACATGTACTTTTCCTTTTCCAAATGCTTTTTGCACTATTATCTGCATCATACTCTTCCCACTCCCCACATAAATAAGTCAGGAAACCATCAGTGGCTTAGCAAGAAACAAGCTGATGCAATCTGAGTAGTGAATGAAGATTTAATTCTCTGATGAGGCTTATATCTAGGAGAGTTTGAAAAGCCTTCCACGTGCCTATCATTAAACATAAACCCTAAATCTCTATCATGTTTCATGGGAAGAAATCCAAATAAGTCATTTGGATGATGTGATTGGAATAAAATACATCTTCCCCCTCACCTCCAGCATCCCGGCCAATGGCTTACTGACCAGGGGTAAAACTAAAACTGTCAACTGATGTGTGACAGGCACCCAGGTGGCAGTGAGCGGGGGAGGGGTGTGTGTGTTCAGATGCAAAGAGTGAAGTCTATACAAATTACCTGAAAAAGAGCAATCAAGGTAAGCAGTGAGTACTGGAGGCCTAACACTGGTGGCATGTGATGGGGTTTTGCTCAATGGGCCAGAATTCATGGGCAAAGATGATTGGGCTCTCTGGTCAGAGAGCTACTGGTCCAAATTCAGGATGCTTGTGAGCAGGTAACAAGATCTCAGATACTGCAGTAAGGTTCAGATGCAATTCTAGTCCCAGCAGAGGGTCAGGGTTTACTAACAAAAGCCAAGACTGAATCACTTTGGGCTATTAAAATAACACCGAGGCTCAAGAGGCAGGGTAGTATAATGAACAAAGCAAAAGTCTTGGAAACAGACTCAGATACAAGTTCTAGTTCTACCACTTACTATCCACATGACCTTGCCAAAGTCACTTAATCTTTCAGAGCTTTCAGCTTTCCATCTTTAAAAAAGGATAATTTGAACCTGTTGGGGAGAAAAACTAAGAAATTAAACATGATGAAACCTAAGTCTATTAGAGTGCCTTGGTCCTAATAGGGATTCAGTAAATAATACTGATTGTCATTATGGTTTTTATTAGTATTCAGTCTAGGAAGTAGGGAAGGTTCCAACTATCAGAAAAAGGTCATAAAATACAGCTGGAGTAACAGCAAAGACAAGGATGATGGACCAAGAGCATTAGGCCAAAACAGTTTATCTCCCTACCATGTATGTTCAAACTTGAACGTAGTCTAAGACAGGGAGAACCAAATCTGAAAGCATGGAGGAGGATTGCCAAATGTTACCCCCCCCACCCCCCACCGGATATGCCTTGGAATCCTAATCTTTATTCTTGTGGATGTAATCCTGTTTGGAAATCGGTTTTCTTCATTACGTTAATGGCATCATATCATTGTAGGGTGTGTCCTAAAGCTAATCACTTCTAAATTGTAAAAAGAGCAGATTAGACACAGAAGCCAGCACATACTGGGGAAGACAGATGCCATGTGAGGATCACCAAGAAACAAGGAACACCAACAAGGAAGGAATTGATACGGCTGAGGCCCTGGTTTGGACTTTCAGTCTCCAGAGCTGTGAGAAAATAAATTTTCTGTTCTTTAAAGCCACCCACATGTGTTATTTGTGTTACAGCAGCACTAGCTAACTAGGAGAGGTACCTGTGTGGAAAAGGATAAAAGCTGATTTTGCAAATTGAGGAAATACTGTACTGCACATTCCCTGCTTCCTATGTCTCCCTTCCTAGTTACCCCTCAACACTTCGGAATTTCTCTACAAACCTCTTCACATAAGCAAAGATAATCATATTCTTCTTTGGGCATTTTCAGTATTGTTTACATATAGCTACCACAAATTTAAACATAATAATGTTTACATGTCTATACTCTCAACTAAATTTGGAGTTCCTTTATTAGTAATCTTTTATCTCCAAACGTTAGCACAGTGCATCCATTTATTTAGTCGATACTCCGTAAACATTTATTGAGGGAGTAGAATGAATGAATGAATAAATGAACAAGCAATATGGTCAATATACAAACTTCCAAACTGGGGAGGTTGAGGAAAAGTTTTCAACAAAAAGTAGCCATCAAGACAATATTTCACATTTAACGTTAAAATCGAGCAGCTCTAAGTTGGAAAGCTCACTCCACCAAAGTACTAAGTACAAAGTACAAAGTGTTTCATATATCCTGGTGACAAAGGGCTATCTGGAGAAATGGAGTTCTTTTCTACCACTGACTAAATCTGAACATCACCATTCCTGGAAAGCATCTTAGATTTCTGGGTTCAGTAACGAGTGCAAGCACTACCCAGTAGTAGAAATTTTTGTTGTTTGTTTTCCAAGTGAGTCAATTAAACTGACAGCAAAATTAGGAGTTGCTTTAACCTTAGAGTACTGGATAGCCAGCATTGAGTTGTGCAACCCAGTGGCTTCCAAATTTTTTTCACTGCAGCCCACAGTAAAGAATACATTTCATATTGTGATCAAGTATCCACACACAAACACAGAGACACACATATAGAGAAATAAAAGTTTCATGAAACAATACTGACTTTTCTGTGTGGTATACATTATTACTTTCAATTCTATTTAAAAAAAAAAAAACTGACTGCAACAAATTAAATTGATTACATGACCTGCTAATGGATTGTGACTCCCGGTTTGAAAAATTTGTGTTTATTAAGATGATATTCACAGATAAACAGTGATTTAATATTTAACATCTGGAGATTTATCCTTAGACATTTATTTCTCATTTACTTAAAGCCAAATAGAACTGGGAGGCGGTAAGGTTCAATGGGGGAGACAGATTCTGCTCCATATAGACATTCAAGTACTTAGACTGTTGGAAATTCTTCTACGTTCAATTTGTAGTTTCCAAGGTTTTCTTGGTTGTTAACATTAAGCAAGGATATGGCAAAAGAGAGTGGAGGTTTATACAGGAAGGTCTTATGGGAAAGGATTAGAAGTAACATATACCCATTTTTTTGCCAGAACTCAGTCACATGGCTACACACCTAACTGTAAGGCAGGCTGGGAAAAGTAGGTTTAGCAATTTGCCCAGAAGTGAAACAATACAGTAAGTGGGTAATCAGTCTCTGCCCCAAGACACCTTGTGGTCACCAACACTCCATTTCTTTCTTCCTTCTGCACAGAGAATGCACTCAGCCTCTCCCCAAGGGAGACAACCCCAAGTTCCAAGCAGTCATTTCTCCCACCTGAAAGTCCAGAATCTCCCAGTTAAGTGTAGTCTTTTCCATTAGATTTTGGTTCTTCATGGGGATTTGCAAAGTACAACAAGTGGCTTGCCACTCTGCTCGTCATCCTCCTCCCACATGTGTACCTTCTGTATATGTCTGCTCTCATTTGAAAAAGGAAACAAAGGCTGTCACATGGCAGTCACTTCCGGGCAAATATCATGAAGTCCTGCTACCCTTGGTTTAGAGGAATTTATTTGATTAAGACTTTGATTCTACCCTCTGGGAGAAACTTCTTGCCCATTCTTTTTCCAGGCTACTGGTTCTTCCCTCTAATTCTTTTTTCCATTATCGTCTAAGGCCAGATCTGAAGTGAGTAATGGCAAGTTCACTTTCCATAGGAACTGTACACTTTTGCAGCCATCTTCTTGCTTGTGTAAGTTTGAGGACTAAAAGTTCATTCACTAGCTTTTATATTCAAATATTTGTTCATCCCTTCCTTTCTTCTTTCCTTCTTTCCTCTTCTCTTTTTCGTAATATAATTCCATCAAAATCTCAGTAAGCTTCTCATTTACTAGTTTCCACTGTATTCTGTAAATCAGTAACCGCACCCCAAGTTCTTTCCTAGCATAATTCTTGCTTCAGTGCCTCTTTGTCTCAGTGTAACTATAACGGGCTCCCTGGAGGCCTTCAGGCTTGAACAAAAAGGCCACAATCTTAACCTAAAGTTTGCTGCAGGGCTGAGTCACTCAAAGGCTTTTTAAAATCCTATTTCTTACAATTTGGGATGTCAAACAGTCAGGTTTTCCAATTCAATGAAGCCCCAGTTTTCTAGGCTCTCTATATTGCCTTTAAAATTTTCAGTAACTTGTTTCAATGGAATCAGTAATAAACACTGCGCATCACGAATATTTTTTTTCCAAACTCTTTTTCTGGGGATACGGCCTTAGTAAATACTTGGACTGCCTTGCAGCCTATTGCAGGGGCAGTTTTTCCAAATCTGATGCCTTTTCAAAACTTGGGTTTCTGTCTTTTGGGCCTCTAATATCAGCTTTCTTGTCGTTTGTTACCCATCCACTAAGTAATCACAAATATTTTAGTCTTTTTGTGATAATAACATTCCACTTCAAGGTACACATTTCTATAGTAAAGTAGCACTAATCTGTAACAAATAAACCACAAAAACTCCGTAAGTTAATTCAACAGTTTTTTTTTTCCTCATTTACATAAAGTCTAATGGGCAGTGGAGAGAGAGATGTACTAATTCTTTCTGCTCATATTCCATTGTCCCGAATTCAGTCACATGGCTACACCTAGTTGCAAGGGAGGCTGAGAAGTGCAGCCTAACTATGTGCCTAGAAGGAAAGGGAACAGGTTGAACATCTTGTCAGTCTGTGCCACGAAGAAATAGTTGCAGTAATCAGCTGACCAAATAAATTAATCTTTATATATATGGTATAAAAATATGTTGGTCTTGTATCACATAGGTTTACTAATTTTGTCTTGATGTCTGACAGCTCTGTCAGTTTTATGTTAGGCTGCACTTTCATGTCTTTGGCTTATGAAGAATAGGGCTATTGTTTTATATTTTGCTTTATAAAGCACCTAGTATGGCTTCATGACAAAAGAGATGATAATGTATTTTTCATGATGATGTTAACAGGATGCATTCAATCAGTAGTAACTTATGAATCAGAATCAGAATTATGGCAATGGGTTTGAGTTCCTTTTCAGTTTTGTACAGTTCTGCATATCTCATAGTATCTCATTTTGCACTGTGTAGTACTCTGAAATTTGAAGACCTTTACTTTTGCTATCTCAATATTGTGCCAAAAAATTTACAGTCAATACCTGAGTATCCAAAAACCACCTTAACAATGGAACTCCTGAGGGATGTCGGGTATAGTGATGAGCAGTACATATGTTACAAAACAGTGGACTAGAATAGAAATCTATTTTTGAACTAATTCTCCTTTCCCCTTCCATTTATTCCTTTTTCTCCCACTTCTCCTCTTCTTTCCCTTCCTCCTCTATCATTATATTTCAGAAATAGATGCTTGAGAAAGTATCTGTTGTTGCCAGATGGCATATCTTTGTAATAGTCTGAGAATGAAATGCAGAAAATTTGACACTGTTTTCAAGGATATCCTGATTTTGATTGAACCGTGTACATGGATGTGAGTCAGAATGGGTCTAAATATACCAAACCAAATAGTTTCATAATTCTCCATTTGAGTGCTCCATTTGAATCAGCTCAGTTTCCCCAGCATATTATATATGTATCATGTACTGATGGAAGCAAATAGATGGCTTGGGACATCCCAGTCCTGGATTTATCATGATGTACAGGATTTGGAAAAGTAGGATATGTTTAAATGATGTAGTGAGTAATGAACTGGTTGATTACACTTCTAACTCTTTATCAGTTACAGGACAAATCAGTTCTGAATTGGTGTTACACTGCCAATATAAATAGTTAATAAAAATTGTACATACAGTATTTATTAATTTTTTGTGAACATATGATTAATTTGGAACATTCATAATGCTTTCCATCCATTGATTTTGTCATTCTTCGAGATATTTATTCATTGAAGGATAAAAACTGAATTAACTTTTCAGTTAATGTCTGGCCTATATTCAGTCCCTAAAGCTACTTTAAAAATGACCCTGTACTTTCCAATCCCTGACCAAAATCTAAGTGAATCTACACTAGAGATTTACAAGTTATATTCAGAGGCTTGCTTTATTCAAAAAATCATATTTAAAGGCTTGATTCTGGAAAGTAAAACTTAAAACATCTTGTCAAGTAATTTATTAAAAATACATTTGTATTTCAGGGTAAATTTAGATCATATGTTCTTATTTGCTTCCATTTAACACATTAAACTACTATTTTTCAAAAGACTGTCAACATCTAAAAGGCCACAAAAGCACCCTCTTAAAAATAATTTTATGTGCTTTTTCTTCTTTTAGAATAAAATGGTATCCCCCCCCCCCACACCCCCCCCCCACACCTGTTAGCACTGAGTACACCTGGAAGGATTTATATTTAGCCAAAATTTGACCTCATAAAGCCAGAATCACTTCTAGACTTGGCAAGTTTTCATTTTTTGGATGAGGGACTGAATTAGAAGTTAGAATATTGCCTTAAATTTTTTTTTTCTTTTGGCCATTTTTCTTCTAGGTTTTTCCAGCTATTTAAGCAATGAGAAGATTGGATATCAAGCAGCATTTATCTAAGTATTTTAACACTGTGCCAAAATAAAAGCTAATCATTTTGTAATCATTTTGTAATCAGTATGCATAGAAGAGAAGAAGCAGCAGCAAAGCAGTTACTGCATGTTTGCTGACAAAATATTTAATTCAAACATTTAATTTCAATCTGCCACTGTTCTCAGTCAGTATAATTACTTTAAGCAAATATCACTTTGGAAAAAATGGTTCCAGCCACTGAAATGTAAATAATACAATATAATCATCACCACACTCAAATTCATATACTATAATTTATTTGGATCAATTTCATAAACATGGGTATAATAAAAGTTTAAATTATTATCAACATGCAGATCTAAGCCATATTTATAGGAGTTGGTTTCCTCTTTCTTGTTGACTACCTATACCTCAAACACAGAACGGCTGAACAAGGCAAATCACACAGATCTTCCTATAATATTAACAGTGATGAGCAAAATTATTTTTATACTTATTTTTGTTATAATGTCAAGGTTAGATAAAGTCAATAATTTACAAAAATTGGCACAATCATTCATTCAAATATGTGTATTTTGAATATGTTATGTATGATAAACATTTAAAATAGAAGTTTCTAGAAATATACATACAAACAACAGATCTAGTGTCTGCCTTAGAAGGGATCACTATCAAGAAAAGTGTTAATCAAGTTTTAAAAAACAATAGATCTATGAAAATAAATAAACTGCCATAGGAAAAAAACAAACTTGTTGCCTTCGAGTAGATTCCAAATCATAGTGACCCTATAGAACAGAGTAGAGCTGCCCCATAGGGTTTCCAAGGAGCGGCTGGTAGATTCGAACTGCTGACCTTTTGGTTAGCAACCTTAATGCTTAACCACTGTGCCTCCAGGGCTCCATACTGTCATAAAGCACGATCTTAATCTTATTTATCTTTGTATTCTCAGTATTTACAAAATGATTAACACACAGGTGAAGGTATAGAATGTGCCCATCATGACCCCCAATCTGCTCTCTCAGCCATTTTTGCTGAATCTGCCTTACCCACCATTTTCTCTCAGGCAAGTAATATTTATAGTCTTTGTTAAGAAGAGGACAATTATTGGACTAGGATAGCCAACTGACCCAGGCTGATCAACAACCATAAGGTAGTTTGATAAATCAGGCTTTTTGAATCTGAACCAAGCAGATGAGGTTACTAAACTAAAATAATGATTAATGAATATCTGATTAATTAATAAACATAGCATTTTTGTCTACTTAAAAACTAAAACGATTAAAAATATTTTTATTTCAATGACTGTGATTTGCTTCAAAATAATGTGGGAGACAGGAAACAATTGGGAATTTTAGCCAGAACAAAACCTGCCATTTGTTGATACTTGTTGAAACTGGCAATGAGTTTACCAAAGCTGATTATATTATTCTCTTTACTTTGTATGTGTTTAAGAAACTTCCATGTGAAAAATTAAAAACTATATTCTTATGCCCTAGGCCCCTGCAACGGAGAGACCCTTCCTCTCCATAATTCATTGAATATTGTTTGTTTTATATTCAGACATCTCCCCAAAATATTTCTGCTTTTGTACTTCTTCTTACCAGTTTATATTTAAGTGAACTTTATCAGTGCTTTCAGCTGCCTGTAACAGAACCCCTGACTAAATGTGGCATATACATTGTTTTTGTTAGGTGCCATCGAGTCAGCTCCGACTCATAGCGACCCTGTGTACAACAGAACAAACCCCTGCCCGGTCCTGCACCATCCTCACAATCTGCTTGAGCCCATTGTTGCAGCCACTGTGTCACTCCATCTCATTGAGGGTCTTCCTCTTTTTTGCTGACACTCTACTTTATCAAGCGTGATGTCCCTCTCCAGTTACTAGTCCCTCCTGATAACATGTCCAAAATATGTGAGAGGTAGTCTTGCCATCCTTGCTTCTAAGGAGCATTCTGACTGTACTTCAAGGACAGATTTGTTTGTTCTTCTGGCAGTCCATAGTATACTCAATATTCTTCACCAAAACCATAATTCAAAGGCACCAATTCTTCTTCTGACTTCCTTATTCATTGTCCAGCTTTCACATGCATATGAGGAGATTAAAAACATCATGACGTGGGTCAGGTGCACCTTAGTCCTTAAAGTGACATCTTTGCTTTTTTAACTCTTTAAAGAAGTCTTTTGCAAAAGATCTGCCCAATGCAATATGTCATTTGATTTCTTGAGTGCTGCTTCCATGGGCATTAATTGTGGATCCAAGTAAAATGAAATCCTCGACAACTTCAATCTTTTCTCTGTTTATTATGATGTTGCTTACTGGTCCATTAGTGAGGATTTTTGCTTTCTTTATGTTGAGGTGTAATCCATACTGAAGGCTATAGTCTTCAGTCTTCATCAGTAAGTGCTTCAAATCTTCTTGCTTTCAGCAAGCAAGGTTGTGTCATCTGCATATCTCTGGTTGTTAATGAGTCTTCCTCCAATCTTGGTGCCACGTTCTTCTTCGTAGAGTCCAGCTTCTTGGATTATTTGCTCAGCACACAGATTGAATAAGTATGGTGAAAGGATACAACTCTGATGCACAATGTCTTAGGCTGGGTACTCTAGAGAAGCAAAACCAGTAAAGCATATAAATGTACATATATAGAGATTTATATCAAGGAAACAGCTCACACGACTATAGAGGCTAGAAAGTCCCAAGTCCGTGGATCAGGGTAGAGGCCTCTCTCAATTCACGCAGCCACAGAAGCTGGCGAGCCCAAGATCTGCAGGTCAGAGAGCAGAGTTCCGCTCACAGGCTGTGAAGATCGACAGATCCAAAGTTAGGCAGATAAGCTGACAGCTCAAGTCCCAAGAACTGGAGGAGAGACGACAGACAGGAGGCAGCCACAGGATCCTGAGTGTGCAAAAAGCCAGAACGTCTGATTATATTCATATGAAGGCCACATCCCCAAGGAAACTCCCTTTCATCTGATTGGCTGCTCACAGCATAATTCAATCATAAGAGTGATCACATATAAACACCGAGAATCATGGCTCAGCCAAGTTGACATACAATCTTAATGGTCACAGTCCACACCTTGTCAACTTGGCACATGGACACATTTCCTTAAACCATATATAATCTCTGAATAAAGACAATTAGAAAGTCATACTTGCTCCTAACATGAAACAACTAACACATGTACAGTTGAAAATGACATTAGCCTCGTTTACATCTTATATATTATAAGTGAAGGAAACAAAAATATTTGATGCACACATACAAAGCAGATATAACAATTACAGTCCCTGTTTCTGCAACTGGTCACGTGGCCATAACTGGTATTTAGAACTAACTTCTTCCACCACCCATTCCATATTCCCTTTGCTCTCAGCAAGCACCTCATCTGGTCATGGTTCTTTGCCTGGTGGGGTGGCCCAAACCTTCATTCCTGAAGGGTCTGGGTCATTAGTAGTCTTGTCGGAGTTGGCTTGCTGTAGTTTCCCATTAACTTTAATCACAGGGCACGGTAGTACTAAGAGATGCCCTAAGGGATCTCCTGCACTCCAGACATACTCTTCTTTACCTTCCTTATGTAACATCAGTCTGATTTTCTCTTGGTAATCAAGATCAATCACTCCAGCCAGTATGGTAACTCCCTTCTTTGCCCGTTGATCCAGAGGCATAAGGAGCCCAAAATGGCCAGGTGATATTATTAACTTCCAGTTCAATGGAATCAGTGATGTGTCTCCAGGTGGGAGCATTCCTCCCTTTGGAACTAAGAACTCCAGGCCTGCAGAGCATAAGATCGAGGGGACAGGAAGTAAAAATCTTGCAAGTGGGTCACTAGCGGTAATAATGAGTTGTGCCACTCCCATTTCCACCCCTTGATTCCTGGACCCATGAATCCTGGCTATAGGGGAAATAGCACCATATATTGGACGCTGGTTTAGAGCATATACAGCCTCCTGGAGAACATTGCCCCAACCCTGCAAGGTATTGCCACCTAGCTGGTGGTGTAATTGAGTCTTCAGAAGGTCATTTCATAGTTCTATCAAGCAAGCTGCTTCAGGATGATGGGGAACATGGTAAGACCAGTGAATTTTATGAGCATTGGCCCACTGCTGCACCTCATTTGCTGTGAAGTGAGTCCCTTGATCTGAGGCAATGCTGTGTGGGATACCATGACAGTGGATAACGCATTCTGTAAGCCCACAGATGGTAGTTTTGGCAGAAGCATTGCTTGCACAGAAGGCAAATCCATATCCAGAGTAAGTGCCTATTCCAGTAAGGACAAAACACTGCCCTTTCCATGATGGAAGTAGTCCAATGTAATCAACTTGCCACCAGTTGCTGGCTGATCACCTCAAGGGATGGTGTCATATCGAGGACTCAGTGTTGGTCTCTGTTGCTGGCAGATTGGGCACTCAGCAGTGGCTGTAGCCAAGTCAGCCTTGGTGAGTGGAAGTCCATGTTTCTGGGTCCATGCATAACCTCCATCCCTGCCACCATGGCACTTTGTTCATGAACCCATTGAGCAATGACAGGAGTAGATGGGGAAAGAGGGATGACTAGTTTCCACAGAAAACGTCATCATATCCACTTGATTTTTAAAATCATCCTCTGCTGAGGTCACCCTTTGGTGAGCATTCACATGAGACACAAATATCTTCACTTCTTTGGCCCATTCAGAGAGGTCTATCCACATACCTCTTCCCCATAAATCCTTGTCTCCAATTTTCCAATCATGTTCCTTCCAAGTCCCTGACCATCCTGCCAAACCATTGGCCACAGCCCATGAATCAGTATATAATCGCACATCTGGCCATTTCTCCTTCCAAGCAAAGTGAACAACCAGGTGCACTGCTCAAAGTTCTGCCCGTTGAGAGGATTTCCCTTCACCACTATCCTTCATGGAGGTCCCAGAAGGGAACTGTAGTGCTGCCACTGTCCACTTTCGAGTGGTGCCTGCATATTGTGCAGACCCATCTGTAAAACAGGCACGAGTTTTCTCTTCTTCAGTCAAGTTATCATAAGGAACTCCCCATGAGGCCATAGGTGCAGACTGGGAGATGGAAAGTAATGTGACAGGAGTGGAGACCATAGGCATTTGGGCCACTTCCTCATGCAACTTACTTGTGCCTTCAGGTCCTGCTTGAGCCCAATCTCGTATATACCACTTCCATTTAATGATGGAGTACTGCTGTGCAGGTCCAACTTTATGACTCGGTGGGTCAGACAACACAGTTCATGATTAGCACCTCCGGCCGCATGGTGACTTGGTGTCCCATGTTTAAGCATTCAGTCTCTACTAAGGCCCAGTAACAAGCCAAACGTTGTTTCTCAACAGGAGAGTAGTTATCTGCAGAGGATGGCAGAGATTTGCTCCAAAATCCTAAGGGTCTGCACTGTAACTCACCAGTAGGGGCCTGCTAAAGACTCCAAACAGCATCTCTATCTGCCACTGACACTTCAAGCACCACTGGATCAGCTGGATCATATGGTCCAAGTGGCAGAGCAGCTTTCACAGCAGCCTGAACCTGTTGAAGAACCTTCTATTGTTCTGGTCCAGACTCAAAACTAGCAGCTTTTGAGTCACTTGATAAATAGGTCAGAGTAGCACACCCAAATGAGGAATATGTTGCCTCCAAAATCCAAAGAGGCCCATTAGGCATTGTGCCTCCTTTATAGCTGTGGGAGCAGCCAGATGCAATAACTTATCCTTCACTTTAGAAGGACTGTATCAACATGCCCCACACCACTGGGCCCCTAGAAATTTCACTGAGGTGGAAGGTGCCTGAATTGTTGTGGGATTAGTTTCCCACTCTCTAGCACTCAAATGTCCAGAGTCATTGACACTTCTTCCCTACTAGATCCAATCAGCATAATGTCATCAGTGTAATGGGCCAGTGTGATGTCTCATGGAAGGGAAAGGTGATCTAGGTCCATGAGGACTAAATTATGACATAAGGCTGGAGAGTTGATATAGCTCTGAGGTAGGCAAGTGAAGGTGCATTGCTGGCCTTGCCAGCTGAAGGCAAACTGCCTCTGGTAGGCCTTTGAAACAGGTATGGAGAAAAAGGCATTAGCCAGATCAATAGCTGCATACCAGGTACCAGGAGATGTATTAATTTGCTCAAGCAGTGAAACTACATCTGGAACAGCAGCTGCAATTGGAGTCACCACCTGGTTAAGTTTTCGATTATCTACTGTCTTTCTCCAAGATCCATCTGTTTTTTGCACAGGCCAAATAGATGAGTTGAATGGGGATGTGGTAGGAATCACCACCCCTGCATCCTTTAAGTCCTTGATGGTGGCAGTAATCTCTGCAATCCCTCCAGGAATGCAGTGTTGCTGTTGGTTTACTATTTTCCTAGGTAGGGGCAGTTCTAACGGCTTCCACTTGGATTTTCCTACCATAATAGCCCTTACTCTATTTGTCAGGGATCCAATGTTGGTGTTTTGCCAGTTGCTGAGTATATCTATTCCAATTATGCATTCTGGAACTGGGGAAATCACTACAGGATGGGTTCGGGGACTCACTAGACCTACTGTGAGATGGACATGAGCCAGGACTCTATTAATAACCTAACCTCCATATGCCTCCACTCTGACTGGTGGGCCACAGTGACGTTTTGGGTCCCCCGAAATTAGTGTCAGTTCAGCGCCAGTATCCAGTAATCCCCGAAAAGTCTGATTATTTCCTTTTCCCCAATGAACAGTCACTCTTGTGAAAGGCCATAGATACCTTTGGGGAAGGCTGGGAGAAAGATTAACAGTAAAAATGTTTGGCAGTGTATTAGAGTCCTTCCTCAAGGGGGCCCAACCTCCCCTTCGTTCAAGGGGTTGTGAGTCTTCAAACTGGCTCAAATTTGGGAATTCATTGAGGAACCATGACTCTATTTTGGGGATTCAAGTTAGACTGCTGTTCACCTGATTTCGAATTCACCTGTTTGTACAGATCAAGTAAATATTTAGATTTCCTACCTATTTCACTCCTAGAGACACCATGATTAGGTAGCCATAAGTCCATACAAGTCAGACTAGTATGACTACTGCTTTTACTCCTCTGTCCATTACGGTAACTATGCCCACATTGTCTTTGTCGATTGAGTGCAGCCCCTACTACCACAGGGTCCAATCAGACCCATTGTAGTTAGGTATCTTAATTCAGTTAGCGCAGTTCCCACTGTCAAATCTGACTTACATAAAATAACAATCACAGCAGTCTTCAAGGATGCTGGCACTCCCTTCACAAATTTGTTCCACACAGTTGTGGTAAAAGGTGGGTCCTCTAGGCACTCCATGTATAGACCTGTGTCTAACTTAATAAATCCACTCTAGCATGCCAATTACCCTAAGCCTTTGGATACCTTCTTCTACAGTATACCAAGGCAGGTCTGGAACTTCAGCTTGATTTAATGTAAGCCACCTAGTAATCCACGCTTCAGCAAGACAGCCAAATAAACTGTTAGATCCTTTCCTAACTTCTCAAGCTGAAACACTGAATGAACAATCTGTGCTTAGTGGACCCATATCAATAAACTCAGACTGATCCATCTTTATTTTTTCCATACAAAAATTTATACATACATTTTTATGTAACTCTAATTGCTCACCCCATACTGTGACAGCACACTCCTCCTTTCCACCCCTGATTCCTCAGGTCCACTCAACCAGCTCCTAACCCTCTCTGCCTTCCCATGTCACTTCCAGACAGAAGCTGCCCATTTAGTCTCTTGTATCTACTTGAGTTAAGAGACATACTCTTCACGAGTATCACTTTTTGTCCCACAGTCCAGTCCAATCCCTGTCTGAAGAGTTGGCCTCAGAAATTGTTTTAGTTCTGGCCTGATAGAGAATCCAGGGGCCGTGCTTTCCAGGGTTCCTCCAGTCTCAGTGAGACAATTAAGTCTGGTCTTCTTACTAGAATTTGAGTTCTGCACCCCACTGTTCTCCTGCTCCATCCAGGACCGTCTGTTGTGTTCCCTGTCAGGCGGTCATTGGTGGTAGCTGGGCACCACCTACTTCTGGTGTCAGGCTGATGACGTTTCTCTTTTATGTGGCCCTTTCTGTCTCTTGGGCTAATACTTTCCTTGTATCTTTGGTGTTCTTCATTCTCCTTTACTCCAGGTTGTTGGGAGCAACTGATGCATCTTAGATGGCTGCTTGCAAGCTTTTAAGACCCCAGGCGACACTCACCAAAGTAGGATGCAAAACATTTTCTTAATAAGCTTTGTTATGCCAATTGACCTAGACATCCCCTGAAAGCATGGTCCCCCAGACCCCTACCCCTGCTACTCTGTCCCTCAAAGTGTTTGATTGTATTCAGGAAACTTCTTAGCTTTGGTTTAGTCCAGTTGCGCTGACTTCCCCTGTAGTGAGTGCTGTCTTTCCCTTCACCTAAGATAATTCTTGTCTACTATCTAGTTAGCAAATAACACTCACACTCCCTCCCCACCCTCATAACGATCAAAGAATGTTTTCTTCTGTATTTAAACCTTTTCTTGAGTTTTTATAATAGTGGTCTCATACAATATTTGTCCTTCTGTGACTGACTAAATTCACTCAGCATAATGCCCTCCAGCTTCCTCCATGTTATAAGGCGTTTCACAGCTTTATCGTTGTTCTTTATCTTTGTGTAGTATTCCCTTGTGTGGATATACCATAATTTGTTTATCCATTCATCCACTGACGGGCACCTAGGTTGTTTCCATCTTTTTGCTATTGTGAACAGTGCTGAGATGAACATGGGTGTGCATATATCTATTCGTGTGACGGCTCTTATTTCTCTAGGATATATTCCAAGGAGCGGGATAGTTGGATCGTACGGTACTTCTATTTCTAGCTTTTTAAGGAAGTGCCAAATCGATTTTCAAAGTGGTTGTACAATTTTACATTCCCACCAACGGTGTATAAGTGTTCCAGTCTCTCCATAACCTCTCTAGCATTTATTATTTTGTGTTTTTTGGATTAGTGTTAGCCTTGTTGTGGTGAGATGATATCTCATTGTAGTTTTGATCTGCATTTCTCTAATGGCTAATGATCGTGAGCATTTCTTTATGTGTCTTATATCTTAATATCTTCTGTGGTGACGTTCCTGTTCAAATCTTTTGCCAATTTTTTAACTGGGTTATTAGTCTTTTTGTTGTTAAGGTTTTGCAATAGCTTGTAGATTTTAGAGATTAGACAATATCAGATTTGTTGTAACCAAAATTTTTTACCAAGTGTAGGTTGTCTTTTTACTCTTTTGGTAAAGTCTTTTGATGACCATAAGTGTTTAATTTTTAGGAGCTTCCATTTATCTAGTCTCTCTTCTGGTGTTTGTGCACTGTTACTTATGGTTCGTATTGTGTTTATGCTATGTTTTAGGGCTCCTAGTTTTGTCCCTATTTTTTCTTCCATGATCTTTATCATTTTCGATTTTATATTTAAGTCTCTGATCCATTTGGAGGTAGTTTTGTGCATGGTGTGAGTGATGGGTCTTGTTTCAGTTTTTTGCAGATGGATATCCAGTTATGCCAGCACCATTTGTTAAAGAGAGCGACTTTTCCCCAATTAACAGACTTTGGCAGTTGTCAAATATCAGCTGCTCATAGGTGGATGAATTTATGTCTGGATTCTCAATTCTGTTCCATTGGTATATGTATCTGTTGTTGTACCAGTACCAGGCTGTTTTGAATACCGTGGTAGTATAACAGGTTCTAAAATCAAGTAGTGTGAGGCCTCCCACTTTGTTCTTCTTCAGTAATGCTTTACTTATCCAGGGCCTCTTCCCTTTCCATATGAAGGTGGTGATTTGTGTCTCCATTGCATTAAAAAATGCCGTTGGAATTTGGATTGGGATTGCATTGTATCTGTAGATCGCTTTGGGTAGAATTGACATTTTCACAATGTTGAGTCTTCCTATCCATGAGCAGGGTATGTTCTTCCACATACGCATGCCTCTTTTGGTTTCTTGCAGTACTGTCTTGTAGTTTTCATTGAATAGGTCTTTTATATCTCTGGTTAGATTTTATTCCAAAGCATTTAGTCTTCTTGGGGGCTATTGTAAATGGTATTGGTTTGGTGATTTCCCCTTCGAGGTTCTCTACGTTGGTGTAAAGGAATCCAACTGATTTTTGTACATGTAGCTTGTATCCTGAAAATTTGCTGAAATCTTCTACCAGTTCCAGTAGTTTTTTTGTGGATTCTTTTGGGGGTTTTCTGTGTATAAGATCATATCATCTGCGAATAGAGATACTTTGACTCCTTCTCTACTAATTTGGATGCCTTTTATTTCTTTTTCTAGCCTAATTACTCTGGATAGGACCTCCAGCACAATGTTGAATACGGTGGTGATAAAGGGCATCTTTGTCTGGTTCCTTTTCTCAGGGGAACGCATTCAAAGTCTCTCCATTTAGGATGATGTTGGCTGTTGGCTGTTGGCTTTGTATAAATGCCCTTAATTGTATTGAGGAATTTCCCTTCTATTCCTTTTTTGTTGAGAGTTTTTATCACGAATGGGTGTTGGACTTTGTCAAATGCCTTTTCTGCATTGATTGATAAGATCATGTGGTTCTTGTCTTTTATTTTATTTACATGATGGATTACATTGATTGTTTTTCTAATGTTGAACCATCCTTGAATACCTGGTATAAATCCCACTTGATCATGGTGAATTATTTTTTTGATATGTTGCTGAATTCTATTGGCTAGAATTTTGCTGAGGATTTTTGATTCTATGTTCATAAGGGATACTGGTATGTAATTTTCTTTTTTTGTGGTGTCTTTACCTGGTTTTGGTATCAGGGTTATTCTGGCTTCATAGAATGAGTTTGGGAGTATTCCATCCTTTTCTATGCTCTGAAATACCTTTAGTAGTAGTGGTGTTAACTTTTTTCTGAAAGTTGTGTAGAATTGTCCAGTGAAGCCATCTGGGCCAGGGCTTTGTTTTGTTGGGAGTTTTTTAATAACATTTTCAATCTCTTCTTTTGTTATGGGTTTATTTGGTGATTCTACCTCTGGTTGTGTTAGTTTATGTAGGTAGTGAGTTTCTAGAAATTTGTCTATTTCCTCTAGGGTTTCAAATTTGTTAGAGTATAATTTTTCATAGTATTCTGTTATGATTCTTTTAATTTCATTTGGGTCTGTTGTGATATCACCCATCTCATTTCTTATATGGGTTATGTGCTTCCTCTCCTGTTTTTCTTTTGTCAGTTTGGCCAATGGTTTATCAATTTTGTTGATCTTTTCAAAGAACAAGCTTTTGGTCTTGTTAACTCTTTCAATTGTTTTTCTGTTCTCAATTTCATTTAATTCTGCTCTTATTATTTCCTTTTCCTGGCTCCTGAGGGCTTCTTTTGCTGTTGTCTTTCTACTTGGTCCAGCTGTAAGGTTAAGGTTTTGATTATGGCCCTTTCTTCTTTTTGGATGTGTGTATTTATTGCTACAAACTGACCTGTGAGCACTGCTTTTGCTGTGTCCCAAAGGTTCTGGTAGGATGTGTTTTCATTCTCATTTCATTCTATGAATTTCTTTATTCCATCCTTAATTTCTCCTGTAACTCAGTAGTTTTTGAGCAAGGTGTTGTTCAGTTTCCATGTTTGATTTTTTTTTTCCTCACTTTTTCTGTTGTTGATTTCTATTTTTATGGCTTTGTGGTCAGAAAAATGCTTTGTAATATTTCGATGCTTTGGATTTTGTTAAGGCTTGCTTTATGGCCTAATACGTGGTCTATGCTGGAGAATGTTCCATGTGCGTTGGAACAGAAAGTGTACTTGGCTGCTGTTGGGTGGAGTGTTCAGTATATGTCTATGAGATCAAGTTGGTTGATTGTAGCATTTAGCTTTTCCGTGTCTTTGTTGAGCTTATTTCTGGATGTTCTGTCCTTCACCGAAAGTGGTGGTTGAAGTCTCCTACTTCTGTTGTGGAGCTATCTCTATTTTCAATGCTGTTGGAGTTTTTTTTTATGTATTTAGGAGTCTTGTCATTGGGTGCATGAATATTTCTTATAGTTATGTCCTCCTGGTGTATTGACCCTTTAATCATTATATAGTGTCCTTCCTTATCCTTTGTGGTGGATTTTACGTTCAAGTCTGTTTTGTCAGAGATTAATCTTGCCACTCCTGTTCTTTTTTGAGTGTTGTTTGCTTGATATATTTTTTTCCATCCTTTGAGTTTTAGTTTGTGCCTTTAAGTCTAAGGTATATCTCTTGCAGGCAGCATATAGACGGATTGTGTTTTTTATCCAATCTACCACCTTCTGTCTCTTTATTAGTATATTTAGTCCATTTACATTCAGTGTAATTATTGATAGGTACGAGTTTAGTGCTGTCATTTTGGTGTCATTTCTTGTGTGTTGTTGACAGTTTCTTTGTTCCACTTAACTTTCTGTGCTGTGAAGTTTTTCTTTATGTATTTTCTTCTCATCTGTTTCATTCTTGTCAATTTTGTATTTGCTGAGTCTTTATCTTTTCTAGCTTTTTATTTTTGACTCATAAGATTATTAGTTTCCTTTGTGGTTACCTTAATATTTACTCCTATTTTTCTAAGTTTATACCAGTCTTTTATTTCTTTATATAGCCTTGACTTCCTCTCTGTATGAAAAATCTATGTCTACATGTTTTAAGTCCCTCTTTTTTGTTTTAATGTTGTCATTTTTTCATATCGGTATCTGTGTCCACATTTTCAGTGTTGTAGCTTTGATTTACCTTTGTGACTTTTATATCTGGGTTGATATCTGGTTGCTCTGTCTTGTATTCTAGTCTTGGATTGTTATCTGATATACTGATTTTCTAACCAGAGGACTCCCTTTAGTATTTCTTGTAATTTTGGTTTGGTTTTTGCAAATTCCCTAAACTTCTCTTATCTGGAAATGCCCTAATTTTGCCATCATATTTGAGAAACAGTCTTGCTGGATGTATAATTCTTGGCTGGCAGTTTTTTTCCTTCAAGGCTTTGTATATGTCATCCCATTGCCTTCTTGCCTGCATGGTTTCTGCTGAGTAGTCCAAGCTTATTCTTATTGACTCTTCCTTTGTAGATAACTTTCCATTTATCCCTAGCCACTCTTAAAATTCTCTTTATCTTTGGTTTTGGCCAGTTTGATTACAATATGTGTTGGTGACTTTCTTTTGGAATCTACCTCATGTGGGGTTCAATGAGCATCTCGGATAGATACCTTGTTGTCTTTCACGATATCTGGGCAGTTTTTTGCCAATAAATCTTTAATAATTCTCTCTGTATTGTCTATTATCCTCACCCCCACCCCATTCTGGTAGTCCAATAACTCAGAGGTTATTCCTGTTAATAGAGTCCCACATAATTCTTAGGGGTTCTTCATTTTTTTAAATCCTTTTATCTGGTTTTTTCTCAAATAAATTTGTGTCAAGTGCTTTATCTTCAGTCTCACTAATTCTGACTTCCATTGCCTCAACTCTGCTCCTATGACTTTGTATTGAGTTGTCTAATTCTGAAATTTTACTGTTAATCTTCTGGATTTCTGATTGCTGTCTCTCTATGGATTCTTGCAGCCTGTTAAATTTGTCATTATGCTGTTCTCTAATCTTTTTAATTTCCTCTATTGTATGTTCTGCATTTTGATTAATTTCCTTCCTAATTTCTTGAACAGTTCTGTATATTAATCTTTTATATTCTGTCTCTGGTAATTCCAAGAAACTTTCCTCCTCTGGGAAATTTCTAGATTCTTTATTTTGGGAGTTTGGTGAAACCATCATGGATTGCCTGTTTATGTGATTTGGTATTGACTGTTGTCTCCGAGCCATCAATAAGTTATTACATTTATTTATTTTATGTTTGCTAACTGTGCCCTAGATTCTCATTTTGTTTTGATATGCCCAAATAAGCTGCTCATATGAGCTAGTTTGATTATTGACAACTTTGAAACTCTAATGTCCTGTCACCGGTGACTGTTAGTAGGTATGTGAGCTCAGGAGTCTGATCATTCCTCCTGTATGGATTCAGCTCAGGTTCCCAGGTAGATAGCCAGCAAGTGTGTGGTGTAGGCTCTCACTTACAGTCCTAATCAGGAATGGGTGATTGGTGTAGGCATAGGCATCTGGCTTCAGCAGGGGGACACAATCTGAGCAAGGGAGGGGGGCAATTGCTGTCCCCCAGTGTCCAGGAGAAAGGTGTGCCCTGTTCCCTAGAGCATGTAGGTGGGTGGGTTTTGCAGCCAGACTATTAACACCTCATGCTGTTGGCTGTAAGGACTGGGAGGCACCTCTTATTCATGGGCTCCTATCCCAGGTGGCTAGGTGGTGTGGGTGGAGCCACCAGTCCTCAGGCCCCTGATGTGGGTAGGTGAAGACCCTGCTTAATGGGCAGAGCAGTGTCGAATGTCAAGAACCTACCACTTCACAGCTGAAAGAGTTGAAGTTAGATTTCCAGTATATACTTTGTTGCACTGCAGTAATGAGGGCGTACGCTTTTGATATGGGTCCACACAAGTCTATGCAAGGGGAAAGGCACTCGAAGTCCATGGATCCCTTAAACCTGTGCCTAGGCAAAGGAGCTGTGCCTACTCTGGGTTCCTGGCTTAGGGGAGCTAGCAGTTTATTTTTTCCTATTTGTTAATTTGTTCACTCTCCAAGGCAGGAAGAATGGTTCTGGGTGTGTGATGGATCCCACTTCCGGCCCAGGGGACTTGGCAATTGCTGAAGTTGGTCTGGGACCCAGTGAGAGCAGGGAGTGGGAAGGTAAATAGGAGAGCAGTTTTTCCCTAAGGGGGGTGTTTTTGATCCGCCCGGTAAGTCGTATGCAATTACTCATCTTTTGCCCATGAGGGCTGCTTCTCACTGATTCTAGGTGGCCGTTTAGACTCTGTGGCACTGGGTGTCTCCCTCTGTGGAAAACGTGCCTCCTGAGGACTGCAGCTTGCAAGCTGCTCTGGCCCGAAGGGCTCAGGTTCTCTTTGGGTCAGGTCTGGCAACTCCTTGCTGCTTCTGAACCATCTCTCCCTCCCCTTGCCACTCAGTCTGGTTCCTTAACTCTGTCTCTGATGTTCAGGGCCCCCAGATTGCCATATTTAATCGAATCACTTGTTTTTTTTGGATCTTTGTTGTAAGAGGGTCCACCGGAAGCATCTGGCTACTCCACCATCCTGGCTTTCTTATCCATCTTTATGTTCCTTGCACCATTATCCCACACTCTTAATAGCCACTCCCACACATATTTCCCAGGTTTCTGTTTGTACATATTAGAAAAGTCAAGTAGTTCATTTGGAGTGTAGTGTACCTCCTCCTGGGTCACACTTTGTACTTCACCTTTTGGGGCTCGCTGGGACTTAACCCTAGGTATAGGTCTAGAAGCCAGAATCTGTAGTGTGGAATTGTTTTGAGAACATTTAGCATTGTCTTGTAAAGCATCTGCCTCAGGCGATGCCCCAGGCAGTGACTCAGTCAAGGGCTCTTTAGAGGCAGCTGGGCTAGGGCTAATCTCATTAGACAGGAGTGGAGGGGCTAATGGTTTTTCTGGGCAGGGTGGTTTAGCAGACAAACAGGAAGTAATTTCTTCAGATAGGACTGGTTCTTCCGGCGAGAGTGATTCAACAGAATTTAGGGGCTCAGTGTCCCCAGCTTCCTGATTATCTGCCTATATCTTCCCATCCCAAGTTTCAAGATCCCATTTCTTCCCAATCAAGGCCCTTACTTTAACTTCAGACACCTCTCGAGTTTGGCAATTGAGCTGGCATTGTAATTCAGCCACTCTTACAATAACACTCTGGGTTTGGTTTTTGGCAATTTCAGCTCTGTTACTACAAGAAATAAGGCTTTCTTTCAAAGCACAAGTGGAAGCCTTGAGGTCATTTATGCGACATTTGAGCTTTGACTCTGAAACCCTTAGCACATCTCTTTCTTTCACCAGTTTTTCTAGTGAAAGTAGGACAAACCAACCAGCTTCCTTATACTTCTCTTTCTGACAAAGCTGTAGAAAGATATCACACATTTGTTCACCCCGAGCCTCCCCTTTCACAAATATCTGATCTACTGGTGGTGATATTTTGTGTATTTGTGTCACCACCTCACTCCATGGACTAGCAGTGCCCTCTTTACTGCTGGAAGCAGAGTCATCAACATCTTTAAGACTAACCAGACCTGAGAATCTATTTAGAAATCCGTGGATCAGGGTAGTGGCCTCTCTCAGTTCACGCAGCCACAGAAGCTGGTGAGCCCAAGATCTGCAGGTCAGAGAGCAAGGCTCCGCTTACAGGCTGTGAAGATCAATGAATCCCAAGTTCAGTAGATAAGCTGACAGCTCAAGTCCCAAGAACTGGAGATGAGACGACAGACAGGAGGCAGCCACAGGATCCCAAGTGAGCAAAAAGCCAGAATGTCTGCTTATATTCAGATGCAGGCCAAACCCCCAAGGAAACTCCCTTTCATCTGATTGGCTGCTCACAGCATAATTCAGTTATGGGAGTGATCACATATAAACACTGAGAATCATGGCCCACCCAAGCTGACACACAATCTTAACCATCACACACACCTTTCTTGACTTAAAACCATGCAGTATCCCCTTGTTATGTTCGAACTACTGCCTCTTATTCTATATACAGGTTCCTCATGAGCACAGTTAAGTGTTCTAGAATTCCCATTCTTCACAATGTTATCTATAATTTGTTATGATCCACATAGACGAATGCCTTTGCATGGTCAATAAAACACAGGTAAACATCTTTCTGGTATTCTCTGCTTTCAGCTGAGATCCATCTGACATCAGCAATGATGCCCATTTTTCCATGTCCTCTTCTGAATCCAGCTTGAATTTCTGGCAGTTCCCAGTTGATGTACTGCTGCAACTGCTTTTGAATGATCTTCAGCAAAACTTTATTTGTGTGTAATATTAATATTGTTCGATAATATCCACATTCTGTTGGATCACCTTTCTTTGGAATGGACATAAACAAGGATGTTTTCCAGTCAGTTTGCCAGGTAGCTGTCTTCCAAATTTCTTGGCACAGACAAGTGAGCACCTCCAGTGCTGCATCCATTTGTTGAAATGTCTCAGTTGGTATTCCGTCAATTCCTGGGGCCTTGTTTTTTGCCACTACCTTCAGTGCAGCTTGGACTTCTTCATTCAGTACCATTGGTTCTTGATTATATGCTACCTCCTGAAATACTTGGACATATACATTAAGGATGTTTATTTCCCTCA
This sequence comes from Dugong dugon, assembly GCA_030035585.1. NCBI lineage: Eukaryota > Metazoa > Chordata > Mammalia > Sirenia > Dugongidae > Dugong > Dugong dugon. The sequence continues at coordinate 125,688,176 of CM057461.1, forward strand.
AAATAAAGCATCTGGAAATAGATATTTTTAAGGGTGGTTAAAAATGCCATCAAAGACATCTGACCATTTTTGCATTTTAGTCAGAATTTAGACTTCATAAATTGAGTTTGTTGTTATCAGCCTCTCAAGATGTCTGCCAAAGTTCCTGTCATTATATTGTACAAGTCAGATTAAAGACAGAATTTTTTTTCATGTTTATCTTTTTACTAAACTATTTCCCATAAGACCACAGTAAAAAATCCTTAATGTTTCATTGCCCGTATAGACCTCTGGGAAACTGTAATATTATTATTTGGCATTTTCAGCTTATACAATCAGAGAGAGATGCTGCAACAGATAAAATGATGGGGAGGTGCTCAAATGTATGCAAGTTAATAGTGGTTCCCATGAGATCTCAGCAAATGGCACTAATTTGGATTCTGTACCAATTACTATTGCCAAAATAATGCTGCATAACAAATAGCCACAAAACCTCAATGGTATACAATAAACATTTTTTATTGTTGTAGAAATATATTTAACACAACACTTGCCAATTCAATATGTTTTACATGTACAATTCAGTGACATCAATTACATTAATCATATTGTGTTCCCATTATCAGTACCTATTTCCAAGTTTTTCATCTCCATAAACTGATAGTGATTTCTAAACAATGACTCCCCTTTTCACCTTCCTTCGACCCCTCATAACCACTGATAAACTTTAGTCTTTATACATTTGCCTATTGTAGATACTCCATATAAGTGAGATCATACAATACTTATCCTTTTGTGATTGACTTACTTCCCTCATCTTATTTCCTTCAACCTTTATTTAAGGTTCATCCATGTTCTACCATGTATCAGAACTTCGTTTATCTTTTATTAAATTTTGTTGTATTCATATACCACATTTTCTTTGCCCATTCATCTTTTGATTGATATATTAGTTGTTTATACTTTTTGGCTGTTATGAATAGTGTTGCAATGAACACTGGTGCAAAATAGACATTTTTTTAAGCACAGTTCTGCAAGATTCAATTGATCTGAGATGGGTTTGATTGACGTCACCTGGCCTTACTCAGGAATCTATGGTTAGATGATGATTGGTATGCGAGTTTTGCTGATCTTGGCAGGACCACTCACATGACTGGTTATTTTTCTGATAGCTGAACTAGGATGGCCTTTGTTAGGATGACTACAGAGACTTGGTTTTGCTCTCCTGTCTCATACTCTAACAGGCTAATCTCAGTGTATTCCTATGATCATGGCTGAGAGACGAGAGCAGAAGCAGGATCATGCAATAATTGTTTCAAGTTTATGAATGCACTGTATCCGTTAACTTCCCAGTAGCCAAAGCATGAACTAATGCAGAATCAAAGTACTGAGAAATAGACTCATCATCAAAAGAACTATAAAGAAACAAGGCAAATGTCACAGATACAGAAAGAGACAAAGAATTGGGGCAGTTAAGGCTAGTAATATACAAAGCCATCCCTTGGATGAGCTAGAAACTAATGGCCAACTAATGTCCATTCTCAACTCTCATTCCCAAACCAATCAAGTCCTATCAACTTTTCTTCTCAAATGTCTCTCAGATGTGTTCACTACTCTCCATTTTATCACAAGTCCTCTAGAAAAACTCTCAATAAGAATTCTGTAATACAACTTAATTGGTTTGCCTCAGCAGCACTACACAATAGTTAATCTTCTAAAAACACATCTCTGAACATGTGATACTTAAAACATTCCAAGACTCAACATTAAACTTTAAATAAAAATTAGTTGTGTTGTAGTTAGGTGCCGTCAAGTCGGTTACGACTCATAGCGACCCTATGTACAACAAAATGAAACATTGCCTGGTCCTGTGCCATCTTCACAATCATTGTTATGCTTAAGCCCATTGTTGCAGCCACTGCATCAATCTATCTTGTCCAAAGTCTTCTTCTTTCTTGCTGGCCCTCTACTTACTCAAGCATGTTGTCTTTCTCCAGGGATTAGTCTCCGTGTGATAACATGTCCAAAGCAAATGAGACAGAGTCTCGCCATCCTCACTTCCAAGGAGCACTCTGGCTGTGTTTCTTCCAAGACAGACTTGTCGGGTATAGTCAATATTCTTTTCCAACACAGTAATTCAAAGGCATCAATTATTCTTTGGTCTTCTTTATTCATTGCCCAGTTTTTGCATGCATATGAGGTGATTAAAAATATCATGCCTTGGGTCAGGCACACCTTAGTCCTCAAAGTGACAACTTTTCTCTTTAACACTTTGAAGAGGTCTTTTGCAGCAAATTTGTCCAATACAATATGTCGTTTGATTTTCTGACTGCGGCTTCCATGGGCATTGATTGTGGATTCAAGTAAAATGAAATCCTTGACAACTTCAATCTTTTCTCCATTTATCATGTTGTTGCTTATTGGTCCGGTTGTGAGGATTTTTGTTTTCTTTTATGTTGAGGTGTAACCCATACTGAAGCTGTGGTCTTCGATCTTTATCAGTAAGTGCTTCCAGTTCTCTTCGTTTTCAGCAAATAAGGTTGTGTCGTCTGCATATTGCAGGTTGTTAATGGGTCTTCCACCAATCCTGATGCTACCTTCTTCTTCATATCGTCCAGATTCTTGGATTATTTGCTCAGCATACAGATTGAATAAGTATGGTGAAAGGATGTAACTTTAATGCACACCTTTCTTGATTTTAGACCATGCAGTATCACCTTGCTCTGTTGAAACAACGGCTTGTCTATGTAAAGGTTCTGCATGAGCATAATTACGTGTTCTGGAATTCCCATTCTTCACAATGTTATTCATAATTTGTTATGATTCACACAGTCAAATGTCTTTGCAGATTCAATAAAACACAGGTAAACATGTTTCTGGTATTCTCTGCTTTCAGCCAAGATCCATCTGACATCAGCAATGATATCCCTTGTTCCATGTTCTCTTCTAAATCTGACTTGAATTTCTGACAGTTCTCTGTTGATGTACTTCTGCAACCACTTTTGAACAATCTTCAGCAAAATTTTACTTGTGTGTGATATTAATGATACTGTTCGATAATTTGCACATTCTCTTGGATCACCTTTCTTTGGAATAGGCATAAATATGGATCTCTTCCAGTCAGTTGGCCAGGTAGCTCTCTTCCAAATTTCTTGGCATAGATGAATAAGCACTTCCAGTACTGCATCTGTTTGTTGTAACGTCTCAATTGGTATTCCATCAATTCCTGAAGCCTTGTTTTTCAACAATACTTTCACTGCAACTTGGATTTCTTCCTTTAATATCATTAGTTCTTGATCATATGCTACCTCCTCAGATGGTTGAACATCAAGCAATTCTTTTTGGCACAATGACTCTGTGTATTCATTCCATCTGCTTTTGATACTTCCTGAGTCATTCAATATTTTTCCCATAGAATACTTCAAAAATTGCAACTCGAGTCTTGAATTTTTTTTTTCTTTAGTTTTTTCAGTTTGAGAAATACTGAGCATGCTCTTCCCTTCTGGTTTACTAACTCTGGGTCTTTTGCACATTTCATTATAATATTTTACTTTGTTTTCTCTAATTGCCCTTTGAAATCTTCTGTTCAGCTGTTTTACTTCATCATTTCTTCCATTTGCTTTAGTTACTCGACGTTCAAGAGTAAGTTTCAGAGTCTCTTCTGACACTCATGTTGGTCTTTTCTTTCTTTGCTGTCTTTTTAATGACCTTTTGCTTTCTTCATGTATGATGTCCTTGTTATCATTCCACCACTCGTTTGGTCTTCTGTTATTACTGTTCAATAAGTAGAATCTGTTCTTGAGATGGTCTCCAAATTGAGGTGGGATATACTCATTGGCTCTTGTGGACTTGTTTTAATTTTCTTCAGCTTCAACTTGAACTGGCATATGAGCAGTTGATGGTCTGTTCTGCAGTTGACCCCTGGCCTTATTCTGATTGATGATATTGAGTTTTTCCATAGTCTCTTTCCACAGATGTAGTCAGTTTGATTCCTGTGTTTTCCAGCCCATGAGATCCACATGTATAGTCACCGCTTATGTTGTTGGAAAAAGGTATTTGCAACGAAGAAGTTGTTGGCCTTGCAAAATTCTATCATGTGATCTCCAGCATTGTTTATATCACCAACTATCTACCAATCCTTCTTCATTTCCAGTTTTTGCATTACAATCACCAGTAATTATCAATGCATCTTGATTGCATGTTTAATCAATTTCAGACTGCAGAAGCTGGTAAAAATCTTCAATTTCCTTATCTTTGGCCTCTAGTGACTTGAGTGTAAATTTGAATAATAGTCGTATTAACTGCTCTTCCTTGAGACATATGGATATTATACTACCACTGACAGCGTTGTACTTCGGGATAGATCTTGAAATGTTCTTTTTGACAAACACTACACCATTCCTCTTCAATCTGTCATTCCTGGCATAGTAGACCATATGATTGTCTGATTCAAAATGGCCAATACCAGTCCATTTCAGCTCACTAATGCATAGGATATCAATCTTTATGTATCCGTTTCATTTTTGATGACTTCCAATTTTACTAGAATCATACTTCATACATTCTATATTCTGATTATTAATGGATGTTTGTAGCTGTTTCTTCTCATTTTGAGTCGTATCACAACAGCAATTGAAGGTCCCAAAAGCTTGACTTCATCTTAATCACTAAGGTTGACTCTACTTTGAGGATGCCACTCTTCTCCAGTCATATCTTGAGTGACTTCCAACCTGAGGGGCTCATCTTCCAGCACAGTATCAGACAATGTTTCTCTGCAATTCATGTTTTCACCTGCCAATTTTTTATTTTTTTAATAAAAATAAAGCACTTTAATACGGCCTTCATGTTTCTGCACATTTTAGTCCCTACTTAGTTCTTCAGTATTCTCTTGAACCATGTCTGCCTCCATTTTATTCCACTGTCTTTATCTTTATGGAAAAAAAAAAACAAAACTGGTTGCTGTGAAGTTGATTCCAACTCATGGTGACCCTATAGGACAGAGTAGAACTGCCAAGGGTTTCCATGGAGTGGCTGGTGGATTCGAACTGCTGACTTTTTGGTTAACAGCTGTAGCTCTTAATCACTCTGCCACCAGGGTGTCTTTATAGTCCTTAGTAATTGCTCTTCTGTCATAGCTTCTTTGCATATGTTGTTTCTTCTTCAAAGAATACTCTTCTATATGCTCTTTGCCTAAATAACTCTGACTCATTCCTCAGGTCTTTGCCTAAGTATTATTTTTTAACAAAGCCCTGCCTGACCTCTTTTATTAGAACCCACTGATCTATTATAGGTCCTCATAATAATGTAAACAGTAACTCTTATGGATTGAATCGTGTCCCCCCAAAATGTGTATCAACTTGGCTAGGACATGATTTCCAGTATTGTGTAGTTGTCCACCATTTTGTCATCTGACATGATTTTCCTATGTGTTGTAAATTTTGCCTTTATGATGTTAATGAGGCAGAACTAGAGGCAGTTATGTTAATGAGGTAGGACTAAATCTACAAGATTAGGTTGTATATTGAATCAATCTCTTTTGAGATATAAAAGAGAGAAGCATTCAGAGAGACAAGGGGACCTCATACCACCAAGAAAGTAGTGACAGAAGGAGAACGTGTCCTTTGGACCCGGGATCCCTGTGCTGAGAAGCTCCTAGACCAGGGGAAGATTGATGACAAGGACCTTTCTCCAGAGTTGACAGAGACAGAAAGACTTCCTCTGGAGCTGGTGTCCCAAATTTGGACTTCTAACCTACTAGACTGTGAGAGAATAAATCTCTGTTAAAGCCATTCACTTGTGGTATTTCTGTTATAGCAGCACCAGATGACTAAGGCAGTACCTTTGTAGAATTGTCAAAAATAAAATTTTACATTAGTTTGTATGATGTTTCTAATAAACTTTTAAATTTTTATGTGGTTTTAGAAATTTAAATACAGATGAATTGTAAAGACAACAGAATCAGCTTCCATATACTCTACCCAGAGCTATTGTTAATGTCTTCTATAACCATGGCAAATTTGTGAAAAATAAGAAATTAACATTGGTGCAATACTGTTAACTGAGCTATAAACTTTTTTCAAATTTCACTAGTTTTTTCACTATGTCCTTTTGCTGTCCCCAGGAGGAATACCACACTGCATTTAGTTGTCATGTCTCTTTAGTCTCCTTCAGTCTGTGACAGTTTTTCAATCTTTCCTTTTTTCTCATGACCTTGTCAACTTTTAAGATTTCTTGTCAGGTAATTTTTAAAAGATTCCTCAATTTGGATTTTTCTGATGTTTTCTCCTGACTTGACTGGGATTATGGGTTTTAGGGAAGACTATCACAGAATGACTTGCTCTTTTTGTTACTTCATATCAGTGGGTATGTTCTTCAACATGAGTTGTCACTGGTGATGTTAACTTTTATCATTTGGCTACAGTGGTGTCTGCCAGGTTTTTTCCATTGTAAAGTTTTTGTCTTTCCCTTTCCATATTTTATTCATTAGGAGTTCATCACTAAGTTTCATCCACAATGAAGGAGATGGGAGTTAACTTCACCTCCTGTAGAGAGGAGTATACACAAATTTGCAAACATATGTTAAAATCACCACAGTAATTAGTAAATATTTGGGGAAATACTTTGTGGCTATGCAAAGTTTCTCCTTAAAGTTTTGCCCTCTATTTTAGCATTCATCCATGGATTTTCTTGCAGCAATTACTACTGTGATGTTCTAGTAAAGACTTTTTCCCCTCATTTCTTCCGTTTTTATCATCTAGCATTTTTCCATCTGGTATAGACAATTTGTCTCTTCTTCCCCATTTATTTATTTATTCAATCATTTATTTGTGGCTATGTGGATTCATGAATATTTATTTTATTTGTTAGGTTATAATTGGTTACATTGATATGAATCAATACTATCATTATTTATCTTATTTGCTTAAATTATTCCAGCTTTGGCTATTGGGAACTCTTCCAGGTTGGCTCCTATGTCCTTTTGACATGCTTTATCAGTTTGACGATTTCATATACATGACATTTTATTGCCATTTTTTATTTAGTTTATGAATAGAATATACAATAACATAGTATAAAATTATTTAAAAGCCAAATATATATAAATACATGGTGACTATGATAATAAATTTACTTCCTCATTTCAAATTTTTATACTTCTGTTTTTGTCTCTTGCTTGATTGTATTGGCTAGTATACCCAGTAGAGTTCATTAATAGTGTGGCTAATGGCCATTTTTTGTTGTTTTTTCATAACTTTAGTAAAAATAATTTTGTTCTTTTTCCATATACTTACAAAGCTGTTCTCCAAGAGACAGAAGGGGCCACATAAACCACAGCCTCCATCAGCCTGAGACTAGAAGAACTAGATGGTACCCAGCTACCAGCAATGACCGCCCTGACAGGGAACACAACAGAGAGTGCCTGATGGAGCAGGAGAAAAGTGGGGTGCAGAACTCAAATTCTAGTAAAAGGACCAGACTTAATGGTTTGACTGAGACTAAGAACCCCATAAAGCATGGCCTCTGGATTCTCTGTCAACCCAGAACTAAAAACATTCCTGAGGACAACTCTTCAGACAAAGATTAGACCGGACTAGGGGACATAAAATAATGCTCATAAAGAGTGCACTTCTTAGCTCAAGTAGATTCATGAGAGTAAATGGACAGCCCCTGTCCAGAGGTGAGATGAGAAGGCAGAGAGGGTCAGGAGCTGTTTGAATGGACATGGGAAATCCGGGGTGGAAAGGAAGAGTGTGCTGTCATAGTATGGGCAGAGCAATTAGGGTCACGTAACAATATATGTATAAGTTTTTGTATGAGAGACTAACTTGAATTGTAAACTTTCACTTAAAGTACAACAATAAAAAAAAAGCTGTTCAACTGAAATAGATACATTCAATGTGTAATGTCCATATTTATATATTCCCATGTGATTGTTTTGTGAAACATAGTTGTTAAATTTTGTTAAATTCATTTTCAGCATTTATGCTATGTTTCTTATGTCTATTAAAATATTTAATTAAATTATAAGAAATTTTGATGTTGACACTTTTTTAATCTTATCGAAATGTGTCAAAGGAATATTTTCATGCAACTTGGTCATAACTACCACCTGCTGATGGCGATTATAAAATGTTAAGCCATTCATTGTAAGATACCAGTATTTCTATGTTGTTAAAATGTGAAAAATGCATCTTAAGATTGATGAAAAGATTATATGCTCTCTCAGTAGCACTGATCTGACCTCACAGAAAAGTATTTTACCAGGGCCTAATCAACATGGGTTTTATCAGATCCTAATTGATTAAGAAGAAGCAAAATACCCAGCTCTAGCACACTCTAGCTTCCACGTGAGTGAAGAGAATTACTAGACTGTAACTCCTTTACAGTTTTTGATGTAAGGGAAGAAAGATACTCAACTACAGTGCCATCTAGTGTTGGATGTGGGGGAAAGGAAGTTCCCAACTCCAGTCCCCTCTAGCCTTCTTGGTCCACCTAGGGGGTGAAGAAGAGAAGCTGAGAGGCACTTGTGGAGGTCTTAAGCCAGGGCTGTTGTTATTGTGTGTTGTGAAGTCAATTCCAACTCCTAGTGACCGTATAGGACTAAGTAGAACTGTTCCATAGGGTTTCCTAAGTTGTAATCTTAATGGAAGCAGATTACCAGGTCTTTTCTCCTGTGGAGCAATGATTGGGTTTGAACTGGTGATCTTTCGGTTAGAAGCCAAGTGCTTAACCAATCCACCATGAGTGCTCCTTCAACCCAAGGGTACAAGCTTAATAAATGACTGAGACTTAATTATAAGACTATGGAACAATGTTCTCTCCCCTTATACCTTACTACTACATCAACATCTACAGAATTTTGGAGGGGATTATAACTGAGAAAACCTCAGTTCTTCTCTCCCAAAACCTCATGTCCAGCTTTCATCAAAAAATTACAAGAGTTGCTAAAAGGCAAAAACAAACAAACAAACAAAAACAAATGAACAAACAAACAAACAAAAAAAAAAAACACAGTCTGAACAGTCTGAAGAGAAAAGGAAAGAATCAGAACCAGACTCAGATATGACAGGAATTTTGGAATTATCAAGCTGGGAGTTTAACTATAATTAATATGATAAGGGCTCTAGTAGAAAAAGTTGACAAAATGCAAGGACAGAGAGATAATCTAAGCAGAGAGATGGAACTCTGAGAAAGAATCCAAAGGAAATGTTAGGAAAAAAACAACAACAATAAACATTGTAATAGAAATAAAGAATGACTTGGTAACCACTATGTTGGTAGAAACTGTCCAAACTGAAAGCAAAGAGAAAAAGCGTTGAAAAAAATGGAACAGAATCACCAAGAATTGTGGCAAAATACGAAATATGTAACATACGCATAATGGGAAAACCAGGGAAAACGAAAGAATGGAAAGAAATATTTGAAGTAACAATGGCTGAGAATTTTTCAAAATTGTTGACAGATCAAATCTACACCTAGGTATATCATATTCAAACTGCAGAAAATCAAAGACAAAGAGAAAACCTTGAGAGAAAAGGCAGAAGAAAAATAAAATCTTACTTATAAATCAACAAGGATAACAATTACATTGGACTTCTCTTCAGAACTATGCAAGCAAGAAGAGAGTGTAGAGAAATATTTAATATACTGAAAGAAAAAGGCCACAAACCTAGAATTCTGTGTCCCGCAAAATTATACTTCAATAGTGAAAGAGAAATAAAAATATTCCTAGACAAACAAAAATGGAGAGAATTTGTGTAACTAGATCTTCTTTGCAAGAAATGTTAAAGGAAATTTTTCAGAGAGAAGGAATATAATATATGTCAGGATCTTGGATCTACATTGTCATGGATTGAATTGTATCCCCCCAAAATATGTGTCAACTTGTCTAGGCCATGATTCCCAGTATTGTGTGGTTATCCTCCATTTTGTGATTTGATGTAATTTTTCTATGTGTTGTAAATCCTAATCTCTACCTGTGGTTAATAAGGCAAGATTAAACCAAAAGCCAAACCAAACCTGTTGCCATTGAGTCAATTTCTACTCATAACAACCCTCTGAGGCAAGATAACATTATGTTAAAGAGGATTAGGGTGGGATGGAACATCCTTCCTTAGGTCACATCCCTGATTCAATATAAAGGGAGTTTGTCTGGGATATGGCCTGCATCACCTTTTATCTTACAAAAGATAAAAGGAGAGAGAAGTGAGCAGAGAGTTAGGGATTTCATTACCACCAAGCAAGAAGCTCCAGGAGAGGAGAGTGTCCTTTGGACTCAGGTCCCTCCTTGTGCTGAGAAGCTTCTAGACCTCGGCAAAGATTGATGACAAGTACCTTCCCACAGAGCTGAAAGAGAAAGCCTTCCCTTGGAGCCGGCACCCTGAATTCGGACCTCTAGCTCCTAAATTGTGAGAGAATAAACTTCTGTTTGTTAAAGCCACCCACTTGTAGTATTTCTTTTATAGCAGCACTAGATAACTAAGATATTCATAAAGAAAGGAAGAGTGTTTGAGAAATAATAAATGAAAGTAAAATAAAATCTTTTTTTTAATTCTTGACTGATTGATCAAATACCAGCTTATTTAAAATAATAGTTGTAACGATGTATTAGATGGTATAGCTTATGAATATGTGAAATGTATGACGGTAATGTTATAAGGGATGAAAGGGAGGAATTGGTAATAGTCTAAGATACCTGTACTAGCCGTGAAGTGGTATAGTGTTATTTGAAAGTGAATTAGATTAGTTGTGAATGTGTATTGCAAACTCTGGGAGGAGAGGCGGATTAAAAAAAACTTAAAGAAGTATAATTGATATGCTAAGAGAAAGATAATGGAATCATACAAAATGCCAAATTAAAAACAGAGAAGGCATAAAAAAGGGGTAAGACAAAAATAGGAACAAGGAATAAGGGCAATGAATAGAAAACATTTACATTATGGTACATATTAATTAAACTATATCAATATCATGGATTGAATTGTGTCCTCCAAAAATGTCTGTCAACTTGGCTTGATCATGATTCCCAGTGTTGTATGATTGTCTACCATTTTGTAATCTGATGTGATTTCCCTATGTGTTGTAAATCCTATCACTATGATGAAATAAGATGGATTAGCAGCAGTTATATTGATGAGCTCTATAAGACTAGTGTCTTAAGCCAATCTCTTTTGAGATATAAAAGACAGAAGTGAGCAGAGAGACAGGGGGATCTCAAACCACCAAGAAAGCAGTGCTAGGAGCAGAGTGGGTCCTTTGGACCTGAAGTTCCTGCAGTGAGATGGTCCCAGACCAAGGGAAGACTGATGCATCACAAGGACCCTCCTTCAGAGCCGACAAAGAGAGAAAGCATTCCCCTGGAGCTTGTGCCTTGAATTTGGATTTGTAGCCTACTACACTGTGAGAGAATAAATTTCTCTTTGTTAAAGCCATCCACTTGTGGTATTTCTGTTACAGCAGCACTAGAGACTAAGACATCAATAATCATTTTAAATGTGAATGGTCTAAAATATATCAATTAAAAGACAAAGACTATTAGAATGAATTAAAATACAAGACCCAACTATGTGTTCTCTGCAAGAAACTCACTTAAGTATAAAGACACAGATTGATTAAAAGTAAAGGGATGGAGAAAGATATTCTATGCTAACACTAATTTAAAAAAAAAAAAAGGTAGGGAGTGCTATATTAATTTCAGACAAAGCAGATTCCAGAGCAAGGAAAATTATCAGGGATAAAGAGAGGTATTACATAATGATAAAGTGGTCTATTCTCCAAGAAGTTATAACAATCTTTAGATGTATGTGCCTAACAACAGAGCATCAAAATACATGAGGTCAAAACTAATAGAACTGCAAGGAGAAATAGACAAATCCACTATTGTAGTTGGAGACTTCAATACCCCTCTAACAGTAATTGCCAGATTCAACAGGCAGAAAACCAGTAAGGATATAGTTGAACTGAACAGCACCATTGATTAACCGGATTAACTGACATTTATAGAATACTTCATCCAGTAACAGCAGAATACACATTCTTCTGAAGCTCACATGGAACATTCGCCAAGAAAGATCACATTCTTTTTTTTTTTTTTTTTAGTTTTTCATTCAAAAATTTTATATACAAATGGTTTTTTTTTGTGACATTGGTTGCACAAAAATTTTTTTGGTTGTCGTGTTGTCAGCTCTCTCCCCCTTTCCCTTTCCACCCTGGGTTCTCCATGTCCATTCATCCTATTTTCCTGTCCCTTGATGCCTTCTCATCTTTGCTTTTGGGTAGGTGTTGCCCATTTGGTCTTGTATACTTGATTGAACTAAGAAGCACCTTCCTCATGTGTGTTATTGTTTGTTTTACAGGCCTGTCTAATCTTTGTCAGAAAGGTGACCTTTGGGAGTGTCTTCAGTTCTGCTTTAGCAGGGTGTCCAGGGGCCATAGTCTCAGGAGTTCCTCCAGCCTCTGTCAGACCAGTAAGTCTGGTCTGATTTTGTGAATTTAAATTTTGTTCTACATTTTTCTCCCACCTTGTCCAGGATCCTCTATTCTGATCCCTGTCAGAGCAATTGGTGGTGGTAGCCAGGCACCATCTAGTTCTTCTGGGTTTAGGCTGGTGGAGGCTGTGGTTCGTGTGGTCCATTAATCCTTTGGATTAATATTTTCCTCGTGTCTTTGGTTTTCTTAATTCTCCTTTGCTCCAAGAAGTCCAAATTCAGGGCATCAGCTCCAGGGGAAGGCTTTCTCTCTCTGTCAGCTCTGGAGGAAGGTCCTTCTCATCAATCGTCCCTGGACTAGGAGCTTCTCTGTGTAGGAACCTGGGGTCCAAAGGACACACTATGCTCCTGGTGCTTCTTTCTTGGTGGTATGAGTTTCACCCTCTCTGCTCACTTCCTTTTTGTTTTATCTCTCCTAAGATAAAGGTGGTGCAGGCCACACCCCAGGGAAACTCCCTTTACATTGGATCAGGGATGTAACCTGAGTAAGTGTGTTACTTACCACCCTAATCCTCTTTAACATAATCTAATCTTGCCTCATTAACCACAGGCAGAGATTAGGATTTACAACACATAGGAAAATCACAGAAAATCACAAAATGGTGGACAATCACACAATACTGGGAATTGTGGCCTAGCCAATTGATACACATATTTTTGGGGGAAAAAATTGAATCCATGACATATACCTAGGAGTACCTATGGACTACTTTTGCTCAGGCAGTAGCTGCAACATTTGGAAGTATGGTAACATTATATGATTTCTGAAAAAATGATAATATTCTTCAGTGTCTCTTGAATATTGCATCTTCCTGGGAGGAAGTTACAGAAAAACACACACAGGGAATATGGCAAAAAATGCTGAGTTATATGAATGTGTTCATATCCAAGCATTTGATCAGGATAATATGGTGGAAGAGACCCATGAAAAATCATCCATGTGGCAAGAATGCTGAATTTAGCACTTGATATCACTGATGTGCAGCAGCTCATAGATCACGAAGAATGGGAATTGACAGATCAAGACTTAATGGATTTTTTTTTAATTGTGCTTTAGATGAAGGTTTACTCATTTTAACAAATTTAAAAGAAGAGAAATCCTACAAAATATGCTTTCAAACCACAGAGGAATTAACCCAGAAATCAATAACAGAAAGATAGGACATTCCAAAATATTTGGAGACTAAACAACATACTTCAGAATAAAACATGGGTTAAAGAAGAAGTCTCAAGAGAAAATAAAAGAAAAAATTGAACTAAGCTTGTGTGATGTAGCAAAAGCAGTGCTTATGGGAAAACTTATAGCATTGAATGCATACATAAAAAAAGAAGAGAGATCTAAAGTTAATAGATAAAAGAATTATTAAATGTTAGATAGATAGATAAGCTATCAAGCCACAAAAAGACATGAGGGATCCTTAAATGCATATTGCTAAGTGAAATAAGCCAGTCTAAAAATGCTACATACTGTATGATTCGAACAATATGACTTCTGGAAAAGGCAAAACTATTAAAAAAAAAAAAACAAAAAACTGTTGCCATCGAGTTGATTCTGACTCATAGTGACCCTATAGGACAGAGTAGAACTGCCCCATAGAGTTTCCAAGGAGCAGCTGGTGGATTCGAATTGCCGGCCTTTTGGTTAGCAGCTAAGCTTTTAACCGATGTCTCACCAGGGCTCCACTGAAAGAATCAGTGGCTGATTTTATATTTTTTACTCTCCTAAGACCTTACCATTCTAAATCATGACTTTCTGCTTTGTCCTTACTTTTTATCCCTCTTTTCCTTTTTGTTTCTTTATCTAATCTTTTAGTTATATGTTTAAATCATTTTTAAAATATTTTAAAAGTTTAAGACTATGAATTTTCCTCTGAGCTCTGCTATAGCTGCATTATGCAATTTAGATACATGTTCTCATTATTATTTAATGTTATAAATGCCATTTTTATTTTATTCTATCTATTTATTTGCTGAATTGCACTTCCTCTGAAATTAAGATTATGAACTCTTCCTTTTTGTTTGTATTTGCTTCATATGACTTTGTTCATCAGTTTATTTTCAACCTTTCTGAATCTCTTTGTTTTTGATGTGTCTTTTGTACATAGTTGGATTTTGTGTTGGAAGCCAATCTGAAGATCTTCTAATGGATAAGTGTGACGATCATGGAGGTATGCTGATCAGATTTCTTGTCAAGAGAGAACCTAACATGGGGAGTGCATTTAGCTAACTCCTCCTACCACAGCTTTAGGGATCCACTGCAGCACACCTGTTAAGACCATGCACTTCCCATTTTGCTCCCAGCCAATGACTGACACCACCAAGCTGTCTACCCTCCATAAGGGACTCTTCTAATGAGTAATCTCACTGGTACTCCCTCCCAGCCAGAGCTTCAGTGCAGTTTGAGGCTTTACCTACCTAGCCTTCCTTCCTTCTCATTTTCCTTTCACAGGTGTCAGATCTGCATTATGCCTTTGACTTCTGTCTATTCTTGGCCCCCTTCTCATTTAACTTTCACAGAAGTTTCTCCCAATAAATCTCTTGCACTTGTAATTCCATCTTGGTGTCTGCTACCTACAGGGCCTGAGCTAATAATTTACATTTAACAATATGACAGATACTTTTATTTTCAATTTTTATAGAATTCTACTAAAATAGTATGTTTTATCTCCTCCTATTATCTTAACATGTTTTTCCTGTATTTATACATTTCTGCTTTGTGGTCTTCCTTCATAAATTCATTTATTTTAAATAAACAGAGGAATGTTTGGTCACAATTTTCATCTGCTCTGTTTACTTTTCTGGTGAATGTCCTTTGCTGCTGGGTTTTTCTCTTTTCTACTTTTTTTTTACCCTCATGGTATCATTCTATTACTGCTGTGCTAGCTCATCTTTCATTACTCATCATTAAATGAGCTTTATTTTTCCAAAGCAAGCTATAGGCAGAAATTCCTTTATGTGTCTCTCTCTCTCTGTGTGTATGTGTATGTATGTGTGTGTGTAACCTGACACAACAGACTTCAGAACCTAACTTAACAGGTAACTGGATTTAATAAGTAATGTAATAGTCCTTACAACCCAAAGGTATTTACTTGCTCTGCTAGCACATACAATGCCTCTTTTAACTATGACTCTGCTATGTCATTCTTTCTGAATCTCTACTTCTACTTCTTTTTTATAAACAGATTGGATCCAGGATAGCTCCTTCTGTTAACCCTACTCACCTAGTTCTAGCAATAGTACTTCAGAGTTCATCCCTCCCCATGAGAAAGGATATTTTAAGTTTGTAATTTTTCTTTCAGATACTTGAGGCCCTGGTGGCACAGTGGTTAAGTGATATGGCTGCTAACCAGGTCAGCCATTCAAATCCACCAGCCACCCCTTGGAAACCTTATGGGGCAATTCTACTCTGTCCTCCAGGGTCGCTATGGGTTGGAATTGACCTGATGGCAATGGGTTTTTCTAATACTTTCTGAGCTTCTTCTATTCTCCTCTCCCTGCTTCCCTTCTGCTTATTGTTATCTGCTTTTAAAACCTCTTTACACATGTTTTGAATATGCAGATAACTGTCCTATTACTGCAGTTAAAATGGAGTATTACTTAATCGAATATTGCACACACAGTAAATGCACATTTGATAGAGTGGAACCTCTGAAAACCAAAACAAAATGAAATAAAACTCATCTCTCGTCTCATGATTAGGAGAATGTAAAGATAACATCACACACACAAAATAAAGTTTTGACTTAGTTTATAAAAAACTCAAAGCTACCAGTTCTTCTAAACATGCTAAATTATCAAGGAGGTAAGTCCTTCAAAGTCAAAAACACAGTACAGACTGTAAGCTTTCCTCAGCAGCTTGATTATTTTGATAAAAAACGGGATCCTTTTTCATAAGACACTTAAATTTATGTTGCTAAAGGTAGTAAAAAAAAGTTGTCTAGGAAGAACATATACAGTAATATATTTAAATTGAAATTACATTAAATTAAGAAGTTTTATTTTAAAATAGTTTTAAAAGACCAAGCACCAGAACAGTCTATGGTACTTGCAGAAGCATCACTGTCTGTGGAATGAGATGTAGTTAGACAGGTTGACCGCCTTAGGGATGACCAGGTAATATGTAGACACTAAAACACAGGTCATGTGATATATATAATTCACACTTTCCTGCATTATGTAGATGAAGATAAGATATAATCTTCTCAGCAAAAAATTGATTTCTTTTTCAGTTATTGAGTTGTAAAAGCCCTTTTCTGACAACATCTTCAGTGGAACCCACTGTTCAACCTTAAACCACTGATTGTAACTACTTATTTTTCATTGATTCACTTGGTTGAAGTAGGTAGGTTGAGAAACTTACAAAATTATTATTTTACTTAAAGTGTTATCAATGGACTTGTAACAATTCCTTACTGGCAGTGCTCAAAACTTTCTTATAAATGATACCAGTTAGAACATAACATATTTAAGAGTAGAAACTGAAATATTCTTTTGAACTGTAATGATGATAAAGTCATTGAAGGGCTTACAGGGAAATGAAACCCCTAGATAGCTTATTAAGAGATAACAATTTGTAGGTCAAGGGAAATGTTAATAGTATTAAAGGTGAGATGAGTTGAAGTGATGTATACTATAAAAATATAGAAACGAAACTATGAAATATATAAGATGAAAATGATAGTATAAAGACTGATTTTACAAAACAATGTCAAGGTTTGAGCTCCTTGCAGAAGGGAACTGTGCTGAGGAGACTTTTTATCCTTGATGCCATACAGATAGCCTGGCATTTAATAGGCACTGGGTAAATGTTGGTAGAAAGAATTAATGACTAGAAAATTATGTTGTTATAGATTTCTGGTATGAGATTTTCAAAGAGAAAATGTATTCTTCTAAAAGCAGTTAATTTTGAAGTCTTTTACCCAATTGTTCTTGTTTTTGTTAGGTGCCATCGAGTCGGCACCCATATCTTACCATCCAGGTGTAACCCTTGTTAGCATTCGCAGGTATATCTTTCCAGACATTTTTCTTGTTTTAGAAGACTTTTTGAGTGTTTTGAGAGATAGAAAGAGAGGAAAAATAGGGCATCTTAAATACCGACTGTCATTCATTTGGGGAGAGCTGTTAGTTGGGGCCACTGGTGAAGGTTTACTCTGAAGCAGATGCAAAAGTTAAAGGAGAAACCATACACTATGCCCCCTATTTTAGTTGACTTCCTCAGTGCCCAGCATCATGACTGATTTTCTCCTTTGGGAAAAGAATATAACCTTACTTGAAACTATTACTAAGCAGAGAGAGAGAGAGAGGAGAGGACTTAGCCTTTTTAAACACATAAGGACCATTTGGATTTAAATTTCTGGTTAAGCATTATAATACTTTGCTGAGACATGAAAGTGTATTTGCTTGCTCTAAGTAAATCAAATGGAAAACATCTCTTAAAACTTACAAACTTTGTTAGTAATTAAAATTAAACAGATTTTACCCAATTTCTTTGTTTTCTCTTTTCAGCAAGACTGTATCTGAAGAGTCCCTGGGATTTCCATTTTGCAGTGCCAGATATTTCAGAGTCAAAAATATTTGAACAAGTACAACTAGAAAATATCAGGCATATGGCATGGAACACATTTTCATTCATTCTCCAGAGAGGGAAAATACATTTCAATAGAATGCAAAATATTGTGCTTTGGTTTACTTGCCAAATAGAGGAAAATGTGAATTTTAGCAAGGGAATCAATGGTTAGTTTGTATTGGGGGAGTTTAGAGTAATTGCTTCTATAAGCAAATAATTTGTATAGGCTGGTGTTTGGGTTTAGGGGCTTAAAAAGCTTATTAGAGATTACCTGGTTTTCCATCTTACTTGCTGAAAGTTTTTGTTCTAATGAATTTCCCTTTTATAGCAATCCCTATTTTTGTCAACCAGAAAGCAAAGGAGTCAGTACTACATTCATATATCCTTGTTCTCCTCTATTATCAGGAGATTTCTGGGCTATTGCATGTTCATTGTTTTATGAAGTATCATAGATAAAAGAGACATTCAGCTCTTAGTTTATTAGCATTTGTTACCTTCTAAATAGAATTGGGAGCCTCCCCAATATAACTGGTCAAGACTGGTGAGAACATGAAGTATTAAATAACTCAGCCTCCACAAATCATCAGGAAAGACCAGCTTTCAACTGTTAACGGGAAACCCATCATCTAACAGTAAACAAAACAGATCAACTGAACCAAGCTTATTTCAAAAGACTACCTCAGGATGATGTCACTTCTAGAATAATTGCAACCATAATTCTCAAAAATGAAGGGTGTGTTTCTGTTTATTTTTTAACCAGACTTGCCTATATTATAGGTCAAGCACGTGTGTCAAAAACGACTGCCTGAGCAGCAATGACTTCTTTTATTTACCAGATTTGTTTATGTGGCTAAACAAAGCTCATCTCTCCTTTTGAAACCCAGCACAGAAGAGAAGACTGCGACTCCAGTGGTGAGCAGGATAGGAAGAAACCGACAAGGACAGGCATAGTTCTTTATTTATTGCTCCCAGCAGGTGTCAGATGCCATAGTTTCTTTGCAACCATCAACACCCTGGGGCTTTTTAGTTCCACATCCAAGGCAAGGAAGAAGGGGGATGGCAACTAACCCCAAGGTATTAGGTACCTGAATCCTATCCCAACTACCAGCAGACTCCAGCTGTGTTTAAATGTTTTTTTGAAGAATTTCTGATGTTCAGTGGTTGCTGATTACTTCCAGATTTTAGTTCTACCCCAGTGGAGATTTGCTACAAAGAGTTTATCTGTTGTTGTTAAAATTGCAATTGCTACAAGGAAAGGTCTTCTCTTAAACCAGTTCCCAAAACAGAACTGTCACAATAGTTAAACAAACAAACAGCAACATTCAAAATCCTACCTGTTCTTTAAAAATACATTCACGGTGTTGATGAGACAGCGAATTGGAACGTTTAGGTAAGTCTGGTGACATTTGTTTTGGATTCTCCTCAAACATTCTCAGAAGTCACATATAATTGCTAAAGTTGCTATATTAATGCCTTTAAATTCCTTTAAAGAGCTTGAGTATGTTGTTTTGATTCAGTTATATCTAAACTGACAGACAAGATTAACATTGGAAGCCAGAATATTAGCCCAGCTATTAAAGCGGTGGAACTGTTCAGACTCCCCCTCCCCATCCCCAGCTTATTTAGAATCCTCTTCCTCAAAAGTAACATAAAAACAATCACTCAGTAGTTTAATGTTTCATTGAAAATTCAATCATTTAGAGACAAAGACCATTTTCTAATACAGTCATTTTCTAAGATAATGGTATACACACATACATAAATATATACACACACACACCCCTACATACCACAGAATTCCCTACAGTATGTGGTATTTTTACATGGGGGTGAGATTTAAAAACATCCAGTTGCACCAAATAGACCTTTCTATGGTATTGACTCAATGGAAAATGGCAACTAACAACAAAAATAGTATGGTTCAAACTTATTCTGAATATCTCTGGGTTTACAGATGCTGCTTCTGTCGCTGTTGCTGTTTGGAACCCTGGGTTTCTAGAGATCTGCCTTTTGGAGGCCTGTTCTGCCTGAAGATTTTCTGCTAGAAGAATGTCCCCAATCCGGATGTCAGCCCTTCTGGTGGCGTCCATTCTCCTCCTACATGTGCTGAATACAGCAAGAGCTAGAAATGTTCCCTCTTTTGGAAAATAGATATGATTATTTTTCAGGTGGGATTGCCTAATGAACTGCCACATTCCAAAATCCAATATTTTTCAAATATAAAACTACTTCACTCTAGAAACAGACAATTTATGTCCTTCAAAGAAAAAAAACAATCCACAAAATTTATCAATAGATATTAGGCTTTAAATCACCTCTTTTGTTGGCTTTCAGCCATTAAAGTACCAAAATTAGAATAGGTCTGATTTCACCAAGTGTGCAACACAACTACACAGACAGAATCACAAAAATAAATGGAGGTTGTGTCCACACATGCAAAGTGAAAGATGAAAATTGTGGTAATTGAGCTAATTATGATCGTTCTTTCCACCACTCTTCTCTGAGGTAATCCAGATAACCGAGGGAAAAGTGTGGCCTCTTTTTCTAGACCATTGACTCCATCACTTCAGTTTTCACACCTAGATAAAAGGCAATCAGCTAAAAACATACCTTTTCAGGTTCTCATGCTTTCCATATGCTTAAAATATACCACATATGGAGTAAGCATACCAGATATTGCCTCCCCTCTTATATCTTCATAGGAAACTGTCCCAATCATTGGACCCAGAAGGGACAATGTCCTACAAGAGCCCACTGCTCTTGCATATTAAATTCTTATTAAGTGCTGCCTATGGTTCTCAGTGTTACTCTGCTTAAATCATTCAGAAAAGGATTATACTTCACAAAATCATATCATAAGCTTCTCTACCAATGAGTGCAAACAGCTTTATCACTGCAGTTTGTCACACCTCTGTGGTTTATAGCTCATTAAAGTCAATTCTTAGAACATAAGTCCAGTACTAAAGAACAGGCAACTTGCTTTCCTTCTTCTTTAATCAGGAGCAGAAATGAGAAGCCAGTACCAATAATTTCTGCAGCATAATTGTCAATCACATTTATACAAGAGTAATGTGCCCATGTCCATTATTGTATTATAACTATATCTCACACTCCATTATATATTGTCTCTGAACATCCCAAAAAGGCAACAGAATCCAAGAAAAATTCAAATACACAAACTGATGGACCAGTGGTTAAGTGCTTGACTACTAGCCAAAAGATTGGTGGTTCGAACCCATCAGCCGTTCCACTGGAGAAAGATGTGGCAGTCTGCTTCTGTAAAGATTACAAATCCCATGAGGCAATTCAACCTGTCCTATAGGGTCACTATGAGTTGAAATTGACTAGAGAGCAGCGGATTTTTTTGTTTGGTGTGTTCAACTTGGGTACTTGAAGATAGCATCAATGAATAGGATGTGGGTCCTGATGTATAAGGCTCACAGACTGGTGTAGAAACAGACATATATGCAGATAATGATCATATGAGGCTGATAATGAGCAATTCCAAATCCTTATTAGCACCAGATTTCTATGAGTCGTAGATGAGGGAGTCAATCATGCAAATGGATGATTGTAGATGGCATCACAGAAGAGGAGACATTGGAATTGGGTCTCATAGCATAAGCATGAAACTGATAGTTGTGTGAGTTATAAATCTTTGGTTGCTTGTGACAAAAATCCAAAATCAAACTATCTTTGATAAGAAATGCAGATTTATTGCTTCACATATTGAAAACTTTAAGGATGAATCAGGAGACAGCTAGAAAACAGAAGCTTAATGCTGACCCAGCTCTCTCTCCATTTTTCATTTTGCTTTTCACTATAAGTCAGTTTTATTTTCCCAAAACATCTTCTCATGGGTTGAACCTATGGCTAGGAGTTGCTTGAGCTCACACAGTTAATACTTTACGACCAGAGAGGAAAGTGGCTTCTCTATCGTGATTCCATTTTGAAAAATCCAAGTTAAAGTTATTGCCCCAGTTTGCAATCACACACCTAACTTTTAGACTGATTAGCAGAGCACGCTAGGAAGGATTTTGGGGAAAGACAAAGATAATGGTTGTCTCCCACAAAGAATTTGAAGAAAATGGGAATTAGATTGGATAGTTAAAAAGGAGTTGTAGTATAAAGCTGGAGATGAAAAGAGAGAAAATCTGAAGGAGATCGTGCAAATAACACTGCAAAGATATTTGAGAGGAAGGGTGGGATAGATTATGGAGGCTATTGAATACTAGTTATGGAGCTTAAGCATATTTCTATAGACCTACTAACACATAAAATGTTTTAGGACACGATTATTCCATCAAAGACTATAGATTTGGAGAGCAACATGGAGAGGGGAGAGGAGGATAAAGAGAAGGAAGTCAGGGAGAACATCAGACAAGAAGAGACAAGAAAAATAGCTTCTTGTTCTGATCTGCCATCATCTAGCTACCTGACCTTTGGAAAATCATCTTTCTTGACTCCACATTTACAATAATGGGAATCATAATGTCTGTTTCATCTATATGAGTATGATTGATCCTGAAAAGGTTAGAAATACTAAAGACATGCAAAGTGTTATCTTTAAAATCAATGTCATTCAAAATTTCTTTTATTAAGGAATTCAAGAACTGGTTCCAAACTTGTAACCATGAATCATTACTACTTGTCTAAATTGATAACTCATTCAGGCTGTACCTGAAATGGAGGAAAATAAGCAAAGTTTCATTGCAAATTAATAAAAACAGCCAAATAGTGTCGGGTATTGCCATCTCATTCTAAAATTTTTTCAAAAACACAAGCTGTGAACCAAAAAAAAGGTCAATATAATATAGTGGAAAGATCTTAGATTTTGACAATAGGCATTCCTCGTTTTTAGTACCTACTCTACATCTCACTGACTGTGTTTTGTTGGGAAGTAATTTAACCTCTCAGAGCCATAAATAATTTATTTTGGAAAATAAATTAATATCTCTAATTATCATCTGCAAAATGACAATATTAACACCTACCCTGAGAGGATTAAAAATACCCAAAAATCCTAACAGATTGTCATTCAATAAATACTAGTCTCTACACTTGTAGTCCCTAGCTGGCTCAAACAGTTAAGTGCTGGACTGCCACACTTCTAGGTCGCTAACCAGAAGGTTGGCAGTTCATACCCAGAGTCTCCTTGGAAGAAAAGCCTGATAATATACTTCCATAATAGCAGCCATTGAAAATCCTAAGGAGCACTGTTCTACTCTGACACACAAGGTCACCATGAATGAATTTCAACCCATGCAACTGTTTTATTTATTTCACCTACCCTTGGCTCATTAAGGAGCACTGGTAGTGCAGTGGTTAAGAACTCTGGCTGCTAACCAAAGGGTCAGCAGTTCGAATCTACCAGCCACTCCTTGGAATCCCTATGGGGCAGTTCTCCTCTAATCTATACTGTCACTATGGGTTGGAATTGACTCCATGGCAATGGGTTTTGTTTGGCTCATTATATTGACCTCAGCTTTTCTGTTCTAGTCCCTCACCACAAATATTAACAAAATATGGTAAATAAAGTCAGTTTTATAAATAAAAACTAGTTGTCCATCAAATTGAGAACACTGTACACCTTTTGTGATGGTTAAGGTTATGTGTCAACTTGGCTGAGCAATGATTCTCAGTGGTTTGCCAGTTATGACATAATTTGGCAGTGCTATGATGATGAGATCACTTTGATGATGAGATTTGATACAATGTGATCACCTCCATGATGAGATTTGCTGTGAGAAGCCAATCAGTTGAAAGGGAGTATCCTTGGAGGTGTGGCCTGCATCAAATACATAAGTGGACTTTCTGGCAAGACTCATGGGCTTCTGCTAGCTCTGGATCCTGCAGCTGGTTTCTGTGGCTTCTGTTCATCTGCCCTCCAGTTCTTGTGACTTGAGCTAGCAGCTTACCTGTTGCCTTGCTTGCTGATCTTAGGATTTGTCCACCAACACAGCCTCTGAGCAAGAGCCCTGCTGTCTGACCTGCCGATCTTGTGTTCACCATCCTCTGCAGCTACATGAATTATTTATACACTTTACTGGCTTTGCTTCTCTACAGAACCCAGCCTAAGACACCTTTTCAAACAAGAAGTATTATTATGTACATACTACATGAAGAGCAGGAACCCTAGTGGTGCAGTGGTTAAAGTGCTAGGCTGCTAAGCAAAACGTTCACAGTCAAACTCACCAGCCACTCTGCAGGAGAAAGATGTGATGGTCTGCTCTCATAAAGATTACAGTCTTAGACACCCTATGGGGTCCTATCGGGTCACTATGAGTCAGAATTCACTCATAGGCAACAAGTTTTGCGTATGAAAAGAACTGTTTTTATTGACTAGATTATGTTTATCATTAGGAGGTATGTAATGAATTAATAGTTACTTCAGGGGGCAAGATAAATACAGCAAAGCAAATTTAAACATTTAGGGAGAAAATCATCATTTCTTGTCTTCATCTGGAAACAAAACAAGCTTGCTTTATTTGATGAAAGTATTGCATAATTTTAGGATTATAAGTGAAAGTTGGCATTTTGGTGTAAACATGCATTTATCTTTCCAAATGAAAATTGTTGTAAGTCATTACAATATATTCATTTAATTTCTGGGCATATGCAGAATCTAAGGCACATAGTTTATTTAGATGGTCATAAACTGGAATGACAGGACAAATAAAGCTGAGTAAGAAATTTCAACCTTTTCCTTTACACCTCTTAATTTTTGATTCTGGTTTAACACTACACAGAAAATGACTTTAAATTGTAATGTTTTCCATTGAATAGGACACACTTAAATACTTACGTGGATAGTGCTTATCACAAATTCTGCTGAAATTTGAACAGTTTGATCAAACTTTGTCAATATTACAGTTTTCTACTCTTTAAAATATCTTTATAGTCTTAATTGTAACTTGATAGTTCAGTGCTGTTGAACTCTGGAGGATAAATAATATTTGAAATCTAACTTTTTTTCTTTTAACTGAGTAGATGAGAGTGGTTTTTATAACCCCCTAATAATGGATGAGGAGCTTTGGTAGTATAGTGGTTAAGAGCTCGTCTGCTAACCAAAAGATAGGCAGTTCGAATCCACCAGCCACTCCTTGGAAACCCTAAGGGGCAGTTCTACTCTGTCCTATAGGGTCACTATGAGTCAGAATCTACTCGATGACAATAGGTTTGGTGTTTTATTTTTTGTAATAATGGAAGGTCAATTCCCAAAATGTAATCCCCCTGGAATAGCTATATTGACTTCTTTTATGGTATACCTCAACATAAAAAACCCATTGCTGTCGGGTCAATTCTAACTCATAGCTATCTTTAATACCTTTCATGAATGCACTAAATTAATTTTTTTTGTTGATATCATGTGTTTCATTAATGGAATGTATGCTGAATCAAGCAGCATTTCTGAAATTTTGTTATGAAATATAAATTTTGGTACATATTATATGGGGAAAATATGTCCCTCTGGACCCTAGGGGTAGATATGTGGGACATACTAGTCACTCTGGACTCTATGGGAATAGTATTATGTAACACATATGTCCCTCTGGACTCTGGGTGTAAGTTTATGTGGGACTGATATGTCCCTCTGGATCTACATCACCTTCTAGATCCCTTGACAGGTGCATACAATGTATGGTGCCTGAAAATGTGGTATTCATGTGAACATGGAGTCATCATGAGAAACATAACTTCAAAATGACTCAAAGGAACCAGGAAATATACTTACAAGGCTTATCTTCCTGTACAAAAGCCAAAAAAACCAAAAGTTTTGCACAATCACACCTCCAGATGCTACACCTCATACTACCCTGCAAAACCAGAAATTTGCTGCACGTGCCTATTTCTTCCATTTCAAACATGACAGCAGCATGTACTGTCAGTGGGAGAGCAGCTTCCCAAAAAACCTGAGAGGTGAAAAATGTATGTGGGTACTGTATGTCTCATTGTTCTTGAAAAGGATACTGTGATGCAGCTGTTTTTCTTAGGTATATCTCAAGATTAAGGAAGAAGGAGAAAGAATTGTTACCCTACATTAACTTTTATATGCACTTACCATTAATGATGTTCTTTAATCACACCACCTGATGTTAGGAAGATGATATTATGGGCAGGGAAAAGAAAGTAAACACAAACAGATCAAAGGAAAAAAAAAAAAAAAAAAAGGACAGTAAGAGTAAGAGCCCCAGTGATTAAGTGCTCAGCTGCTAATCAAAAAGTCAGCAGTTCGAACCCACCAGCCGCTCTGCTGGAGAAAGAAAGATGTGGCAGTCTGCGTCCACAGAGATTACAGCCTTGAAAATCCTATGGGGGCAGTTCTACTCTGTCCTATAGAGTCACTATGAGTCACGATCGACGCAAGGGCAACCGATATTTTTGGTTTTAATAGACAAGGAGACCTCGTGGTGTAATGGTTAAGTGATGGGTTGGCTCTTCAAACACACCCAGTGGCTTCACAGGAGAAGGACCTTGAGATCTGTTTCTGTAACGATTAGAGCCAGAATTTCAATTTATTGTCAAGTGTAAAGGAGGGTTCGAAAAGGAACTAGTGTACACTCTGAGATGGACTCTGAGGCAGCTGTGATGAGATGCCCTGTGAGCAAATGCTGTTCTACCAGGTCTAGGATTTGAATATTCTCACTGGAACAAACATTTGTGAGGCTTGTCAATCAATAGCATAGTGATCTGATGGGAAAGGCAAGTTGTTGGAAGCCAGGCAGACATGAGTTCCAATCTGTTACTACCATTGTTGCTTATTTAACCTTCCACAAGTTACTAAAATTATTTGCTAAAGACATAGGTGAAATTTTCCATATGTTAGAGCACATTAAAAGCAAAAATTGAGACTTGTTCTCAGATCACATATTGGTTCAAAATAATGAGGCTTTTTGCTCTATATGTCAAACATAACTTTATTCATTTTATGCCAGAAAATGAACAATGTCCTGCCACAATAATAAGAGGTGGAATATTAGTGGACTACATATACAACCAAACTTGAGCATTAGAATTCTTAGACTCTGTTAGTTATTTAAGCCAGAGTTTCAAATCATACAAAGAAATACCCCGAGGCACATTCAGGTCACCCATAGAGCTCATCCAAATTGTCCTGAAGTTGATCTTAAAACTGCTATCATTTTGAACATTGTCTTTATATGTACTACCTGTTCAAACAGCCTATTTATTGATTCATCTGCTTATTATCTATTCTTCTTATTCTATTGGAAGCACCATGATGAGAGAGTCAATCAGAGTTCAGGGCCCACGTCAGTTACTCAACAAATTCTTATTTAGTTGAATGAAGAAACGGGTGTGTTATTTCAGTCATTTTAGTAAAAACTTTATCCACCTAAGTCATAGACTAATGTTTCTCAAATTTGAGCAATAACTGAATCCCTTTTTTTTTTTTATTGTACTTCAGGTGAAGGCTTACAGAACAAATAGTTTCTCATGAAACAGTAGTACACATGTTGTTTTATGACATTGGTTAACAACCCCACAACATATCAACCTTCTAAACCTTTTTTTTTTGGTGAAAATACACATAGCCAAAGATACACCATTTCAAAAATTTCTACATGCACAGTTCAGTGACATTGACTACGCTCTTCTAATTGTGCTGTTATTCTCACTTAAGATGAAGGCTTACAGAACAAAATAGTTTCTCATTTAACAGTTACTTCAAATGTTGCCCTAACAGTGGTTAACAATCTCACAACACATCAACAATATCTTTACTCAACCTTGGGTTCTCTATCACCAGCTTCCTTGTCCCCTTCTGCCTTCTGGCCCTTGTCACTGGATTCCTGTACCTCGTTATCCTAATTTGGTTTTACGGGGCTGTCCACTCCCAGGCTGAACAGTGAACCTCGGAGGTAACTTCACCACTGAGCTAAAATGGTGTCTGGGGGCCGTACACTCAAGGTTTCTCCAGTCTCCTTTAGGCCAGTAAATCTGGTCTTTTTTTTGTGAGTTAGAGTTATGCTCTACATCCTTCTCCAGCTCTGTCCAGAACCCTCTGTTGTGATCCTGGTCAGAGCAGTAATTGGTGGTAGCCAGGCACCATATAGCTGTACTGGACTCAGTCCGGTGGAGGCCTTGGTAGATGTGGACAATTAGTCCTTCAGATTAATCTTTTCCTTGTATCCTGTTCTCTTCATTCTCCCTTGCTCCCGGAGGGATGAGACCAGTGGGGTATCTTAGATGGCCGCTCACAGGCTTTTAAGACCCCAGACACTACTCACCAAGGTGGAATGTAGAGCATTGTCTTTATAAGCTGTGTTATGCCAATTGAGCTAGATGTTCCCCCAGACCACGGTCCCCACAGCCTTCCGCCCAGCAATTCAGTCCCTCAGGGAGTTTGGATATGTCTATGGGGCTTCCATGACTTTTCCTTGTCCAAGTGGTGCTAGTTTCCCCTGTATTGTGTACTGTCTCACCCTTCACCCAAGATACTAATCTATTGCCTATTTAGTATTTTCCCCCCATCCCTCCCATCCTGGTAACCAACAAAGATTGTTACATTATGTGTGTGAACTTTTTCATGGGTTTTTACAATAGAGGTCTCATACAATATTTGTCTTTTTCTGATTGACTTATTTCACTCAGCATAATGTCCTCCAGTTTCATCCATGTTATGAGATGCTTCACAGATTCATGGTTGTTCTTTCTCATTGCATAGTACTCAATTTTGTGTATGCACCATAGTTTGTTTACCCATTCAACTGTTGATGGGCATCTAGGTTGTTTCCATCGTTTTGCTATTGTGAACAATGCTGCCATGAACATAGGTGTGCATATGTCTATTCGAGTGATGACTCTTATTTCTCTAGGATATATTCCTAGGAATGGGATTGTTGGATCGAATGGTATGTCTATTTCTAGCTTTCTGAGGAAGCGCCATATCATTTTCCAAAATGGTTGTATCATTCTGCATTCCCACCAGCAGTGCATAAGAGTTCCAACCTCCCTGCAGCCCCTCCAACATTTGTTATTTCCAGTGTTTTTGATTCGTGCCAGTAATGCCGAGGTGAGATGGTATCTCATTGTGGTTTTAATTTGCATTTCTCTAATGGCTAGTGATTGTGAGCATTTCCTCATGTATCTGTTGGCCATTTGAATGTCTTCTTTGGTGAAGTGTCTGTTCATTTCCTTTGCCCATTTTTTAATAGGATTATTTGTCTTTTTGTTGTAGAGGTGTTGGATTTTCTTGTAGATTATGAAGATTAGACCTTTGTCTGACTTTCACTGTCCAAAAATTTCTTCCCAGTCTGTAGGTTCTCTTTTTACTCTTTTGGTGAAGTCTTTTGAAGAGCATAGGTGTTTGATTTTTAGAAGATCTCAGTTATCTAGCTTATCTATTGGGGTTTGTGCATTGATGGTTATGGTTTGTATTCTGTTAATGCCATGTATTAAGGCCTGAAGTGTTAGTCCTATTTTTTCTTCTATGAACTTTATAGTTTTAGGCTTTATATTCAGGTCTTTGATCCATTTTGAAGTAGTTTTAGTATACGGTGTGAGGTATGGGTCCTGTTTCATTTTTTTGCAGATGGATATCCAGTTTTGCCAGAACCATTTGTTAAAAAGACTGTCTTTTCCCCATTTAATGGACTTTGGGCCCTTGTCGAAGATCAGGTGACTGGAGGTGGATGGATTTACATCTGGGTTCTCAATTCTGTTCCATTGGTCAATGTATCTGTCATTGTACCAGTACCAGGCTGTTTTGACCACTATAGCTGCATAGTAGGTTCTGAAGCCAGGTAGTGTGAGTCCTCCAACTTTCTTTTTCTTCTTCAGTCGTGCTTTACTTATTCAGGGCTTCTTCCCTTTCCATACAAAGTTAATGATTAATTTTTCCATCTCTTTGAAGAATGTTGTTGGTATTTGGATTGGGATTGCCTTGTATTTTTAAATTACTTTGTGTAGAATTGTCATTTTCACAATGTTGACTCTGCCTGTCCATGAGCATGGTATGTTTTTCCATTTATGTAGATCCTTTTGGGTATCATGCAATAGTGTTTTGTAGTTTTCTTTGTATAGGTCTTTTACATCCCTGGTCAGATTTATTCCTAAGTATTTTATGTTTTTAGGGGCTATTGAAAATGGTATTGTTTTCCTGATTTCCTTTTCATCATTCTCCTTAATTGTGTATAGGAATCCAACTGATTTTTGAATGTTTATCTTGTATCCTGCTACTCTGCAGAAGCTTTCTATTAGTTCCAGTAGATTTCTCACGGAGTCTTTAAGGTTTTCTATGTATAGTATCATATCATCTGCAAACAGGGACAGTTTAACTTCTTCATTACCAATTTGGATGCCCTTGATTTCTTTTTCTTGCCTTATTGCTCTAGCTAAAACTTCCAGCACAATGTTAAATAGGAGTGGTGATAAAGGGCATCCTTGTCTTGTTCCTGTTTTCAAGGGGAATGTTTTCAGCCTCTCTCCATTAAGAATGATGTTGGCCGTTGGTTTTGCATAGACGCCCTTTATTATGTTGAGAAATTTCCCTTCTATACCTATTTTATTGAGAGTTTTTGTCAGGAAGGGGTGTTGGACTTTGTCAAATGCCTTTTCTGCGTCAGTTGAGATGATCATGTGATTCTTTTCTTTCCTTTTATTTAAGTGGTGGATTACATTGATTGATTTTCTAATGTTGAACCATGCTTGCATACCTGGTCTGAATCCTACTTGGTCGTGGTGTATTATTTTTTTGATATGATGCTGAATTCTACTGGCTAGAATTTTGTTCAGAATTTTTGCATCTATATTCATGAGAGATATTGGTCTGTAATTTTCCTTTTTTTGTGACATCTTTGCCTGTTTTTGGTATCAGCGTTATGCTGGCTTCATAGAATGAATTTGGGAGCGTTGCTTCCTCTTCTATGCTCTGAAATAGCTTGAGTAGTACTGGTACAAGCTCTTCTGTAAATGTTTTGTAGAATTCTCCAGTGAAGGGATCTGGGCCAGGGTTTTTTTTGGTTAGGAGATTTTTTATTACCTTTTCAATCTCTTCTCTTGTTATGGGTCTGTTCAGATCACTTTGTTGTAGTTTGTGTAGGCCGTGTGTTTCTAGAAATTTATCCATTTCCTCTAGGTTTTCAAATTTGTTGGAGTATAGTTTTTCATAATATTCTGTTATAATCCTTTTTATTTCAGTTGGGTCTGTTGTAAAGTCCCCCATTTCATTTCTTATTTGGGTTATTTGTGCCCTCTGCTGTTTTTCTTTTGTCAGTCTGGCCAGTGGTTTCTCAATTTTGTTGATTCCTTCAAAGAACCAACTTTTGGTTTAGTTGATTGTTTCTATTGTTTTTCTGTTCTCTATTTCATTTATTTCTGCTCTGATCTTTACTATTTCCTTTCTTCTGGTGGTTGTGGGCTTTTTTTGCTGTTCTCTTTCTATTTGTTTGTGTTCTGTAGTTAATGTTTTGATTTTGTCCCTTTCTTCTTTTTTGATATGTGCATCTATTGCTAGAAATTGTCCTCTGAGAACTGCCTTTGCTGTGTCCCAAAGGCTTTGGTATGATGTGTTTTCATTTTCATTTGATTCTAGGAATTGTTTGATTCCATCTCTGATTTCTTCTATTACCCATTGATGTGTAAGCAGAGTATTATTCAGTTTCCATGTAGTTGATTTTTTTACCTTGCTTTTTCTATTGTTAATTTCTACCTTGATGGCATTGTGGTCAGAGAAGATACTTTGAATTATTTCAACGGTTTGGATCTTGCTGAGGATTGCTCTGTGGCCTAAGATGTGGTCTATTCTGGAGAATGTTCCATGTGCATTGGAAAAGAATGTGTACTTTGCAGCGGTTAGATGGAGTGTTCTATATATGTCTATGAAGTCAAGTTGGCTGATTGTGCCCTTTAGGTCTTCTGTATCTTTGCTGAGTTTCTTCTTAGTTATTCTGTCCTTTACTGAGAGTGGTGTGTTGAAGTCTCCTACTATTATTGTGGAACTGTCAATTTCTCTTTTCAGTGTTGTTAGAGTTTGTTTTATGTATTTTGGAGCCCTGTCATTGGGTGTGTAGATGTTTATTATGGTTATGTCTTCATGATGGACCGTCCCCTTAATCATTGTATAGTGTCCTTCTTTGTCCTTTATGGTAGATTTTGTTTTAAAGTCTATTTTATCTGCGATTAGAATTGCCACTCCTGCTCTTTTTTGGTAGTTGTTAGCTTGGTATATTTTTTCCAACTTTTGACTTTTAATAAATTCACATCTTTGTCTCTAAGGTGAGTGTCTTGTAGACAGCATATTGATGGATCCTGTTTTCTTATCCATTCTGTCACTATCTGTCTCTTTATGGGTGCATTGAGTCCATTTACATTCAGTGTAACTATTGATAGATGTGAGTTTGTTGCTGTCATTTTGTAGTGCTTTTCTTTGCAGTGCTGAAGTTTTCTTTGTTCTTCTTACTCTCTTGTGCTGAGTTACTTTTTTCTGTGGATTTTTTTCATCTCTTTTGTTTTTGTAGGTTTTGTTTTTGCTGAGACTTTATGTTTTTCCTCTTTTTCTTTTTATGAGTATGTCTGTTAACTTTCTTTGTGGTTACCATGAATTTTACCCTTATCTTTCTATGTTTGAAGCAGTCTACCATTACTTTGTATCACCTTTCTTTCCTCTCCATTAGAAGGTTCTATACCTATGCCGTTTATTCCCTCTTTTATTGTTTTGATGTTGTTGTCATTTACTGATTAACTGCTCTGATTCCCTGATGTATTTCTTTTGGTTTTGGATAGTCCTTGAGAGTTCCTTTCCTAGATTGGTATCTGGCTCGTACGATCCTGCATCCTAGCTTCTGCCTGTGAGTTGAAGCTGTTTGTCCTCAGTTCGAAGAACTCCCTTTACTAATTCTTGTAAGTTTTGTTTGACTTTTACATATTCCCTTAATTTCTGTTTATCCGGAAATGACCTAATTTCACCGTCATACTTGAAAGAGAGTTTTGCAGGATATATTATTCTTGGCTGGCAATTTTTTTCTTTCAAGATTTTATATATGTCATCCCATTGCCTTCTTGCCTGCATGGTTTCTGCCATATAATCTGAGCTTAGTCTTATTGTTTCTCCTCTGTACATGACTTCTTGTTTTGCATGAGCTGTTCTCAGGATTCTTTGTTTGTCTTTGGTTTTGGTGAGTGTGATTCTGATATGCCTTGGTGATTTTCCTTTGGGGTCTCTTCTATATGGGGTTCATTGAGCTTCTTGGATGGCCAGATTTTCATCTTTCATGATACTGGGGAAGTTTTCTGTCAGTAGTTCTTCAATGATCCTCTCTGTGTTTTCTGTTTTCTCCCCCTGTTCTGGTATGCCAATCACTCGTAAATTTTTGCTTTTGATTGTGTCCCACATAACTGTCAGTGTCTCTTCATTTTTCTTTGTTCTTTTTTCTGAGTTTTCCTCAAACAGAGTTGTATCCAAGTGTTTGTCTTCAATTCCACTGATCCTGTCTTCCACCATTTCAGATCTGCTTCTCAGCCCTTCTATGACACCGTCCATTTCTGAAATCTTGTTGTTTATCTTTTGGATTTCTAATTGTTGTCTTTGTATGATTTCTAGTTGTGAATTTATTTTGGCATTTTGTTCCTGCATTGTTTTCCTGAATTCTTCCAATTTTTTGTCTGTATTTTCCATGAATCTGTCTATTTTTTCCTCATGTTTGTCAGTTTTTTGCCTCAGTTTGGAGAATTCTGAGTATTAGAGATTTGAGTCCCCTGTCAGGTAGTTCTGGTGCATTTTCTTCCAGAGGAGAGTCATCTGCTGTTTTATTTTGGATGCCTACTGGAACCATCCTATCCTGTTTTTATAAATGTTTTGCTATTGTCTGCTGTCTTCGGGGCATTCAGTAGTTATTTTTCTCATTTATTGACTGTAGATTTGTTTGTTTCATCCCTTTTTTAAAAAAATTTGGCTATGTCTGAGCAGGCGGACTGTGTGTTCTTTGTTGTTTGCTCGCTTGTGGGCACAGTACTTTTTGCCTCCTTCTCCAACTGGCAGGGTCAGTCACTCTGATATGGTATGGCAGGGCAGGTCTAGTTGAAAAGTTACTGGGATGGGTTGTTTATGTCACTTACTACAGCCAGAGCAGGTTGGTAATCAGTGCAGGACAGGTTTCAGCAGGCCGGGCTTGTGCTGCTTAGTGGTGTGATGTCAAGCGCACGGTGCAGGTAGGAAGGATGCAGGGGGGAGATTGTTATGTGTGGAGCTAAGATGGATATGGGAGAGAGGAGAGAGGAACAGGAGCCAAAAACATACAAACAAACAAAAAAGAATGCCGGGGGAGCTTGCTGTTCAAGTGGAGAGATGAGAGACTATGAAATGGAGAAAAGCAGAAAGGGGAAGAGGAAGAAAAGAGAAGAATGAATAAATAAAAATTGGAAAGGTTAAAGAACCCCAAAGTTCCCAGGGATCCCACCAGTGCAGCTAAGAGGTCTGGGGAAGTCACTCTCAGGTGTTGCAGTACAGCCTGGCTAGAAGGCGTAGCAGTACACGACACCAGGTATTCAGGGAACAGAAAGAGAAGGAAGATATAGAGGGATGAGAATCTGAGCAATGAAGAAAGAAAAAGGGAAAAAGAGGGAAAAGAAAACAAAACAAATTAAAAAAAAGAAGAACCCCCCCAAAAAATAGGAAAAAAAAATGAAAAAAGAAATGCTCTCAGGGATCTCTCTGCAGGTCTGTGCAAGCCGAGGGGGAGTCTCCTTGCCACCCAGCTCCGCCTGGCCAGAAAGGGCTCCCAACTCAAGAAAAGGAAAAGAAAACAAAGAAACAATTCAAAAGTAACAAATGAACAAAAGGTCCGGGATCCCACCAGCACAGCAGCCCAGACCGGGAAGAAGCTCCACACTCGAACGGAGCTCCGCAGCACCTCAGGAAGAAACAAAGATGGTGCACGGAGCCAGGTACTTGAGCGAAATGAGGGGGAGGTGGCGAGAGGCAAGGAAGAAATCAAAAGAAGCAGAAAAAAAAAGCAACACTAGCTGCCAATAAATGGCACTCAGAGAGCCAGCTAGTTCAGGCTGGTGTTTCTGGACAAGAGACTGCGTCCACGGGAAGCAGAGGGGACTGAGTGTGGGTGAAGAAGGGTAGGGAGTGGGAAAGTGTATATCACAAATTACCTGAGCTCTGCAGCCCCTTAGGAAGAAGCAAAGATGGCGCACGGAGCCAGGTACTCGAGTGAAAGGAGGGGGAGGTGGCAAGAGGCAAGGAAGAAATCAAAAGAAGTGGAAAAAAAGCAACACCAGCAGCCAACAAATGGCACTCAGAGAGCTGCCCGTTAGGGTGTGTGTAATCCAAGCAGCTGGTGTTTCCCTGTTAAGAGATTATGAATCACTTTTTAAGGGACAAAATTATCTTAAACTTGTGAGATTATCTCTGTTGGTCCTAGGAGTTGAAAAATACCTGTTTAAATACAAAGCATTATTAAAAAAATTTTTTTTTCAGTGTATTAATTTTTTTTGCAAAGTAGATGTTATCTGTTTATTGTTAAAAATGTGTGCATGTGTCTGTGTGCTTAAACTATTGCAGAAATGAATGCACAACATTTAGAAAGTTTTGCGACCTCCCCAAAGATATGTCCTCAGACCTATGGTATTTCATAGTTACCAGTTTGGAAATTGCTAATGTAGACATTTCTAAGTTCATACAGGTAGTGGTGCAAGAGTGGAAATGTTCTGTTCATATTCTGAAGTGTTTCTGATATGGACCAGGGGTTGATCCAACCCTTTAATAGTTTTGGTAAAGACTGTGACAATGGAGTAAAGTGAGTATAGTTTGTCTGACTTAGTGGATTATAAAATTAAATAATTTGAGAAAAAGTCCTTAACAAACAAGTAGTCATCATCCTAACTTTCTTAATATTTCATACTCATGACAAGAAGAATATTTGACCAACTTATCACTGCTATCTGAAAATTTTTCTCATTTCATTGTTATGAAAGGTAACTTGAAATTTGCACTTTTATGTAGTATAGAATCAACTACAAAATTAGCCAATGCAGCAAAGCAATACACAGTAGGAAAACACCTTGGATAAAATTGAAGTGTATTTTCAGTCATTTCTGAAATACCTAATGAAAACACCTTAATAATGACAACAAAATGTACACTATTTACTAAAATTTGCATCTTAATTTTAAAGAAATTGACTAAAGTCATCTAACACCTTTATAGAAATTCAAAGACTTAATCCTGTAGACCAGAAAACATAACTCACAAACATAAGGGCAGAGGGCAAAAAATCTGGATATGTTTTTATTTTTTAAGTCTCTATTAGGATTAATAAATACTGAAAAGATAATTTTCCTTTAAAAATTTAACAAACCAAACAATATTCATTTAACTTTTACTATATTATGCATTCAAAAAAGACTTAGAATATCCTGTTTTAAAGAATATAAAAATTTTATAAGAAGAGGAAATACATAGGAATAAATAAAAAATATAATAGCAGTAATAAGTAAAATAATTAAAGCTTTATATTTGTTTAAGTGCTCTATGAGTAGCCTGACTACTCCTTATGATAACACCAATAATAAAGAGATAAAGATTGAGATCCAGGGTGGTTTCTTAGCCTATCTGTTGTCATATTTATTCATTCAAACATTTGTTGATTGTTTAGTTTTGTCAAGACACTACATGGTGCTCTGGAGGGTTACAAAGATGGATAAGATACCATTCATACCTTCTAGAGGGGTGGAAAAATAACTCACATTAAAAACAAGTATGAGATCTGGTCTCTACTTGTCTGGAGCAAAAGAGAAAGAAGGAAACCAAAGACTCAGAGAAGAAACCAGTCTATAGGACTAATAGTCTACAAGAACCACAACCTCATCTACTCTGAGAGCAGAAGAACTAGATGGTGCCCAGCTACCACTAACGATCATTCTCATCAGGGCCACGATAGACTGATCCTGATAAAATGGAAGAAAATGTGGAACAGATCTAAAATTCTTAAAAAGTTCAGACTTACTGGACTGGTTTGGACTAGAGGACTCCCCGAGACTGTTGCCCTTATACTGTCTTTAACCTTTGAACCAAAACTATCCACTGAGGTCACCCTTTAGCTAAATAAAAGATTGGCTCATAAAATAAAGACTATCACATGTGAGTAATGCGCTCCTTTAAAAAACATCTATGTGACACCAAATGTTCAACAATTACTCTAAAGCAGAGATGAGAAGGTAAAGGGCAGGGAAACTAGATGTTATAGATTGAATTATCACCCTCAAAAATATGTGTTGTGAATTCTAACATCTATGCCTGTGGTTATAATCTCATTTGGGAATGGGTTGTCTTTGTTATGTTAATGAGAAAGGATTAGCGTGAGGTGTATCTTGAGTCAATCTCTTTTGAGATATAAAAAAGATTAAACACAAGCTAGCAATCAGAGATGGAATAAGAGAGATTCCAGACCACATAAAGATCACCCAGGAGCAGAAGCTCAAAGAGACAAGGACCTTCCTTCAGAGCTGACAGAGATACAAGGCTTACCCTAGAGCCAGCACCCTGAATTCGGACTTGTAGCCTCTTAAACTGTGATATTTTTGTTATAGCAGTACTGGATGACTAAGACAGAATTTGGAACCAGAATAGTAGGGTGTTGCTCTAATAGATACCTAAAATGTGGAAGCAGTTTTGGAATTGGGTAATGGGTAGATGCTGGAAGAGTTTTAAGGTGCCTAATAGCAAAAGCCTAGATTTCCTTGAAGAGACTGCTGATAGAATTGTGGACATCAAAAGTGATTCTGGTGAGGGCTCAGAAGGAAGCAAGGAGTGCTGTTGAGAAAGTCTCTATCTTCTTAGAGAGTACATATGGCGCCTGCAACAGAATGTTGCTAGAAATGTGGACATTAAATGTGCTTCCAGTGAGACTTTTAAAAAATAATAATGAACATGTGATTGGACAATCGAAGAAGAGCTATGCTTTTTATGCAGTGGCAAAGAACTTAACTGAATTATGTTTAAATGTTTAATGGAAGGTAGAACTTGTAAGTGATGAACTTGGATATCTGATTGATGAGATTTCTAAGCAAGACCTTTAAGGAGTTGCATGATTTCTCCTTGCTTATTATAGTAAAATGTGAGAGGAAAGAGGTGGACTTAAAAATGAACTGTGGAAAATGAAAACAGAACTCAGAGTTGGAAAATTCTGTTGTACAAATTAAGGACACAAGTCCTAGAATATTCACCCAAGACGTAACTACATAATCTTTTGTTAAAGAGATTAAGGCTGTGACTGATGGATCTAACCAACTACCACAGCAGAGAAACCATCAGCTTAGACTGAAGGGGACAGAGAAATAACAAAAGGGAAGAACACTGTCTACCTCTTGGAATTCTACAGGCAGGAAACAGGCCAAAGGGGCTACATCTGTTGTCCTCCAAAATAAGAAAAGGACCATACCTGGAAGAGCTTGGAGATCAGCAGAAATGTTGGAAGGAGCACAGGAAGTAGAGTCTTCTCAGTTTCAAAGGGTGGGGCCATGGTCTCCTGTATCTTAAAGGATGGGGCCACAGCCTCCTAGGTTTCAAAAAGCTGGATCTTCACCACTCAGTTCCAGAGTATGGGGTTGCCATTAAGGTGTGCAAGGGGTATAGGGCCACTGTCCAAAGCTGAGGGGCAGAAACATGGGGTCTGCTGCGACTGAGGGAGTGGGCTCACCACTCAGATAGACTAGGAAGATGGGACCACCCAAAACCGAGGGAGTAGAATTGCTGTCCCAGTAAGCCTGGTAGGCAGAGCTGAAGCCCAAGACTTGGGGCCTGCATCCAGAATCTAGAGGGCATGGCCAACACCCAGAGTCTGGAGGGTGAGGCCATTGCCCAGATGGTCTCAGAGAACAAAGGATTATTTGCAAGCCTTGAGAACTAATGTAAACTGTTCTGCTTGGTTTTGGATTTGCTTGATGTCTTTATCTCTTCTTTCCCTCAAGTTTCTCCCATTTGTAATGGAAATGTTTACCTTGTGCCTGTTCCACCATTATACTTTGGAAACAGATAACTTGTAGATTTCACAGTTCACAGATGAAGAGGAATTTTGCCCTGGGTTGTAATACCCCTAAAGTCTCACCCATATTTGATTTAGATAGTTCAGAAGATAAAATTTTGGACTTGGAGTTGATTTAAGACTTCTTTTTTTTTAAATAAGATAAAGTTTTATTTTTCTCTCATGTAAATGAAATCCAGGGATTAACAGTTTAGGGCCACTCTGGGAGCTTCACTATCATTTCTCTTTGCTTTCTCATTCTCAACATAATTTGTATGTTGGAGCATAGCTGCACATGCTTCAGCCATCACATCCACAATCCAAGGCAGCAGGAAAAAGGAAGAAGAAAACCTGGGTATTCCATTTAGGACCATTTCTTGAAAACAATTCTGCTTAGATCCCAAATGTCTAGCACTTAATCAGATAGCCAACACATTTGACTACAAAGAATGCTGACAAACATAGTCCTTTTTTTTTTTTTTTGTAATCTTTTTTTCTTTATTGCTGTAGTTTAAATGAAGTTTACATTTCAAGTTAGTCTCCCATACAAAAATTTATACATACATTGTTATGGGACCCTAATTGCTCTCCCCATACTGTGACAGCACACTCCTCCTTTCCACCCCTGATTCCCCATGTCCATTCAACCAGCTCCTAACCCTCTCTGCCTTCCCATCTCACCTCCGAACAGAAGCTGCCCATTTAGTCTTTTGTATCTACTTCAGCTAAGAGGCACACTCCTCAGGAGTATCAATTTATGTCCCATAGTCCAGTCCAATCCCTGTCTGAAGAGTTGGCCTCAGAAATTGTTTTAGATCTGAGCTGATAGAGAATCTGGAGGCCATGCTTTCCAGGGTTCCTCCAGTCTCAGACCATTAAGCCTGGTCTTCTTCCTAGAATTTGAGTTCTGCACCACACCTTTCTCCTGCTCCATCCAGGACTCTCTGTTGTGTTCCCTGTCAGGGTGGTCATTGGTCGTAGCCAGGCACCATCTAGTTCTTCTGGTGTCAGACTGATGAAGTCTCTGGTTTATGTGGCCCTTTCTGTCTCTTGGGCT
Organism: Dugong dugon; assembly: GCA_030035585.1. NCBI lineage: Eukaryota > Metazoa > Chordata > Mammalia > Sirenia > Dugongidae > Dugong > Dugong dugon. Next base: position 125,728,256 of record CM057461.1, read on the forward strand.
AATACTTTCCTTGCGTCTTTGATGTTCTCCATTCTCCTCTATTCCAGGTGGTTGGGACCAACTGATGCATCTTAAATGGCTGCTTGCAAACTTTTAAGACTCCAGACGACACTCACCAAAGTAGGATGCAGAACATTTTCTTAATAAGCTTTGTTATGCCAATTGACCTGGATGTCCCCTGAAAGCATGGTCCCTAGACCCCTACCCCTGCTACTCTGTCCCTCAAAGTGTTTGATTGTATTCAGGAAACTTCTTAGCTTTGGTTTAGTCCAGTTGTGCTGACTTCCCCTGTAGTGTGTGCTGTCCTTCCCTTCATCTAAGATAATTTTTATCTTCTATCTAGTTAGTAAATAACCCTCACCCTCCCTCCCCGCCCTCGTAACCATCAAAGAATGTTTTCTTCTGAGTTTATACCTTTTCTTGAGTTCTTATAATAGTGGTCTTATACAATATTTGTCCTTCTGTGACTGACTAAATTCACTCAGCATAATCCCTCCAGATTTCTCCATGTTATAAGATGTTTTGCGGCTTCATCGTAGTTCTTCATCGTTGTGTAGTATTCCATTGTGTGGCTATACCACAATTTGTTTATCCATTAATCCTTTGATGGGCACCTAGGTTGTTTCCATCCTTTTGCTATTGTGAACAGTGCTGCAGTGAACATGGGTGTGCATATACCTATTTGTGTGACAGCTCTTATTTTTCTAGGATATATTCCAAGGAGCAGGATAGCTGGATCATATGGTACTTCTACTTCTAGCTTTTTAAGGAAGTGCCAAATCGATTTCCAAAGTGGTTGTACCATTTTACATTCCCACCAACAGTGTATAAGTGTTCCAGTCTCTCTACAACCTCTCCAGCATTTATTATTTTGTGTTTTTTGGGTTAATGCTAGCCTTGTTGTGGTGAGATGATATCTCATTGTAGTTTTGATCTGCATTTCTCTAATGGCTAATGATCGTGAGCATTTCTTCATGTGTCTGTTAGCCGCCTGAATATCTTCTTTGGTGAAGTGCCTGTTCATATCCTTTGCCCATTTTTTAACTGGCTATTTGTCTTTTTGTTGTTGAGGTTTTGAGGTATCTTGTAGATTTTAGAGATTAGAGGCTGATCTGATTTGTTGTAGCCAAAATTTTTTCCAAGTCTGTAGGTTGCCTTTGACTCTTTTGGTGAAGTCTTTTCATAAGCATAAGTGTTTGATTTTTAGGAGCTCCCATGTATCTAGTCTCTCTTCTGGTGCTTGTGCATTGTTAATTATTATTCATATTGTGTTTATGCCATGTATTAGGGCTCCTAGTGTTGTCCCTATTTTTTCTTCCATGACCTTTATCGTTTTTGATTTTATATTTAAGTCTCTGATCCATCTTGAGTTAGTTTTTGTGCATGGGGTGAGGTATGGGTCTTGTTTCAGTTTTTTGCAGACAGATGTCCAGTTATGCCAGCACCATTTGTTAAATAGACTGTCTTTTCCCCAATTAATGGACTGTAGGCCTTTGTCAAATATCAGCTGTTCATTGGTGGATAAATTTATGTCTAGATTCTCAATTCTGTTCCATTGGTCTATGTATCTGTTATTGTACCAGTACCAGGTTGTTTTGACTACCGTGGTGGTATAATAGGTTCTAAAATCAGGTAGTGTGAGGCCTCCTACTTTGTTCTTCTTCTTGAGTAATGCTTTACTTACCCAGGGCCTCTTCGATTTCCATATGAAGTTGATGATTTGTTTACCCCTATTTATCTAAGTTATACCAGTCTTTTATTTCTTTATATCTCCTTGACTTCCTCTCCATGTGAAAATTCTATGTCTACATTTTTTAAGTCCCTCTTTTTAATTTTAATGTTGTCATCTTTTACATATTGACGTTTGTTTCCCTGTTTTCAGTGTTTTAGCTTTGATTTATTTTTGTGACTTCCCTATCTGGGTTTATATCTGGTTACTCTGTCCTGTGTTCTAGTCTTGGGTTGTTATCTGATGTTTTTGATTTTATAACCAGAGGAATCTCTTTAGTATTTTTTGTAATTTTCTTTTTGTTTTTGCAAATTCCCTAAACTTCTGTTTTTCTGGAAATGCCCTAATTTTGCCATCATATTTGAGAGACAGTTTTGCTGGATATATAGTTCTTGACTGGCAATTTTTTTCCTTCAAGGCTTTAAATATGCCATCGCATTGCCTTCTCACCTGCATGGTTTCTGCTGAGAAGTCTAAGCTTATATTTATTGACTCTCCTTTGTAAATGACTTTTCGTTTATCGCTAGCCACTCTTAAAATTCTCTCTTTATCTTTGGCTTTGGCAAGTTTGATTATAATATGTCTTGGTGACTTTCTTTTGGGATCTACCTTGTTGATCTAAGACTTTTGGAATGATATGATGGGGTGAATGTGTTTTGCATGTGGCAAGGACATGAATTTTTGGGGGCCAAAAAGTAGAATGTTATGGATTGGATTATCTCCTCCCAAAACATGTGTTGTACATCCTAACCTCAACCCCTGTGATTAAAATTCCATTTGGAAATGGGTTGTCTTTGTTATGTTTATGAGAAGGATTAGTGTAGGGTATATCTTGAGTCAATCTCTTTTGAGATATTAAAAAGATTAAATGCATGCTAGCAAGCAGAGATGGGGGAAGAGAGATTCCAAGCCACATGAAGATCACCCAGAAGCAGAAGCTCAGAGACAAAGACCTTCCTTCAGAGTTGTCAGAGAGAGAGACTACCCTAGAGCCAGCACCCTGAATTCAGACTTCTAGCCTCCTAAACTGTGAGAACATAAATTTCTATTTGTTAAAGCCATACTCTTGTGGTATTTCTGCTATAACAGCACTAGATGACTAAGACACTAGATTTCTGGAACTGGAACAACCAAAATGAGATTAATGAGAACTTTGACACATTGTGAAAAATGTAACCAATGTTACTTTACAGTTTGTGTAGAAATTGTTAAATCAGAACTTAATTTGTTGTGTAAACCTCAAATTAAAACACAATAGAATATTTTAAAAAAAAAGAAATAAAAGGCAAAAAGTGATAAATGGCAGTATACAAGTAAAACTACTATTCTAGAAAGTTCCTTGAAGGAAGGCTTAGAAATCAGAGAAAGCTTCATGCAGGAGAATATGTGACCTAGGCTTTAAAGAATGATTCCAGTTTGGAGCTATAGGAAGGGTATTTTAGGCACAAAACTAAAATAATAAGGACAATATATGAAGAGGATAGCATTTAGTATGGCTACAGTATTGGCTTTATTATCAATGCTATGAAGAGTAAAATTTTTAACCTTATATCTCTTAGTCTAGTACCTCTTTAATCTACCATGCTGTTTCAATTATCTAATGCTGCATTTAAACGACTTTCATCTTGGCAATGACGGACATGTCTCGCTGAGAATATCATGTATTTAGAAGACTTTTTTTGAAGGCTCTGTACTTAAGACTCACGTCTCATCATATTCAGTGAACTTCTGAACTAAGTCTTAAATGTTTAAAGAAAGGTCACGAAGCCACTCTGCTACAAAAGTCTGCAACATGCACCCAACTCGTATCACAGAATAAATTTGTGAAGAGAAGAATTTTTCCTAAGTTTTCTTTCCATTAAAAAAAAAATCCCTCGTCTACTGTTAGCTTTGAATATTTATCACTGAGATGAGAACTTGTGCTGGAGTCAAACAAAGTGGAAGACAAACTCTGGGGTTGGGGGGAAAGTACATTACGTTCTTCATCAACTTTCTAAGAAGTTCTTCAACATATGCTTCTCCATTTATACAACAGATCAAGGAAGGCTAGAATCCAAGTTCAAAGCCAATCAGCCCATATCGATGTGCAGGGTAGTTGACAGCGCACTCTCATCAATGCTGTGCTTTCTGGTGGGTAATGTGCACAGTGGAACTTAGAGCAGCCATTTGGCAGAAAACCGCTCTAGTCAAACTGAAATAGCCTTTCGTGCCTTGGTTAGAATGGAGAGCAATAATGTATGCTTGTTATTGGATGAAAAATAGTGCGTTTAAATTAAGGGGAAAAAGAATCCTGCCATCCAGATCCGAGCCTGCACAATGACACAAGTGTCAAGATCTTATTTAAAAGTGTTAAGGTACAGTACTGCTCAGCAGCACAATTTGTAAGGAAACACGGGATCATTGTGCCAGGGACTGAAGATTTTCTGCCTGATACCAGCCATAGGTAGTGATAAAATATGTTTCTTGCAAATAATTACTTGCTGTTCAAGGGAAATGGCATATCTAAATTGATATTTCAATGCAGCATAAACATATTAAGTTGCACAGGTAGACACTGGCTGGTTTTTTTCACATGATTGGGGTTGGAATCACTCAATGCCACATAAAACTAATTTTGTTACATGCTTACAAAGCAATGCAACTTTTCCAGAATTAAGAAAATGTCCAGTCATGTTGACATAGTGAAAAATTTAGACCTCAGGTGACAAAATAGTTTTTTTTATTATTATTTTGACTGTTTAAACGGATCTAAGAATCTTCAGGCAAGAAAAATCTCTATAAACATCTAGAAATAAAGTAATTCCATGGCATTTAGAACGTCTCAGTTGGTGAAGGAATACTGATGTATCTTCCAGGGACCGTGCTAAGGGATTTATCTGCATACTATTTAATTCTTAAAATAACCTTGTGAGTTAGATAATGTTATTATTATTATATAAGTGAGAAAACTAAGGTGAAGGAGATTAAGTTACTTGCCTAAGTTCCCACAATTGGTAAGTTGTGAGGATAGACTCCAAACTCAGGTTGTCCGACTTGAAAAACTATGTAATATAATGTGATACAATGCAAATGTTCACAATTAGAATTATGAAGAAATATATTACAGGCTGGTTATTTGTGAATGAAGGATTTTTGGTGGTGCAACAGTTATGCACTTGGCTGCTAACCAAAAGGTTGGCGGTTTGAACCCCCTCAAAGGCTCTGTGGAAGGAAGACCTGGTGATTTGCTTCTGTAGATTACAGTCAAGAAAACCCTATGAGGCAGTTCTACTCTGTCACATGGGGTCACTATGAGTTGGAATCAACTTGACAGCACACAACAACAATAACATTCATGAATGTATGCAAAAATAGTATGAGCCAAGAATACTAGAAAAGATCATTTTTGTTTTTTGCTCTCATCCTAATACCTTTGCTAAGTAAAAACTCAATAGAGAACTGATGTGAGTACTGTAAAACCCAAATTTAAAAGATATCCTTAGTCTTTACGGTCATAGATAGCTGCCCTAATGTCTTTTGTTCTTTTTTTTTTTTTTTTCAAATAAATCAGTGAAAATTTGAGAGTTGGAAGAAAACAGATAAGCCTAGTTTTACCAGTGTACAGTATGAAGTATGGTGCCATCTCATTCAATAGTCAAAGTAGCATAACTCTGAGTCCTCCCCATCCTCACTACAGCATGAGGGTCTGTTCTCCTGAGGTTTCCATTACAGCACGTTGCTCAGGATACAGGGCCAGGAGACTCCAGCAGCTGCTAGAAGTGCTAGACTGGGCCCAGCCTCAGCTCCATTCTTCTAGTTCACTCCAAGTCCTTCCACGCCCAAAACACGCATATGACCAAACTCCACGGCCTACACAGTACAAACATGAGAGCCCATAAAACTTACTTATAGAGGGCAATTAATACCCCAATCTAAGCAGGTTCTTCTTGAAGTCCATTTCTATCTTCATTCAAGAGCACAAAATAAATGACAATAAACCCATTTTACATTAATATTTTCTACACTTACAATTCACAACATTTACAATCTGATTTAATCTCTCTTCGAATGGATGGATATTTGACTTATGTATGTGCAAATGAAGAGTCTGTTTTAATGTGTTTCCTGAAGCAAAGGGAATGTGTTTAAATATGAAGATTTGTTTATCTTTAGGTGGCCCAGCAGCCAACAACTTTTGATTGTCATTCCCTTGGGGGAAAAATAATGACCTACTTAAGCTAGTATCCTACTAATGTGACAACATTTAGTTATGTAGTCTGCCAGCTGCTAAATGATTTTCAGACAATTTTATGCTGATGTAACTGTGTGACCTTGGACAGGCCACTTTATGACTCAAGGTCTTACTTTCTTCATCAATAACCTAAGAATTTTGGGTGATGATAACCCCCAAGATAGTTTCTAACTGTAACCTTCAAAGATTTTTTGACATGGGATAAGTGATATCTATCTCTGTATGTATTTTCTAAGCTCAAGCCAGACTGGTTAGATGAATTGCTCCTCTAACTATAACCTAGCAAAATGAAGCTTAAACATGAAACTACCACCCATGAATTTAATAATGACTAATTTTGACTAATTTTCAAAACTTTCTGTTGTGTAAAACTAGTTTCCTCTCTAAGAAAACAAATAATTACTCTTTCTACACTTCACTTGTTCTCAAAATCCCCAAATATTTGTTTTCCACTTTGTAGACATAGGTTATAGTGGAATTGATGTGTTTTCTGTCAGACGAATCAAAATATAATGATGAGCATTGCCGGAAAGGATATTCTTCTACTAATGCTCTGCCCCACATCTTCCCGCCAATCATTTCTGCTTTCTAAGGGCAGATATCTTCAGTTCTCTCAGCTCTTTCTCCTGCTATTTATTTTCATATTCCATTAAAAATGTTCATATTCCCATTTATTCTTTTTTAAAAAATTTTGTTAGGTAAATTTTCAAATGAAAAAGTAGAGAGGAGTATAACAAGCATTCATATAACTACTACTTATATTTAACAATTGTAACGTTTTTGTCACACGTGTCTTTTTTTGCTGAAGTTTTTTAAAAATTATTTTATCATTTAGTGATTTTTTTCACTTTTAGATATTGACTTTCTGCTATATAAGGATTTACACTTGTGTATCTTCCACTGTGCCTACAACTATTAATACTTTATTTTTTCATTTGTTTAATTCAATAATTAATTCATCTCTAAATTCTTTGAAAGAACTCTAAGTACCATTTGCATAATTCATATAATTCAAACATACCACATAGTATATCTGTTTAATCACTGCTCCTGTCTGGACTGATTCACTAGGACTCTACCATGGCAACTGACCTAACACTTTCCTGTATAATCATACTGGAAATTTCTCTCATCTCTTTTTGGAATTTAATGATTGTCTTTCTCTTTCTTTCTTTTCTTTTCTTTTTCCTTGTTATTTTGGTGACATATTAAAGCTAGAAACATTATAAAAAAATGAAACCTTGTATGACTGATAAATGACCTTATTTTACCTTTACACCTGACTGATAGTTTGAGTAACTACAGAATTCTGGGAGTGAAATAATATTCCCTCAGAATTTTAAAGGATTTCATTCACTGCTTTTAGCTTAGGGTATGGCAGCTGAAAAATTTGATGCTATTCTGATTTCTCATAATTTTTATAGGCCTGTTTTATATTCTGTACGTTTTTAGAATCTTCTCTTTATCACCAGCACAGTGAAATGGCACAGTAATACACTTTGGTATGTTTCTTTTAGCATTCATTGGGCTGGGTGTGTTCAAACTAGAAACTCTTATCCTTTTAGTCTGAAAAATTTTCTCCAAGTATTTTATTTACGGTTTCCTCCTTGCTATTTTTTTCTCTTCTCTCTTTGGGATTTCCATTATTAAAATGTCAGATTCTAAAGTCTGTTTCTCTGTTTTTCTCCAATTTCTCTCTCTGTCTCTCTTTCTCTCATTCCTTCTCTTTGGGAATTTTCTTTGGTTCCAATTTCCAAATCAGCATTGAAGTATCTGTTACAATATTTTGAATTTCCCATGATCTCCTTTTTTGTGTGTGTGTGGCCTTCCCATACATCAGTATCTGTAAGACTTTTATTTTGGATTGATAGTTTTCATGGAGAACAATCCTCCAATCTTGAACATTGGGCAACATGATAGGGAGGAGTGGAGTATGCTCAAAATTGTTCTTAGAGCCAGGTGGGATGAGTGGCTAGGTGTCTCAACATTAGTATGTACTCTGTCACTTATACCTCTTTATTTTGGTAGGTCTCCTTGATTTCAGTTGTCCTTTGTCTTCCAAATCCAGTTTTAGGATGGTCTGGAAGAGTGCTCATCTGTCTCAGTGGGTAGAGTGAGACTTGGAAGCTTAACTGCTTCTTGCACAGATTTCACAAAATCCTCCTTTTTCACTTTTACTCCTGTCTTCTGAGATATTTGGTTATCTTCACTTCCTAAACATGTCCAAGCTTCTGCTCTGCAAATTTGCTTGATTTTTTAACTTCTTGTTCTGCAAGTAACTAATTTCAGTTTTTTTCAATTTACAAATTCAGTTATGGCTGGTCATTCACTCCCGTTCTAGTTTCCACAGTGGGTTGACTCCATTACAGATGATAGAATATTCTGCTGACTTCTTACCATTTCTTTATCTTAACAGATTTTGCTTTAAGAAGAAAAACAAAACAAAAACCTAAAAACAACAAACCAAACAAGTTTTCTGGCATTTTAGTGAGGTTTTGGTGTAAGAAAAGTAAACACATATATACAATAATTCATACTTAATATTAAGTTGCATTTGTTTTCTAAGGACATTGCCTTAAGACTCTTGCTAATCAAAGATAATTCACCATAGACAAAGACTATCAGATATCAGAAGAAATTATGCCTTTAACTTGAGTCCATTTCTTTGGCTAAGAGTTTCTCATTTAATGAGGCATCAGATTGTTATTAAAACAGACTTTTCATTAGCCTTGTTTTCTAAATATTTAGAAATCTCTTCTTCCTTTTATCTTATCTTTATTTAAATTCTTCAAAAGAGAGTTGACATTCAGTGTCAGTCCTTAAAACTGACGTCAATTTTTAATCAATCTTCTAGAACCCACCAATTGAAACTGCTCAAATCAAAGGCCTATTCTCAGCCATCTTTTTATGTATCCTATGAGCATTTGATTCCATTTGCCACGTCTCTTCAAAAGCCTCTTCCTCCTGTTTTCCAGGATATTTCTGTCCTAGTTTTCCTGATTCCTTTCTGCTCCTCAAGACCCTACTATTTGCTGTTTACTTTTCTGCCACACGCTTCCTAAATTAATTGAAGGTCTGTGTTAAGGCTCTGCCCTAGGTCTCCTAGTATTTATTTTATATCACAGTATCTCTAAAGAGGTACTGTGATGGCTAAGTTGTGTGTCAACTTGGCTGGGCCATGATTCTCAGTGGTTTGACAGTTATGATGTAGTTTGGCAGTTATGTAATGATGCAATCAACTCCACCATGAGATCTGCTATGAGTAGCCAGTAAGTTGAAAGGGAGCTTCCCTGGGGGTATGGTCTGCCTCCAGTATATAAATGAATGTTCCAGCAAGGCTCTCACCCTGGATCTTACATCTGGCTTGTCATCATCTGATCTCTGGTTCTCGGGACTTCAGCTAGCAACATACCTGCCAATCTTGGGATTTGTCAGCCTCTGCAGCTTGTGAGCCAGTGGCCTGCCATCTTACCTGCCAAACTTGGGATTCATCAGCCTCTGCAGGCTTTGAGCCAGAGGCCTGCTGTCTGACCTGCCGATCTTGGGTTTGTCAGCCCTTGCAGCTATGTGAGTCAGGAGAAGCCTCCCGCCTGACACTTGACCCACGGACAACCCAGCTTAAGACAGGTACCATCCAAACCCTTCTTTGTGCCTTTGCTAACCATTCACTTACACTCCAGAGCACCCTATCTGCTAAACAGTTCCACATAAATGTTCCATCAGAAGTGCAAATCCAACATATCTAGAGCAACTATAACTTAGCAAATTTACTCTACGTGTGATTACCTATTTCAGGACCTCAAAAGCATATCTGGCAGTTGGTATCAGCAAGATTGCTTGGACTTGTTCACATGGTGGTAACTGTAGGGTTCCCAGGAGCAGCCAGAGAGATTAAGTCCCAATGTGCAACTGTTTTTCAAGGAATCTATAAATCTCAAGATTGCAAGTAAAATTGTGATTGTGGGGTCATGTGAATTTTGTTTTTTCAGTGAAAAGTGCCTATAATTTTATCTGCCTTAGCCTGCTTCATACGTGCTGCCATAACTCAATTAATTTCTCATGCTTAATCAGCCTCCAAGTCTTATCTCTATACAAATTTAGAACAATGCCGTCAAGAACTAAGTTTCTTTTTATTCAATTTCCTGTCATTGTGTGTTTTCCCCTTCCTTTACCTCTTTAGCATTCAATAAAAAAATCTTTCATTTGTAAAGAAATTAGAGTTTGCAAAGTGCTTTTACGTGCATTAATTTTGTTGATTCTCACAAAGCTCTCTGTAAGAAAGTAAAGCAGTTACAACTGTTCTCTTTTCTAGAACAAGAATCTGAGATTCATAAAGCTTGTATAACTGGTAGGTAATAGATTCAGATAGAACTCAAGTCTCCTGACTGTCAGCTCATGACTACTGAACCATATGGCATAACTTGAGTCTTCAGAAATTTTGGCCTATTACAAAAGTTTTGTTTTTCAATTATGGGAAACAGTGGAGAAAGAAAGAATTATAACATTAACATTTAGATTTTTGTCCCAAATTTGAAATAGTCTACCTTGAGAAATATATGCTGCAATTTATCATTTACTACATTATTTGGGGCCATCGAGTAGATTCCTACTCATAGTGACCATATATGACAGAGTAGAATTGACCCATAAGGTTTTCAAGGCTGTAATCATTACAGAAGCAGACTGCCACATCTTTCTTCTGCAAAGCAACGTGTGAGGTAAACTGTTGACCTTTAGGTTAGCAGTTGAGATTTTAACCATTACGCCACCAGGGCTCCTTTCATTTGCCATAAAGATAGATAAATAGATAGCTGCCATTGAGTTATCTCTGGCTCATGGCAACCCTATGTATAACAGAACAAAGTGTTGCCTAGTCCTGCATCATCCACACAATTGCCTGCATGTTCGAGTCCATTGTTGAGGCTATTGTCCATCTCACCAATGGTCTCCCTTACCCTCACTGACCCTCTTCTTCATCCAACATGATGTCCTCTTCCAGTGATTGATCCCTCTTGATCACATGCCCAAAGAAAGCAAGTCGGACGAAGTTCTGTTATGATATAAGGTTTTCATTGACTAATTTTTACAAATAAATTTCCAGGACTCTTTACCTAGTCTGTGTTATTCTGGAAGCACCACTGATAACTGTCCACCACGGGTGACACTGTTAGTATTTGAAATACTGGTGACATAGCTTCCAGCATCACAGTAATATGTAAGACACTACAGTACAACCAATTAACAGATGGGTGGTGGATCATTTACTATGAAGGATAATTAATAACCAAAGTTTCAAAGCAAAACAATTGTTATACAAGAAAAATATATAAAAAATGTTGGCACCAGTCCATGAAGTGCAGAAAGTGCTGGATGTATCCAAAGTCTGGAAAGTATCTCTATTCTTACACTGTAAGTATTCTTCTGTTTACAAAAGGAAAAATAAATAACTTTCTACGGGTGGAACTTGCTGCACTGTATCCAAAACTTATCTGTGTGTGAGTCATGCTGTGAATTTAAATAGACTGTACAAACAATTCAAAAAGATGTTTTTTTGTACCCAATGGGCTATATATTGGGCTGCAAATAAAGTTTAGTTGAATAGGAAGAAAGTGGGCTCGTCAGCCCCTTTTAGCAGCAGAAGAGTCCTCTTCCTCTCTGGAGACATGTAGACTTGAAATCCCACTGGAAACCATGCTTCTGTAGGCTTTTTTTTTTTTTTTTTTTTAACTAGACAGGCTGGCATTCTTGGATTCTTGACAGCTGGGCATTACATATTTGGCCACCCCAAGATTTGCAGTAAGTCATGTAAGAAGATTGGTACCTGGTGGTTCTACTCAAACACTTCTGGCATCAACTAAACTGGAAAAAATACGTTATCTGTGCTAAAGAACACCTGAGTTTCAACACTTGGTGATTTTTCTACTGTACTGTGATGTTAAAACTATGATGCTAGAAACACCACTTGCTTTTTAACATCAACAAATGTGGCATAAATTATTGAAAAAAGGAATAGGTGGGGTAGAGGTAAAATCTATTTCTGACAGGAATTAGGCACAGGGAGCTGCCAATGCCTTGAACTCCACCAAGTCGCATGCCAATAGTGGTGACTCTTGGGGCTGGAAGAGCCACTCTGGCACATAAGCCAGATCTGATTTAGAAAGGTATTTTTATGGTGTTTGAGGGAGACTTCCTTTTAAAAACAACACCTGGTAACTCAGGGGCCTCCATGGTAGAGTATGAGTATGAATATGAGTGCTTCAGTTTGCCAGAGTTTCCATTCAGCTTACTTCTCTCATTTATGGTTGCCAGGCTCCTGTAGCTTATTCAAGCTTTATTTAAGGTAGTCAGAGATCCAAGTCCCCTAGCAACTTCTATCCCTCACTCATCTTACCAGTTGCTAAATGGTTGCTACAAAGATCTTTCGAAAATAAGGATGTGTATAAAGATTAAGTTACAAGATATGACTCTCTATGTTTGCTAATAAAAGCAAAAATTGGACAAAAGCTTATAGGGGGTTGGTTAAATGCATTATGATGGATCCAAACAATGGAATAGAGCACTGCCTAAAATGACTTGTCAGAGGAACTTTTGTTGACAGGGAAAGATGTTCATGAAATACTGTTGAATTAAAGGCTGCCAACAGTATTTGGAGCTGTGATTGATGTGGTGTGCTAGAGCCAATTCATGCCTGCTCATGAGGACCAATTGTATACATCTCTTTCCATTTCCTCCTTCAATGACTTCATATTTGTAACTTGGAAATTGGCAAACACTACAAATCAGTGTTTTCTTTTGTTTGTTTGTTTTCTGGAGAGTTGGTAAATATTTACCAGCACACCATTGGATATTGTCATATTTGTTTTTATAAAAATGGAGGAATATATATATGAAGCTCTGGTGGTACAGTGGTTAAGAGCTAACCAAAAAGGTCAGCAGTTCAAACCCACCAGTTGCTCCTGGAAACCCTCTGGGGCAGTTCTACTCTGTCCTATAGGGTCACTGTAAGTCAGAATCGACTCAACAGCAATGGGTTTGGTTTTATATATACATATATGCAGGAAAATGGAAAAAACAGATGAAAAGCTTTTCTCTAACACATTAACAGTGGTTCTGTCTAGGTGGTAAGGTTACGTTTTATTTTCTTTCTTCTATTTGCTTGTCTTTTTTAGATTTTCTTCCACAGGTCTGTCACTTTTGTAATTTTTTAAATTACTGTAATCAGGTTAAAATAAAAAGTACTCACTTATATTTTGAATTAACCAAAAACAACTCTTTACCCAGCTGTTATTTCTTCATGTTAAGAATGTCTGAAATCCAAAAATATCCTTGAGAATACCTAAGATTTATGTAGGAGTTAAAAATCACAAGTGAATCCACTTTCACCCAATGCTCATTAATTTTTCAATAATGCCTGATGTACGGCTATACGGAGGAGAAGACTTTAGAAGATAAAGAAGAAAGCACTTGTCCCTCAGTAGTGCTTAGGTCTCTTAGAGAACCTGGTTTTGGAAGAGGCCTAACCCTAACATCCAGAATAGCTCTGAAAATCCTAGATAAGTTGGGATTGTCCTGGTATACAGGTTTTTGGAATTTAGACAGACTAACAATATTGATATTACCAGGCAAGAAACCATAGCAAAAAGAGGGCAAGATCATTTGGACCATTTCATACCGGTTTTGATCATTTCATGTTTGATTACTGTTGACATCAATATAGATTTGGGGTCTAGCTTTTTCTCCACTAGATACAGTTTCAAATGAGTCAGAGATGTCAAATGTATGTCCAAGTGTTGCTATTAGCTGCTGTTGAGTCAACTCCTGACTCATGGTGACCCCACGCACAATGGAACAAAATGCTACCCAGGTTTTCCTTGGCCGATTTTCAAAAGTAGATCTCCAGCCCTTTCTTCCTAGTTCATCTTAGTCTGGAAGCTCCACTGAAACCTGTTCAGCACCATAGCAACACACAAGGCTTCACTGACATGAGGCGCATTGTCTGGGAACCAAACCCTGGTCTTTGGCATGGAAGGTGAAAATTCTGCCACTGAACCACCAATGCCCCCATCCAAGTACCTAAACCTAAATGTATATCTGTAAGTTTTCCTTTCATATTTCCCAGATATAAGTATAATAGGCCAAGGAAAAGCAGTAATAGATGGCCTGTGAGTTTTTTTTTTTTTTTTAAAGATGACTTTAAAGTAATATATGCTGTAAATAATTTTCAAAAAGTTTTGGATATCAAAGGATATGTGTCAGGAGTGTGTGTATGTGTAAACCCTTGCCTGGTGATAGAGGCATAGGAGTATACAGAAGTAGAGAGATAGTGGCAGCATTTTAAGCAAGGACAGATATGACATTTTTACTAAAATCTTAATACTGTGGGTCTTTTTTGCTTAGCTGTGTAAGAACTCTTAATTTTTTTTTTCTTGGAATTTTTACTTTCTGTATTCTAAATTCAACCTTGAAATGTTCTCTAGTGCCTGGGATGGAGTTCATAGTCCTGTGCTCTGGTGGTTATTAAAACATCTCAGGAAATGTTTGTTTGTTTGCTTGATTTTTACCTTTTGGCCAAATACGCCTTTGGCAATTATTTTACCTTTCTCTATTTCCTCTTCAGTTCTCATTGACTGTGTTGCTTTTTGCCTCTTGTCATAATTATTTGTAATGTTAAGTCAATTTTGAAAGTAAGCCTTGATTTGCCCTAGAGGTGGGAGAATTTCTGTGACGGGTAAGTGAAATGATTGCTCCATATAACTTTATAAAGTGTAAAGACCTCCGAGATGAAAGGAGCTATATAAATGTAAGGCTGTCATTTTAAATTGCCATTACAGTTTGAAATTCTCAAGAGAAGCATTACTGAAATCTGGCGTATGCACCAAATTAGATTGCTTAATATCATTAAAGCATGTGCAGCAAATGAAAATACCAATTTCCTCTTATATGTAGCTCATGTTTAAGGCTGTGTATCCGAAGCTAAGATGTTTCACAGCTCATTCCAGCATGCTAATACTCACTGAAGGAAGCAGAAGCTAACAAAGTATGAAGACAATGATGTTTCTCTGCTTGGGGATTGCTTGTTTGTGTGCGTGTGCTTGTAAAGACAGCAACAGATTTGAGAAACTAAATGAAATGAGACATCTACCAGAGAAGGTTTGATTTGGCCAGCAGAGAAACCTCGGCAGAAACATATACAGCATATCACTGTGTGATTTATGTTTAGCTTTGGCAATAAGGAAACCAAGAAATAACATGTATTTACAACAGCAGAAAAGAATTGCAAGAACAGAAAAATTACCATAATAGTGAAAATGGCCTGCCCTCCAATGTGAGACCAGCTGGTCTTGTCGCCTCCATTTGTAAGTTTGTTTTAGGAAAGGAGAATGCTCAGTATTATCGGAGCCACACACAATCTAGCAAGACTGAAATGCACAGAAATAAGCAAGTGAGAGCTAGGCATCAGTAGCAAATTGGAATCTAAGGCCTTTTGTGCTTGTTAAATGGTGGAATGATTATAATTGGAAAAAGTGATGTGCATTAGTTCTGAGTGAATGTACAAGAAATGACAAGCGTGTAACTTAATGATTACTTCACAACACTCAGGACTGCCTTCTAGTCTCACAGTGAAGAGTTCAGCCCTACAGCAGAGAGACCCATATGCTTTCTCCTCCTATTCAAGAATATTCTCCACAGGTCACATGGAAATAACCCTGAAGTGATAAGTCTTGGTTTAGGAAGTCTGCTGCTTAAGCTGGTATAAGTCATTGTGACAAAGAATGGAGGGATGTATTTTTCCTTTTCCTTGCAAACCATCACAATTATTGCCAAGCAATTGGGCTGGATCTTGTTTTAAAGAAAATAACATATGTTTTCTCTCCTAGGGAAAGAGAGGATATGGGAAAGTTTCCTGAAAATCAAATCTAATATTCAAATGAATAAGAGTGTGTCACTTTTTCTGTTTGCTCTTAAAATAGATGTCTACATTTTATGTTGATTTTATACTAGATTCAAAAACATATCCTTAACTTTTCTCAATAAGAGAATTTGAAGTGACTGGATGCATTCATTTGATGAAACAATTCATCATCTTGGATTCTTTCTGTCCCTACTGTTTTAAACTTTTTGAAAAGTAATTTTACGGGGGCTTGGGATGGGAGGGGAAACCCTGGTGGCATAGTGATTGAGTTCAGCTGCTAACCAAAAGGTGAGTAGTTCAAATCCACCAGGCGCTCCTTGGAAACCCTATGGGGCAATTCTACTCTGTCCTATAAGGTGGCTATGAGTCAGAATTGACTTGACAGCAACTTTTTTGTTTTGTTTTGTTTTAGGGATGGGAGGAGAGGTTGACTACAAAAGGGCAGCAGAAGGGAATTTCAGGGATGATGAAACTGTTCTGTATCATGATTGTGGTGGCAGATACATGTCTATGTCTATGCATTTGTCAAAACCCATACAGCTGTATACTGCAACGTAAATGTAAGTTCAAGCGTATGTAAGCAACCCAAACATCCATCAACAGAAAAATAGATAAACAAAATGTGGTATACACATATAATGGATTATTACTTAGACATAAAGAGAAATGAAGTTCTGATACATGCTACAACATGGATGAATCTTGGGAATATTATGCTGAATTAAATAAGTCACACATCAAAGGACAAATATGATATGATCACAATTATATGAGACGTCTAGAATAGGTAAATTCATAAAGACCAAAGTGGTTACCAGACACTGAGAGGAGGGGGAAATCGGGAGTTATTGCTTAAGGGATACTGAGTTTCTGTATAAGGTGATGAAAAACATTTGGAAGTGGATAATGGTGATGGCTGCACAACATTGTGAATATAATTAATGTTACTGAAGCGTATACTTAAAAATGGCTAAAATGGTAAATATTTTGTTATATATTATTTTACCACAATAAAAATGTTTTGAAGTATTTGTCAGTTAAAAAATAAAAACAAATTTAAGTTAAAAAATAATTAAAGCAAAAGTAATTTCAAAATGCTTCCATGTAAAGAGAAAAAAATAATCTTTTAGTTTTTAGAGCCTAAAGTCTAGATAATAATAGTAATAATAGTAATATTGTCAATAAAAGTATATATGTAAGTAGTAGAACGCAGTTTCTGTTTCATTTTATGTTGAGGGCTGGTTCTATTTCATTTTATACTGGGTTGCTGTGTCACCCAAACTGAGATATAAATAGGCTTGCCTAGATGATATTTTCCTAAAACCCAAGCAAAGTTAGCTAATAATTAAAAATACAGCTAAAGACTGGCATGAATGTGAGGAGAGCATTACTTAAAGGAGAAACATGCATAAAATTCTTTCACCTATTGTAACATAAAATTTGAGGATTAGCCAAGAGATGTCTTCAGAGCTTGTGTACTTAGGTACCTCACTAACACGTACACTGAAGTTCCTTCATTTGTCAGTAGGTGGTGTGTGATGTGACAGAGCAAAATCAAGAATACTATTAAGGCCTGTTTTGTGATAATGGATGTAGTCTCATGAGATCTACTAAACAAAAGCAAGCGAACCATAGTAACTTCTACCCTACATAAAGTTGTTGTTGTTTTTAATGTTCATGTCGATAACATGTTGTGTGCCATAGAGTCCATTCCGACTCACAGCAACCTTACAGGACAGAGTAAAACTGCCCCCAAAGGGATTCCTAGGCTAAAATCTTTACCAGAGCAGATTGCCAGGTCTTTTCTCTGCAGAGTCACTGGGTGGGTTCGAACCACCAACTTTTTAGTTAGCAGCCGAGCACTTAACAATTGTGCCACCAGGGCTCCTTATAACAACATGAAGATTCCTAAATGTTTTGCCAACATTTTGAAAGGTAGTTCTGCTTCTGTAAAGATTATGGACAAGAAAACTGTATGTGACAGGTTTATTCTGTTACAGGGGGTCGCTATGAATTGAAATCGAATTGAAGGCACCTAACAACAACACTTCCCTTCTGTTACTTTGAAAGGCTCAGTGGTATTCATTGTGGCAAAGTTTTACAAGAAGGGAAAAACAGTTCTTATCTATCTTTTTTTTTGAAAAGTAATATTCATTTGGATATATGATGATTTATTGTGGAAGGCTTTAGTAAGAGAGGTTTTTTTTCCGTCTATTAGTAGGATGAAACACAGATAGTTACGAAGGAGAATGTATTGTCAAGACCATCATGCAGGTAATATCCTGCATATTTAGTCTAATCACCCATTTAAGTCTAAGTAAGGGTTGTTAAGAATATGGAGACTCACGCTCTAATGATTAGTGATGCGAATCACCTAGATAATGAAATTAGTATTGAGAAACATATTTTTAGGCCGAATGATTACCCTGGGAAATTGATTAAAAGGATAATTGAAGAACAAGGTAACCTTTTCCATAGTTACCAGGTTGAACTTGTTTAAGCTAATTTATCATAATAGCATAGCTATGCCCGGTCATAAAGGGACTGACCATTGCTTTAAAAGATATGTATTATATATTAATCCAGACAAGTTGTCATACCAATGAAATGTCTCCAGTAAAAATGTGGAGGAATGATAAGTGTAGTGGAACAGTGTCTAGAAGTTAGCTCAACAACTCTTCAGAAGCAGCTGAAATTTTTAAAGAGTTTGCAACTTATAGAAATAGGGTTTCTAAAAAGGAGCCACAAATGAATGGTTCAGTTATTCAATAACAACAGAAGAAACTACTCCTTCAGTGTACATGAAATATTAATAATGACTGCATAATAATAATTCCTTTCTTTATAAAGAAAACAAAAAGAAAGTTCTTACTTCCAATTGGTCATAAAAATGGATTCAGAGAGGAATTAATTAACAAATTAAAATTAGCATTAAGAAGTACCATAGGATGTCCATTACAAAAATTTTATTTGAATTGCACCTTTTCTTATTGGACCTTCTTGCCACTTTGATTTTTGTATAATGGGACTGCTATAGTTCCTATGTGTCTTTAAAACTTTTTATTTTTAAAATTAGTGTACAGTAAAATTGACCTTTTTTTTGTTGGCGGTGTTATTAGGTGCCATTGAGTCATCTCCAACTCATAGTGGCCTTATGTATAACAGGAGGAAACATTGTCCAATCTTGTGCCATCCTCACAACTGTTGCTAAGTTTGAGCCCATTGTTGCAACCACTGCGTCAATCTATCTCATTGAAGGTCTACAGGTCTATAAATTTTAACACATGTATGGATTTGTGTAAATACCACCACAATCAGGATATAGAACAATTTAATTGTCTCCCGCATCTCTCTTGTATTTCCTCTTGGGTCACACAATTTCCCAGCCTTAACTCCTGGCAACCACTGACCCATTCTCCATCACTATACTTTTGTCTTTTTGAGAATGTTATATAAATGAAATCTAACAGTAATTATTTGAGGTTGGCTTTTTCCACTCAGGATAATGCCTTTGAGATTAATCCAAGTTGTTGCAGGTGTCAATATCCATTCCTTTTGATTTGTAAGTAGTATTCTATTGTATAAATGTACCACAGTTTATCTATTCACCCACTGAAGGACATTTGGATTGTTTCCATATTGTTGCCACTACAAATAAAGCTGTTATAAACATCTGTATAAAGATTTTGTGAGAACGTAAGTTTTCATTTGTAGGAGTAAGATTTCTGAGTCAAATGGCAAATGTAAGTTTAACTTATAAGAAACTGCCAAACTGTTTTACAGAGTCTTAACCATTTTGCACTCCCATTAGCAATGAATGACAGCTCTAGTTGCTCTGCAGCCTCTCCAGCACTTGACATTGTCAGTATTTTTTAATTTAGCCATTCTAATAGGTGTGTAGTGATATATCATCAATGGTTAATGATTAAGAACATCTTTTCATGTGTTTTTTGGTCTTTTGTATATCCTCTTTGGTGAAGTGTCTGTTCAAGTCTTTCGCCCATTTTTAACTGGCTTGTTTATTTTCTTACTGTTGAATATATAGTTTTTACTGTCCTTTATGCATGCAAAAGCTGGACAATGAATAAGGCAGAATGAAGAAGAATTGATGCCTTTAGATTGTGGAGTTGGCAAAGAATATTGAATATACCAAGGACTCCCAAAAGAATGAACAAATCTGTCTTGGAAGAAATACAACCAGAATGCTTCTTAGAAGCAAGGATGGTGAGACTACATCTCACATACTTTGGACATGTTATCGGGAGGGATCAGTCCCTGGAGAAGGACATCGTGCCTGGTAAAGTAAAGGGTCGGTGAAAAAGAGGAAGACCCTCAACGAGATGGATTGACACTTGCAACAATGGGTTCAAGCACAGCAACAATTGTGAGGATGGCGCATGACTGGGCAGTGTTTCATTCTGTTGTGCATAGGGTCGCTATGAGTAGAAACCGACTCGATGGCACCTACCAACAACACCACAACTGTCCTTTATGTATTCTGGATACAAGTCCTTTGTCAGATATATGATTTACAAATATTTTCTCCCTGGCTATATTTGTCTTTTCATTCTTTTAACAGTGTTCTTCACAAAGCAAAAGTTTTTCTTTTTATGAAGTTTAATTTAAATTTTTTTCTTTTATGAGTCCTGTTTTGGCGTCATGTTTAAGAATTTTTCCCTAACTCCAAGTCATGAATATTTTTTCATATGTTTCTTATAAAAGTGTTAAGAATTTTACATTTAGACCAATGATCTACTTTAAATTAATTTTTGTATAAAGGGTGACATTTAGATCAAGACTCATTTATTTGCAAATAGATGTCCATTTTTTCTAACACCATTTATTGAAAGACAGTATTTTCTCCATTGAATTGCGTTTACACCTTTGTCAAAAATCAATTGAGCGTATTTGCATGGGTTTATTTCCAGACTCTATTCTGTTCCATTGATCTATGTCTCTATCTCTTTGTCAATACTCTTCTGTCTTGATTACTGTAGCATTAGAGTAAGCCTTAATATCAGCTGGTGTGATTCCTCTCACTTTATTCTTTTTTTCAAAAGTATTTTAGCGATTCTACTTTTCTTGCCCAAATGAATTTTAGAATCATTATATCAATTTCTATAAGTAATCTTGCTGGATTTTTAATAGGAATTACAATAAACCTGTAGATCTATTTGGGGAGAATTGACATCTTTAGGATGCTGAGACTTTCAATACATGAACCCAGTATGCCTCGCCCTTTATTTAGGTCTTCTTTCATTATTTTAATCAGTATTTTGTCATTTCCATCATATAGATCTTACATGAGTTTTGATATATTATTCCTATGTATTTCATTTTTTGGAGCTATTATAAATGGGTTTTTAAAATTTTGGTTTCTAATTCTTTATTGCTAGTATATATGAATATGATTAATTTTTGTGTGTTGACTTTTTATCCTGTGAATTTGTTAAGCTCACTTATTATTTCTAGGACTTTTCTTGTAGATTCTTTTAGAATTTCTACATAGATAATCATGTTACATGTGAATAGGGACAGTTTATTTCTTCCTTTCCAATCTATTTGCTATTTATTTAGCTATCTTTCTATCTATTCCTTCATTCAATCATTCATTCATTCATTTCCTTAATGCTGGTTAAACAAGGCAAGAGTGAACATCCTTGCCTTCCTCCCAAGTTCGGGGAAAAGCATTAAATCTTTCACTATTAAGTATGAAATTAAATGTAGTTTGTTGTCATTGTTGTTTTAATGCTTTTTATCCAGTTGAAGTAGTTTCCTTCAGTTTCTAATTTGCTGAGAGTTCTTATAATGACTTGTTGAATTGTGTCACATGCCTTTTCCAGATCAAATGATAATTTTTTCTTCAATTTAGACTGTTAATATGGTACATTACTTTCACTGATTTTTTAATACTGTACTGGCCTTATTTTCTGGGATAAACCCCACCTGGTCTTGGCATATTATTCCTTTAAATATTTCTGGATTTGATTTGCTAATATTTTGTTGAGGATTTTTGCTTCTATATTATAAGGGGGAGAGATAAGCAGTTTTCATTTCTTGTGCTGTCTTTGTCTACTTTCAGTGTCAGGTCAATGCTCACCTCATAAGATGAGTTGGGAAGTATTCTGCTTGTATTTTCTGGATAAGTTTATGTAGAATAAGTGTAATTTTTTCTTTAAATGCTCAGTAGAATTTACAGTGTAATCACCTGGCCATGGAGATTTTTCTTTTGGAAGGTTTTTGCATATGAATACAACTTATTTAATATTTATAGGACTTTTCATTTTATCTCTTACAACTTGAATGAGTTTTGGTTGTTTATGGTTTCTGAGAAAGGGGTCCATGTTGTTTACATTGTCAAATTAATGTATGAAGAGTCCTTTATGGTATCCTCTTATTATTGGTTCAGTATTTACAGGTTTTGTAATGGTATCCCCTCTTTTATTCCTGATATTCATTACTCATAATTTGAGTCTATTCTCTCTCTCTCTCTCGTTCCTGGCTAGAGGTTTATTAACTATACTGATTTTTTTTTTTAAAGGATCAGATTTTGGTTTCATTTACTTTCCCTATTATTTATCTGTTTTCAATTTCATAGATTTCCTGTTCTAATCTATTATGCACTTCCTTCAACCGGCTTCGGGTTAATTTTGCTCTTTTTTCTAGTAGCTAAAGGTGGAAGCTTAGATAATCGATTTTAAAACTTCTTTTCAAGTGTGAGCATTTATTACTAAAAATTTCCCCTAAGCACCACTTTAGCTGCATCCCACACACTTAGATATGCTGTGTTTTCATTTTCATTCAGTTCAAAATAATTTCGAATCTCCCATCAGACTTACTTTTGTTCATGGATTATTAAAAGTGTGTTTAATTTTCCAGTGTTTAGAGAGTTCCCTGTTATATTTCTGTTATTAGTTTTTGTTTTTATTCCATTATGATCGGAAAACATTGTTAATTCTTTAAATTTTACTATATTTGTTTTATGACCCAGGATAGGGTCGCTATGAGTAGGAATCAACTTGACCCAATGGGTTGTTATTTTTGTTATCTTCTACTTGGTGAACTTTTCCACGTGCACTTGAAAATAATGTATAGTTTTGCTATTGTCGAGTAACATATTATCCTGTCCTCTGCCTGTTTTTCACCTCCTCAGAAAAGTATTTCCTAATTTCCAGTCTAAAGTAACTCTTTGCCCCAGTTACTCTCTTCACATTACCGTTTTATTAGAGCTTCATAGCACTTACTATTACCTGAAATAATCTTGTTTATTTATTTGTTTATTGTTTGCCTCACACAACTTGCATGCAATTTACCCAGTGCAGTGACCTTTTCTATTTTGTTTCCATTTACAGTGCATATAGTTGTAGTCCTATTACTAGTTTATTACTCTTTTACTGCACCATTTTATAGAGGGCTTTTTGCTGTCTCAGAAGCAACACAAAATAAGATTCTAAGTGTTATTTGAGTTTCTTTTGGTGGCAAATGACTGAAAGCTAAATAAAACTCACCTAGGCAAAAGGGGATTTACTGGTTCATGCATTTAAACCAGTGGAAGGCAGCCAGGGCACAGGGACAACTGGAATTAGGAAACTACCTCTCCCAGCATGTGTGCTATGACTCTCCTCTTTGCTACTTTTTCTCCTATGGCAGAATGACTTTTACATGGCAGAGGACATGATAACCAATAGCTCTAAGGCCACACACTTGCACTGCCAGAGAAAAATTGAGCCTCCTTCACTCACTCTTATTTGGGGGAAAAAAAAATTCCTGTAAAAGACTATGATAAGCCAGCATTCATTAGAAGTCTATCCTTGAACCAACTCTGTTCACAAAGAGTGGGTTAAGATGGTAGCCCAGCCTGCATCAGAAGCCTACACTTTATCTAATCAATCGTAGCTGGAGAAGAGGTGAACTCTAAAGGGATCAGCAGAATGTGTAGGAATATACCAACACTCATTCAAACCACATGATTAGAAAACATGGAATAGCGGAGGGACAATTTCCCATACAGGAGTTCTTGTTCTTTCTGAGAAGATAAAACAGTAAATGACTAATAGACTTTTTTTCTTCTGTTTGTTAGAAAAGCTCCTTATTGCATAATATTAGGGCAACCATAAATCCTAGACTGGTTTATGCTTGTTATTCTTAAATAATTGTTAATTCGTTCTCAATATGCTCAAAGTTATCATGGTCTGAACAACATAAAATACATGATCACTCCATCTAATATGTACTACTAATCAGTTAAGTAACTAGCATGTATTCAGAAATTTGTCAGGTTACATGTAGGGATTAAAGAAAAGTACACCCACTCCTTGCTTAACATGGCTGAGTTCCAAAGACTAGGTCATTATGCAAAAATCAGTGCTATGTGAAAATGGAGGATGACCATATCAGATCACAAAATGGAGGATAACTACATTACATAGCTGTCAAATTACATCATTACACAACTGCCAGATTACGTCATTACATAACTGCCAAACTACTGAGAATCATGGCCCAGCCAAGATGACGCATAACCTTAACCATCATAACCATTGTTACTCTTGCCTTGCAACTTGATACTCATTATTGCCAGACATATGTCATTAATGTGCAAAATAGTCAGATAGTAGATCTTTTACTGTTGTAAATGTGAAATGTCAGATAAAAAAATAGTAAGTAAGGAGTAAGTGTATCTCATTATCTGATATTTTGCATTACAACAATAGTAAAAAAAATCTACTATCTGACTATTTTGTGCATTAATGACGTACGGCTAGCAGTAACAAATGTCAAGGTGCGATGTTAGAGTAACACTGGCTGTGATGATTAAGGTTATGTGTCAACTTGGCTGGGCCATGATTCTCAGTTGTTCGGCAGTTATGTAATGATGTAATTTGGCAGTTGTGTAATGATGTAGTCATCCTCCATTTTGTGATCTTATGGGGTCATCCTCTATTTTCACATAAAGTCGATTTTCACATAACGACCTGGTGTTTGGAACCTAACCATGTCAATAAGTGGGGAATGGGTGTGTCAACAAGTGCGGAGTAGGTATATTTCTTTTGTCTAGGAGTTTACAATTTTATTGGCTGCAGATTTCTTATCAACACACATGGAGATCAGAAGGCTGTGTAACAATGTATTTAGAAGCACTGAAAGGATTCTATATACTGTAGAAGAAAAAATATACATACATGTATGTATCTCATGCAGAAACAAGGGTGAAGTAAAAACAAAACATCCTCAGATAAAGGAAAACTAAGAGAGTCCATTGCCACCAGACTCACTCTAAAAGAAATACTACAGCAAATTTTTACGCAGAAGAGAAGGGATACCAGAGCAAGGTTTAAACTTTCAAGATCAAGGAAGAACAACAGAAATGGTAAATGTCTGGGTAAATATAATTGACTGTTCTCCTCTGACATCTTTTAAAACACATTTGATAGTTGAAAGCAAAAATTATACAGTAGACTGATGTGATTTTCAATGTTAGTCAATGTAGTATGTAAAACAGGGAGGGTAAAGGGAGTCCTTGGGTGGTGCAAATGATTAAGTGCTCAATTGCTAACCAAAAGGTTGATGGCTTGAACCCACTCAGAAGTGTCTTGGAAGAAAGGCTGGTGATCTGCTTCTGAAAGATCACAGCCTTGAAAACACTATGGGGTTGCCATGAGTCAGAATTGACTGGATGGCAATGGTTTGGTTTAAAGAGACCCATATCTTGGTAAAGTTTCTACATTCTGTTCAAAGTGGTAATATAATGATTCTGTGTAGACTGTGCAAAGCAGGCATATTTTAATTTCTAGAACAACCACTAAAATATCTATACATATGTGTAAATAATTGCATACAGGAAGATTGTCAGATTAAACTAATCTGTGATAGCAACAGAATAGGGAAAACCATTTTTCATGGCTAGGTATTTTAATTTTCATATTGTTGAGATTTTCTTCTATTATAAAATTAACTGCTGTTTTTCAGAAGTGTTACTTTGCTTGAAAATATTTTATAAGAACCTCTCAGAATTCTTTTCATCGGCTAAATTATCCTCCGAATATCATGTATGTCTCAAATATGGTACTGCTTTTCTCTAGTTTTTTGCCACAACTTGCTAGAGTTCTGATACATAGACTGACTTGTAGACTTCAAACAATGTCAGAGTGGGAGGGGAATTTGAAGCTTCGCTGGTTTAGTGATTGTCAATAAGGAACACACATCAGAATCCCCTGTGTAACTTTTTAAGAATACACAATTGTGCTCCATTCTCCAAGATTCTAATTCAAAGAAACTGAGCTTGGGGCTTAGTAGTCTATATGGTAGCATATAGTAGTAAAGCTAGTAGTGTATTCTGATACATATTCCCAACTGAGAGGGGACTCTCTTCCAAAAGAATTATTTTTCAGTAATACAGAGAACCAACCAGTAATACTGATTTTGAAAGCTTTTTGTCATTCTCTAACCCATTGTTCACCCTGTTCTTATTAAGATACCTGTGTTGAGTATGTACAAAGACAATTAATTTATGACTCCCAGATGCCTATTTTATGTTTTTTTAAGCATCTTTTGATTGTGTAATTTTATAATTAGAAATCTTTGCATCATCACTTGTCAGGGCAAGCAGGCAATGAGAAGAAAAAATAAAAACAAGACAGAGAATTTGAGTGGCCCAAGTAGCTGAAATAAGTTCTTGGCATTAAAGCTCATGCATATTTCCCTTAGGCCTTCTTTAAGCTTTTGGTCACTTTATTGTTGTCGTTGTGCGCCATCGAGTCAATTCTGACTCACAGCGACCCTATATGACAGAGTAGAGCTGCTCCATAAAGATTCCTAGGCTGAAATCTTTTCAGGAACAGATTGCCAGGTCTTTTCTCTGATGGAGCAGCTGACCCCTTATTTAGACCCAGTATGGAGAGAAACAAGGGGCCTTGGTGGTCCAGTGATTAAAGCACTTGGCTGCTAACCGAAAGGTCGGCAGTTTGAACCAACCAGTAGCTCTGCAGGAGAAGTATGTGGCAGTCTGCTTTTCTAAAGATTTACAGCATTGTAATACCCTATGGGGCAGTTCTACTCCATCCTATAGGATTGCTATGAGTCGGAATCGACTCAAAGGCTGTGGATTTTTTCGGGGTGAAGAGAAACAAGGCATACACTCAGCTGGTCGGAAACATTTGTTTGTGAATTGAGGGTGTTGAGGAAGGACAGTTATTTAACCTTTCAACAAACCATAACTGTAATTACTCTTATTAGTCAGTGCTCATGATGCCATTCTCCTTTTAACTAGGCAAGAACTAAACCTCACTTCTTCCTGAATGGATAATTGTCACCTTGACTGAGTATGTAAAGTGACTTAAAGGATAAAGGACTTTGCCATGCAGGACAAAATTCTCTAGTCCCTTTTTGGCTTTCAGTTGTCCCTGCCTCTGAGAAGTGAGGTCTAAAATCAGCTAAGAGTCTGCTCATCTCTATAATGCTAGAAAGTAGAAGCAGTATGGAAGACATTTTGTTTCATCTCTTTTTTAACTTCTTTAAAAATATTTCTGGAAAGGTGGCTAATAATAAGATAGGTAGGTGGCTGGCAGGGAGTTAACAGAAATGTTCAGAATAACTGTGAGTACAATCACATTTAAAAATAGAGAGAAGAGGCCAGGAACAAAACCCCACTAACTCAGTATACCTCGTTCAGACATAGCTAATGTCCCTATTTAGCATCTTCGAGTTTCTCACACTTCCTTCACAAATCTAAGAATGAGCCTCTAGCACTGTAAAGCCTGCCAAATTCAAGGACATGAGAATGTGAATTATCAAACAAACTGGGGACGAAAGGTGCTGAAATCATCTTTTTAGAATATTGCCAAAAAGCAGCTTGAGTTTCTAGGGTGCTAATTGCTGAAATATGTTTCAGCTTCCGAAATCATTCTGAGCTTATGACCCACTAACCAAAATGTAAGAAGGATATTGTACAAGTATTAAAAAGAATGGTAGTAAGAGGGAGTAGGAGAAAGAAATGTTTAGCCCAGGGCCTCCCTGGAAAGCCACATTAAATGAAGTATATTTTATATATAGGAGTCCCTGGGTGATGTAAACTGTTAAGTGCTTGACCACTAGCCAAAAGGTTGGCAGTTAGAAGCCACCCAGAGGTGCCTAAGAAAACAGACCTGATGATCTGCTTCCAAAAGGTTACAGTCTTGAAAACCCTATGGAGCAGCTCTATTCTGCACACATGGGGTCATCATGAGTGGACTCAACTCGATATCAACTATCAATAACAACAACAATCTTTTATATGGGCCATATGGCTATGCAATGAGATTTGACCACTAAAGTAACTCAGTCCTTTATTCATTTCCTCAGCCAGCCAATGCCTTTTCTGAACTGGGGTAGGTTAGCCATGATTTTGGAAAATGAGGCAATGTAGAAAGCTATTTTGAATTCACTCTCCTTTTCACTGTATTTCTTATTTAACTTTTCAAAAATGTTATTTATGCCTAATACTTCATTTCAGCCCCACAATAATTAGTAAGAGCAAGTAAAAGTCTCCATGTTTTTCTGTAGATGAAACTGAGCAACCCAGAGCCAGAATAAGTCACCTTAAAATTGTATTGCTTGCTAGGGGCAGAACTAGGGATGGGCTGATATCTCTGGCACCTCTGCTGTTGTTGTTCTTAGGTGTCATTGACTCAGTTTGACTCATAGTGACCCTGTGTACAACAGTACAAAACACTGCCCAGTCCTGCAGCATCCTCAAAATCATTGTTATGCTTGAGCCCATTATTGCAGCCGCTTTGTCAATCCATTTCATTGAAGGTCTTCCTTTTTTTCCCTGACCCTTTACTTTACCAAGCATGATGTCCTACTCCAGGGACTGGTCCCTTCTGATAACATATCCAAAGTACTTGAGAAAAAAATGTCACCATCCTCCCTTCCAAGAAGCACTCTGACTGTACTTCTCCCAAGACATACTAGTTTTTTCTTCTGGCAGTGCGTGGTATATTCAATACTCTTCACCAACACCATAATTCAAAGGCATCAATTCTTCTTCCATCTTAGTCATTGTCTATCTTTCACATCCATATGAGGCAATTGAAAATACCATGGCTTGGGTCAGTCACACCTTAGTCCTCAAGGTGACATCTTCGCTTTTCAACACTTGAAAGGGCTCTTTCGCAGCAGATTTGAACAATTTAATACATTGTTTGATTTCTTGACTGCTGCTTCCATGAGCATTGGTTGTGAATCCAAGGAAAATGAAATCCTCGACAACTTCAATCTTTTCTCCATTTATCCTGATGTTGTTTATTGGTCCAGTTGTGAGGATTTTTGTTTCCTTTATGTTGAGGTATAATCCATACTGAAGGCTGTGGCCTTTGATCTTCATCAGTAAGTGCTTCAAGTCCTCTTCACCTTCAGCAAGCAAGGTTGTGTCATCTGCATGTCACAGATTGTTAATGAGTCTTCCTCCAATCCTGATGCTGTGTTCTTCTTCATATAGTCCAGTTTCTCAGATTATTTGCTCAGCATACAGATTGAATAAATATGGTGAAAAATACAACTCTGATGCACACCTTTCCTTATTTTGAACCACGCAGTATCCCCTTGTTCTGTTTGAATGACTGCCTCTTGGTCTGTGTACAGGTTCCTCATGAGCACAATGAAGAGTTCTGGAATTCCCATTCTTTGCAGTGCTATCCATAATTTATTATGATCCACAGAGTCGAATGCCTTTGCATAGTCAATAAAACACAAGTAAGTGTCTTTCTGGTGTTCTCTGCTTTCAGCCAAGATCCATCTGACATCAGCAATTATATCCCTAGTTCCATGTCCTCTTCTGAATCTGACTTGAATTTTTGCAGTTCCCTGTCTATGTACTGCTGCAACCATTTTTGAATGATCTTTGGCAAAATTTTACTTGTGTATTATATTAATGATATTGTTCTATAATTTCTGCATTCTCTTGTATCACCTTTCTTTGGAATGGGCACAAATATGGATCTCTTCCAGTCAGTTGCCAGGTAGCTGTCTTACAAATTTCTTGACATAGACGAGTGAGCACCTCCAGTGCTGCATCTGTTTGTTGAAACATCTTAATTGGTATTCCATGAATTCCTGGAGCCTTGTTTGTCACCAATGCCTTCAGTGCAGCTTGGACTTCTTCCTTCAGTACCATTGGTTCTTGATCACATGCTACCTCCTGAAATGCTTGAATGCTGACTAATTTTTTTTGGTACCGTGACTCTGTGTATTCCTTCCATCTTCTTTTGATGCTTCCAGAGTCTTTCAGTATTTTCCCCTGCTGTGAGAATATTTCACTGCACTACAGTCTTACTAGCTTTTCAAGTCCCTGAAATATGTTATAAAAGGGACTTACAGAAGTCTGTTTTGATATTTTCAAAAGAACTCTTTAGCTAATTTTTTTTTTTTTCTGAAGCAGTTTATTAGATAGCTGTGTGAGAAAACACATAAGGGTTCTTTTCAGCATTATGAGTTTAATATCACGGAGGGATTAGAAGACTGAAGCTGTCTAGAGTCACTGTAAATGCATACCAGGTACTCACTAAATATATGAATAATGGTCAGTTGAGAGGATATAAATTCAAACGTAACCAATGAAAATATATTTAAATGCCTTAAAACTGTTTAAGTTACTGGAGAAGTTGCACCTTTTGTCTTAATGTCGTCATCTTTCACATATTGACATCTGTTTCCCTATTTTCAGTGTTTTAGCTTTGATTTATTTTTGTGACTACCCTATCTGGGTTGATACCTGGTTGCTGTGTCCTGTGTTCTAGTCTTGGGTTGTTATCTGATGTTACTGATTTTCTAACCAGAGGACTCCTTTAGTATTTCTTGTAATTTTGGTTTGGTTTTTGCAAATTTCCTAAACTTCTGTTTATCTGGAAATGCCCTAATTTAGCCATCATATTTGAGAGACAGTTTTGCTGGATATATAATTCTTGGCTGGCAGTTTTTTTCCTTCAAGACTTTATATATGTCATCTCATTGCCTTCTTGCCTGCATGGTTTCTGCTGAGTAGTCTGAGCTTGTTCTTACTGACTCTCCTTTGTAGATGACTTTTTGTTTATCCCTAGCTGTTCTGAAAATTCTCTCTTTATCTTCAGTTTTGGCAAGTTTAATTATAACATGTCTTGGTGACTTTCTTTTGGGATCTACCTTATGTGGGGTTTGACGAGCATCTTGGATAGATATCTTGTCATCTTTCACTATATCAGGGAAGTTTTCTGCCAACAAATCTTCAACAATTCTCTCTGTATTTTCTGTTATCCCCCGGTTCTGGTACTCCAATCACTCGTAGGTTATTTCCCTTGATACAGTCTCACATAATTCTTAGGGTTTCTTCATTTTTTAAAGTCCTTTTATCTGATTTTTCCTCAAATAAATTGGTGCCAAGTGCTTTATCTTCAATTCACTAATTCTGACTTCCATTGCCTCAGTTCTGCTCCTATGACTTTCTATTGAGTTGTCTAATTCTGAAATTTTGTTAATCTTCTCGATTTCTGATTGCTATCTCTCTACGGATTCTTGCAGCCTGTTAGATTTGTCATTATGCTCTTGTCTAATCTTTTTAATTTCCTCTATTTCATGTTCTGCCTTTTGCTTAATTTCCTTCCTAATTTCTTGAAGAGTTCCGGATATTAATCTTTTGTATTCTACCTCTGACAATTACAAGAAATTTTCCACTTCTGGAAAATTTCTAGGTTCTTTATTTTGGGAGTTTGCTGAAACCATCATGGATTGCCTCTTTATGTGCTTTGATATTGACTGTTGTCTCTGATCCATCAATAAGTTATTACATTTATTTATTTTATGTTTCCTTACTGTGCCCTAGATTCTTGTTTTGTTTTGATATGCCCAAATAGGCTGCTTGTATGTGCTAGTTTAATTATTGGCAACTTTGAAGCTCTAATGTCCTGTCACCAGGTGGTTAGATCTGTTAGTAGGTATGTGAGCTCAAGAGTCCGCCCACCCCTCCTGTATGGATTCAGCTCAGGTGGCCAGGTAGATAGCCAGCAAGTGTGTGGTGTAGGCTCTCACTTACAGTCCTAATCAGGCATGGGTGATTGGTGTAGGCACAGGCATCTGGCTGAAGCAGAGGGACACACTCTGAGCAAGGCAGGGGGCTGACGGCCACCCCCAAGTGTCCAGGAGGAAGGCACGTCCTTGTTCCCTAGAGCACGAAGGTGGATCGGTTTTGCAGCCGGACTATGAGCACCGAAAGCTGTTGGCTGTAAGGACTGGGGGGCACCTCTTCTTCTTGGGCTGCTATCCCACGTGGCTAAGTGGCATGGGTGGAGCCACCAGTCCTCAGGTCCCTGATGTGGGAAGGTGAAGACCCTGCTTAATAGGCAGAGCATTGTCAAATGTCAAGAACCTGCCACTTCACAGCTGAAACAGTTGAAGTTAGAGTTCCGGTATATACCCTGTTGTACTGCAGTAATGAGGGCCTAGGCTGTTGAAATGGGCCCACACAAATCTCTGCAGGGGGAAAGGCACTCAAAGTCCATGGATCCCTTATGCCTATGCCTAGGCAAAGGACCTGTGCCTACCCTGGGTTCCTGGCTTAGGGGAGCCAACAGTTTATTTTTTTCCCGTTTGTTAATTTATTCACTCTCCAAGGCTGGGAGAATGGCTCAGGGTGTGTGATGGATCCTACTTCTAGCCAAGGGGACTCAGCAATTGCTGAAGCCAGTCTGGGACCCATTGCAGAGCAGGGAGCAGGGAGGTAAATGGGAGAGAGGTTTTTCCCTAAGTGGGATGCTTTTGATCCGCATGGTAGGCAGTATGCAAGTACTTACCTTTCGCAGATCTAGGGCTGCTTCTCACTGGTTCTGGGTGTCCGAGTAGACTCTTTGCAACTGGGTTTCTCCTAGTGTGGAATACACCTCCCGAGCACCACTGCTTGCCTGCCTCACCATTCACCCATGAGCTGATCAGGCCTGAAGGGCTCAGGCTCTTGCTGGGTCAGGTCTGGAAACTCCTTGCTGCTTCTGAACGGTCTCTTCCTCCCCCTGCCACTTGGTCCAGTTCCTCTACTTTGCCTTAGGTGTTCAGGGCTCCCAGATTGTCATATATAATTGATTCACTTGTTTTTTTGGGTCTTTGTTGTAAGAGGGTCCACTGGAAGTGTCTGACTACTCCACCGTCTTGGCCCCGCCTCTCCAAGAAGTCACACCATTTTATGTAATATTTTTGCTTAACATTTTTTTTTTCCATTTCTGGAGCACTTTCACACACAAGGTCTGTACGTGAGCTTCACTATGAAAAATAATTTTTTCAAAAACACAACTTTAAAAATAATTAGTTAAAATTGATTGTTACACAGCAAGAGTAAGCCAATATATCTGTTTAATTATATAAGAGGAGAGGAAAATAAAGTCGTTTCACATATGCAAAGATTAAGAGAGCTTGTCAATCACATACCCTCACCAAAATGACTATTAAATAGAAGAATGTATTTCAGAAGGGAAAAGAAAAAAAGTGAGACCAACAAACTAAGATATAAGAAACAATGAGCACAGAAATTCATAAAATATTGGTAAATTTAACACTCAGTGTGTGTTTTTAAAGGCAAAATTAAATTCTAAAATATTAGAACAAATGGATTGTCAGGTGTTCAGTTGGTACAGTACATTGAGTTTTGTTTTGTATTCAGAAGGAGAATAAAAATAATGAATAAGGTTGACTTTGCTGGGCAAGTTTTAAATGAGTAAGTTGAAATTTAAGAAAAAAGCAATAAAAGCGGTGTCTTATAGAGCTTCCAAATAAACAGATGACTAAAAAGGGAGAGGATTATGAAAATTTATTAGATATTAAAGAAAAAACAAAAGATATTAAAAAAAATAGAATCAAGCCAAAGGGTAGTA
This sequence comes from Dugong dugon, assembly GCA_030035585.1. Taxonomy (NCBI): domain Eukaryota; kingdom Metazoa; phylum Chordata; class Mammalia; order Sirenia; family Dugongidae; genus Dugong; species Dugong dugon. The sequence goes on from CM057461.1 coordinate 125,761,996, forward strand.
AAGAAAACACAAAGTTACATTATAGAAGTAAGTCTAAAACCTTTCAAAAACATTAAATGAACTCTTAAAAGTCTGACCACGTGATTGATTGCCAATTTACCATGCTCAGCCTCCCTAGTTAACAAGGAAATGCACGTAAATCCACAAAAATAATAACATAATAAAACCACAGTAACCCCCATACAAACACACTCATCACATAGGCAAAACTGTTTAAATTCAAAGATATGTGTTGAAAAAGATGAGGGGAAATTGGGACCTCTTTCACACTGCTCATGAAAGCATCTAGTCAATTAGTTTAGGGACCAATTGGAAATACCTTGTAAAATTGTTGATTCATCAATTCCACTTCTCAGACTAAACTGAAGAGAAACTCTAGCATATATAGGCAATACTGTATATTGTTGCCACATTGTTAATAAAAGCAAAAAATTTAAATAACAAATATACATCAAGAGGAAAATGGGTAAATATTTTCCTTTCATTTATGTAATATAACATTATACAGCAGTTGAAATGAATGGACTGGGTGCTACATGTATCATTTTGATTAAAGCACAAAAATTTCACACTTTTTAAAAATAGTAGTAAGAGCTGAAGGAAGTCACAATAGTCATGATTAGTAAGTATTAACTTACTCTTTTCTACCAAAAGTCCAAAACTAATTTTAAACAAGAGATATCTACAGTGTCTCTTATTGATTAAAATATTTATACTTTAAACATTGAGTACATGCAAGATCCTACGTGAGGCACCAGAAATATAACAACAAACAGGAAAGACAATTCTCACCTTTATAAAGTCTAGCAATATTTGAATGAAAATGTATTCTTTAGAACAGTTGTTTTGAACATTTGGGCATCACAGCTCCTTTGAAAACTCATTCATTCATTTAATAACTATTATATCTCTATCAAGAAGCCCTGGTGGTGCAATGGTTAAAAGCTCGGCTGGTAAATGAAAGGTCAAAGGTTCAAACCCACCCAGCAGCTCCACGGGAGAAAGACCTGGCAATCTGCTGCTGTAATGATTACAGCCTAGAAAACCCTATGGGACAGTTCTATTCTCTCATATGGGTGTGCTATCAGTTGAAAATCGACTCAATGACACCTAACAACAACAATATTCCTATTGTGTTGGTGGTTCAGTGGTAGAATTCCTTTCCTCCATGTGAGAGACCTGGGTTTGATTCCCAGCCAATGAAACGTATGAACAGCCACCATCCATCAGGGGAGATTTGCACGTTTATGGCGCTGAACAGGTTTCAATGGAAATTCCAGACTAAGATGGACTACGAAAAGAAGTCTGGTGATCTACTTTCGAAAAATCAGCTAATGAAAACCCTATGGGTCACAATGATTCAATCTCATTGTGCACGGAGTCACCGTGAGTCAGGGACAGCTAACAACAACAACAGCAACATATTCCTATCAAGTACTAGGCACTGTTCTGGGTTTTTGTGATACAAAGGTGAATAGCAACTCATTATAGTAAAAATAATAATAATAAGAAAAACTGAAGAAAAAATTCAATCTTCCAGTGCAATTTTGAAGGATTCTATGAGCAAAATGGAGCCTAGATGGTGCAGTGGTTAAGAGCTGGTTGCTAACCAAAAAGGTCAGCACTTTAAATCTAACAGCTGTTCCTTGGAAACCCTATGGGGCAGTTCTATTATGAGTCTGAAATGACTTGATGACAATTGGTCTAGTTGTTTTGTTTTGTTTTGTTTTTTTGTATGGCCAAAATATTGAACAACAGAGGAAACATCAAAAGAAGGTGGAAGGAATACTCAGTCACTGTACCGAAAAGAATTGGTTGACATTCAGCCATTTCAGGCGGTAGCATATGATCAAGAGCCAATGGTACTGAAGGAAGAAGTCCAAGATGCACTGAAAGCATCAGTGAAAAACATGCCTCCAAGAATTAATGGAATACCAATTGAGATATTTCAACAAATGGATGCAGCGCTGGAGGTGGTCACTTATCTATGCCAAGAAATTTGGAAGACGGCTACCTGGCCAACTGACTGGAAGAGATCCATATTTGTGCCCATTTCAAAGAAAAGTAATACAAGAGAATGCAGAAATTATCAAACAATATCATTAATATCACACACAAGTAAAATTTTGCTGAAGATCATTCAAAAGCAGTTGCAGCAGTACATAGACAGGGAGCTGCCAGAAGTTCAGGACGGATTCAGAAAAGGACATGGAGCAAGGAATATCATTGCTGATGAGAGATGGATCTTGGCTGAAAGCAGAGAATTCCAAAAAGATATTTACCTCTGTTTTATTGACTATGCAAAGGCATTCAACTGTGTGGATCATAATAAATTATGGACAACATTGAGAAGAATGGAAATTCCAGAACACTTTATTGTGCTCACAAGGAACCTGTACATAGACCAAGAGGCAGTCATTCAAACAGAACAAGGGGATACTGTGAGGTTTAAAATTAGGAAAGGTGTGCATCAGGGTTGTATCCTTTCACCATATTTATTCAGTCAGTATGCTGAACAAATAATCTGAGAAGCTGGAGTATATGAAGAAGAACACAGCATTAGGATTGGGGAGGAAGACTCATTAACAATCTGTGATATGCAGATGACACAACCTTGCTTGCTGAAGGTGAAGAGGACTTGAAGCACTTACTGTTGAAGATCAAAGACAACAGCCTTCAGCATGGATTATACCTTAAAGGAAATAAAAATCCTCACAGCTGGACCAATAAGCAACATCAAGATAATTGGAGAAAATATTGAAGTTGCCAAGGATTTCATTTTACTTGCATTTGCAACCAATGCTCATGGAAGCAGCAGTCAGGAAATCAACTGATGTATTATGTTGTTCAAATCTGCTGTGAAAGACCTCTTTAAAGTGTTGAAAAGTAAAGATGTCAGTTCGAGGACTAAGGTGTGCCTGACCCAAGCCATGGTATTTTCAATTTTCTCATATGGATATGAAAGCTGGACAATGAATAAGGAAGACAGAAGAAGAGTTGACGCCTTTGAGTTATAGTGTTGGCGAAGAATATTGAATACACCATGCACTGCCAGAAGAACAAACAAATCTGTCTTGGAAGAAGTACAGCTAGAGTGCTCCTTGGAAGGAAGGATGGCAAGACTTATTCTCATGTACTTTGGACATGTTATCAGGAGGGACCAGTCCCTGGAGTAGGACACCATGCTTGGTAAGGTAGAGAATCAGCAAAAAAGAGGAAGAATCTCTAGGAGATGGATTGACACGGTGGCTTTAACAATGCACTCAAATATAGCAACAATTGTAAGGATTGCACAGTACTGGGCAGTATTTCATTCTGTTGCATGTAGGGTCACTATGAGTTGGAACTGACTTAAAGGCACCTAACAAAACAAAACAACAATAATAACTAACATTTAATAAGTGCTTACCACTTAAGAGGCACTAAATACTTTACATGTGTCAATGTATTTAATTCTGCCTACTGTAAGAGAAAAATATTATTATTATTCCCATTTTATAGGTGTTTCATCTCATTTTTATTTCTCATAGCCAGCTGTGTATTTCAAGAATTGTCTGAAGCAACCATCCTCCTGAAGTGTAGGGGAGAGAGTTAGGAAAAACCTTCAACCCCTCCCTACACTCTGCCTCTCTTCTCTGAATTTTTGGTTTGGTTTGGTTTTTCGCCCTAGCAGATCTTTCTTCTTTTACTGAGCAGAAAGACCAAAGAGCTCAGAAAATATTCTTGCTAAATGCACTTCTTTTTCTATACATATACCAGAGGCCTGATGCTATGATACCTTAGTTGATTTCAATTAGACCCTTAAGCTAAGGGTGATACATGATGCAATACAGTATATTCTTTAGAGCACAATTAGAGCCACCGTATTATTACAGGTAGAGGAAGTTTCCTTATTTCAAAAAATGGCTACAGAATTGTTTTACACAGAGAACTAATTTTGTTTTATCATGCAGCAAGACGATACAAGGGGATAATAGTTATCTTAGTTTGGGTTAAGTTCCAAGAATAGGTGCCACCCATGCCCACATTTTAAAGCAAAATGCTAGATCCTTAAGCATGACCTACAGAGGAATTGCTTCGAAGCAAACATGGCCGCTGTGAGCTGAACCCCCACTTTAAGTCCTCAAAGGTTGTTAGAAGAGTTGGAAGAATGACACTGAAAACTGCAGGGACGGTTTCTTTGAAGACAGTTACTGTGCATTTCTCTCCTCCTGCCATCACGGTGGAAGAGAGAGGGGCCTCTCCTTCACCTTAAGCTAGAGAAGAAGGGCTTGGAGCTCACTGTACACGGAGCTCGACGCTTGACTAGTGTTTCAAGACCTTCACCTAAAGAAAAAAAAAAACCTTTCCTAAAGGTGAAAGATTGTGGCTGGCTAGCTGCTCAGATAGCAGAGCAAGATTAAGAGGTTACTGAGAAAGTCTCACATATAGGGATGAGAGAGGGGTTCTCATGGCCACATGTGAATGTCAAGGGAGAGAGAGACATCTTGGACTCAACTTACAAGGGACTTTTCCCAAATTTAGTCTTGATGAGACACTAACAGAGAACAGAGTCCATGTAAAATGGACTGTAGGAAACTAGGGACTGGTAGAGAGTAATAAGCTAGACAAATCCTTTGCCTGAATTAAAGGAACAGTATGGGTCAGGGGTCTCCAGAACTGAAGGCTTATCTAAAGAACTCGTGAACACACCCAAAAAGAAAACAAATGAGTCAAATTTAAAATGTCTGCTATCTCAGATACAACCAACACCAAATAATTTCTGGTTCTAATCAAGGCCAATCTTTCCCATCCTTTACCTCTTCTCCCTCCCTGCCACATTCAACACTGAAAGGGCCAGACTTGCTGCCCAGTAGGAGAATGAAAAGGAAGACAGTGAGGTGTGGGATCAAAAAAAGGTAATGCTCTAGGCTTTCTGCTTGTAGTAAGACCTCAACTGGGACTGAGGAGAAGCTTTAATTTAAAATGTGTTGATCGTTTAAAGCTCAGGCCACTTTAATTTCTGAAGTGAGTCTATTTTTTGTGATCAAAAAAGTTTATGATATTAAAGTAATCAGAAAAGTCATGGAATCTCTGTTAGATTTCACCTAGGAACAGAGAAGATCAGCCCACAGAGAGGGTTAGAGTGAGCAGTGGGAAGGTTGTCATCAGGGAGAGAGAAAATAAATTGTTTCCTTATTTCCCTCTCGAGTCTTGCTTATTCAATCAACTGACTGTTCATTTGTTTGGCAGGCTTACTTCGAGGGGAGTGGTGAGTAAGATTTCAGGCGTAGGAGTCTATGGTGGCCTACAGAGAAAAAGCAGCTAGTAGTAGGAAAGTTTCAGCAATTTTAAGGACAGGGATATCTAGGATTTAATTTCCTGTTACTCATACTATTGTACTATGATGTAACACCCGTTCACTATACCCAGACATTCAGTAAAGCTCTTGTGCTTCTGCAATCTCATTTTCCTGACTGTTTTAGGGAATTACAGACAGGTTTTCGATATACCTTCAGGTGGACACCAGGTGGGGAAAAGAGATCAGCGGCAAGAGGTGAGTTATAAGCAACGTTTAGAATTCAGTAAAAGCAAGAAATTAGAGCATGAGGTCAGTAGAAAACTGAAGACTAAGAAAATTCCTACTTTTAAAAATTCTTATTAATAGAGTAGCTGCCAGATTTTCTACAAGCATTGGATAAGAGCTTAAGCACTTTTATTTATAAACTAAAGACTGAGCTCAGAAAAGTGGAAAATTGAGGCATATCCCTACGATTGCCACCTCTATTCTATATGTGGAAAAAGACTTAAAACAATTATTAGCAAATAGATAAATAGGCACAGATTTTGACAAACCACTTTCTAAATGAAATGTAGGTTAATTACTGAAGGGCACATATGTCCAATTGACATCTTATGCTATTTAACATTTATTCCATCTGCAGAAGAAAATCAAGGCAGAATCCTTGGGTGATAAGGTGCTTATTTATTTCTCCTCATGTCTTTGATAGTGTTTTAGTTGCTGTGTAATTTTCATGAGACTCAGATGCTAAGTGAAGTTAGTTCTCAAGTGTCACTCTTGGCAACTGAGATATTCCTTTTATAAAAATATCCACTGAGCTTTGCCACTTAGACTGAAGTGTGTGTCCACATATCTGCTATAATGCGAATATGTTTTCGTTCCTTCTGACTCACAGATCCTTCAGTCAACAAAAGTGCTTTACAGATGAGCAATTCAAGACCGCAGAATCAAAGGTGGTATGTAAAGCTGTCTTTCTCCAAGGACCACAGACCATCTTACCTTGAGAAACTAGTAACCCAGTTGTGGCTATTTATCTACAGATCCCCACAGAATTGTGCACAGAATTATGCATTGTCATTTTCATTCTTTGAGAAGAATGTTCCCTGGAGGCTGAGGATAGCACCAAATTAGCCTAGAATTTACTTCATTAGTCACTGATTCTTTGGACAACCACCTAATACAATATCTACAAAATGCCAGGGAACAATGTCTTTTGGGGGATATTACAAGACTCTACATTGATAAACTAGAAGATGCCTGAGTTGAAGGCGAACTAATTCTGGCCGCTTTTGTTGATGACTATGTTCATTAATAAATTTTTTAAACCATAGTTTTTCGACTCAGATCTCTTTTGGTAGTGTCTGCTATTTTTTTAATTCAGTTTTTAAAATTTCATTGTGGTGAAAATATACATAACAAAAAATACACCATCTCAACAATTTCTAGATGGATGTACAATTCGGTGACATCGATTACATTCTTCAATTTGTGCAACCATTCTTGAGATCTTTTTCCAAATCATTCTACCACCATTAACATAAATTCAGTGCCCCATGAACAAAAACCCCCCTTATCCCCTCCATCTCATCCACAGTAATCATAGTAATAACCTTTGGTTTCTATGTATTTGCTTATTTCACGTAAGTGAAATCATACAATATTTTCCTTTTGCAACTTATTTTGCTCAGCATGGTGTTTTCAAGGTTCATCCATGTTGTGGCTTGCATCAGAACTTCATTTCTCTTTAAGGCCGAGTAGTATTCCTTTTTGTAGGTATACCACATTTTGTGGTATTCATTCTTCTGTTAATGGACATTTTGGTTGTTCCCACCTTTGGACTATTTTGAAAAGTGCTGCAATAAACAATGGTATACAGGTTTCTGTCTGTTTTCCTGCCTTCATTTCTTCTGGGTATACACCTAGGATTGGGACTGCTGGATTATATGGTAGTTCTATGTTCAACTTTTTGAAGAACCACCCAACTGGTTTCCACAGCAGCTGTACCATTTTACATTCCCACCAGAAATGGATGAGGGTTCTAATTTATCCACTACCTCACCAACAAACCTGTTGTTTTTTGTTGTTTTGATCATTTCCATTCTAATAGTGGTGAGGTGGTCTCTCATTGTCATTTTTATTGGCATCTCCCTAATGATATCTTTTCATGTGTTTGTTGGCCATTCAAGTATCCTCTTTGGTGAAGTGTCTGTTCAAGTCCTCTGCCCATTTTTTGATTGGATTGTTTGCCTTTTTGCTGTTAAGTTGTAGAAGTTTTATATATACTTTGGGTATTATACCCTTATCAGATATATGGTTCCCAAAAATATTTTCCCTATCTGTAGGGTATCTCTTCAGTTTGTTGATAAAGTCATTTGGAGAACAAAAGTATTTGATTTCTATGAGATCTCTTCTATCTATTTTGTCTTTTGCTGCTCATGCTTTTGTTGTGTACTGTCTGTGATATTTAATAATAAAGGTAATTTCAAAGCAGAAGTCTATATAACCTTCCACTAGCTCAGTATTTACAGTTATGGCCAAGCAATCACATGGTGGTATTTTTGTGCCTCACAATATTTTAATGATTTTTCTATACTTGAGCAGACTAAAGTGGCACTTATGAACGGATGTGTTTTTACATTTTCCTCATGGCATTTGTATGGCAAGTCTGAAACCTTAAAGGAATTCAGAAAGTTGGCAGACTGCAAAAGCTATAACAATTCTGAATGGATGGCAATGTCCAGAAATGTGCTTGTAAATGTCAGGAAGTCTCCCAGACAAGTCTGGACTCAGGATTTTGGCTTGAATGTTGTAATGGTTAAGACTGTGTGTCAGCTTGGCTGAGCCATGATTCTCAGTGGTTTGGCAGTCTTATGATGTTGTGATCACCCCCATGATGGATCTGCTGTGAATAGCCAATCAGTTGAAAGGGAGTTTCCTTGGGCATGTGGCCTGTATTGAATATTAGTGGACATTCTGGCAAATCTCATGGCTTTTGCTTGCTCTGGGTCCTGCAGCTGGTTCCTGTTTGTCTGACTTCCGATTCTTGGGACTTGAGCTAGCAGCTTACCTGTAGTCTTGCCTGCCAGTCATGGAATTTGATGATTTTCACAGCCTGTGAGTAACATCCCTGCTCTTTGACCTGTCAGTCTGGGGTTCACCAGTCCCTGTGGCTACATGAATCAGGAGAAGCCTCCAGCCTGACCCCTGGACTTGGAACTTTCCAGTCTGTACAACCACGTGAGCCATTTCCTTGATATAAATCTCTCTATATATATATTTATATGCCTTACTGCTTTTGCTTCTCTAGAGAACCCAGCCTAAGACATTTGGTACCAGGAGTACCCAATTATGTCTTAGTTATCTAGTGCTGCTATAACAGAAATACTACAAGTGGATGGCTTTAACAAACAGAAGTTTATTCTCTTACAGTTTAGGAGACTAGAAGTCCGAACACAGGGCGCTAGCTCCAGGGGAAGGCTTACTCTCTCTGTCGGCTCGGTGGGGAGGCCCTTGTCATCAGTTTTCCCCCAGTCAAGGAGCTTCTCAGCTCAGGGACCCCAGGTCCAAAGGACGTGCTATGCTCCTGGTGCTTCTTTCTTGGTGATATGATGTCTCCATGCCTCTCTGCTTGCTTCTCTCTTTTATATCTCAAAAGTGATTGGCTTAAAACACAATCCAATCTCGTTGATTGAGTCCTGCCTCATTAACTGCCTCTAATCCCACTTTATTAACATCTTAGAGGTAGGATTTACAAGACATAGAAAAATCACAGCAGAATGACAAAATGGTGGACAATTACACAATACTGAGAATCATGGTCTAGCCAAGTTGACATGTATTTTTGGGGGACATGATTCAATCCATGACAAGTGTCTAATCCCCAAGCAACATAGGCCATCAAGGAAACAACCTGCATTTTCAGACATAATAGTAAGGAAGAAGTTAGACTTGTGGCTGAGTACTCAGTTTCCTGCACTGCATGTCGAAAACGACCTCTCTTCAATTTAGAGGAGCGCTAGCCTAATTCAACAGGTCAAAGGTCCTAATTTCTAATTTGCTAAGCAATTTATCACATATTACCTACAGCCTCTCAAGTTAGATAAAATGCTGCCACTAAATCATGGCAGTAAAGGTAGACTTGGGAAAGTTTATGATGAACTCACTGGGAGGATTTTTTTTTTTTTTTAATTCTTAGCAATATATAATTTGCAACATAAGGTGTATACTCCATTACATAATTGTTTAAATAATTATTTTGTAAAAAATTATGTTAAAAAAAAAAGAACAGGGAAAAACCTAACAGATCTTTCCTGAAACAATTAAAATTATCTTAAAAGTTACTTAAAATTTAATTTCAGATTAGAAATCTCTTGGGTTATGCATAGAGGTATTTGGAAGTACTTAGAAATTTTGCACAAATTGTTCCGGATAGGAAGATGCTCTGAAATAACAGAATATTTGGCTATATTTAATAAACAGAAGATACTTCCTCTTCATTTGAACAGCATAAGGGGACAAAAGGCAGACAGAGAAAGAGTTATGTTCCTGCTGTTTGCTGAGCAAGAACAACTGACCCTTAAAGATTACCACCGTGGATTCATAAACTTGCCATGCCACTTATTAATTACTTAAATTTGATAAGTATCAGCTTTCTTATCAACAAAGGTGGTATAATAAAAGAAACAGTGCTAATAATTGTGACTACCTCATAATTGTGGAGATTAAATTATTATCACACTATCATTGTTATTTTTATTGTTGAACCCCAACAACAGTATTCGTGGTAAAGATGGTGATGTTTCAAAATCTTACAGCAACGTAGTGGGAGTCATCAAGTAGAAATAGTGAAAAATCATAAGAAGCTAGAAATTAGCTCTTTGTGATATGAGAACAAGCAATGAAGGCAAAGTATTAATTAGGAATCTTAGCAGAGATAGTATATGTATATATAAAATTTGTATTATGTATATAGCACTAAGCACTGCAAAAAAAAGGAAGACCTTCAACGAGATGGATTTACACAGTGGCTGCAACAGTGGGTTCAAGCATAACACTGATTGTGAGGATGATGCAGGACTGGGCAATGTTTCGTTCTGTTGTACACATAGAGTCACTAAGAGTCAGAAACAACTCGAGGGCACCGAACAACAACAACAAGCGCAGGGTGCCAGAGAGAAAGAGTATATTATTTTAAAATATTTACTCCTTTATTTAGCAGTTTTCTGTCATGCAATTTTCTACTCATATAACTACAAAAAAAGTTGTAATGGTAGAAACTAATCCATAGCTTAAAGTGTAGGTTAAGCCCTGAATCTCTCTGCACAAGCCGTGTAGTATAGTGACAGACCTGGATTCAAATTCCTGCTTGTCCACTTGCATAAGTTACTTCTGAGTCTGAGTTTTATCATCTGTAAAATGAGAAATCAAACAGCCACACTTGAGCTGTTTGAAGGATTAGATGAGATAGTATATGATATGTCTTAATAAATTAGGGGTTGAAACTCTTAAACTGGTTAATCGCAGAAACTCAATAAATGTTAGTAGTATTTGTTACTATCACTGCTATTGATATTATTACTATCAATAAGAACTTTACACAAAAACCAGCTTTACCATAATTAGGCATACAATTCTGAAGATTAAAACTATTTTCACAAATTCAGCTTATTTCAGTGGCAGTAAACATTCATGTATCCATTAAACAAATTTTACCGAGCATATACTATGTGCCAAACACACGACGATAAACAAAATGACTTGGTCCCTGCTCTCAGGGTGCTCTGAATCTAATGAAGAGATTTTAAAAAATGTAATTACGTATCTCCATCTATAAATATATGTAGATATATAGGTAGATATAGATGACAAATATACATATATAATATATACACACATGCATACATACATATATATATATGTAGTAGAGGTAAAGTGGGAGTATCTAACTCAAGATTGTAAGATAAAGCTAAGTTTGGATATTGTAGTAAGAGTTAAACAGGTGAAGAAGAGAATTTTTCCAGAAATAATGCTGAGAAGGCTCAGAAACCACATAGAATGTGATACATTCAAGTAAGAGAAAGAAGACAAGTGTGTTCAGATATGTAGCATGTGGAAAGGTGAGTGGTAATAAATGAGGCTAGAGAGATAATGTGGGGCCTGGTCATTCTAGGCCTTGCAAAGCTTGTTAAGGAAGTGAAACAGTACCTTAGGAATAACCCACAGGGAACAAACAGGGTTCATCGTTCAATCCCTATTGTCTATAAAACTCTTTCAGGAACACATTTCATTAATCTAGGGAAACTTACACAAAACCCAAAGCTTGGTACCTCCTTCCATGTGAAGGGGCAGTAACACACAGGTCACCAAAACTTGACACTTTTAAGCCTTTCAGCTCTGCAAAATACAATGTTTACTCAGAATTTTTTCTTTTAATATCAGGTTGTGCCAGTGGCTTTTCTAATGGGTTATTGGTACCCCCTGTCTCCTCAGATGGACGGTATCAGGAATAAGATGTTTTCTTTTGTGAGTTGGACTATCAACTGAACAAGACTGGAACTGTTCAATTGGAAGCCACTCAGAATGGTGACATCAAGCTTGATCACAAACAAATGCTGACCTCTGTCTTACTTCTAAAATGCCGCTTCCTTTCTCCACAGCCAATAAGGCATTATTTTTATTTCCTTCAGTAACCCATGATAGATTTCAGTGAGAAAAAGTAATTCTGTGGCAAATCCTACAGGCAAAGAATTGAAGAAAATGGGAGGTCTTGTCCATTAGCTCATTTTAAGCCCAGGATAAAAGAAACTGTGACTTTAAGAAGAAATAGAGAAACTGGATCAAACTCCTTCTGGATTTTAACTTTTAAAAAAATCCCACTTTCTGTTGATTCAGTTGCCCTTTGCTTTCACTCTTTGGAGTCTTCATTTTTTTACTGTCATTCTCCACACTGACCGCTTGTATTTCGTATTGTGAACTAAAATAATCACTGATTTTCACAGAGAAGAAAACAACTGTCACGATACCCCATTAACGTTCTTGACTAATCAGTAAAAGAGGAACACTTGGACTTTTAACTTTCTGAGATTTTATCTATTTATAGACCTACAGCATTTGTAAATATAGAATTTTCCAAATAATACAATTCAAATCTTATAAACTTTGCTCCTCGATATTCACACAAATCAGCTAATCTTATCTTTACTTGCCCCTTGATTTTGTTTTTTGAATTCCCTTAAACTTGCTTTTACATCTATTTAAAAAAACCCACCCATTGCCATTGAGTTGATTCCAACCCATAGTGACCCTACAGGACAGAGTAGAACTGCCCCATAGGGTTTTGAAGGAGCAGCTGGTGGATTTGAACTGCTGACCTTTTGGTTAGCAGCCAAGCTCTTAACCACTGTTACACCAGGGCTCCTTTATAGTTATTAGTCCTTTCAATCTCTTAAAGATTTTTCATAAATTGTTAATACTTCCCCTTAGGCTTTAGGTTCTGTTCCAGCAACCAGAGATTCAAATTAAGTCATGAAAGACTGTTAATTCAATAAGGGAAGTTTTCAGTCATAAAATAATGACAGGTCCCTACAGTACCATAAAATGTTACGTGTAGGCTTACTATCAATACCTGCACTGGCCAAACTCTATCTCTGCAGATGGACCTCCTTAACTAAAGATCTGTTCCCTAGCGTGTTAAGGGTGACTCAATGGTTTTTGTGACGCCTAAGGAAAAAAGGGGTAAATTCTGGAGAACAATACAGAGTCAGAACAAGGAAAAAGATTTTCTCTTTCTAAGTATCTCCTGCTTTGTAGTGGGCCTTACATTTTATTTATACCAGCAGTCCTCAGATTCCTTAAGCAACATGGCCTGTAGTAAATTTTCTCATTTGACGCAGTTCTAAAGCTAATTCTTTCAGTTCCCTTGCGAGTTTTTCTCTTTGGGTCTACTCTTTTTTATAAATAATAATAATAATGGTTTTATTGAACTTAATGAATGTAACAAAAAATGATTGTATTATTTTCAAAGGTTCATGAAGTGATAGAGTATATAATCCAACTAAGATTTTTTAAAAAAGGATAAATAAGGCACTACAATTCAGGTAGATTAACCTAACATGTTCAAGAGTATACTAACATAAATACAATTTTTAGATTATTAATTTGTGGTAGTTGATTGAATTCAGAATTGCCCATAAATTTAAAGTTTTTCAATGATGTTACAAAACCAAAGTAGCATTTAAAAAAATTACTTCAATTCTTCTTTAAGAATCTCTCTGGGTTTTTCCCTACTGCTTCTTATGGAACACATTTTATAAGTCTTTTTAAATTTACCAGATGTAATATATTTCACGTAAGTAAAACAACCTTGATGATTTTTAAATCTTCAAGACATGTACTGACTTAGACACACAAAAAATAAAGAAAGAAAAAAATGAAAAGGACAAGTGTTCCCTCACTACCCTTATGGCAGAGAAAAAGAGAAAGAGAGGAGAGTACAAGACAGAGGATAAGGGAAAGTGCATCGTTGCCATCGGCAACCACCATTCGATATTATCCATGAAGATGTTTTTAATATATTATGTGTCCAAATTACATTCTGACATATCTTGTATAGGAGTGACAATAAAAAATTTAAAAATTATTGAAGTTTTATTTTCTTCTTCTTCTTTTTTTTTTTTTTAAGTGAAATCTACTTGGGTACCATAAAGTAAGTGGTTCCTAGCTGTGTGAGTATCTTTTTGATGCTCTGGTTCTTGCGGGTTGATTTGGTGCGACTGCACATATTTTTTGTTAGCTACTGCTGTCATATGCACATTGTCAGAGGTAAGTTTAAATTGTTTGCCCCTGCAAAAGCTCCAGTAAAACAGGAGAAGCGAGTACGGGAAGAAAGAGGGGGAAGGGAAGCGAAAGAGCTAGAACTTTTTTGTATTTGTTTCCACTCAGAGTGTCCTAAATTAGGAGTAATGAAGTATACTGTACTTAGCCTTGGTTACAGCATTAAGAATAACTGCTATTTCCAATACATCACAGCTTGCATATATAAAGAGAGGTAGCTGTGACTTACCAAACTTAGGGAATTACTTAAGTCTTCATAGTCTGGAACATAAAGTAGCTGCATAAAAAAAGACGCACTGTCAAAAGCATACTCGAAATGCTAGTGAGGTCAGAGGATTCTGGGAACACAAAGAGACTGTAATTTACCAACACCCTGATTATATGCTTTCTTCCCACTTAAAGAAGCTATGTTTGCAGATAATTTTCTAAGTCTAAAACATTCATTCTCCTTCGGGTTCTCTAAGTTGGCCTTAGTCTTCCCAAAGTTATTTTGAAAAAATATTTCTAATCCTCTTTTCTCCTCGAGTTGCTTATGAAAAGGCCATCTGCTATATCCTCTACACGTGGAGAGTCCAGGCTGTGTTCATATTATTTTAGTATCAGTGACAAGGTGCATTACCACGTGACTTTGTATCATCTGTTAAGGTTTTTAATTAACCAGGAAGAGGAAAAGTTTAGGAAGTGCCCAATGAAATAGTAAAAAAAAATTGGAGAAACTAGGAGACAGCTTAGAATAAAATTATGTACCACACTTTATTTCACCTTTCCAAACCATGGCCACTAACCCTTAATCAGAACCCTTGGACCAAATGTCCTTCAGAAATCAGATTTCCCTTTCTCCCCCCCCCCCCCCCTTTATTTATTTATTTATTTATTTATTTTAGAAAGTAATATGGTGCATTCACTGCAAATTAGGGAACACTCACAGTGGATTCTAGGGCAACACCCTATAATCAAGCACACTGATAATACAGCAAGAAAATAGATGAATAATCACACTAGGTAAAGTAAAGAAAGATATAAATAACCATATGACTGCTCTGGTCATATTTTATTGTCAAATGAGTTATGAATTTTTTTTAATTAAAAAGTTTTTTTTTTGGCTCTCAGTGTTTTCTGGATACCAGATTATAGATAAGGGATTGTGGACTCATAGTTGTTTTTTCCTCTGACTATTTGGAAGGCAATCCTTCCATGGCAGTTGCAGATATTAATGCAACATTACTAAAAACTTAGCTTGATTCCTTAACTTTTATTTACTGACATCTTCAATTTGAAATGGGGTTATTTATTCAGAAAAAAAATATATTTTTTGATAAATCTTCAAGTGGCTTAAAGATTACAATACAGGTGTTAAAGCAGTTATTCTCTACTTCTACTGAAGGCAGGACTGATTGAAGTGACATAAGGCTTTAGGAGCTAGGACTGAAAAAAACATTGATTAACAACAGCATGATTTCTAGAATTATAAGACATGAAGAAAAATGGTCACATAGTTTAGGAGAATAGTCCTTTTCATAGAAAGAGAGGAAACAGACATTTGTCTATGTGGAATAGTTATATTTGATAGTTACACTTAAGGGAATGGGTACCACCTAAAATTATGTTTCTATGAATAACCTTAAATCATGTGTTCTGAAAGTTACAAACCCATTAGTCACTTCCTTAATACTGATGTTTCACCTGTTTTCTTAAATCACCCATGCCCACAATCCAGAAGGATCCATATCATATCTTAAATACAAAATGGTGGTTGGGTGGCTAGTCTAGTATTTTCACTTACGAATTTCTATATTTATCGACTTTACATGTGGTTAAAATGTCTTATTTAAGAAAAATATATCATTGACAATAACAGAGTAATTACACAGTCATTGCTTCAATCTGGCTATATAAATCATCATTGTGATTTAACCTACAGTAGTAATAAAAAGAAATGATATTGTTTTTGGTTCATTACTGCTGATCTAATAAAATGTAATGAATTAAGAAATTTCCTGAGTGAAACAGTCTCATAAAAATAACAATTTACTAATGGTGTTGTAACACCTAATGTGAATGAATAAAGGAAAAAAATAAGCATTTTTATAAAAGTCTATCTTTGAGAAAACATCTGCCACGCTTTTTGTTTCCCTTCTTCTAGTCTAAATGTATGTTTTAATTTCATCCATAGAAATCCTTACCAGAAACTATAATCTCAAAATTATTGCTTGTTCATATGAGAATTTTAATAAAAATTCTGGGAACTCATGAGTTTCTGGGTAGCTTATGTGAATTTAAGGAACAAGACATATTCCTTCTTCTGGGGATGCTTATATGCCAAGAACTAATTCTTGTTAATGAACCAGCACTTAATTGCAGAAAGAGAAGACTACACCTCCTCTCTTTGTGTTGTACTATGGAAGGGCCACTCCGACTTTCTTTCATTGGGTGACTGATTTCCAGACTGCTTTCTCCATCTCTCTTCACTTCCATCCTCCTTAGACTTCACCCCCCCCCTTTTGCACACACCCCCACAGTCACGGCATGAGCACATGGTTGCTCGTTCTGACACCAGAGATGAAGAAATTATTTAAAATTTACATTTCTCCATGGATTTTACTCTAAAACAAAATGATTTGAATTTCATTTAGTATAGTTGAAGCTCCTAATCCAATTATTATTTTCTTTGACAATAGAGAGTTCTTTTTTCTGATTATAAAAGTGATACATGTTAATCATGGGAGGAGAAAATAAACATCATTCAAAGTCTTATTTCTTACAAATAACCACATTTAACATTTGGCATATTTACACTCTTCTATGATACACAATCAGATATTAAAAAAAAATTAATTTTTTCCCTGTAACTACTCTTCGCTTACGACTCTGAGCCCCACCAAAAATGGCAGACAAAGAAATGTGACCTTGTTTCTCCCTCGAATCGGCTATCTCCCCTAGGGTTCTGTCATGGCTCCTGGGTCATACACAGCCTTAAGACGCCAAGGGTCCACTGGTTATTCTATCACTGATTCACACAAGATACTGCTTAAGAGTGATCAGGCCAAATTCATTGTTGGTGTGATCACTGAAAAGGTTATCGAGAGTGAGAATCATGTAAGATGACATATACATACCTAAAGCCATTTATTTTAACTTAAAACAAACAAAAGATATATACTTATTCAATAATATATTGACATGTCTACCACTAATGACTGCCCTGACAGGGAACACAGCAGAGAGTCCCTGATGGAGCAGGAGAAGGGTGGGGTGCAGAACTCAGATTCTAGTAAAAAGACCAAACTTAATGGTCTGACTGAGACTGGAGCAACCCCAGAAAGCATGGCACCCGGACTCTCTGTCAACCCAGAACTAAAATAATTCCCGAGGCCAACTCTTCAGACAAACATTAGACTGGACTGTGGGACATAAAATGATACTTCTGAAGAGTGTGCTTTTTTAGCTCAAGTTGACACATGAGACTAAATGGGCAGCTCCTGTCCGGAGGTGAGATAAGAAGGCAGAGAGGGTCAGGAGCTGGTTGAATGAACACGGGAAATCAGGGATGGAAAGGAGGAGCGTGCTGTCACAGTATAGGGAGAGCAATTAGGGTCACATAACAATGTATGTATAAATTTTTGTATGAGAGACTAACTGGCAATGTGAACTTTCACTTAAACTACAACAGTAAACTAATAATAATAATAATATATTGGCATGAGGTCAAGGTTTTTCCTTTGATTATGCCCCTCCTAAGGAGATTTTCATATCATCTTCCCCACGAGGTTTACATTTTCCTTACCAGAAACTATAGTCTGTATTGTAGAACTATAGTACTGGTGCCTTTAAACGAAGTGAAGACTTAAAGATGAATGTAATACGAGTGAGAATTCTTCTAAAATTTTACATTACTCCGTATCTTTTAACTGTGTATCACATGTGCATAATTCCATAGAAATTTGTTTTTAGAGACTCACCTTCATTTAATCTTTCCCAGCAATCAGCTTTGTTTTTTTAGAACAATGCTTTCTTTTCATGCTCTTATTTCATCAGTTTACATAAAATTTAGTTACAACAATAAGTTCAAGTGGCATAAAGAATTTGTTGAATAATTATGTAACCACTGTTGATAAGCAAACAGTTCAGCTGGTGAGAGTAGAAGTAGTGAGCCTAACAACCTAACTTTCCCTGTGTGGTAGAATTCAGTAAATGAAATTATGGAGGGAACAGTAGTATTGGGTTACATTTTTTCTTCTCTTTCTTCTTCTTTCTGTACTTTATGGATATTTCTCCATTGTCTTCTGTATTTGCCGTGGATTGAATCATGTTCCCCCAAAAATGTGTATGTCAATTTGGCTGGGCTATGATTCCCAGTGTTGTGTGGTTGTTCCCCATTTTGTGATTGTAATTTTATGTTAAAGAGGATTACAGTCAACCTTACTAAGGTCACATCCCTGATCCAATGTAAAGGGAATTTCCCTGGGGTGTGGCCTGCACCACCTTTTATCTTACAAGAGATAAAAGGAAAGGGAAGCAAGCAGAGAATTGTGGACCTCTTCATACCACCAAGAAAGCAGCTCCGGGAGTAGAGTGCGTCCTTCGGACCTGATGTTCCTGCGCTGAGATGCTCCTAGACCAAGGAAAGACTGATGACAAGGACCTTCCTCCACAGCTAACAAAGAAAGCCTTGCCCTGGAGCTGACACCCTGAATTTGGACTTGTAACCTGCTAGACTGTGAGAGAATAAATTTCTCTTTGTTGAAGCTATCCACTTGTGGTATTTCTGTTATAACAGCACTGGATGATCAAGACTGTTTTGTCTTGTCTGAAATCTGCTATCATTTTTATACTTTCTCAGCTACACCTGATGTTTTTTTTTTTTTTTCCTGGATGCTTCTAAGATTTTCTTTTCATAACTGATTTTCAGCAATTTGTTTATGGTGTGATTTGGTGTAGCTTCTTTATGTTTCTTCTGCTTGGGATTGGTAAAACCTGTTGGAATTCTGGGTATGTAGTTCCAAC
The DNA here is from genome assembly GCA_030035585.1 of Dugong dugon. Lineage (NCBI taxonomy): Eukaryota > Metazoa > Chordata > Mammalia > Sirenia > Dugongidae > Dugong > Dugong dugon. The sequence goes on from CM057461.1 coordinate 125,781,113, forward strand.
AAATTTGGAAGATGTTGACCACTATTTCCTCAAATATTTTTCCCCCTCTACTCACTCCTTTCCATCTGGGACTCCAGCTACATATATCATAAATCTCTTGATGTTGTCCAGCAGCTCTTAATTTTTTTTTCAGTCTTATATGTCTCTATGTTTCATTTTGTATAGATTATTATGAATTCTTTGAGTTCACTAACTTTCCGTGCAGTGTCTAATTTATTTTTAATGTTACCCCATATATATTTTTTTTATTTCAAAAATTGTGTTTTTCTTCTCTAGAAGTTAGAGTTGAGTCTTTTGTATACCTTCTACTTTTCTCCTTATCATGCTCGTGTTTCTCTATACCTTTTTGTCCTAATATTTTTGTCTATTTCTATCTTCTCCATCATTTCTGAGTCTGTTTTTACTGATTAGTTTTTATTTTATTGCAAGTGCTATTTATTGCAAGTATTCAGATATTTCCTCTCCTCTTTCCTCCCCTCCGCTCCCCTCCCCTCTTCACCTTTCCTCCTCTCCTCTTCTTCTCCATTTTCCCTCTCTCTCACTATCTTCTCTCTCTTTCTCTCTTTGTTTTTCTGTGGGTTCTTCACTTCTGGTTTTGTGCTGCACAGATTTGTAGATTTGTTTGTCTTTATTTTGATTTGCCTTGTTGTTGTTGTTTGTTTTAGAAAACCAGGTACTGAATTTGATAAATTCTATTTTTTTATTTTCTCATCACTCAATTTTTCCTCCATCCCTGTTTTTCTTTAGTGCTAAATTTCTGAAGATTTTGCTTATAGCTTCTCATATGGAATAATGTTTTAGAAACTATTTTTTGTGTATATAGTTTTAGCTTTATTTTACAACTTTGTACAAGTATTTGTTTCATTTTGTTTATTTTATAAAAGATTCTGTAATTGTGTTTGTAATTTATTTTTGGAGCAACTTGTTATTTGATATTGGTAGCATTTTAAAATGTCCAAGTGGTTGATTTTTGTTAAATTACGATTTTATTATTTTTTATTTTCTCCTCTCTGATTTCTAATTTTAATAATTTATTGAGGTGTGCTTTGCAACTATCTTATCCCAAAGACATGTTACGTTTACACATTCATGTATCACTACATATCTATTAATTCAACTTAGTTTATTCAAATTTTCCTCACTCTTCATAGTTTAAAGTGATTCTTAGCAATTTTACCTCTAAGACATTTCCTCTCCCCACCTTAACTACTACTTCTTGACTTGGACTCCAAACCAAGGCATCATCAACTCTTGACTGAATGACTGCAAATAACCTCTCACATGTTCTTCTCTTTCTTCAGTTGTTTTGTCACCAACAAACCACTTTCTGCATAAGAATCGAAATAATCTTTACAAATTCTGCTTATCTGATACTTAAGATACTCTTGATTTATCTGTCTCTTATACCTGCACTGCTGTGGCAACTCTTATCCAACTTCTTGCATGTACAAGCTGACACCTTACATCAAGCTACAGCGTAAATCTCTTACCTCTTACCTTTGATACCATGGTTGAGGTGCTTTGAGAATCCACTCATCGTCCGTGCACAGGCAACTTGAAAGTGCTGAGATATTATTAGTGTCCTGAGGGGGATATATTTGACCACTGGGAAGTAGAAAATGATGAGGAAATGGTGAGGAAATAATTCCCACTATCTTTTCCTGGGCAGACAGTTCAAAGATAGATTCCATACAGCTTCTCAGATGATCCTCTGGTATCTCACAACCAGTCATCCCTAGCGTTGGCCAGCTTAATAATGCATTCTTTAATTGACTTTCCCTCTTTCTTCTCTCAGTTGCTGCCAAGTCCCTCTTAGCTGCTCCCTGGGATCAAACTCTCCCTAAAAGTGCCTATATTTATGTTTTCTTTTTTTCTCAGATTCTGCTTTCTGTGGAACTCAGTCAAGCTAACACACAGATCGACTCACTCTTCTTAAAATCTCCAATTGCTTTCCAGCACATTTAGAATAAAATCTAAACTATTTTCTCTGACTTATAAAACTCTACATGTTCTGACTGTCTCTCTAACAACATCTTACTAGAGTCTCTTTGTCTACTAGGATTCAGTCATACTATCCTTCTTTCCACTCCATAAACACACCTAGCTTGTTCCTAACGTAGAGGTTTTGGCACTAGAATATTCCTCTTAGAATTTCCTCCCCTGCTTTCTCTCTGAAAAACTTCCATCTTGACATTGTTTTTTTTTTTTCTCAGTTTAATGTTATCTTCTCAGAGAGGACTCCTTGACCATGTAATCCTAAAGTGGTCACTCACGTACTTTCTATTATGACATTTGCTCTAATTTTCCCAACACTTACCATTATGTTATTTTTTATTTTTTTGTCTGAATTCCTCACTGTTACGCAAGCTTCTTAAGAGTAGAGACCTAGACTCTGTAATTTATTGCTCTACGTTGTTCACTACTAGCATGGTGTCTGACAGAATAAGCACTCAATAAATATTTGGTTAATGAATAAATAATTAAAATCACCATCTGAAATTAATAAATTGTGGAGATTACAAAATGAATTGCTATGGCTTAAACTAGCTCTTTAAAAGCATTTTTCAGTGTCATTCTAAATATCTTACTGCCCTTTCTTATGATATCCAACTCCCTTTTCATTTCATTCCACCTTCTGTTAATCTCACTTTCTCCTCTTCTTGTGGATTTTGGCTCCTGTTTCATAAGGAGTTTTATAATTGTTGTTTGGTTAGTGAATCCAACCAATGGAGAGCTTTAATAGCAAGATTCCAAAGTTTGTCTTTGGTCTTGCAGGCAATGGAGGTGATCCCTGACCTTAGTTGAAGATGTCAAACCACTTTATAAAATGGTTTTCTAGAACCTGGTTAAAAATATTTCAGGATCTGCTCTGGATCTGCATTATGTTGTGCCTTTTCAATCCCTCTCCTTTTTCCCCATAAAATGCATGTTGTTTTTCTGTTTATTCATCCTCTAATGAGCAAAGATCTTTCCAAATCCATTGTTTATCACGATACATTGTGTTTTATATATATTACCCTTTTTCCCAAGTCTAACAAGATGAAATGCTCGTCCCTTCTCTGATCTAGATGTGATCAGTAGTTTTAAAGGCACAACTTCTATCAAAATTTCCAATGTCTGCAATATATTCAACTAGTAGAGATTACAACGACCTGACACGAACCCCTACACTCTTGTTGCCCAACATTCTGTACAGATACAGCACATACTAAATTAAAATCCTTGGCATGTATTATGTTTTCAAGGCTCATTCTAGCTCTATATCCATATTTTCTATTCCTGGCACTTTACTGCAGATGCTACAGCTTCCAGGATACAGTCCACCAGAACTCCAGATGCATCTGAAAAACAGCACGTGCACAGCTGCTTTGGTTGGCATTGACCTTGTGTTTCTGAACCAAGAACTAGAGAATGAGAAGATAGATGAAAGGTATTTCTGACAACTTTCAAGGAAGCAGGGTTACTTCTTTTCTAAATTATACCAAGAAATGGCTATCAATTATCTATTTCAGTATACTTTCATCAACTTTAAACTTATTGGAAATTTCTTCCAGATTCTGGCAACAGTATGACAGACTGCTATAGTTTTCAGGACTATTGTGAGTTTTCAAGTTTTCTCGTGTATTCTTAGGTATTTAGAGGGCACACCCAGGCTGTCAGCCAGAAGATCTCATTTTAAGTTGAAACCTCTGTCACCTTTTAAAGTTGTTTCTTTAATTACTCATGGAGATTTTTTTTTTTCTGTATTTGTCTCCGTTCTATTTTTCATATGTATTGATTGCCCTTCTCAGCAATATTCAAAAGGATACCACATGTAGAAACTATAAAGATAGGGAGTCTGCCACAAAAAAATTCTATTTTGAATTCATAATATATGGAAGGAAAAATGGTGTATGATTTATTTTGTTTTATTCTCATTTGATCACAGAGTTCATTGTATTACAGTGTATTCCCTGTATTACAGTGAAGAAATCAGGGCTTAAACAGATTAGGTAATTTGTTCAAGGCCACACAACCATATATTTGTTCAAGTTTGATCTGGAGTACTACAATAAAGTGGAATCACAAAAAAATTGTTATATAATATCTGTTCATTCCTAGCCCACAGCTCTCACTTCAAGATTTTAAATAAGTTGTTCAACAAAAAGAAAAAAAAATTCCCTCATTCTAATTCATTTACTTTTACTTAGAGAAATTCTCTTCTTTATTCTGTAATAAATGATAGCAAATGGATAGGTAAACACAATCCTATAATCCAAACTGAAAAAGGAGGTTCATGATACCTTTGAAATTACAGAAGAACTCCACAGTGTCCCAAGATTGTAAAATTTAGTACTCTTATTTCCTATTTTATCAATGAATTTCCTGACTATAGATTGGATACCTTAAATTACCGATTTCTAAAAGGACTCCAGCACTCAAGAAGCTGACAAATCTAATGGGAGAATCACTGCCTTACCTCCATCATCAAGAAAAGCATATTTATATTCTCAAGAGTTCTGAATTCATCGGGGATTTTCCTGGCAAAACTGACTATGGAAAGTTTTGGAGGAGGCTGACTTTGTGCTTCAAGTGAAAGGAGGAAAACTGGTGAAACTGAAAGACAAGAGGCAGGAACACATGCATGGAAAGCCTCAGAAAGGAGTGGAGGCGGTGGAGGAAGAACTCACTGTGAATCTACTCAAGAAGGAAAGCTTGGCTAGAATGTCGCTGATAGGCTGAAGATTAGAACAAGGAAGTGGAGTGAGTCCTGATAATGGAGAGCTTTGAGGGGAACAGTCAGGAGTTTATCTCTGATCCAGAGGGCAATAGATTCCATCCCAGTACTTCATGAATAGGCTTTTTCCCAGGTAATATGGTGGCTATGTAGGGCTGTTCTATGACACTTTTACTCCTGGAAAGCTTGCGGCAACTGAAAGGGAGAAGAAACAAACAGGCAACTACTAAATTTAATGAGCAGGGAAAAGCAGTCCATTTTCATGTCATTGATTTCTACAGTTTGTTCACTTGTTTGTTGAGGGTAGTTTCGTTTACTTGCGATTCCTTTTTTCCACTGCTCAGCACTTCTCTCAAATATTGCTTAGTTATTGACTGAGTGTGACACTTTCCGTGTAAGTTAGGCAATTGGGGAGTAGGGGTGCATAATGAAAGACAGTAGGCACAGGGTAGTAAGTTATTCTACTCGTGCATAAAAAATTCACTGACCAGAAAGGGTTAATGCCCCTCCAAATAGCTTAACTTAATCCCCAAGTGCAATTGGCTCATTTGAAGGATCTGGCCCACTGAGTGCATGTTAGCAGAGAAGCTGAAACACCTCTTCACTAAGTCCGGTGCGGTGAGGTTAAACCCAGGGGCATGTAACAGGTCAGTAGCAGAGCCAGGAATAAAATCTCAGACTTTTGAACCTCCTTAAAGTGCTCTCTTCACTTGACTAAGTTTCTTTCTCTTATGAAGTATGAGAAGAAAATTTATGAAGAGAGAAAATTAAGTATCAAATTAAAAAAATATCTTAGAGCAGATCTTTCTAGAACCACAGGAGGAAGACATTCTGAAATAGATGAAATAGATTTCAAGCACAAGATAAGTAAAACTTTTATAAATGATTAAAATGGAGTAGAGCAAAAGGAAGGCCAACCAACCCTCTTTTGGGATTCCCTATTGAAGGCACTTATGCTCTGCAGTGTGAAAGTAGCCATCTCTCCTTTGATAAACACTGGAGATATAAAATTTAGCATTGTTTCTGCTTTACCTACACTGTGCACTTTTGGACAGATCCATGGAAACAGAAAGAAATTTAAAAAATAATAATAATAATGGTTATGAAGAGAATTAAAAATAAAAAAATTTATAGCTTTTATACATCTTACGAGTAGTAGAGTGGAGATGTTAAAAGTCCAGGATCGGGAAGCAAAGGCCTGGGTTTGCATTCTTGCTGTTCTTATGTTGTTGTTGTTAGGTGTTGTCAAGCCAATTTTTGACTCATAGCGGCCCCCTATCACAGAGTAGAACTTCCCTAAAGTGTTTTTTTGGCTATAATCTCTACAGAAGCAGACAGCCAAGTCTTTCTCTCATGGAGCCACCAACCTTTGGGTTTGAGCTGAACACTTAACCATTGCTCACCAGTGCATTTAACCTCTTAGGATGCAGGTTCTTCATTGGGGACAACGGGATTAATAATAAAAGTAACTACGTCGTATTGCTCCTTGAGAATTAAATGAGATAGTGCATGTAAGGTAGTTAGGAGAGTACCTGGGATATAGTTGACGCTCAATATGTGTTAGCTCTTATTATAGCTTACTGAAGGCCTAAGTTGGAATTGTGGTGGATAGAAGAGAAGTGTAGGTCTAGGGAGATATTTTATACTTTACAGATATACATTGTTATTGTTGTTGTTAGGTGCATTCATACCAGTTCCTACTCATACTGACCCTATGTACAACAGAACGAAATACTGCTTGGTCCTGCACCATCATCACAATCATTATGCTTGAGCCCATTGTTGCAACCACAGTGTCAATCCATCTCATTGAAGATCTTCTTTTTCACTGACCCTCTACTTTACCAAGCAAGCGTGAAGTCCTTCTCCAGAGACTGATCCCACCTGATAACATGTCCAAAGTATGTGAGACGTATTCTCACCATCCTTGCTTCTAAGGAGCATTTAGCTGTATTTCTTCCAAGACAGATTTGTTTGTTCTTTTGGCTGTCCATGGTATATTCAATATTCTTTGTCAACTCCATAATTCAAAGGCATCAGTCTTCCTTACTCATTGTCAAGCTTTCACATGCATATGAGGTGATTGAGAACACCATGGCTTGGGTCCGGCACACCTTAGTCTTCAAGGTGACATCTTTACATTTCAACCCTTTAAAGAAGTCTTTTGCAGAAGATATGCCTAATGCAATGTGTCCTTTAAATTTCTTGACTGCTGCTTCCATGGGTGTTGATTGTGGATCCAAGTAAAATGAAATCCTTGACAACTTCAATCTTTTCTCCGTTTGTCATGATGCTGCTTATTGGTCAAGTTGTAAGGATTTTTGTTTTTGTTTTATGTTGAGGTGTAATCCATACTGAGGGCTGTGGTCTTTGATCTTCATCAGTAAGTGCTTCAAGTCCTCTTCACTTTCAGCAAGCGAGGTTGTGCATTTGCATATCACAGTTTGTTAATGAGTTTTCCTGAATCTTGGTGGGGTGTTCTCCTTCATATAGCCCAGCTTCTCGGATTATCTGCTCAGCATACAGATTACGTATGGTGAAAGGATACAACCCTGATGCACACCTTTCCTGATTTTAAACCACACAATAGCACCTTGTTCTGTTTGAACAACTGCCTCTTGGTCTATGTACAGGTTCCGTACGAGCACCATGAAGTGTTCTGGAATTCCCACTCTTCACAATGTTATTCATAATTTGCTGTGATTTACATAGTCGAATGCCTTTGCATAGTTAATAAAACTCAGATAAACTTCTTTCTGGTACTATCTGCTTTCATCCAAGATCCATCTGGCATCCGCAATGATATCCCTGGTTCCATGACCTGTCCTGAATACAACTGGAATTTCTGGCAGTTCCCTGTCAATGGACTGCTGCAAATGCTTTTGAATGATCTTCCGCTAAACTACTTGTGTGTGATATTAATAATATTGTTCAATAATTTCCTCATTCTCTTGCATCACCTTTCTTTGGAATAAGCACAGATATGCATGTCATCCAGTCAGTTGGCCAGAGAGCTGTCTTCCAAATTTCTTGATGTGGACGAGTGAGCACCCCCAGCACTGCAGCCAGTTGTTGAAACATCTCAATTGGTATTCCGTCAGTTTCTGGAGCCTTGTTTTTCACCAGTGCCGTCAGTGCAGCTTGGACTTCTTCCTTCAGTACCATTGGTTCCTGATCATGTGCTGCCTCCTGAAATGGTTGAACATCCACCAGTTCTTTTTGGTACTGTGACTCTGTGTATTCCTTCCATCTTCTTTTGATGCTTCCTGTGTTGTTTAGTATTTTTCCCATAGAATCCTTCAATATAGCAATTCAAGGCTTCAATTTTTCTTTAGTTCTTTCAGCTTGAGAAATGCAAAATATTTTCTTCCCTTTTGGTTTTCTATCTCCAGCTCTTTGCACGTGTCATTATAATACTTTACTTTGTCTTCTCAAGCCTCCCTTTGGAATCTTCTATTCAGCTTTTTTACTTCATTTCTTCCTTTTGCTTTAGCTACTATATGCTCAGGAGCAAGTTTCAAAGCCTCTTCTGACATCCAGTTTTGGTGTTTTCTTTCTTTCCTGTCTATTAAATGACCTTTTGCTTTCTTCATGTATGATGTCCTTGATATCATTCCACAACTTGTCTGGTCTTTGGTCATTAGCATTCAACACATAAAATCTATTCTTGACATGGTCCCTAAATTCAGGTGGGATATACTCAAGGTTGTTGGACTTCGGCTCTCATGGACTTGTTCTAATTTTCTTCAGATTCAACTTGAACTTGCATATGAGCAATTGATGGTCTGTCCACAGTAGGTCCCTAGCCTTGTTCTGACTGATGATATTGAGCTTTCCCATCGTCTCTTTTACAGACGTAATCGATTTGAATCTTGTGTATTCCATCTGGCAAGGTCCATGTGTATAGTCACCATTTATGTTATTGAAAAAAGGTATTTCAATGAAGAAGTTGTTGGTCTTGCAAAATTCTATCATGTGATCTCTGGCATCTTTTATATCACCAAGGCCATATTTTCCAACTATTGATCCATCTTCTTTGTTTCCAACTTTCACATTCCAATCATCAGTAATTACCAATGCATCCTGATTGCAGGGTTCGATCAATTTCATTCTGTAGAAGTTGGTGAAAATCTTCAATTTCTTCATCTTTGGCCTTAGTGGTTGGTGCATAAATTTAAATAATGGTTGTATTAACTCGTCCCTAGTAGGTGTATGGATAGTATCCTATCACTGACGGTGTTGTACTTCAGGATAGAATTTTGAAATGTTCTTTCTGACAATGAATGTGACATCATTCCTCTTCAATTTGTCATTGCCAGCATAGTGGACCATATGATTCTCCAATTCAAAATGGCCAATACCAGTCCATTTCAGCTCACTAATGCCTAGGATATTGATGTTTATGTGTGCATTTCATTTTTGAGGATTTCCAATTTTCCTGGGTTCACACTTAGTACATTCCACATTCCAATTGTTAATGGATGTTTGCAGCTGTTTCTTCTCAATTTGAGTCATGCCACATCAGCAAATGAAGGTCTGGAAAGCTTGACTCCATTCATGTCATTAAGGTTGACTCTAGTTTAAAGAGGCAGCTCTTCTGCAGTTATCTTTTGAGTGACTTCCGACTTGAGGGCTCATCTTCCTTCACTATATCAGACAATGTTCCACTGCTATTCATAGGGTTTTCACTATCTGATTGTTTTCAGAAGTAGACCTGTCAGTTTGTCGTACTATGAGGGTTTGTTTGTTGCTGCGATGCTGGAAGCTATGCCACTGGTATTCAAATACCATGAGGGTCACCCATGGTGGACAAGTTTCAGCTGAACTTCCAGACTAAGACAGACTAGGAAGAATGACCTGGCTGTCTACTTCTGAAAAGAATTAGCCAGTGAAAACCTTGTATATATAAATATATATATACACACATTTATTTGCATATATAATAAATGCATATAAGTATATATAACATTTACATTTATACCTACATTTACATATATATTTACATAGATATATATATACACCAAACCTGTTGCCATCAAGTCGATACCAACTCCGAGTAACCCCGTAGGACAGAGTAGAACTGCCCCATAGGGTTTCCCAAGGAGCAGCTGGTAGATTCAACTGCCGACATTTTGGTTAGCAGTGAAATATTTAACCACAGCACCACCAGGGCTCCATTCATATGTATACAAGTATATATATACACATATATGTGTGTGTGTATATATATATATACATACACACACTTATTGGCAACACCAGAAGGTAAAGAATAATGTAATCACTAACATGTTATACGCAGAACTAGGTAAAATTGGACAGAATTTTAAAAAGTAGAAAGGCAAAGCAGAATATCTAAAGAAAAAAAAATCCTGAAGGAACAAACTTATAGAGTATGACTTATATTTTAACAACAAAACAGTTATCTGTATTAAAAGTAGAAAAAAAATCATAAATTACTATGTTGTCTAGCTAATCTATTGTCTTTTCTACATCAGATTCTAAAATGTAATTAAAGCATCAAGCATTTGCAATAAACCAGAAAAGGAGAGTTTTAAGAGATGTGATTATTTAGACTGGAATCTCTACGTGTTACAAACAGTTAATGTGCTTGGCTGTTAATTGAAAGGTTGGACGTTCAAGTCCACCCAGAGACACCTTAGAAGAAAGTCCTGGTAATCTACAGAAAAATCAGCCACTGAAAACCTTATGCAGCACAGTTCTACTCTGACACTCATGGAGTCATCATAAGACAGAATCAACTCAAAGACAGCTATCTTCAAAGGCTATATGAATTGAAGACTAATGAATTTGATCAATAGAAATATTTAATCAAAAGATAATTGAGGTCAAACATACCCTTTTCTTCAAAAATATTTTTGGATCCCAAGGATGCCCTTTATCACCACTCCTATTTAACATTGTGCTGGAAGTTCTAGCTAGAGAAGTAAGGCAAGAGAAAGAAATAAAGGGCATCCAAGTTGGTAATGAAGAAGTTAAACTCTCCCTGTTTGCAGATGATATGATACTATACATAGAAAACCCTAAAGTCTTCACGAGAAATTTACTGGAACTAATAGAAATTCAGCAGAGTAGCAGGATACAAGATAAACATTCAAAAATCAGTTGGATTCCTATACACCAGTAAAGAGAACGATGAAAAGGAGATCAGGAAATCAATACCATTTTCAATAGCCCCTAAAAAGATAAAATACTAGGAATAAATCTGACCAGGAATATAAAAGACCTATACAAAGAAAACTACAAAACACTGCGGCATGAAATCCAAAGGGATCTACATAAATGGAAAAACATACCATGCTCATGGATAGGCAGACTCAACATTGTGAAAATGGCAATTCTACCTAAAGCAATCTACAAATACAATGCAATCCCGATACAAATACCAACAACATTCTTCAAAGAGATGGAAAAACTAATTATTAACTTTATATGGAAAGGGAAGAAACCCCGAATAAGTAAAGCACTACTGAAGAAGAAGAATAAAGTTGGAGGACTCACACTACCTGACTTGAGAACCTACTATACAGCTACAGTACTCAAAACAGCCTGGTACTGGTACAACAACAGAGACATTGACCAATGGAACAGAATTGAGAACTCAGATGTAAAGCCATCCACCTACGGTCACCTGATTTTTGACAAGGGCCCAAAATACATCAAATGGGGAAAAGACAGTCTTTTTAACAAATGGTGCTGGCAAAACTGGATGTCCATTTGTAGAAAAATGAAACAGGACCCATACCTCACACCATATACAAAAACTACTTCAAAATAGATCAAAGACCTGAATATAAAGCCTCAAACTATAAAATTCATAGAAGAAAAAATAGGACCAACACTTCAGGCCTTAATACATGGCATTAACAGGATACAAACCATAAACATCAACACAAAAAACCCAACAGATAAACTAGATCATTGGGATCTTCTAAAAATCAAACATCTATGCTCTTCAAAAGATTTCACCAAAAGAGTTAAAAGAGAACCTACAGACTGGGAAAAAATTTTTGGACAGTACAAGTCAGACAAAGGTCTAATCTCCATAATCTACAAGAAAATCCAACACCTCTACAACAAAAAGACAACCAATCCTATCAAAAAATGGGCAAAGGAAATGAACAGACACTTCACCAAGGAAGACATTCAAATGGCCAACAGACACATGAGGAAATGCTCGCGATCACTAGCCATTAGAGAAATGCAAATTAAAACCACAATGAGATACCATCTCACCTCGGCATTACTGGCACGAATCAAAAATACTGGAAATAACAAATGTTGGAGGGGCTGCGGGGAGACGGGAACTCTTATACACTGCTGGTGGGAATGCAAAATGATACAACCATTTTGGAAAATGATATGGCGTTTCCTCAGAAAGCTAGAAATAGACATACCATTCGATCCAGCAATCCCACTCCTAGGAATATATCCTAGAGAAATAAGAGTCATCACTCGAATAGACATATGCACACCTATGTTCATGGCAGCATTATTCACAATAGCAAAACGATGGAAACAACCTCGATTTCCATCAACAGATGAATGGATACACAAACTATGGTACATACACACAATGGAGTACTATGCAACGAGAAAGAACAACAATGAATCTGTGAACCATCTCATAACATGGATGAAACTGGAGGACATCATGCTGAGTGAAATAAGTCAATCACAAAAGGACAAATATTGTATGAGACCTCTATTGTAAAAACCCATGAAAAAATTCACATGCAAAATGTAACAATCCTTGTTGGTTACCAGGGATGGGAGGGGGGGGGGAATACTAAATAGGTAATAGGTAAGTGGTAACTTGGGTGAGAGGTGAGATAGTACATAGTACAGGGGAAACTAACACAACCTGCACAAGGAAAGGTCATGGAGGCCCTATAGACACATCCAAAACCCCCGAGGGACTGAGTTGTTGGACGGAGGGCTCTGGGGACCATGATCTCGGGGAACATCTAGCTCAACTGGCATGACACTACTTATAAAGATAATGCTCTACATTCTACCTTGGTGAGTAGTGTCTGGGGTCTTAAAAGCCTATGAGCGGCCATCTAAGATACTCCACTGATCTCATCCCTTCGGGAACAAGGGAGAACGAAGAGAACAGGATACAAGGAAAAGATTAGTCCGAAGGACTAATGGTCCACAGCTACCAAGGCCTCCACGGGACTGAGTCCAGTACAGCTGGATGGTGCCCGGCTACCACCAATGACTCCTCTGACCAGGATCACAACAGAGGGTTCTGGGCAGAGCTGGAGAAGGATGTAGAGCATAATTTTAACTCCCCCCCCCCCAAAAAAAAAAAAGACCAGATTTACTGGCCTAAAGAATACTAGAGAAACCTCAGGAGTGTGGCCCCCAGACACCCTTTCAGCTCAGAGGTGAAGTTACCTTCGAGGTTCGATGTTAAGCCTGGGAATGGACAGCCCAGTAAAACTAAATGGGACTAACGAGGTACAGGAGTCCGGTGACAAGGGCCAGAAGGCAGAGGGAGAGTAGGAAACTGATGATAAGGAACACAAACTGAATAAGGACACTGTCGATGTGTTGTGAGATTGTTGACCACTGCTATAGGGCAACATTTGTAGTAACTATTAAATGGGAGGCTGTTTTGTCCTGTAAGCCTTCATCTTGGGTGAGAATGGCAGCACAATTGGAAGAGCATAGTCAATAACTCCCCAAATTCTCTATTTTAATGGTGTAGTTTCATTTAAGGGATTATCCCACATAGTGATTGTAAAGGAGAATTCTCTTGCTCAGTCAATGACTGTGGGTCTGATTCCTAGATCAATAATCTATGAAGACTCACTGAAATCCTAGACAAAATTGTGTGTGTGTGTGTGTGTGTGTGTGTATATATATATAAATAAATGTATTGAAGGAATATAACTTTCTGCCATCAAGTTAATTCTGACTCATGGTGACCCCATGTGTTATAGAGTAGAACTACTCCATATCATTTCTGTGGCTGGAATCTTTACAGAAGCAGAGTGCCACAACTTTCTTCTGTGATACCACTGCATGTGTTCGAACTGCCAACCTTCAGGTTATTTGTTGATCGCAAATCGTTTATGCCATCCAGGAACTTGTTGAAGGAGTATAAAACTAAACCCATTGCCGTCGAGTTGAGGACTTCAAAAAAGTTAAGAACAGTTACCTACTTGAGACTTCTTCATTTTTGACCAAATATTTTCTGACCCAAAATTTAATTTTGACATTTAAATGACTTCTGCTTCTGGCCTCGTGACCATGCCTTGTGTCATGAATTGAATGTGTCCCCCCAAAATATGTGTCAACTTGGGTAGGCCATGATGCCCAGTATTGTGTGGTGGTCCATCATTTTGTCATCTGATGTGATTTTCCTATGTGTTGTAAATCCTACCTCTATGATGTTAATGAGGCAGGATTAGAGGCAGTTATGTTAATGAGGCAGGATGCAATCTATAAGATAAGGTTGTGTTTTAAGTCAATCTCTTTTGAGATATAAAAAAGAGAAACAAGTGAGCAGAGAGACAAGGGGACCTCTTACCACCAAGAATGCAGAACTAGGAGGGGAGCATATGCTTTGGACCCGAGGTCCCTGCACTGAGAAGCTCCTAGGACAGAGGAAGATTGATGTCAAGGACCTTCCTCCAGAGCCAAAAGAGAGAGAGCTTTCACCTGGAGCTGACGCTCTAAATTCAGACTTCTAGCCTCAAAAACTGTGAGAGAATAACTTCCTTTTGATAAAGCCATCCACTTGCGGTATTTGTGTTACAGCAGTACGAGGTAACTAAGACACCTTGTCTATACACTCACCACTGCATATGCTTGATTCTGATATGTTGTCTTATTCCACAGCCCTAGCTACCCAGGTCTAGGTGCTGAAAGGATTCTTTGTTTCTGATAGTTTACCATGCAGCTTTGGTAGCTCCATGGAAAAAGGATTTGTTTAGATGTACAAAACTTACCTAGTCCAGATGAAAAATCTCTGAGATATCATTCATATAGAATGTGGGCAAAAACAAAGCAAGGGCTTTTTCACTTCAGGAAGCTAGAAGATAATTTCAAAAGGCAAAAGATAAGGGCTGAGTTACATTGAATCACATCCTGCATTATACTGATATTGAACTTTTTATGGGTGTATGTCATAATGCCCATATTTTTCATGACAACAATGATATAGTTTAGATGATAGAGTGCAAGTACAATTTACAATTCCTACGACATCCAGAATAATGCCGTGTATAAGGGGATGTATAAGTATTTAGGGGATTAATTTGATCCTGTTACTGCTCTCCTTTTTTTTTTTTTTATCTGCTAATTCCTGGAGAAGGACATCATGCTTGGTAAGTTAGAGGGTCCACAAAAAAAAGGAAGACCCTAGCAGAGATGGATTGACATAGTGGCTGCAATAACGGGCATAGCAACAATTGTGAGGATGGCACAGGATTGGACAGTGTTTTGTCC
Source organism: Dugong dugon (assembly GCA_030035585.1). NCBI lineage: Eukaryota > Metazoa > Chordata > Mammalia > Sirenia > Dugongidae > Dugong > Dugong dugon. The sequence goes on from CM057461.1 coordinate 125,796,312, forward strand.
TGTTGTATTGGGTCACTAGAGTAGGAACTGATTCGGCAGCACCTAATAACAATTCCTGCTAATAACATCCATATTAATATTTTTAAATTTCTGACCCATCAAAATAATATTTTTCCCTCTTCCTTGCAAATAACAGTGAAATTTCTTCTGCCAAGCCCTGAGTTATCATTACTGTGTGCTGTTGCTTATTTGAAAGCCACTTTTCCATATTCCACTTTTAAAAGAAGTAGTCAAGGAACTTAAAATCTAATGGTTTATTACATAGAGTTGCTGGTCATCTGTAATGGAGAAGAACACTTGCTGCTTTATCCTCATGTTTCCAAGTGAAAGAAGTCCATAGGGCAGTGGTTCCAGTAAGAGAGAATTCCACCTCTCCACCCCCCTCCCTCAACAGCAGACATTTGGCAATATTTGGATACATTTTTTGGTTATCACTACTGTTGGGGGTGCTGCTGTCATCTAGTGAGTAGATCCTACAATGCACAAGCCTCCCACCACAAGGAATTATCCAATCTCAACTGTCAAAGTTCCAAGGAAGAGGAACTAAGCCCAAGGGTAAAATCCTAGGTCTCTCTCACCACACCTTACTCTCTCCTTCTTAGGAGAAGAGGAAAGACTTACTTTGTTTTCAAGTATAAACCAGACACGTTTGCCTCAGCCCTGTCCCTTTGCTTTCCTTTATGGAATCTGACAGCCTACAGTGAAGGTGGATTCCTACCTGCTGCCAGCCATGGGATAAAGTTGGTAGGGCAGGCTCTGCTTCTACCAGGGTGAACTGTTGGAGTTTTTGTTTGTTGTCTGTTTAGTGGTGACAGGAAGGGAGGTGACTTCAATTCAGTGACAGGTTAGCAAGCCTATTAGGACTTATCTAAGCAATGTCCTTCAGCATTTCTTTTATCAGTAATAAAGCTGACATTTTGATCTCTCACTGTCTGACTCCTGTATCATTCTCTGCAAATTGGTTCTGATCTCAGGTTGGGAACAGTGGTGTTATTTTTTGACCCCCTAAAACCCAAAATCTGTTACTGTGTGATGGTTCAGGATCTTAATGGCTTACCTCCAGGATTCTTGGCCTCTCATGTCAGAGGATCTCACTCAGACAAAGACAGCCAAAATATAATGCTAACTAATTAATATAAGATTCGCATATGTGAGGGCTGAAACAATCAAAATAGGAACACTAGTTATCAATTTCAAACCTTCATTTGTGAACAAAGTATTTTTGTCTTTTTATAAGTAACACAAAGTAATATAAAAACTATAATAAAGATGTGCTTATGAAATTTTTTTCTGAAAATAGAAATTAATTCCTTACCCAATAAGTATAAACAAATCCTGATAGGCCTATAAGCATATTATAACTGTTTCCATTCATTTTCCTCACTGTTGATAGATGGACCAACTATATTGAGTTTTTGGGTAATAAGAAGAAAGGCAAAAGAGAACACTTAGAATTTGTAGCTAAAATAAGAAAGGAATGAGTTAAAAATGTTCTATAAGATATTATGGGCTTAACATGAAATAGAGCCTATGAGGTATTGATATAAAGTAATGAGGTTAATTGTCCAAAGCCAAACACAAAACCTAGCTCCCTAGCTTCCATCATACCTATATGTAAGAATAGTATATTGTTCTTATGACATTGCAGAGGTAGATATTATTCTGTTGTTGTTATTAGGTACCGTCAAGTCCCATTTTGACTCATAGCAACCTCATATAACAAAGTAGAACTGCCCCATAAGGACTGTAATCTTTATGGGAGCAGATTGCCAGGTTGTTCTCCCACAGAGCCTTTCAGTTAGCAGCTGAGCACTTAACCATTGTGCCACAGGACTTTTGATATTATTGTAAGTGATGTGAAAAGGAAGAACTTTGGAAACGACTATATCGAACACATGACCTTCTTCACAAAACATACTCTGTCAGTCAGGATAGGGTTAGCATGACTAAGACATGTGTTGAGTTCATGCTACATGGCCAATGCAAGTCTCTAGGGGTCCCTGTGCTCATTGTAGTCATGCAGGGAACGGAACTGACAGAGGCTTCCCCTCCACACCACCTTCCACAATCTCAACAACTGTAAGTGAAGACGACAAATCACCTTGTGGTTTTAACTCTTCCTCCCAAAAGTGACATGTGTCACTTCTGGCCTTAGCAAGCCAATACGAAAAAAACATGGCTGTAGAGTTGATTCTGACTCATGAAAACCTATGTGTATCAGAAGAGAAGTGCATTCCATAGGGTTTTCAAGGCTGTGACTTCTGTGAAGCAGATCACCATGCCTTTCTTCTGAGGCTCCTCTGCACAGGTTTGAACCACCAATCTCTTGGTTAGGTAGATAAGCACTTAACCGTTTGCACCACCGAGGGACTCAAGCAAGTCAATAGTCAGACCAGCTTCAAAGATGGTGACTAGTGTAAACTCACCACGTGCCTGGAGGGATCAAAGAACCAGAATGTTGGTGAATAGCTTTAGTGACTACCACACGTTACTACCAAAATTCTAGAGCAAATCAATTATAACCAAAACTGAACCTGTTGCCATTAAGTGGATTTCAACTCAAAGCGACCCTTTAGGACAGAGTAGAACTGCCCTATAGGGTTTCCAAGGCACAGCTGGTAGATTTGAACTGCTGACCTTTTGCTTAGCAGCGGAGCTCTTAACCACTGTGCCACCAGGGCTTCAAATCAATCATACCTGCTATCAAATCTTTCAATATATTTCTCATTAATTACTGTAGTAAGTTACAAAATGCTTAGAATTTCCAGAATAATCAAGATAACAAAAAGTACTTTAGTGTAGGCAGGATTACATCTTCTGATTTGAGGGGGATTGTGTAGTGTTTAATATTTAGTGTTCCAGATTCTCTGAGGCCTGAGCAACCACAGTGCCCTGCTCTGTTCATGTCAGGCACTAACACGGTGCACAATGGCATTTGGGAGGACTCGTAACACGGTAACCCTACGTTCTCACAGGTGGCCAGCTCGCATTGCTGGGTTCTCTCTATAGTGTTTTCCTGAGAAAGTCTTAAAGTCATATACAAAAGTATTTTCTCTACTTCTTTTACTTGAGCCTTTCTTTTCAGTGTATTAGATTTAGAGTGAATATTTTGGGAAAAGGTAACTGCTACCCAAAGACTAAAGGAAAATGAAAGATTTTATGTCTGACTTTTTGGGTAAAACACCTCTTGTCCAAGTCAAATTTCCAAGTCAATTTTAGCAAGATCATTTAATATAAAAAAAGAACATACAGAGGACTTGGATTCTATTTTATACTGTGTGTCCTTTGGACAAATCTCTCATCCTTTCTGAACCTTATTTATTTTCTCATTAAAAAGCGGGGAGAGGTAATCCATGTTGCTCTTGTTTACATAGTTCTCATTAACCTCAAATGTGATAATTTCTGTGGGGTATTCTGGGCAGTGCAAGGCTATAGATGAGGCAGAGTTGATAAATAAGAGGAAAAAGAGGAAGCATAAGTTCTGCAGGTAGAAAAGAGAAGTAGGAGGGGAGAAGAAAGAAGGAAAGAAGAAGAGGAAAAGGAGGACAGAACAGTGGGCATGTGTGTCAGTGGAAGGTAATGACACAACACAGAAGCAAATATGGGGTCTGAAACGGGGCACAGTAAGATTTGTGAGCACAGCCCAATCCTAACAGTGGATAAGAAACACAATTTTCCAAACAGTCTTTGAAAGAGAAAGTTTATGATGGTTTTAATGTGATGTTCTAAATCATAACTTTTTGCCATTAAGCAAATGTTCCATGATAATGTAGTAACTTTATACCTTTCTTGTTTAATCACCTAAATCTAGGCATTCTAGGGTATCTCTAAGTACATGAGGTGCATTACTTTCTAAAGTCTTTAGAGATACTGGATACTTTGAACAGACAAATCCTTGCTTTATTCTTCAACGGTGATAATAGAAGCATTGGAAGCAATGGGATCAGGGGAATTAGAGGAAATGCTCATTAAAACAAATTTAAAAAGGCTAATGATTAAAATATTGATTAATTAGCCAAACATTGATTAACAGTCACACTTTATCAACTACAAAGTTTCTAATTACTGCACCATTATTCCATAGATTGACCTGCTCTCTTCTGTCACTTACGATGAAGAACAATTTTTATTAAGTGGGTTTTGGATTTTTGACCTGTAAAATTTTAATAGGGAGTGCAAAATGGGTGTCGTGTGTGGTTTGGCATCTTATTCACCAAGGGACTAATATTTACTGTCTCTACTTAACCCAAGGCACAAGAGTGCAAGAGGGACATGAACACATAGGGATTAAAACCTTACCATCTTCCCAATCAAGGAAAAAAGCCACATATTCATCCATCAAATGGGAAAAGAGGAAATATTTGCCCTTCTGGCTGTTATGCACAGAATGGATGATCAGAGAGCTCCCAACCATGGTGTACCAATTGTTTTAGAGACACAAAAAAATTACACATAATGTAAAATAAAAGATATGTTATACAAATTTAATTTGGTGTGATTGTGGGTGCTGGTTAAGCCACCTACATAAGGCCATTGCTCCTGCATCTGGTTGTCGTTAGTTATCATCAAGTTGGCTCTGACTCATGGTGATGTTAAGCATAACAGAATGAAACCTTGCCCAGTCCTATGCCAACTTTATGATCCTTGATATATTTGAGTCTATTGTTGTAGATTTTGTGTCAATCCATCTCACGGAGGGTATTCCTTGTTTTTTGCTGACCACCTTCTGCCAAACTTTATGTCCTTTTTTAGAGGTTTATCTTTCCTGATGATATGTCTAAAGTAAGCAAACCAAAGTCTTGCCATCCTTGCTTCTAAGGCGTATTCTAGTTGTATTTCTTCTAAGACTTATTTGTTCATTCTTCTGGCAGTCCAAGATATAGTCAGTATTCTTTGCCAACACCACAATTTGAATGCATCAATTCTGTCTTTCTTTTTCATTGTCCAGCTTCATATGCATATGAAGCAATTGAAAAGACCATGGCTTGGGTCAGGTGCACCTTAGTCATCAAAGTGACATCTTTGCTTTTTAAAACATTAAAGAAGTCCTTTGCAGCAGACATGATCAGCATCCAGACAGCTAGGAATTAATGGTGGTCGTGAAGTGGAGGAGAGCAAAGACAAACTGGAACTCCTGTCTGTCTCTCATGCCTCTAACTTCAGTGATGCAGGTGATCTGTAGGAGCTGCTGCTCTTCACCATGGAGTGGCCCATGCACATGACCTGGGATTCAGAACCACAAAAGGAGGAGATCCTGATGGAACTAGAAGAGCTGTGAACCCCATGCCAACAAGGTGAGTCAGCGAATCAGGACAATATGTGTGAGCTGCAACCATGCCTGGCCAGGCACCTGTGTTCAAAGTGGCTCCATTACTTCTGCCTTCCAAGACTTTCACAAATCTGTCTTGTGGTCAACGCTAACCCACCACCATCGGGAAAGGCAGTTCTGGAAAATAGTTATGGCTTAAATAAGTTAACACAGTGCAAAGCCACCACATAAAGCAAAAGGAATTCTAATCTGAAGTACCACAGACAGCAGCCTCTGAACTGGTGGGGACGCAATCTACAAGAACAGATGTCAGGATTCAAGAACCATTTTGAAGAGTGTTCACCAACATACCAGCAATATTTTCCCTGTTAATGAGAATCCTTTTTTTACAGATCCTGAGGAGGAAAAGAGCTACCAAAAATGATTCATACAAGGCCAATGATAGTACCTCATTTTTAATATTTCAACTGGGCAATTTCTGGATGTCTTGCAAAAGAAGATCTTGTTGATCTCAATAACTGTCTGTTTAAATCTGCTGAGACAGTGGTTATGCCCTGATTCACCAAAAGAAAAGGCCAATACGCCACGCAGGGTTACAATCTCAATATAACTGTCTGGAAGTGCTGCTCCAGGTTTACTCTTGATGAGATCAGCTCTAAGGCCAGAAAGCAGATTTACAGCAAGAACATAAATGAGCAGGGGGCACACCTTTTTGATCGTACATATGCTTGACAGGCAAAATGTGCTTACGACCTTATTGCCAAATAAGTAACAGCAAGTAAGCTCCTGGCAGTCAGTGGAAAATGACATCCTGAAGACAATCCCGAGCAGAGCATTAGGCTAACAAGATCAACAGCCACAGTCTGGGAAGGGCCAGGATGGAGGAGCTGGTGCTCACTGCCCCGCAGGGGAGGGATTCCTATAGGCTTAGGTTCTGGGTCCTGCCGAGGGGCCGTGTTTTAGAAACAGCTAGCTCATTCAGAAGCAATTGAAAGAACTGGCATAATGCCCAGATCAGAAATGCCTTACCTGCTTCTGCATGTGAGGAGGCAACAAATAAAGGGAAGGCACTGCGCACTGTGAGCCTTATAAACCAAGTGAGCAAGCTTATGGTCTGAAGATTTGCTGGCATTCCCCCCATTTTATGCATCTGAATGTGTCAGTAGCACCTAGGAATGGTGGCACTTTATTATTAGCAGTTTCATTGTTTACATTCTTTTTGTTCTCTTGTAATTTAGACTACAAATTTTCTCCAGGAATAATCTAAGCCTAAAAATACAAAGTGAAAGGAGATATTTAAAAAATTAACTGGGTAACTCGGTTTTTTTTTTTTTCCAGTTATCTGGGCACTTCCAACAAAAGTGCTTTTCGATCCTGAATTAAGGTTTGCTACTCTTGACCGTTTAGATTTGAATTTAGTTATGTCCAAAATTACATCAAGTAAGCCATGTAATAGATAAATATCTACTCTAGCACTCGATGCTGCAAATCTAATATTAATATATGAGCAGCCATAAAACTGCCTTAGAGCAAAGAGTCATAGTAGACTTCCATTCTTCTAGTGAAAATATGGGAACTATCAGAGAGGTAATATAGAAGCCAAATTTGAGGCTACTCATGCTGTACTATTTAGCCTAAATTAGAATACTTAAACCAATAAAACATCTTGATAGTAATAAAAGAAGATAAAATATTTTATTATCAAATTTTTTATCTTCTCCCCAATTTATTAGTGAATTTTAGTAATTTTATGAATGTGGAAGAATTCCTTGCGTAGTAAGATTATCACACCTTGCTTTTTCACTTTTGTCATACCAATCTCTCTAGTTTCTCTTTTAATTTGGTGATGATTTCAAATACACTGACCTTTTATTTTTGATTTCCTGTGTAACTTTAATGCTTAGAAATGCTCCCATTCAAATGAGAGGTGTCCCTATTTATAGGAGAGAGAGAGAGAAGAAAGAAAGAGAGAAAGAAGGAAGGAAAAGAATTTCTATCTTCATGACAATATATCCCATAGCTTCCCGTGACAGGCGTTCAAGAAGCTCTCTAGGTTTCTGTTGTTTTTAAAAAATCATCTCAGTTTTTCCTCATTTTGAAACTTTTAAAGATATATTTAAAAAATCGATCATGAAAACACTAGTCTCTGGTCTCAATATAGCTTCAGTATACTTTGATTTCATAATTCCTTGTATTAATATTGTAGAACCAGTTTTTATTTCATTTCTGAATACTTAAACTTCTTCATGTTTAAAAAATCAAAAAAACCAAACCCATTGCCACTGAGTTGATTCCAACTCATAGCAACCATAGGCTAGAGTAAAATTGCCCCATAGGGTTTCCAAGGAGCTACTGGTGAATTTAAACTGCTGACCTTTTGGATAGCAGCAAAACATTTAACTACTGGGGTTAAACATGAAGAACTGGGGTTCTTCATGTTTAGGACATCAAAATTATATCAAGTAAGACTGCGCTGAGCAAATGTCTACTCCAACACTGGATCAGATGCTACAGATCTATTCTGAGATTTGTTATATATTAAAATATACTATCATTTATGGTTGAATTTTAACATTTAATTCTTTAAACCCCTCAAATTTTGAATGACTGATATAAAGTAAATATCAAATTGATTTTTTTCTAAACAGTCAATTTTGCTAACATGGTTATTTGAATATGTCCTTCTTTCCACACTACTCTCTGTTAATTATTTTATTATTCACCTAATACACAGATAGATGAGATAGATAAATAGATTATGATGAGGAAGAAGATAGATAGATACATAGATACATAGATGGATAGATAGAAAAGGAACTAAATTCATAACACATGTATTTTCATCCTTTCTTAACTAACGAAAGCAATATTTGTTTACATTTGCTTTGGTTGAAGCTTTGTCTTCATCCCATATATTTTCTTATGCAATGTGGTGGACAGAGAGATGTGTCACTGAATCCCCCTTCAAGGAAAGAAAGATCTTCTGCCCAGCTATAGGGAGCAGCATTAGTTGACCATCTCCAGCTGTCAACTCCTTAGAGTCTGCCTCAGCTGTAGAGAGTCCCTTGACCCAAGGTTACACCCTTGCTGGGGCTGTCCACATTCAGTAACTGAATAAGTTGAAAGTGTAAATATTTGGCTATTTGGGCTCAATACAGGACACTCAAAAAGGCAATATTTGCTCCATAGCTCCCAGCCAATCATGCCTAGGCTTTGTCAGGTCTCCATCACAGTGACTTTTTCCTTCTGCCTAATCACCCTATCTCCCTCCTTGTTTAATAGGTGTTAGTCCCTAAAAAATGTTTTGCATTCCAAAATCTGTCTCCCCACCTATTTCTGGAGAACCTAAGCAGTAACAGTTTGTACTGGGAATGGTCTGAGAAAGTAGGCAATAAGATGGGATTTGGAAGCTGTATCACTCCCTCAGCATTAGAAGACCCTCAATGAGACGGATTGACATCGTGGCCACAACTATGGGCTCAAACATAGCAATGATTGTAAGGATGGCACAGGACTGGGCAATATTTCTTTCTTTTGTACATAGGATTTCTATGAGTCAGAGCCAACTCAATGGCATCTAAAAACAAAAACAGCATCATTCACTACCCAGGTGACCATGAGCACCCATCACTAATAGTAGACAGGGCACAGCCAGCCTCCAGAACAAGGTGGTGGTCCAATTGTTAAAAATTTCATTGGTGGAAGAGAATGCATTAGAGTGCACAATATATCAGGTACTTTAAGATGTAGGAAGAAAATAGTAGCTGTAAGGATAATGAGATGGGAAGGCTACTGCTAAGCACAAACACTACTGATGCTCTGAGCGAGATAATGAACAGCTCATGGGGAGTAGCAAGGTGTAAAACCAGAAGCCCTCTTTGGTTGACACAAGGAGACTCTCATCTTTCTCAATGGGAGGGAAGAGAACCCTGAGGACCAAGCTGAGGACTTTCTGGTCTGAGTGTCTGAACTTCAAATACAATTAATTACCAAACCATGACAGATCTGTTATGCTAATGTAAGGGCCTTTGTTGGTAAAACCCTGAGACCCTTACATGAGGGATGGGAATATCTGGGTGGATCCTTCCCCCCAGTTTTGTGTCCCAGATTCTTCCAAACTTTCTGAGTCTGGAGTAGTGGCCCATCTCTCCCTATTAAGAGATAGCAATCTACCTACTCTGGAAGGCAATGTGGAAGCTTATTCCCTGTCAAGCAAAATGTATCCACCTCAAGAACTGCCTTATACTTCCCCTCTTGGCTATTGGGTCTATAAGTAAGGTTAAGTCGGTCAGGGACATTTTGGGTCTGATAAGAGAGGAATAAGACTATACCCCAAAAGACCCACAAAATCTAGCCTGCCTATACTGGCAAGAACTGAGAGAGAATGCATGGTACTGGATTCTGAGGGGGTTTGATCGAGGAGGCTGAGAAATGTAACACTGGTGAGAGAAAAGTTTATTGACTTGAGAGCACTTTCCAAAAATATAGGATGTAGAATTCTGGAAAAAACCACAAGAGATGATACAAACCTGCAACTAGGCTGGCTCCAGGAAGCATAGAAAAAGCTAAACCAACCAAATGACTATGTTCCATGGGAAGGCCAAGATGACATTCCATTTACTCTTGGAAATTATGGATTCCATTTCTATTATTGTGGTTGTTACTCTTAAATTTTTAACATGTATGTAGAGACATTTATCATTAAACCACAGTAGAGCGGGGACTTAAAATGCTTTATTGACTACAATATCCCTGAACGATTTTTGTAAATTCTCTATCTCTATTTTAAAAGAAAGTGTATTTTCTGTTTTTATAGAGCATTTCACATTCCATTAATTCAATTTCATTAATAAATAAATAAAATTCTGTGTCCTCATGAAGTAAACAAGACTTATATGAAAGGACTTTACGTACCTCAGCCTGCGAAAATCACCCAGATAAGAAATAATCAGAACCAGAACTCAATATCCTCACCTTGAATTAATTTGGTTTTGCAAGTATAGGTCAATTTAGACTAAGAAATCAAAATAATTTTCAATCTCCAGTCCATAGTGAATAACAGGTTTATGCTACTCTTCATCTTTCTCTTTTTAATCTACCTTATCTCAAGTTTAAACAAGCTTATGAAAAGATACAAGTGGAGTCATCTGCTTAGGCAGTTATTGAGAAGTGGTCTCACACTCAAAACATAATGCAAAACTTTGTACATATCCTGTGACAGAAGACTCTTGTCCTCATTGATGTATTTTAAGACCAACTCACTTTGCTATATCCTTCACTTCAACCTCTTATTTACCTACCACAATATTATTTGAAAAACTGAAAGGCATCAACCCCTTTGGGTTCACTTTTGGCTCCAGAATAAATTGGGTCAGCAACTATTTTTTAGATTCAGTATTTTGATAGCTTTTGAAGCTTGCTTTAAAGATTAAAATTAACATCAACGATAAACAAAGCCAATATAGTTAAAGTGTAACACTGGGGTTTTTGTTGTCAATTTAACCTTAGAATTTAGTATTGTTCTATATTTAAGCTCATTCTCAGTGTACTATAGAAAAATATCTTAAAAACTATGGAAAAAAATCTACATTTTTTCCAAAAATATATTTATAATCTATTTTAACCATTAGTTTATTCCAAATAACATAACATATTATGTAATTATTAGAAAATAACATTTTTTAATACTTAAAGATATATTTTTATACTTAGTAAATACACTCTCATGTATAAACTATGGCTTTGGGTTGTATGCACCAAAAATCCAATCCATATATTTGTTTAAGAAATATGAGGAACTCATTTTAAGGGTACTATGATTTTCACAAAGCCAGGGCAAAGTAACAACTGCATCCATGGACACAGGTAGCGTTAAGAGTCTCCCTTCGTATCTGGTTTCCATTCTTTTTTGAAAATCTAAATCATTATTCTCTTTCTCTTTGTAGACCAGCTATTGTTTCTTTAGTCTTCCAAGCAGAGTACATGGTTGTTGACTTCTCATGAGTTCTATACAATACAGAGTCAAATTCCCAGAAAGAAATTGATTTTGCTGACTCTTTCCTTATTCTAATGTGCTGTGAAAGAGAAGATGGCGTTCAGATTATGTAAGATATCCACCTTTTGATATTTGTTTGTAGTCAAAGGGATAGTAACTACAGAAGCGACTATGATCTGTCTAACTTAAGGTAGGAGCCCTTGCCTGAATCTACCAACTCTGGTCAGGTGACAGTCACATTGAACTACATGGCAGCTTACATATTCAGGCGATAGAAGAGGCAAGATGGATAAATATTTAAAGGAAGGGAGATACTTCCCCACCAAATGGGAGGTGACCATGCTGGATCAATAAATGAAAAGTAGCCAATTTAGTAGCAAGCACCCACATGCACAAACATTTAACACAAGTGTCCTCCTTATGATCTATTAAGGAAAACCAAGGAAGAGTTCTTGCTTAAGTATTAAAAATTACAGCTCTATTTAAAAAATTTTAAGAAAGCTTTACTGATCCCATACTACTGCTAAGAGAGTGATTTAAATGTACAATTATTATCTACCCCACAAGTAGGTATCATCTCCATTTTTCTGAAGAGGCAACTGACTCAACTTTACCCAGATCACTGAGTGAATTTGTTGGGAGTTTTTGGCTGCAAGTGATAAATCAATTCAAACTGGCTTAAGTAGGAAAACGAATTTAGTGCAACATCATTTTAATGTTGTAATGGACATATAGGACAGGGAAGTGGATTAAATTCAATGGGAATCTTTAATGTTAAGAGACTTAGAAGAAACGGCAGATATTGAGTTCACCATCCTGGCCTGGACAGAGCGAACATTGGGTCCAGTAACAAATCTGAGTATGGAAAAGATACAAGAAAAGAAGCACAAAAAAAAAAAAAAAAAGTAAATATCAGGATAAACATGTGCTATATGAAACCTTACTGAATCTGTCTCCTGCTTGGAGGAAATGCAAAGAAACTAGTCAATATCAGTCATCAGGCAAGCTCAGCTCTCTGAATTTGAATGAGATTTTCAATACTGAGATACAATTCTTTTGGTATACCTTTGTTTTTGTCTTGCTAGTTCCCAGGTAATGCCAACAAAGAAGCATTCTGAATGTTAGGGACAGAGTTGGCTTTGCTTGATTCCTTTGAGAGCCACCTGTGACAGTGACATAGTCCACAGAGGACACTGAAGAGAATAATGAAGAAACTAATAATTGCCAAGCCCTCGACATGGTAACTTAAAAAACAAACAAACAAGAGTTCTGGTAAAATGGCGCTCTAGGCAGAAGCACCACTCCGTCCCTCCACAGCAAAGATCCGAAAAACTAAGCCAAACAGAGAATACAACAATCCTGAAACCCTAAAACATCAAAAGAAGAGATAAAGAACTCAGCCAAGCACCAAATGGAGTGAGAAAACTGACAGAGAACGGAGAGCAAGGAGAGATTCATGCAGAGGTCCCCTACCAGCTAATGCAGCACAGATCAGCCATCTTGGACTCCTATCGGAGACCAGCATAAAGGGGGTACGAGAAAGCAGCCTCACGGAGCATTCAGCGGAAGACAAAACAACTGGTGATTTGCGATATACCCTTTCCCACCCCCCACCCTTCTTCACCCCAACTCGGCCTCCTCTGCTTCTCGCGGCCACAATCTCTTGACCAGGAAACACCGGCTGCTTGGATTCCACACACCCGAACAGGCGGCTCTCTGAGTGCCATTTGTTGGCTGCTGGTGTTGCTTTTTTCCACTTCTTTTCATTTTTTCCCTGCCTCTCACCACCTCCCCCTCCTTTCGCTCGAGTACCTGGCTCCGTGCACCATCTTTGCTTCATCCTGAGGGGCTGCGGAGCTCCATTCGAGAGTGGAGCTGCTTCCCAGTCTAGGCTACTGCGCTGGTGGGATCCCGGGGCTTTTGTTCATTTTTGTTTTCTTTTCCTTTTCTTGAGTTGGGGGCCCTTTCTGGCCAGGTGGAGCTGCGTGGCAAGGAACTCCCCTTCAGCTTCCACAGATGTGCAGAGGGATCTCTGAGAGCATTTCTTTTCTCGCTGGGTTTTTTTTTTTCTGTTTTTTGGGGGGCCTTTCTTGTTCTTTTTTTTTTTTAATTTGTTTTGTTTTCTTTTCCCTCTTTTTCCCTTTTTGTCTTTCTTCATTGCTCAGTTTCTCGTCCCTCTATATCTTTCTTCTCTTTCTGTTCCCTGAATACCTGGCATTGTATGCCTCTACGCCTTCTAGCCAGGCTGTACTGCAACACCTGAGAGCAACTTCCCCAGACCTCAGAGCTGCACCAGTGGGATCCATGGGAACTTTGCAGTTCTTTAACCTTTCTGATTTTTATTTATTCATTCTTCTCTTTTCTTCCTCTTCCCCTTTCTGCTATTCTCCATTTCATAGTCTCTCATCTCTCCACTCCAACAGCAAGCTCCCCTAGCATTCTTTTTTGTTTGTTTGTATATTTTTGGCTCCTGTTCCTCTCTCCTCTCTCCCATATCCATCTTAGCTCCACACATAACCATCTCCCTGCTGCATACTGCCTACCTGCACCTTGTGCTTGACATCACAGCACCAAGCAGCACAGGCACGGCCTACTGGAACCTGTCCTGCACTGATTACCAACCCACTCTAGTGGCTGTAGTAAGTGACATAAACAACACATCCCAGTAACTCCTCTTCAGCTAGACCTGCCCTGCCGTACCATATCTGAGTGACTGACCCTGACAATTGGAGAAGGAGGCGAAAAGTATTGTGCCCACAGACGAGCAAACAACAAAGAACACAGAGCCCGCCAGCTCAGACATAGTCAAATTTTTTAAAAAAGGACGGAACAAACAAATCTACAATCAATAAATGAGAAAAGTAACTACTGAATGCCCCGAAGACAGCCAACAATATCAAGACATTTACAAAAACAGGACAGGATGGTTCCAGTAGGCATCCAAAATAAAACACCAGATGACTCTCCAGTGGAAGAAAATGCACTACAACTACCTGATAGGGAATTCAAATCTCTAATACTCAGAGTTCTCCAAGAAATGCAGCAGAAAGCTGACAAACATGAGGAAAACATAGACAAATCCATGGAAAATACAGAAAAAAATTGGAAGAATTCAGGAAAATGATGCAGGAATAAAATGCCAAAATAAATTCACAACTAGAAATTATACAAAGACAAGAATTAGAAGTCCAAAAGATAAACAAAAAGATTTCAGAAATGGACGGTGTCATCGAAGGGCCGAGAAGCAGATTTAAAATGGTGGAAGACAGGATCAGTGGAATTGAAGACAAACACTTGGATACAACGCTGTTTGAGGAAAACTCAGAAAAAAGAACAAAGAAAAATGAAGAGACACTGACAGCTATGTGGGACACAATCAAAAGCAAAAAATTGGGAGTGATTAGAATTCCAGAACAGGGGCAGAAAACAGAAAACACAGAGAGGATCATTGAAGAACTGCTGACAGAAAACTTGCCCGATATCATGAAAGATGAAAATCTGGCCATCCAAGAAGCTCAATGAACCCCATACAGGATAGACCCCAAAAGAAAATCACAAAGGCATATCATAATCACACTCACCAAAACCAAAGACAAACAAAGAATCCTGAGAGCAGCTCATGAAAAACAAGAAGTCACATACAGAGGAGAAACAATAAGACTAAGCTCAGATTATTCGGGAGAAACCATGCAGGCAAGAAGGTAATGGGATGACGTATATAAAACCTGGAAAGAAAAAAATTGCCAGCCAAGAAGAATATATCCTGCAAAACTCTCGTTCAAATATGAAGGTGAAATTAGGACATTTCCAGATAAACAGAAATTAAGGGAATATGCAAAAACCAAACCAAACTTATAAGAATTATTAAAGAGAGTTCTTTGATCTGAGAACAAACAACTTCAGCTCACAGGCTGAATCTATGATACAGGATTGTACCAACAAGATACCAATCTAAGAGATGAACTCTCAAGGACTATCCAAAACCAAAAGAAATACAACAGAGAATCAGAGCAGTTAATCTGTAAATGACAACAACATCAGAACAGTAAAAGAAGGAATAAATGGTATAGGTATAGAACCTTCTAATACAGAGGAAGGCAAGGCGATACCAAGTAATAATAGACTGCTTCAAACTTAGAAAGATAAGGGTAAATTTCACGGTAACTGCAAAGAAAGTTAACAAATATATTCATAAAAATAAAGAGGAAAAACATAAAGTCTCAGCAAAAACAAAACCTACAAAAACAAAAGAAATGAAAAAAAAAATCTACAAGTAACTCAGCACAAGAGAGTAAGAAGAACAAAGAACACATCAGCACCACAAAAAAAAAAAAAAAACACTACATAATAATAGCAACCAACTCACATCTATCAATAATTACACTGAATGTAGATGGATTCAGTGCACCCATAAAGAGACAGAGAGTGACAGAATGGACAAGAAAACAGGATCCATCAACATGCTGTCTACAAGAGACTCACCTTAGAAACAAAGATGTGAAATTATTAAAAATCAAAGGTTGGAAAAAAATATATCAAGCTAACTACTACCAAAAAAGAGCAGGAGTGGCAATTCTAATCTCAGATAAAATAGACATTAAAACAAAATCTACCACAAAAGACAAAGAAGGACACTATACAATGATTAAGGGGATGATCCATCATGAAGACATAACCATAATAAACATCCACGCACCCAGTGACAGGGCTCCAAAATACATAAAACAAACTCTAACAACACTGAAAAGAGAAACTGACAGTTCCACAATAATAGTAGGAGACTTCAACACACCACTCTCAGTAAAGGACAGAACTACTAAGAAGAAACTCAGCAAAGACACAGAAGACCTAAAGGGCACTATCAGCCAACTTGACCTCATAGACATATATAGAACACTCCATCCAACCGCTGCAAAGTACACATTCTTCTCCAATGCACATGGAACGTTCTCCAGAATAGACCACATCTTAGGCCACAGAGCAATCCTCAGCAAGATCCAAACCGTTGAAATAATTCAAAGTATCTTCTCTGACCACAATGCCATCAAGGTAGAAATTAACAATAGAAAAAGCAAGGGAAAAAAGTCAACTACATGGAAACTGAATAATACCCTGCTTACACATCACCGGGTAATAGAAAATCAGAGATGGAATCAAACAATTCCTAGAATCAAATGAGAATGAAAACACATCATACCAAAACCTTTGGGACACAGCAAAGGCAGTCCTCAGAGGACAATTTAGAGCAATAGATGCACATATCAAAAAAGAAGAAAGGGACAAAATCAAAACTTTAACTACAGAACTCAAACAAATAGAAAGAGAACAGCAAAAAAAAAAAAAAAAAAAAAAAGCCCACAACCACCAGAAGAAAGGAAATAGTAAAGATCAGAGCAGAAATAAATGAAATAGAGAACAGAAAAACAATAGAAAGAATCAACAAAACCAAAAGTTGGTTCTTTGAGAGAATCAACAAAATCGATAAACCACTGGCCAGACTGACAAAAGCAAAACAGGAGAGGACACAAATAATCCAAATAAGAAATGAAATGGGGGACATTACAACAGACCTAACTGAAATAAAAAGGATTATAACAGAATATTATGAAAAACTATACTCCAACAAATTTGAAAACCTAGAGGAAATAGATAAATTTCTAGAAACACACGGCCTACACAAACTACAACAAAGTGATCTGAACAGACCCATAACAAGAGAAGAGATTGAAAAGGTAATAAAAAATCTCCCAACCAAAAAAAGCCCTGGTCCAGATCCCTTCACTGGAGAATTCTACAAAACATTTACAGAAGAGCTTGTACCAGTACTACTCAAGCTATTTCAGAGCATAGAAGAGGAAGCAACGCTTCCAAATTCGTTCTATGAAGCCAGCATAACGCTGATACCAAAAACAGGCAAAGACGTCACAAAAAAAGAAAATTACAGACCAATATCTCTCACGAATATAGAGGCAAAAATTCTGAACAAAATTCTAGCCAATAGAATTCAGCATCATAACAAAAAAATAATACTCCACTACCAAGTAAGATTTGTACCAGGTATGCAAACATGGTTCAACATTGGAAAATCAATCAATGTAATCCACCACATAAATAAAAAGAAAGAAAAGAATTACATGACCGTCTCAATTGACACAGAGAAGGCATTTGATAAAGTCCAACACCCATTCCTGATAAAAAAAGCTCCCAATCAAATAGGTATAGAAGGGAAATTTCTCAACAAAATAAAGGGTATCTATGCAAAACCAACGGCCAACATCATTTTTAATGGAGAGAGGCTGAAAACGTTCCCCTTGAAAACAGGAACAAGACAAGGATGCCCTTTATCACCACTCCTATTTAACATTGTGCTGGAAGTTTTAGTTGGAGCAATAAGGCAAGAAAAAGAAATAAAGGGCATCCAAATTGGTAATGAAGAAGTTAAACTGTCCCTGTTTGCAGATGATATGATACTATACATAGAAAACCCTAAAGACTCCACAAGAAATCTACTGGAACTAATAGAAAGATTAAGTAGCAGGATACAAGATAAACATTCAAAAATCAGTTGAATTCCTATATACCAATAAGGAGAACGATGAAAAGGAAATCAGGAAAACAATACGATTTTCAATAGCCCCTAAAAACATAAAATACTTAGGAATAAATCTGACCAGGGATGTAAAAGACCTATACAAAGAAGACTACAAAACACTACTGCATGAAACCCAAAGGGATCTACATAAATGGAAAAACATACCATGCTTATGGATAGGCAGACTCAACATTGTGAAAATGACAATTCTACCCAAAGCAATTTACAAATACAGCACAATCCCAATCCAAATACCAACAACATTCTTCAAAGAGATGGAAAAATTAATCATTAACTTTATATGGAAAGGGAAGAAGCCCCGAATAAGTAAAGCACTACTGAAGAAGAAGAATAAAGTTAGAGGACTCACACTACCTGACTTCAGAACCTACTATACAGCTACAGTAGTCAAAACAGCCTGGTACTGGTACAACGACAGATACATTGACCAATGGAACAGAATTGAGAACCCAGATGTAAATCCATCCACCTACGGTCACCTGATCTTCAACAAGGGCCCAATGTCCATCAAGTGGGGAAAAGACAGTCTTTTTAACAAATGGTGCTGGCAAAGCTGGATATCCATCTGCAAAAAAATGAAACAGGACCCATACATCACACCGTATACAAAAACTACTTCAAAATGGATCAAAGACCTGAATATAAAGCCTAAAACTATGAAGTTCATAGAAGAAAAAATAGGACCAACACTTCAGGCCTTAATACATGGCATTAACATGATACAAACCATAACCATCAACACACAAACTCCAATAGATAAGCTAGATAACTGGGATCTCCTAAAAATCAAACACCTATGCTCTTCAAAAGACTTCACCAAAAGAGTAAAAAGAGAACCTACAGACTGGGAAAAAATTTTTGGACAGTACAAGTCAGACAAAGGTCTAATCTCCACAATCTACAAGAAAATCCAACACCTCTACAACAAAAAGAAATAATCCTATTTAAAAATGGGCAAAGAAAATGAACAGACACTTCACCAAAGAAGACACTCAAATGGCCAACAGACACATGAGGAAATGGTCGCCATCACTAGCCATTAGAGAAATGCAAATTAAAACCACAATGAGATACCATCTCACCCCGGCATTACTGGCACAAATCAAAAACACTGGAAATAACAAATGTTGGAGGGGCTGCGGGGAGATTGGAACACTTATGCACTGCTGGTGGGAATGCAAAATGATACAACCATTTTGGAAAATGATATAGCGCTTCCTCAGAAAGCTAGAAATAGACATACCATTCGATCCAGCAATCCCACTCTTAGGAATATATCCTAGAGAAATAAGAGTCGTCACTCAAATAGACATATGCACACCTATGTTCATGGCAGCATTGTTCACAATAGCAGAACGATGGAAACAACCTAGATGCCCATCAACAGATGAATGGATAAACAAACTATGGTACATACACACAATGGAGTACTATGGAACAAGAAAGAACAACAATGAATCTGTGAAGCATCTCATAACATGGATGAAACTGGAGGACATTATGCTGAGTGAAATAAGTCAATCACAAAAGGACAGATATTATATGAGACCTCTATTGTAAAAACCCATGAAAAAGTTCACACATAAAATGTAACCATCTTTGTTGGTTGCCAGGGATGGGAGGGGTGGGGTGGTAATACTAAATAGGCAATAGATAAGTGGTATCTTGGGTGAAAGGTGAGACAGTACACAGTACAGGGGAAACTAGCACAACTTGTACAAGGAAAGGTCATGCAAGCCCCATAGACACATCCAAACTCCCTGAGGGACTGAATTGCTGGGCAGAGAGCTGTGGGGACCGTGGTCTGGGGGAACATCTAGCTCAATTGGCATGACACAGCTTATAAAGACAATGCTCTACATCCTACCTTGGTGAGTAGTGTCTGGGGTCTTAAAAGCCTGTGAGCAGCCATCTAAGATACTCTCCTGGTCTCATCCCTTCAGGAGCAAGGGAGAATGAAGAGAACAGGATACAAGGAAAAGATTAGTCCGAAGGACTAATTGTCCACAGCTACCAAGCCCTCCATTGGACTGAGTCTAGTACAGCCAGATGGTGCCCGGCTACCACCACTGACTGCTCTGACCAGGATCACAACAGAGGGTTCTGGACAGAGCTGGAGAAGGATGTACAGCATAATTCTAACTCACAAAAAAAATACTAGATTTACTGGCCTAAAGGAGACTGGAGAAACCTCGAGAGTATGGCCCCCTGACGCCCTTTTAGCTCAGTGGTGAAGTTACCTCCGAGGTTCGCTTGTTCAGCCTGGGAGTGGACAGCTCCATAAAACCAAATGATACTAACGAGGTACAGGAGTCCAGTGACAAGGGCCAGAAGGCAGAAGGGGACAAGGAAGCTGGTGATAGGGAACCCAAGGTTGAGTAAGGCTATTGTTGATGTGTTGTGAGATTGTTAACCATTGTCATAGGGCAACATGTGTAGCAACTGTTAAATGAGAAACTATTTTGTTCTGTAAACCTTCGTCTTAAGTGAGAATAACAGCACAATTGGAAGAGAGTAGTCAATGTCACTGAACTGTGCGTGTAGAAATTTTTGAAATGGTGTATCTTTGGCTATGTGTCTTTTCACCAAAAAAAAAGGTTGAGAAGTTAGAGGGTTGATATGTTGTGGGGTTGTTAACCAATGTCATACAACAACATGTGTGCTACTGTTTCATGAGAAACTATTTGTTCTGTAAGTCTTCACCTGAAGTACCATTAAAAAAAAAAAGTTACAATAAAAACAAACAAACAAACAAACAAAAACATATCAGATTTTACACTAGACTAACGATAGTATTATATGTCTGGAAAATGGTTAACATTGCTAATACACAGGAAAACATTCTTTCATCTCTATTGCTACTCTCAAGTTAGATGTAAACCATGTAGAAACACTCAACAACTATCACCACCCCATCAGGGGACCTACGAGTTGGGGTGGAGGAGGATCATATAGACTTGATTACACTCTATTTTGGCCCCAGCCTGTTAGTCCCTATTAGGTCTGTGGAACTAAGGACAGATACAGAGATTAGGGTCAAAGTTTCCATGGTATTGCAGACCTGTGTTCCGGGTAACCAATAAAACAGTGTTGTCATTAGGCTTTGCTTTTACAGCTATATGGGGAGGGAAGGAGGAAAATAAGATTAACAGTAATAGAGACACTGTGATAGAAAGCCTCTTTTGCTTTCTGAAAAGGCCCATCAGTTTTTAGAGATAAAATTTTACATATATATACAGAACAAAACCATTCTTGCCAATATCAATGAAAGGAGTTATGAAGGTGCTGTACCTTGACATTTAGCTGGATAAAACTGAGTGATTTCAGGTGCTGATATGTAAACTAACAACTTAAAAAAGCTCTTTGTTGCTTGAGAAATGTGAAGTGGTATGATTCCTCTGGGAATTCTGAACAAGCAAGTATTTTTATTAGACGTGACAGTGTTATGCAGACATATGTTATTATCATTGGTTTCGGTGCAAATCCTGAGAAGATTTTTTATTTAGCATGTGAAGGGCTTGGCAAAGCATCCCATGTGGGGTTCAGGAAATCAGGCCTATTAATACAAGAATTACATACAAATCCCCCAAGGCATGGAGGAGAGAATAAACTTCATACTCCGCATATGCACCAGCTATATTAACATGATAGATTTTCAACGCTCTACAGGATCCATTACTGTGTTTTGGGCCAATAGTCCATGAATTTGAAGGATTTATACAATGGACCATAACAGCTCCTTAGGAACAATTATGTCCTATCAGATGAAAAAATGTCTTTTTAAAACCTTCCTATTAACCCGTTTGCTCCATAGACCGTAATCCATTGAAGGTTAAATTATATACATAGCAAAATGGGCCAAATCACCTCATTTTGTGTTTTAAAGTGTATTTATTGCAAAAAAAGCTCTCCAAAATGAGAGAATGGAAATTGTACCCAAGTGTACCATCAGATCAAGGTGATTTTTAAATGTGAGCAACAGGCAATATTTGCAATGTCTGCTAAAGAGAGAAATCTTGATCATCCAGAGCTAACAGCTACCCCTTTATGTACCATTTAAATTTTCAATCACCTAAAAATACATCAAACAGTTGAATACATCCTGAGTAGTCAAATAACATGAGACAACAGCTCTCAAAGCTTAGGCAGGCACAAGGAATCTTTATAAAGACGTACGCTGCAAATCAAACAGAAAACATTGTTAAAATACTTTATAATGCCTACTTTTTATCTATGATTGGTACTTATGAGAAAAATTAGACCACATGACTTTAGATTTATCGGTATAATTTTGTTACTTTCACAAACACTGTTGTACCTACTATTTTATTGGACGCATGGCATTTAATTCATTTTCATTAATGTATCAATGCAGTCTAATTTATTAATGTAGTATCTCTTAGGTAATAGAGGTTTTTGGTAACACTGCATTAAACCATGAAAACAACTACAATAGGGATTTCAAACAAGTTGGAGAGAAGTGCTCGATGGTCAGGGCGTTGTTATGCCCTACCTCGTATACCATAAATCAGTCTCTTGTTGCCCTGTCTGGAACCACACCTGATGGAAAGATTCTTTCATTTCAAAATTCAATACTGATGGTGTGCAAGTATTTAAGAATTGGAGCATATAGGCTAAATTAATCTGTTTAGAATTTTGGAGGGAAAAATAGCTAATAGGTCAATGCACAAATAAAACCAAAGTTTGTTTTTTGTTTTTTTTTTTTCTATCAGTCACTTTGGTGAATTTCTCTATAGGGTTGCTATGATTCAGAGTAGAATTGACAGCAACTGATTTGGTTTGTTTTTTTTTTTTTTTTTTCCCCAGTATCCTTGCAGAGCCCTGGCTGTGCAGTGGTTAAGAACTCAGCTGCTAACCAAAGATTAACAGTTTAAATCCACCAGCCACTCCTTTCGAAACACCATGGGGCAGTTCTACTCTGTCTTACAGGGTCCCTGTGAGTCGAAATTGACTCGACAGCAACAGGTTTAGTATTCTTACATCTGTTCTTTTTTCTTTGAATTCTCGTTAGGATGTTCATTATTTTCCCAGAAGTTTTGGATACTTAGAAATCTTTAGAGAAAGTGACAATATAAATCTAAAAAGGAATAGAAAACAAAGTCTTGAGAACTCTCCCGGAGTCCTCTTATGTTTAGCAAATACACAGGCACAGGGCAAAAGTAGCCAGAAAGTAGAGACAATGTAATAAAGAATGATAAGCAAAATCATCCCATCTAGTTAAGAAAACTTAGTTTTCTTAGTCAGATATGTTTGTCTTCCGTACTACGCTGAATCTCTATCCGCATGCAGAGTGTGGTAGTAACAAATTCTTACTATCCCATTGTGCAATTCTCCTTCAGATAGAGATCTGTGAATTGATTTAATTATAATGTGGATGTTGTCTAATCTGTATGCAATGCCAGCTCACTTGTGAGCCTATGCGCTATTGAATGTGTTGTGATAACTAAGGAGGCTATGCTTTTAAAGTGATCCTTACCTAACCTAAATATAAACAGCCAGTGCAATTGCCTTGGCTGTCTAGACATTCTTCTCCAATCATGAAGAGATTAGACCTGGACATATCCAGATAATTTTCTTTTTTCCCTTCCCATACCCATTGTCATCGAGTCAATTCTGACTTATAGAGACAATTTGCATACCTTGCATGAAAGAGGTCCATTTCTTTTAACTAACTCTTCCTTTTAAAGACATATGGGAGAAAGAAGAGGAAATTGCTATTATAAAGAACTCCAAGACACTGTTTGTTGGCTTCCTCTGTGTCTTCATTTTAAGCTAAGGCCCCCATATTACTACTTGATAAAAAGTTGCTCTCGAACACTCTGTCTCCTTAGGTGTCACTAACTTGCTCTCTAGAAAATGCACTTGAGATATGGATAGGCGAAGTCACATGGTAACTGCTTTGTGGGGATACTCTTCGATCCCCAAGCTGTAACTGAGGTTAAGTAGAGACTGAGGAAAGGAGCACGAAGCTTCTACAGGGAAACAACACAACTTCTATTTTCTTTTCTTACTTTGGAGGACTATGGCTCATGTTCTTCAAAAGGAAAAGCTAAAATCACATTGCATAGTATTTAAGTCTGCTTTGTAGCATTGGGATAATGTTTTCATTTCCTTTCCATATGGACAACTCATGCAATTAGGCCACAGACTTTTTTTTTTTAAAAATGTCCAGTTATGAGTATTTGGCAATAGACATGCCAATGGGCACAGATTCATGAATATAAAATAACATCTTTTGACATTAGGCCTGACACAGTCTGCGTGGGGAAAGCTTTTGCTGAAGGGATTTTATTTTATTCCCTTGTAAATTACTAATGGTAACAATTTTTTAATGGATAAGCTTCTGAAAGATATAACTAATGTAGGTGTTTTATGTACTTGTTACAAATTGTTGCCATTAACTTATTTCTAAGATTGGAATTTATTAAGGGAAATGGTATTGAGATTTTGATACCTAATAATTTTTCAACTTTTGTATCCTAGGCATTCACAATTGTGACCTAATTGGAGCTCTGTGCACCAGACCAGCATATGGGGTGTGCACAGCACTGCAGAGGATAACGTATTAGAGAGAGAAAGCTAACATTCTTTCCCCACCTTCTCCAAGGCAAAAACATGCACCAGTCACACTACTGAGCATTAAGCAAACCTAAATGTTGCCCTTGATGGGAGAAAGAATATCAGGTTCACTAATATTGTAAATAATATAATCAGTTGGGAACACAATGTATCAACCATGCATTAGAAACCTTTTCTTTTAAAACCTCTCCCAGCAATTATCCAATTGGTATTTATAAATTACAGTCATATGTGTAGATCAAGGAAACTCACTGGATCAATTATGTATGCGTGAATGATTTCACCTTTCAGGACACTATCAAAAGTAAGACATCAGAAAAGAGTAGTTGATCTTTCACCGTGGGGTGGAGATTGAGAGTTAATCATGCTTGAAAGCTGGCCAGGTTAAGTTAGTGGGCCAATGTTAGTAATTCATGAAAAAAAATAAAAATAAAAGGAGAAGAAAAAATAAGGAAAACAGAAGAGAAAAAAAGAAAAACGTTGGCACCATTTCTCTTCCTGACGGTAGCCAGCATTACATTAGAATTTTAAGCATATACAAGAAGGCTGCCTGCATATTTCAGAAAGAGGTTGCAGTAACCATTAGCAGCTAGCATTAGATACCAGTTTGATATTACTTTCCAAAACAATATCTGTCAGTCTGAAGACAGCGTGTACCACAAAAAAGTAGAAATTCCACTATTCCATGTAACAAGGATATGTCCACCAGCTTCAAGGTTTCAGACAGAGTTTGGCTCCCATGAAAGATTAGTTAAATAGAATTTCCTCCTTTTACTTTGGTTTAGAAGGTGGGTGAGGCTTGAGGATGATGGAGGAAAAAGTAAAGTAAAGGTACTGAATCTTTTGAAGAAGTAAAAAGCAAACAAACAAAAAAACACAGTTTCTGTGGAGTCAATTTTGACTCATGGCCACCCCATGTGTGTAAGAGTAGAACTGTGTTTCATAGGGTTTCCATTGCCTGATTTTTTGCAAGTGAATCATCAAGCCTTTCTTCAAGACACTTTTGGGTGGACTTGAACCTCCAACTTTTCAGTTAGCAGCCAAGCATGTTAACTACTTGCACCACCCCAGGACTTATTTTAAAAAGTACTGGTGCAAATACCCTATGATGATCTGTCCAATTTCATAATTCAGATCATCTCTGAAGGTTTCATACATATGATTTCAAGTCATTGTAAAACATAAATAACTTGTATAAGGAAAGGTCCCAACACATCCCAACTCCCTAAGGGACTGAATTGCTGGGCAGAGGGCTGTAGGGACCATGGTCTCGGGGAACATCTAGCTCAATTGGCATAACACAGTTTATAAAGACAATGTTCTACATTCTACCTTGGTGAGTAGGGTCTGGGATCTTAATAGCCTGTGAGCAGCCATCTAAGATACTCCACTGGTCTCATCCCTTTGGGAGCAAGGGAGAATGAAGAGAACAGGATACATGGAAAAGATTAGTCCAAAGGACTAATGGACCACACCTACCAAGGCCTCCACCAGACTGAGTCCAGTACAGCTAGATGGTGCCTGCCTACCACCACTGACTGCTCTGACCAGGATAACAACAGAGAGTTCTGGACAGAGCTGGAGAAGGATGTAGAACAAAATTCTAACACAAAAAAAAAAAGATCAGATTTACTGGCATGAAAGAGATTGGAGAAACCCTGAGAGTATGGCCCCCGGACACCCTTTTAGCCCAGTGGTGAAGTAAAAAAAGAAAAAGAAAAAAAAAAAAACTAAATGATTTAAAAATACATGGCAATGTTGAAGGTACAAGCCACCCAATAATTATCCCAGGCAGCTGATGTACCTGGGTGATAGTAAATGTTTTATAAAAGAGGTGTCACCACTTTAATTCCCTACAAAGCCATGCCTTTACCTCATTTACTGTATGTTTTGCCTCCTGCTTGATTCCTAAGCCATTTTTATAGGCAGAGGCTCAGTGGATCAAAATTGATTATGCAGTGACTTAGGCCACACTAATGGCTCATTTAAATGATGACCCAATTGATTGTGAAATATTTCTTCTGTTCACTCAGCTCTAGCTTCAGTTATATTGGGCTTCTTAGAACCTAGAAAGTTCATGACTTCCTCAGGGCCTTTGTTCTTCCTCTTTCCTCATGGCTCAGTGAGGTCTCTTGCTCAAATTCTACTTCCCACATGAGCTGCCCCCCCCCCCCCCCCCATCACTCTATCATCTTACCATACTTTATTTTTGGCCTAGCACTTACAATTCTCTGAATTTACCTTGTTCATTTACTTGTGTCCAAAAATTATATGAGAGCTGGGGCTCTGTCTCTCTGACTCACTGCCTTCATTCCCAGAGCCTAAAATAAACCATCCAGTTGCCTTTGATTCCAGCTTACAGCAACTCCATATCTCAGAGTTTCATGGGTTTTGGAGTAAAACTGTGCTCCATAGAGTTTTCATAGATGTGACCCTTTGGAAGCAGATTTCCAGGCCTTCCCCGCAAAGCACATCTGAGCAGGTTCAAACCACCAACCTTTCAGTTAGTAGCCCAGTGCTTAATTGCTTGCACCACTCAGGGACTCCAAACCTAAAACAGAATGTAAAATAGAACCTGGCATATAGAAGACATGCAATCTATTAAAGGTGAATGAATGAATTCACTTATTATCCATACATAGACTCTAGAAACTAAATATTGATTCAGTGGCTGGTTGTCTTCCTGACTAGATCCAAAATCTTAGGTCTATTGTATTTCTACTGACACTGTTATTGTAATGAGCATACACTTCTCAAATGTGGGCAGCAAGACCTTTAACATTGGGTGTAAGAATATTTCTTGAAAAGAAAACAATGGGAGATACAAATCATTGCACTGTGTAATACAGTTGGTTGGTTATGACCCAAGATAATTAAAACCCTACGGCAACCCTTCCTAATCAGACGTGTAACTTCTTCTCAGTCTTGTGAAAACTCTTGATGTGTTCATTTATTTGCACAATACCTGGATTGAAGGAAGTCCTGTCTTCCAATTTTATTAGTTTGTGTCATAACCTTAATGTTACTTAAAGCTATGCCTTTAGGAAACTCTATTTAAAATAAAAAAATAACTTAGGGATAGTGCCTATATTTTGGAATTTTGGAAACGTAATGTGGGTAGACAGCTACTACTTTGTGTTACAAATCTGAATGTGAAATTTCAGAAATCCTCCTTGCATTAAAAATGAATTAACTGTGTGATTATTAATTGGGCATATTCCAGTCCCTTTGTGCTGTACTGCATGTTTCTGGAATCTCATTTGAATCCTTTGGCTAAGTAATGTGTCAAGGGGGGTACCAGCCAGAATGCCTGAGTTATTTAAAAGGCAGGACAGCACTTCCAGATTAGAATACCAATGAGTGGGGTTAAAAAGGCTCTACTGTAGTTGGAGGGCAGCTCTCAGTCTGAGAAGTACCTGAAAAGGACCTCTATGGACTAATTTTCAGAATCCCATTGTAATGTGGGCTCATGTCAATCATCAGAACAGACAGCTTCATCCCATGATATAAACTAGTCATACATTCAAGAGCTGCCAGAGGATCTTCATTAAAAAGGGACTTAACATTAAAGGAAGAAGGTTGTTTCATTATAATACTTCAAACACAGTTTTGTTTTATATGTTCTCAGAATCCTTTTTTGTTCTTTGCTACCATATCAAAAAAAGTACCACAGAAGAAGCAAAACATTAAATATTCCATTTTTTAATAGGAATCAAGGAAGCTTTCTGGTTTAAGGCATTAAAATCATATACATTTTTCCTAAATTTATTCATGGCTTTGAATAACAAAAAGAAATCTCTAGATGTAATAGTAGGATGTTTTTAATCTTTTGTGGCAAGGGATTTGCAGAGCTGACTACTCAAGGTAAAATATCTACCGGCAAAGTATATCAGTGAGGGCTTTATACATATAAATTTGTATAAAACCTTTAGGCTCTTCACCAGCTTACAGATACCAGTTAGATATTACCATTGATGTCATTAAAATTTAATATAATTGTGTTAAGAGGAAAACATGAACAATATCCACGTAAGTAAATCATTGACACTGTAATCTAGTATTTAAAGAAAACTTAACAGGGGTTTAATAAAACAAATATATGTCTCTTTTTACCTATATTCAAAAGCGTCATATCAAACCCCTAATTTAAATATATTTGTACAAGTCAGGTAGCTTCTTCTAAATATCCAGCATATATTCTTATTTACCTAAGTTATCTCTTTTCTATTATGAAAAATGTTAAAGCAAATGACTTGGTAAAGTGGAATTAAAACAATGACATAGTCTCTTGTAAATAATAATTTTGTCTAATAGGCTGCAATAAGCATTGCTTTTTGCCATTCAATTTCAATGAAGGCTGTGCAATATTATGATTATCTTCCCTCTTGAAATTGAAATTGCCAACTCCAGAACAAATAATTTCAAGTTGATCTCATTATTAAAAACTGATCCCTGTAAGTTATAGACATTTATTTACAGACAACTCACTATAAAACACAATCCACAATTTACAACTTTTCCTGTGACATAATAACGCTGTTTTGTTAATTTTTAATATTTCCCCTCAGGAGTTTACCTGGAAGCAAAATCATAAAAATGACTTGTGAAAGCCAGACAACTTTCCTGGTGTGGACATTCTCCCACCATCAGGAGGAATAGAGCTTAATTAACAGTTGTCTGATGCTCGAAAACCAAGTGCAGCTGATAAAAGAATATGTCTGAAGCCTCTCTCTTTATACTATTTCTCCCAGGCAATGACTTTGATGCACTATTACTTATTTCTTTCCATAATACTCTTACAAAGTCTCCAAAATTCACAGCATAGAGAGGACTGAGATTATTTCCAAGCTTCTACTATGTATAGTGCTCAGAGCACTCCAGGTGGCAGTTTCAGCAATCAAAACTTGGGAGAGATTGCAAATCAAACTTTTGTCTGATCCCCACAATACTATGGAGAGATGCAAGATGGAAGAAGAAAAAGAAAGGAAAAATACATGTGTACATACACACACACACATATATGGTGCTTACATTTGCTTTCTCATCAGATTTCTCCAATTTGTAGGAGAAGACAGTAGTTTTTTATCACTGAATATTGCTATTTTATTTATACCCATAACATATATCAAATGATAGTAACTCAGTAAATACATTGTACCAAATAAATAAATAACACCATGTGGTGCCTGTGTACTATTTTGATAATAAGTTAACATGGAAAGAATTGTCTGGTAATATACAAAACGGAGCTGTGCGGCTCCTTGTTACTGAATTCAGGGTGAAAGAAAGCTGGTTCATTGAATTCTGCTGTTTGTTCAATTCAGATACATAAATCATTAAAAGGATTAAACGCTGTTCTTATATTTAATACCTGGGATACAAGGTTAAGACTTACGAGTTGTGACTGCCTAATTAAATCAAATTCTATCCTCTCTAACTAGTTTATAATATCATAGAAAAAGCCATGTTATCCATATTACAGTTTTATTTTCAATTCCATGAACATGGTATATTTTATGAGTTTTTAAATTATTCTTCACCTTTATAGCTCAGAATAGTTTTATGACCAAATATTCACAGCAGTTGGAAACAAATATTTTTTAAATTATTGCATTACATATTCATATTTCAATAACTATAACTTAAAAATTAATGCTATTTATATATTCTTGGTTTTATTTTTTCTATTATTCCCTATGCAAACTTCTAAAGAAAACCGGAAGTTGAAAAACACTGTACTTTTAATTCTAGTGATACTGTCCTATGGTCTATTGGCATATGGTCTGAGTCCCACCAAGACGCTTTTAATCCTAAATATGTAGATTTGATAGCAATACAGCTAGGTGCTGGGTAAGTATACTTATTGAAGGACACAGTCATTCCATCATTAATGTGTATATTGGCCAGCCAGACATTTTTAATAAGGAGTTCAAGAACCATTTTCTTTAACATACGAAAAAAAAAAGCAAACCGTTGCTATCAAGTTGATTCTGACTCATAGTGATCCTATGAAATGAACAAACAATTAATAAGCCATGCGAACAAAACATGTCTTCAATACCAATGCCATATTTTATATGAAAACATCTTCCAAGAAAATCTCAATGCATTTTTTTTCCTCTGCAAATCTTGTATTCCTTGTTTTCACTGGCCTAGACTCTCCTTATGAAACGTTGCTATGGAAGGAAAGCTGTAAGAGGAATGATTCTATTCACTTCATAATTATTTAAACGATTCGGCCAAAACTTGACTAAAAGGAAAATAATGTATCTGTGTTCTATAAATCTTTGGGATGATATTGCAAACCCAATTATGGTCCCGTTGGGGTTTGTGAAAAGAAATTAATAGATTTTCAGAAGTTGCAAGACTGTATCCAAAATATATAATTGCATCTATAAAGATTAAAATATCCACTAGATAAAAAAAAGGGACCTGAATACATGCACGCACACACACACACACACACACACACACACACACTTCACAATTTTTGCGTTTAGTGTGTACTTTTTAGATTTATTTCATATATTATAGATTTCTAAACCAAAATTTTCTGAATTATTGTCTTGATAGAGATGGTTGACTAATTTTAAGTAGAATTACATGCTTCCTACAAAGGCAGATATGTATTTATTTTAGAAATAAGCGGATATATATACATATTGTTGTTGTTAGGCGTCGTCGAGTCAGTTCCAACTCATAGCGACCCTATAGGACAGAGTAGAACTGCCCCATGGGGTTTTCAAGGAGCAGTTGGCGGATTCAAACTGCCGACCTTTTGGTTAGCAGCCAAGCTCTTAACCACTGTGCCACCAGCGCTCTATACATACGTATACACACACGTATATATATATATATACTTTTATGCCTACAGTAGAAATTTTACCAATAACTTCATTGTCACAAATTTAAAAGGGAAAAATAGAGAACAGAAGTTGAGAGGGGAAGATAGAGTCTGAAACAAAGAAACATAAACATTGGTGATCCAAACTGACAATTCTTTACTGAGCTTCAGGAGGCTTTAGATGATCGTATTCAAAAAAGGCTTCCATGTAGCAGCAGTCCAGACACCATCAACAGTCACTTCAGGCGTTTCAGAAAGAGCTTCCCTCTGAGGATGGAAAGAAGTGAGAAGTGGAATGCTGCTATAAGCATCAGGACTTAGAAAGATTCCGCTTTTATATATTGATGACCAAGTTGAAAGAATGTGCAGCAAGGTGAAAATCTTGCTAGTGAAACAAAAACCAAGGAAAGGCAGTCAATAAAAAGGTGGGTAGCAGTGCAGTTGCACGATTAGAAACCTTGAAGTTCAATGGCATTTTGCAATTCATTGTGAAGGAAAGAACAAAGAACGCTGAGGCTGAACAAGAATTTCAAAAGAATTCTCCATTGACAAAATGCACCTACAGAACAAATGAACATATAAAAAGTAACAGGCTTCAGATCTGATTATACTTCATCACAGCCTTTAGATGAAAAGTGAAACGTTACTTAATCTTCTGTAGGTGGTGTATATGTGTATGTGTATGTGTAAAAACAAAATTGAAAACAGTTTTTGGACTTTTTAAATCTAAATATCTGGTAAGATTCAAATACTCCTTAAGTCACAAAACAGTATATTATACTAATAAAGCTTTTTTACCATTATTATTTTTACAGGTAATTTTTCTAAACTTAAATACAGATGAAGTGGAATGAAGGTGTATTTTATGTTTCCGGAATTCTCTTTTTTTACTCTGAATGATGGAATGTACATTGTAACTTATTTATGTATGTATATATGCATGCATTTATTTATCTCTTTGGAATGTCAACACAATGCTAATTAAAAATATATGTAAGTGCCATTTTTTATAAATAAGTAGCTGAATTTTTCAGTTTTTTACCTTTTGTGAGGTGGCCAAATTTGCTGCTTTATATTTTGATTGTTTTTGGATGGTTGTATTATTACACAATCAATGAAATTGATCCCACTAACCAGATATGAACTGGGAAAAAAAAAAAAACTCCATTTTTTTATTTTGTTGCTGAAACATGGTCATACTCTACTTATCTTTAAAAATACAACATAATAAAATACATGTCTCATACACTTAAGTCAATTAGGACAATGCAGTTTGAAATGGAATATTCTTCAAATTATAGGATTATGGTCCCCCCATAATTCTACTGCGACAAGGCTGCTATTTAAAGAAACTCTGTGGTTTGAGAAATGACGATATGACAAAGGAATGTACACAATCCTGAAGGGAGCTAAAAGGACAGAGGCTGCAGGCTATCTGAGCTTCTGTTAAATATGAGAACCTAGGGGCATGAACTTGAGCTAAAGAATGGCCTAGCACTAAAAAGTGCTTCAGACTGTTTTGCAATTGCCCTTTGCGGAATAAACATCCAGAAAAATATAACAAGCAGCATACACAACAAGAAGGTGGACAAGTGGCCCTGGAGAGTGCAGTGGGCAATTTAATGAGTAGGAAATCCTCAGTGTTGTTTTCATGCTAAGTAATGTGTATGGATGCTCCTAAAGTCACTACTTTTATTTGAGGAAAAAATTGTAAAACATTTTAGGATCTTAAAATTATACTATTTAAAGGCCAAATGTTCATCTTTTGAAAATTCATGGCTAAAGACACACCCTTTGAAAATTTTCTAAGAGATAAAAAAAAAAAAAAAGGTTTCTATTGGGGAAAAAACATTTTTGCACTCATACAGTTGTTATTTTTAGAAATACCTCATACGTTTTTAGTCCCCAAATTTAATCCATCTATTAAGATTGAAGTTCATTTTTTTAAACTAGTCTGTTATTCAATCCCTTTCTTCTTAACAGGTCTCCATAGAGCACAGAATGGTAGAGAGTTAACATAAATAGGTATAATCTCGCCATTCTGAAACACTTAGGAAGGCGTCAGAAATAACTTTAAGGAACTGTTACAGCTGGAAAGGGCCTTAGAGTGCTTTTCTCATTTTGAAGTCTTGAAAATAGAGATGTGAAGTGATTTACTTCTAGTTTTGTGATCAGAACCATCCGAATTCCCAATGTAGCATTCTTTTTCTTTCATTAAATGTGACGAGGCATATAAAGTGCTTAGCCCTCTGTCTGGCACATACTTAGTTCTTAACATTTGTTGGTAAAGCTATAGAGAAGCAACAGAGGTAAATACACACATAGACATACACACATAAATGCACACATAAACTTTGCCGGTGAGAAAAGAGGCCAAGCAGAGGTACAGGGTAAGGCTAATGAGTTTGCAATTATTTTTCAAAAGTACTTAGACTGTCCTTTAAGCTATCAAGCAAATACTTTTTTTGGTATTTCAACACTAACCCAGTTCACAATTAATTAATAATTCCAGTTAGGGGCGACAAAATTTGCTTCGATGCCTACTTATTATTTACTAGACTAGGTGCTCCTTTGGAGAAGGGACCATGTCTTTCATCTTTGTTCTTCAAATGCCTCTCACATAATAGGTTCTCAAGAAAAAGTGCTCCATAATGGATGAATAAATCCATAGCAAATAGGCTATCATACAATAACAGAGAAATTCTGACTCAGAAAATTCAAAAATAAATGATCAAGATGTGCTTTCAGCGGCAAATGAGGAAATACATGTTGCACCACTCTCTCCCTCACTAATATTTTGCCCACAGGATTATGGACACAAATATGGTATGGGGTGGGGGCGGAGAGCAAAACATATCTTCAGGTGCAAATGATCACGTTTGTGTGCAGGTTCTCCCTGGTCTCTCATTAGTTTCAAGAGTGACCTAAAGGTTTTTAACCTTAAGGACAGAGTTTTTATTTACATAGTTTTGTCCTGATCCCTGAGCTGATAGAGTTCACCTTCTTTGACTAACCAACCCAGCTAGCCTTTCTAGAAGTATAGATGAGCAAGAAAAAATAACTAATTAAGCTAGTGTATACATTTTGACATATCTGGAAAAGGGTAGCGCTAATGGCTGCAAACCATTTTCAATATTTTAGTCAAGGAATCACTTTTTTTTTTTTTTTTCATTTTTAAAATGTGCCTGTGGGCAGGAAGGAAAGGAAGAGGCCTGTGAATTCAGCCCCTAGTCTTTCTTTGTGGTTGCAGTTTAAGCCAGTGCATTAGTGAGGAAGGAGAAAGGATAATAGGACCAGTAATTGGCAGGGCTGTCCAACTACACCTCTCCTCTCTCCCACCACTTGTCCCTGCCCAATTTATCTCTTCCACATAGCCCCTTGAAGCTTCATCTCTTCACCAAACTTTTAAAAAGTTGCCCCCTGTATCTCATGGCTTGTTATGTAAGGATTTTTCATCAAAGCTCCAACATAAATGTTCTTCTACTTGTTAAACCAATATTAAAACAAGAAAGAACCCCTAGTTTAAAGCATCTGTGTTGCTAGTGCCACAGCTGGGCGGCCACTGCCAATGGTAAGTGGTGAGGAAAAAATATAATTAAAACTTAACTTTTAAATAGATCCCATAGTTTATACCCAGTAAGAAGC
Organism: Dugong dugon; assembly: GCA_030035585.1. Taxonomy (NCBI): domain Eukaryota; kingdom Metazoa; phylum Chordata; class Mammalia; order Sirenia; family Dugongidae; genus Dugong; species Dugong dugon. Next base: position 125,831,278 of record CM057461.1, read on the forward strand.
TCTTTTCGCCACGTGAACTTTCAGGTGGCTGTTCTGAACAAAATAGGTGCTGATTTCTTTTATGTTAAACCCTTAAGATAATCTTAACATGGTCTTTTGCAGTTTAATTTATCATAAATTCTGGCACCATTTATCACTAAATGCAAAATGATGAAGAAATGGCTTATTAAATCTGAATAACTACTGAATTAAAAAACTGTTAAATGAGTTGAAGCACATAGTACTGTTAACAATATGTGGAAGTGTGTTTCACTGGAATAAATTACTTTCACAGTCATAATTTGAAGAGTCTACCTTTGGAGAAATATGTCCAAAATTTCACATCTTGATTCCCTGACCAAATCTACATGCACCGTGAGTGTACTTTGAAAGTGACTTCATGGAGAATGTGAGAAAATGCCTGGTCTGAAATTCTTGGGTATCAAAACAAAATACCTTTATTTTACAACTGAGGAAAAGAAGACTTTAAAATAGGCATGTAAAATACAATAACAGATTCCAATGAAGATGTATCTTATTTTCCCACTTGTAATCTTTCCAGAAATGACTTTGCAATATTTTCTTGTAATGTAGCACACTAATTTTTCAAAAATAGCTCTCCCAAGACAAGTATTTTAGCAATGTCTATATAGTATCTTTAATAACAATAATAAAAGGATCAGCCAAAGCACCTAATGGATTCATTTTCATCCTGAGAAATTACTTGTTAATTATAAACAGAAGGATTGTTAAAAGGAGGGCTCTATCCCATAATCTGTATGAATTTATCTTCTGAGCAGCATTAACAAAAAATGGATTAAATAGCCAAACATTTATACATTTCAGAATATAGTGTCTGGACTGTAGGCTTTTTGCAAAAAACATTCTTACGATGCATGCTGATAGTGCACTGGTCGGCAAGTATATCCCCTTGCAGTGTTTTAGCAGGTAGTGAGGGTGTTCTTAATCCTTCCCCTTATGAGGGCACTTTGTAATGTCTTTAATTATCACCCTGGTTTGTGATTAGAAACAAAGACTTTTCAATAATAGCATCCTATTGCCTGTTTAGAGATATTGAAGTGTGGAATCTTTAATAAAGAGGATTTGTGAATGAACTTAATTAGCCTTGTTAAAAACATCCAGCAGATAGCAATCTCAAGTCCACAGAGAGGGCTGTGCCATGGCGTGGAGGCAGGTTCCTTGGAGACACTTGTTCTCTGTGAAAAGGAAAGACACTATTGGTAAAGAAAGGACAAGCTTTATTCATATGCTTACCAAATACGATATCTGGTTTATAGAAATCAGTTTATTCAACCGTTCTCAAAGCCAACAAGATGATGTTGTTTTACTGGGTTTGCAGAAATATTGACACCCACCTACAAAGGCACATTGTTGAATTCCAAGGTTGTATTAACATATGTTTGTTTTGGCTTTTCTTTTTTTCTTTTTTCTTTTTTTTTTAAGGAAACCATATAACTATGTAGAAAAGGAAGCACATAATGTTTATTTATACAACATTGGTTTTTATCCTTTCCTCTTTTTTCTGTTCCATACACCCCTCTCATCCTCCGTTCTGCTGCCCCATCCTTCCCAAGAAGGTAACTTTATAGTCTCTACCTTTTATGTGGAGTAGTGTGAGAGACAAGGACAGACCACAGAAATTAGAAGAATGGGTGGTGGGAGTAGCAGACTCACCTTCTGAGTGAAAAGATTGATAGATAATCCTCTAATAGCTGAAAAAGACTTTAGGTGGGTTTGGTTGGGTTTGGCTTATGGGTTTCTGGGGGAGTTTGAATCTGGTACTCATACTTTTTTCTCCTTTCCAATTTAATTTGCTCTGGGAGTACTTTCTGCTTGGGATAAGGCCTCTAATTGTGCAAAGCTAAGAAATCTCAGGAGAGGACCTGGATAAGAAGAAGCTGTTGAGTTGGCTACTAAGTTTAAAGCTATTTTTTTCTTGGCTTCTCTTGTAGCTTTCCTTTCCTAGTTTAATAAGATAAAAGGAGACAAGGATTCAGGGTTATTAATCTATCTGGCATTAAAAATTATGCATTTGACAAGAGTCTTCCTTGTGCTGAGTGTGTGTGAGAGAGATGCAGGATGCTTGGAGCACAGACAATGAGGAATCTAATGAAGGGACACCATCTAAGCTAGACACCAGGAAGCTATGTCCTCTTTTTTCTGTTTAGTCATCCTCCCAGTGTTAAGAAAAATTCTAAAGATGGTCTCCCAAGATAACTGCACCCTGTTGTTTAATCAAACACTAATATAGGTACTTCTGTGAAGGCACTTTGTAGATCGAATTAAGGTTACTAATTAGCTGACCCTTATATAGGAAGATTATCCTGGATTATTCAGGTAGCATCAATCTAATAATATGAGCCTTGCAAATAGAAGAGGAAGGCAGACAGAGTCAGTCAGAGAGATTAGGCAGGGCAAGAAGAATTTGACATGCCATTGCTGGGTCTGAATTGTAGCGAGCTAAGTGTAAGGACAGACAAATGCTGCTAGGAGCTGAGGGCGGTCCCCAGATGACAGCCAACAAGCAAGCACAGACCTCAGTCCTACGACTACATAGAATTGAATACGGACAGCAACCTCAAACAGCCTGGAAACAATTTTCTCCTAGAGCCTCCAGCTCTGCCTAAACTTTGATTTGGGCCTTTGAGACTCGAATCAAAGAACCCAGTAGAGCCCACCAAACTTTCAACCTACAGAACTGTGATATCATAAATGAGTATTGTTTTAGCTGCCAAATTTGTGCTAATTTGTTATGGCTGCAATAGAAAGCTAATATACTCTTCCACCTAATTTGACATTAAGTCCTGTCTATTCTATCTCCTTAATTTCTAGAACTCTCCTTTCCTCTCCATGCTCATTGCCACTATATCATTCAGCCCTCATCACACCTTCCCTGAATTATCAAAATAGCTCCATCAAGTTTCTCTATATCCTCAATTCATTCTCCTTAATGCTGTAAGCATGATCTTTTTGAAGCACAAATCTATAGTCTTTGTATCAAGATGGCTAATTTGCTACAAACAATTCTCTCTTCGCCCAACCAAAATTCAATTTAAATTATAGAGAATAAAATTTTAAAAGCATAAAACCATAATAATAAAAACAAAATGGGTGTCAAGTATATGAGTTGATAAAAAAAAATGTCCACACATTTGAGAGAGCCCACAGATGACTGGTGACTCATGAGGCAGGATTTAAAAATAAAAAAATCACTATTTTAAATCCATTTAGAGTATCCAGCCACACTCCAGAGAAACTTAATATTTGAAAGGGCATAGTGGGATTGAGGGTGAAAATGAGCAAGAGTTTGAACTCATGAGGCCTAATAGAAAGTCGGTAAACGTAAGAATCAAATTCCCACGTCTTCTCTCACCTCTTGAAAAGACCTCTAGCAACCAGATGTTTAATTCCACTTGGGGTGGGTGGATACTAGTAAGGACAAAACAAGTGTTCTGCTTTAAAGGAAGTGAACAAACTATCGGTGGAGGCTAGGACAACTGGTGTGGATCTTGAGAGCACAGAGCAAAAGCAGTCCCATTCTAGAATTCAGGTGTGCCCAGGGTAACTGCTGGCTCATTGACGATTCCCCTTATCATGAGGCCTGGCAGTAGACAAGCAAGTTTGTTCTCATTTCATCCATAAATATGAATAATCTACCAAGGACCACCAGACGTGATAGAATTCTACAAACATGAAAGAGAAATGTCAGAGAAAACAGAGATGATTTAATTAATGCTGATTTGTTTTAAGCTCTAAATAGTGTAATCAGAAAGATTTAAGAAGCTATTATGATACTAAAAAAGAAGAAGATGCAGTCAAAAGGAATCATTAAGAACAAAGAAGAGACTTTCAGGGACTAAAAAAATCTTATTACTAAAATAAAAAAAAAATCTTATAAAAGTGTTTGAAGAGAAAAATAGGAAAACAAACAGCAAAAATCTGAAAATATGAGAAAAAGTATGTTTAAAGGAATAGAGGATTAATCTAGGAATTGTAAAATCAAGCTATTAGGAATCCCATAAAGTAGTAACAGTGGATATATTGTTGTTAGGTGCCTTTGAGTAGGTTCCCACTCATTGGGGCCCTATAGGACAGAGTAGAACTACCCCATAGGGTTTCCAAGGATCAGCTGGTGGATTTGAGCAGCTAGTGGATTTGAACTGCCAACCTTTTGGTTAGCAGCTGAGCTCTTAATCACTATGCCACTAGGGCTCCATTAGCAGATATAAGAAGCAGCAATTAAAGAACAATTAGCTAAAAATTTCCCAGAGCCAAAGGGCACAAGCCTTTAAATCGAAAAGGTTCACTAACTGTCCATCATAACTAGTGAAAAAAAAGTCAGACTATAAATACTGTTGAAAACTTTCCAATGCAGAGCAAAAATTTGAAAAACCCTCAAGAAAGAAACATTGGTCTTTTAATGAGAATCAGGTTGGCATCAGAGTTATCATCATCCACAATGGATATTAAGAGAAAGAAAACAAAACGTCAATGTTCTGTGGGCAAATAACTAGGAATGGAAGAAAATTTCCTCAGCCTGATAAAGGCTATCTATAAAAAAAAAAAATCTGCGACCAATATTTAACTCAGAAATACCTAATTGTTTCTCAATAAGACCTAGGTCAAAGCAAGAACGGTTGCTCTCACAACTTCTGTTCACATCTATGCAACATTGCACGGGATGTTCTAGCCACTGCTAACATCAAGAAAAAAGGAATAAGAAAAAATTAAAAAATCACCCAGACTGGATAGGAATAAGTGAGTAATTTGCAGATGACACAATTGTGTAAAAAACCTATGGAATCTACACTAAAGCAACTTGAACTAATAAGCAAGTTTAACAAGGTTACAAGATACAAGATCAATATACAACAATTTATTGTATTTCTATATACTAGCAATGAACAATAATTCTAAGGAAACTACTTACCAGAATAATTGGATCTAGAAGAAATATACGAGTTGTGTATCATTACTACCCACAAGAATTATTAGAATAGGTGTCTTGGTCTTCACAGTCCAGTGTTCTGGGCATGGAGAGAAGGGCCAAGCAAGCATCAGGCATGGGTGAAGAGTACACAGCTTGGGTGAAGGCTGCACTGTATCTTATGTGCTACCTACCCACATTTCTTTGTCTTTTCAAATTTACGAAACCGCTTTTACAGTTTCCCATGTGTTAAAATTTGGTATGTAATACGTTTGAATGTGTTTGTGCTTTTTATTATAATTCTTAAAACTTTTAAAAACATTTGTCTTTTAAAGGAATTGTTGTAAAAAAATTTGCAATCCTGAAATTGTCCCTGGAAATTTTTATATTCTCCTGCTTCTCATAGTCTATTTAAAAAGTCTTTTTTGATGCTTGTTGCTTACCTCCATGTCCAGGATCTTAGGCAGTATAGACAAGTATACCCATTCCAATAGCTCTTGTGGGTTACAATCATGTCATTGCTGTCGTTAGGGACCGTTGAGCTGATTTTCGGCTCATAGCAACCCCATGGGACAGAGTAGATCTGTCCCATAGGGTTTGCTAGGCTGTAATCTTTGTAGGAGCAGATGTCTGGGTCTTTTTTCCCATGGAGCTGCTGGGTGAGTTCGAACCACTAACCTTTCAGTTAGCAGTCTAACGCTTAACCATTGTGCCACCAGGGCTCATACAGTTCTTTCATTTCTTCTAGCTCTACCACAATTATTCTGTTGAATAGCTTCCTTCAAATCATCAAGAAACGAAAAATACATGAAATACTACTATCAGAAATAATCATGGTTAACATGCTGGAACATCCTGCTTGTAATGACACAATGCACAGCTACAATCAATTCCACGTAAAGTGATTCATACAATACAAGTAAATATTATCAAACTTGGCAATGTAAAAAATGAATCTACAGATAACAGAAGTGTAAAAGTAAGTAGTCGAGGAGATAGGAAGACTATAGCAACTAATACTTTTTTCTTAAGAGAATCAAAATATGCTACTCCTGTGGACTGAACACACGCATACCCTTGCAAATACATCCTTTAAAACTGTAGTGGGAAGCTGTTACAGAATCAAAAATAGTGGCGTATCGACATTAGTAGAATGTGGCAAAGAAAGTCGGTGTGACGTAAGTAATCCTCACCCATTATAGCCGATAGTAGTCAATAATTTCTAAAGTAGACCATCAAGAAATGGATCAGTTACATATATTACTTAGAGACATACAGTAAGCACCAGAAAAAAGCAAAACAGTAAAAGGTATAACAGGACTCTTTCTTGGGAATGGCTGTGGTGGTGGATGGTACAAATGGAAAACCTAAATTTAGCACAAGAGGCTACAACAATGCATAATATCAACTACAATAATGGTGCCCTAAAATGTAAACAAAATAACCAACGTGGTTTCTTTTTTTTTTAACTTTTCAACTTTTCCAATAAGCCTGTAGACAAACACGTAAGATTTAGGTATGGTTTTTATTTAGTTATTTTAATGCTTCTCAGTATCAATTAAAAATAATAATGTTACCAAGTCCTTTTCCATATTTGTACCTAGAATTTTATTCTTTTGACTAACTGTCTTGGATAGTGGTGATAACACGTATTGCTGTTTCAGAGTTGAAGAAAAAACTACTCTTTCACTCATTAAGAGTTTTCGTTAGGAATAAAGTAGAATTGTATCTTTTTTTTCCTACTTCATAAAAATAATGTAATTGCTGGAAAGAAATGTTATAAATAATTAACTAAGAACTTATTGATGATTATCTTTATTCTTTAACATTTTATTGCCTATTAGTCCTTCCAACAGAAGCAAATAGAAAGCCTTGCTTCTGAGAATAGAGACTACATGTTTTAAAAAAGACAAGTAAGACCCAGGAAGGCTTATAATCAAGATTCAGTTCCTCAAGCTGAGTATTGGCATATTGAACAAGTGGCCTAATAGTGCAAATCTCTAAATGGTTGTAAGTTAGCTTAAAGTTATTTCCCTGTTAAGATGAATGGGAGATTTTAAACATGACATCTGGGTTAATGCTATTGTTTTATAGCACTGCAGACTCAAAAAAAAATTGGTTATAGCTCCATCAGAGGAGGTAGCTTATCATTGCAATCAATGGAGATTTATTAACTTCTAAAGAAACAGTAGATTTGCTTTGTTAATATTGTGGAACATATTGCAAAATAACTTACTAAAACACAGCACGCTTCTACTACTATTTGTGCCTTTTAAAGGAAAACAATATGCCTATCTAATAATTTTTTTAATTTTAAATTCCGCTCAAAAAATGATTAAATCAAACTTAGTGAAAGGGCATATTGCTATAAAGTTAGTAAAACAAAACAGGAAATTGGGGATAAGGGAAGAAAGTAGAAATAAATATACCAAATAGGAGTATATTGATGCTGTAATTTGCATGAATTTTAATTCTGAGATTCCTGGAACCAAGGGTAAAAGGAAAATATATTGATTACATATATCAAGACGCATGCTAAATGTTTAAAAGAGAAATATTTTTTCATTAAATTCTAAAAGAAATTTCTTATATGAGACCTTATATGGTGGCATTGGCAATGATATACAACTAATGTGGAAATAATATTTATCTGCCTGTTTCTTACTATGAACCTCAATAAAAATTTAGAGAAAATGTTAAAGTGCAACTCAGTTAAAGTGATTGTGTAGACTAAGTTAATGTACAACCAATATTTTGTTTTTCAGTAAACTGAGCGCAGAAGCAGAATCTAGAATACCTTGTCTTCAATAATAAATGAATTTGTTTAATGTGTCATTTTACACTGTATCTACTATATCTGGTTTTATGGAATCTCAGAGATCTATGCAATCATTTAAACTGGTGTAATTATCTTCTTTCCCATACATTTTTAAGCGTCTATGATATTCAAGGCATCACAGGTGCTGGGAATCATATAAGTGGAAACAGTTCATTATGTTATTAAATGAAGACAATATATACCAAAGTAAGTATGTGTGTGTGTGCATGTGCATGTATGTGTGTGGGGGGGTGTGTTCTCAAATGTCTCACAGGAATAAGCTAATAGGCAGATGGAGGTACAGTCTGGGGAGGGTGAGCAAGGCCCCATATCCAGAAGTCATTGACTCTGGGATATGTTCTATTTCACAATACTAAATACATCCTTGGATAAAACCATATGGAATTTTGCTTTTTAATCACATGAGGCTTGTTATATATAGGCTACATTCTACTAGATGCTATGGGGGACAGGGATCCTACATGACTGAAAGTATCCTGTTTTATTGAGAAGTTCGAACTCAAGTGAAAATAGACATGAGAATCAGTTTGTTGTTGTTTTTTGTTTTTTTCCTGGTATCACCTATCAGTATACCAGCCCACAGAAACCAAAATTGTATCGGCGCTAGCTCAAATCAAAATTATAGAAGCATAGCAAGCAGGTTAAACGTCTCCACTAGTATTGCTCCCTCCATCCCAAAAGCTTCTCCCCCAACTACATCGTAATGGCTACACTTCCTTTCAATCTTGCCTGATCTAGGGTGGGTTAAAGAGAGGACACAGTATGGCTCTCAAGCTCAGTGGGCTCAGAGTTTCACCAATCTTCTCATGTTTCTATTGTCCATTCCTGATCTGCTTGGGCACCAGTGTGCTTCCAACTGAACCCATGCAGGGGTTTTATCTTTACCTGTTCAGCAATTAGCCTTTTCCTCTAATTAAGTCTTCAAATGAACCTTACACTTTAACTCGTCCACTTCCAAATTTTCTTGCGCAACTGCCATCTTTGTGCAGTAGCTACATTATCTCATAAAATCCAGGACATTTTTCCCTCACCAGAAGGATTAGCGTAAAAGATTTTGAGTAATTTATACCAGGGACCAGGATCTCTGAGTTTCAGTGGAGAAAGTTAAAGAACCTAAAAACAACCAGTAGGTGATGAGGTGGGGGGAAAAATAGACACTTGAGAAGTAAGATATTCAGGGAGACCAAACTGATGAGGGCTCATGTTGTACTTAGCATGTATATTGGGTAGAAAACTTTTTATAAAGCTATAAAACACAACCAAAGGAACATAAAGGATTCCAACTCATAGTGACCTTAGAGAACAGAGAAGAACTGCTCCATAGGGTTTTCAAGGCTGTAATCTTTATGGACATAGACTGTCACATCTTTCTAGCTAGGAGTGGCTGGTGGGTTCAAACTACTGACTTTTTGGTTAGCAACAGAGCACTTAACCACTGTGCCACCAGGGCTCCTTCCAAAGGGGCATAGAAAGTAAAATAGGTTGTTCTTCTTCCTCCTGGAATAGACTACATTAAGTAGAGTCATGTCTGGGCCACTGAGTAGAAACAGTTGAAGGAAAGAAGGTAATAGATGAGATATGCAGTAACTATAAAGGTATTGACAATAAAATATTCTCAGAATTAAAATGAATGTCATTATCTAATAATTAATTTAGAAAAAATATACAAGGATATGATCATTTGTAGAAATAAACCTACTCTAAGCATTTATTTTACAAATGACACATTGAGGTGACCATGGGGGCACTCTCTTGAAAATATGACCAATGGAGTATCCAAGTCAATGTATATCTTACATTTCTGAGATGTCTTAGATTGGGTTGCCCCAGAAGCAGACCCTGAGCAAAGATTTCAGTTCAAGTGTTTTACTCAAGAATTGGAGTAACTGATGAGAGGAAGTAGGGAAGTGAGACAGGAAAGGGAAGGCAGACAATAAAGCCTCCATCATCAAATCAGCTAGCACAGAGAGCAATAAAAGCCTAACCCCAAGGAAAAGCTACCGAAAACAATGTAAGCACACACACACACACACACACACACACACACACCATGGAGTTATCCCACATGAGGGAAAAATGAACTGAGGTATTTATACAACAATTCCATCAGTTATTTATTAAGGAATATTAATTCCCTGATATGTCCAGCCTGCCAAGCCCAGAAGCAGAGTCTCTGAGCAAACCCTCCAACATATTTGCAGTTGAAAGCCAGTAAGACTACCTAAAGAGGTAAGGCTCTAGCGATATGAGCAAGGCATAAACAGCATCTCTTAGGCTGAGGAAAGCATCATTTTAACAGAAGGGGATGAATGACATAAGTCTTTGAAAAAAATCATTAAGATTATGTCAGCATATCTTCATTTTTATCCAACTCTGGATTTTCTTTGACGTGTCACTATTCTGCAGAGGAAAGTATCTGACTAATATTTAAGATGATCCAACTAACTGCCCTTGCTCTGATTTCATGTTTCCCATAATTGTGATTTGACTTCTTATACGGATTTTCTAACAGGTTAAGAGGATTCAGTATTCCAGTCATGGTCAATTTTTTTTTTTTTTGTTATTGTATGTGGTGAATATGTAGGCATCCTAGATGATACAGCCATCTTTTTAATTTTGGTATATTCTAGTTGACTGCTCTGAACCTAATCACTTATGGCTCTCTTACCAATACAATTTCTGGATCTGGTAATTTGAAGACAAGATCACAGAACTTTGGGATTCTACTGGGGGTTTATTACCCTTCATGGTATTTGTTCCCAGAAAGTCTTCTTAGACAAAACACAGGCTAGTGAGGACATAAGGATATACACCAGTAAACAGTGGGTGTATGTGAATATGCATATGCACAAACTCACATCCAAACTCACACAAATGAAGTTTTTCTTAATGTTGGGATAAATTTTATCCCTCTTATGAACCTCATTGGCTTACATGAAACCAGCTCAGTTATTTTTTTCCACCATAATATAAACATCACCATAACCAGCGTGTGTAGACTATGCAAATTTTATTGCCCACAATTACACAATAGATAAACGAAGTGATCTATTTTTTCTGCTTTCCTTTCAATCAATGTCAAAATCACATGAGCTTCCAAAAGAATTTATGAGATGGTTTCAGTTCTTTAAATGTTTTCTCCCAGGTTATAAGTGATACAATTCATACCTATGGCATTGATGATTAACATTTGAATTATCACCAGTACTAAGAATCTTTCACTTGAGTAGCATTACTTAAGGTATAAAAATAAGAGAAATTTAAAATGTCTAGGACTTGATTACAGATTTTTTGAATCTTTGATAATGGAATGTAAATTGTGAGACAAGAACTCTAGTTAGCTCCCTCTTCCTCATTTTTATGGTAAAGTCAATTGGAAAAGTAAAAACCTAAGAGATTGAAGAGTCACTAGATAGAAATAGCAAGTTTCCCTGAATGATGATATAGGACCAAATACCACATGTATCTGAACTGATAGAAAAAAAGAGTATTTGAAGCCAGAGAGGAAAGTAAGATGTGGTCCATTGGATCTAATTTCTACTCTTCATTTTCCTATCTCTGTTACCATTTTGGGCTTCACTGCCACATCTGTAAAATGGACGAGATTGTGATTTACCTGAAAGTAGAGTGCTCAACTAACTGGCAATTTCAAGTCTTTTCTAGACCAAATATTCTGTAACAATCCTTGGAGACAGAATCAGTAGATCTCCATAGGAAATTAAAAGATAGTATTTAATTGAAGTTTTGAAGGAAAAATAAATTCAAAATTTTGAAGTGAAAACTGTACTATGCTATATTGATAGTGTTAGTCTTTGATAATAATAAAAGAACCAAAGGAAACTGGACCCTAAATATATGAAAATTACCATAATTTAATGGCTCCTTGTTACTATATAGCCATTAAAAATCATGCAGAGCATATAACTTTTTTATTGGCTTGGAATTTAGCCATTACTCTGATTTTTTAAAATTTTAATGACCATGTTTTAACCCTTCTATAAGACACAGAGAACTTCCATTTTCTTTTCTGTAACAACAGGAATGATCTACGTATAAAATTAGGAGAAGTATACTTGGCAAACTCAGAGGTTGATAATACGTTGCCCTCAGATGATTTAACAATATCTTGAGTTTGCTATATAGATGAAATTAAAGAACACAGCTGTTGGGAAAATCCTGTACTTACAATAGAGATTATTACTAGCTTCATTGTAATAAAGCTTATTATTACAGTATATAACCATTTACTTCTATATATTATAGAATATATAATACAAAATATATATTAAACAATGCATTATATATAGAAGTGGAAAATTACATGCTTTTCAAGTCAAAAGATAAGAATGTGGTCATGAATAATATTCAACCATTATCTCACACTCAAAAGCCATTTCTAAGCAGTGGTTTATTTAAGGACAGAAACACAGGATTGGATAGGATCAAAGAAAATCAAACATTAATTACAAACATTTATAAATGTGCACTTACAATATGCCTTCAGCATCATATTGGACAATATTCTGTTGTGATCCACAGAGTTTTATTAGCTAATTTTCAGAAGTAGATCACCAGGCCTTTCTTCCTTGTCTGTTTTAGTCTGGAAGCTCCAATGAAACCTATCCACCATGGGTGACCCAGCTAGTATTTGAAATACTGGTGGCATATCTTCCAGCATCATAGTAACTCCAAGCCACCACAGTACGACAAATTGACAGATGGGTGGTGCTGGAAGATGAGCCCCCTAGTCTGCAAGACACTGCAGAGTGGCCGCAACGATGACTTGGATGTACCAGTGATCGCGGGGATGGTGCGGGATAGAGCAACGTTTTGTTGTATTGTACATGGGGTCATCATGAATCAGAGTTGACTGGGCGGCAAGGCAAGTAGTAACAACAACAATGTGCCAGAAATTATCCCAGGTGCTGAAATACAGATATGAATAAGACTCAATCCTTGCTTTCTTGGAACACACACCCTGGTTGGGAAGACAGACAGGCAAACAAGAGCGATAATACAATGTGATTAAGTGCTTGGATAGAAATTTATTCAAAATCATAACAGTGCAAGTATCTCTCTTGCTCCCTCCAAGCACAAGTTAACCCAGACGTTTCATGAACTAAGGATTTCAGAGAAGGGCGAGTAGGGTGAGGTTGCTTCATGGAGTCTCTTGGAAATGGATTCCCATATTAAGTTTGTTACACTGACGGGTTAGTTTCTTTGTGTTCCCTGTGGATCATTTTTTTTCTCAACAGGGGTGTTGATTCAGTGATCTAATTAATAGCACATTTTCATATTGGAGATGATAAGTACAATGGTTGCCAACTAAGAGATGTAATTTGGCAGCAATGCACAAGAGATCATGATCTTCAAATTATGCTACTTGTTTGAATTAGTGAGAAGACAATGGTAATAGATGAAGGTCTTACTATAAGGTCTAAGTGCTACCTTCAAGAATGCAGAATTAAATGTATAATCTAGGTTGCTATTTTGTTCCACATGTATCAGAATTGGGTTAATTGAACAAATTATTTTTAAGGTTTTTCTATTGTAAATAGGATCCAAAATTAGAGCAATAGTGCAAAACCTACTAACTTGTTTGTAGTAAAATCACTCTTACAGAGAATTAATTTTAAAATTTTGGAAAACAAATATTTTGGACTATAGATTCTTAGGATCTGCTAAATATCTGCACTGGTTGTGTATAATGCTTCTTTCTCCTGTTAATAGTCTCTCATTTTTCAAGTTCCTAACCTAAAATAAGACAGACAGGTTGTGTTATTGTTTATGTTGTTTATGAATATTACATAGGGAATTGAGCCTCATTTCCTCCTGTTCTCAATTTCTTCCCACCACCCCACTGCCAAATATAAAAATCTTGTTGGTCAATGTATCACTCATTTTATAGTGAATGGCCTTGCTCTGATGTGACATTCCAGGCTAGTGACTTTTATTCACACATATTGAACAGTTTCAGGAAACGAAACAATCTGAAATTCAATGATATTCTCTTCTTCGAACAATAAATATATGGTACTGCACTCTCGGTCAGTAAACGTTTTAATTTATACCTGATGATTCTGTGAATCAGAATATTTCTTCCCTTAGCCAAGCCAGATGTTGTGTTTGTTCCATCTTAACAGCTTACATTTCATTTATGGCTGCCATTATCTGAATATTCTCAATTTTTATTTAACATACAATGAAATTCCCAATCTCCCCAAATATATTATATGCTCTGTGAAGGCAGGAATTATGTGTTATAACCACCAGTACCTATCCCAGATGCTTTACATATAATCAGTGCAAAAACAAATATTTAATTATGCTGATAGCTAAAAAGATATTGAGATTATTATGTAGAAGATCCTTTCTTTTAAGAATCCTGGTAGCTCTTTGAAACAGGTCCAGAAATGTTTATTACAAGAAAAATTGGGTCATTAATCTAAAGATATATAACTAATAATATTAATTAAGTTTTTAAACATCTTGCTGAAGTATAATTATCCATACTTTATACAGAAGGGAAAGTGGCAGATGACAATAAGGTACTGGGCCCTACTCAGATACTTTCATTGCAATGTAATAAAGTGGAAATCAAGCATCTTATCTGCAAGAAAATGTCTTCGTCAGCTATTTTGACCTGGCTGGCTGTAAGGGTTGGCTATATGAGTAGCCCTAACAAATGGATATTTTTCCAAAAGTATCTTTTTCTTTACTAATAGTATAGAAAGGTGGTTAAGATTGTTGTCTATAGAGTCAATCAAATTTAGGCTTAAATATTTCTTCTACTACTTACCAGATACAAGACCTGAGCAAGTCACTAAATCTTTCTGTACTTAAGTTCCTTCACCTGTAAAATGGGGAAAACAATAATGCCTACCTCAATAGATCAACAGAAGTTCAAATTCAGGGCACCAGCTCCAGGGGAAGGCTTTCTCTCTCTGTGTGCTCTGAGGGAAGGGCCTTGTCATCAATCTTCCCTTGGTCTAGAAGCTTTTCCGTGCAGGAACCCAGGTCCAAAGAATGTGCTCTGCTCCTGGTGCTGCTTTCTTGATGGTAGGAGGTCCCTGTGCCTCTATGCTCAATTTTGTCTTTTATATCTCAAAAAGATCAGTTTAAAACACAATCTAATCTTGTAGACTGAGTGGGATTAACTGCCACTAATCCCATTTCATTAACATCATAGAGAGAGGATTTACAACACATAGGAAAATCAGGTCAGATGACAAAATGGTGAACAATCATACAATATTGGGAATCATGGCCTAGCCAAATTGATACACATATTTTTTGGGGACACAACACAATCCATGACAAGAGATAGTATAAAAAACACCCAGGACATGATGAATGGTGAAGAAATGACAATTAAAATAAAAGTACACCAAATCTGCTCTCTTTCTGTGTCTAAAATAAACATCTGCAAGCTATGTTCCGAGAACATTTTAGAAAACCTTAACTTTTCTCCAGACACCCTGCTTCACCACAGGTATTGAATGGATTATAATGCCTAATTAAAGGGAAAAAAGTGCTCAATTTTCTTAGACTCCATTTTCCTCAGCTATAAGATGATGTGAATAATTACCTGAGTGGTGTTGTTGTTAGGTGCCGTTGAGTCTGTTCCAACTCACAGAGACCCTACATACAACAGAATGAAGAGCTGCCAGGTCCTGCACCATCCTCACAATTGTTGCTATATTTGAGCCCATTGTTGCAGCCACTGTGTCAATCTCCAGTATACTCAGAGTACTCATGAATACTCTCCTCAAAATCCCTTCAGCTGTCTCTCTGTTTGGTACTATTTTTATGCTTAGTGTCATTAATATGATTATTAATCAATATTTATTGAACATTTTCTCTATATCAGACACTGGGCTAGGTGTTTTCATAGATTCTCTCATTTAATCCTAATAATCACCTTATTTCACAGATCAGAAAATAGAGTCTCAGAAATACTAAGTAATTTGCCTAAGTTCACACCTGTAAGAGGCACATGTCAAATTAAAATGTCTTTCTGATTGCACAGCATTTTCTCTCCCTAATGAATTATTTATCTCAGTCAAATGTTTTCTGTTTTAATTTTGGTTATGTAAAAGAGCCAAAGATGGCTTCTGTGTATTGGCCCCAAGTTTTTTTTTTTTTTTTTTTTACTTCTTCACAGCAAGCTGAGGCCCATTATCCCAGTAAGCCCACTGGCACCAAATTCAAACTTGTACGCATGCAGTTGGTTTCAAAGTAGTCCAAATAAGCAGATTTTTAGCCATTTAGAGCCCAGAGCCTGGGTAGCACAAACTGTTAAGTACTCAGCTACTAAATGAAAGGTTGGCTGTTTGAATCCACCCATAGCACTTCTTTCCCTTCTGGTGACTTGCCTTAGAAGACTACCTGTTTTTGGGGACTGGCCCCTGCATGTAACCCCAATAAATACCTTGTTGTACAATGCTTTAGGCATATCTTTTCTCTTGATCAGCCCCAAATTTCCTCCAACTCCTACAACTTCTGACCATCAAATTTGTCTCATCTCAAAACATTCCTACTGAGGGACATTCCTACTACCTCACAGTACCAACAGCCAAAGTATTTTTTTGTTTGTTTGTTTAATTAACATCTCAGATCTTTCCTAACCATTAAAATCTAGTTCAAACCAATTGTCATACAGAATAGTCCTAGTGTGTAATCAATAAAAGCCATATGCACCAAAACAGAAAATGAAAAAAAAAAAAAATTCTTTTCCTGACAACTTGGTTCAATAAAAGATCTCCAACCTGACCTCACTGGATCAGTTATTCCTATAGAAAAACTAAGAGACATCATCAGGAAGTGTGTTTTGTCCTCCTGTTTTCATAAAATACTTTTATTTTATGTGGCAAACCAATTTAGCCCTGTCATTTAAGGATTAATCTAAATTAGTTTTCGATTTAGTTGAATTTTCAGCGTCAGGGTGATAAATTCCTTCGATTTCCTCCCAAACCATATGCTTATACTTCCTTTTACATTTTCTAAGTTTACTTCTCTTAAGCTTCCAGGAAGGAGCCCTGGTGGCACAGTGAGTTAAGTGCTCAGCTGCTAACCAAAAAAGGTCAGGGGATTGAGCCCACCGATTGCTCCACAGGAGAAAGATATGGCAGTCTGCCTTTGTAAAGATTTGTAAAACTGTGTGCAGTGGTTAAGAGCTTGGCTGCTAACCAAAAAGTGCAGCTCGGATCCACCAGCCACTCCGGAAACCCTATGGGGCAGTTCTACTCTGTCTTATAATAAGGTCGCTATGAGTTGGAATCAACTCAACAACAGGTTTGGTTTTGGGGGTTTCAAGCTTCTGGGGTACCTTTTCATTATAGGAAACACACTGATGTCCTTCCTCTCTTATCCTGTCTCTCATCTAAATGATTTTATGGATTTCAATCTCCTTTTAGCCTTTATCTTTCCAATCGGTAATGCACACTACTCTGCTTTAAATGATCTCCTCAGCCTCAGTGGCTCACATTCACTGATGATTTCTGACACTTTTCCTTGTGCCTCCTTCATTGTATTATGTCTTTCTTGAGGTGTAGTAACAACAATTGCAAATGATCCCTCAGGTGATAATACCAGGATCTTGTACAATTGGATTTTATTTTTTGTTTCCATTGCTCTTCTCATTACTGCCCACATTCTACTGAACATTTTGATTAGAGTAATATATTAAGTTTGATTTTAAATGAATTTTCATAACTCTTGAGTATTATTATCATCCCAGGGTCTTATAGGTCTAGTTTGGATCATTTTCTTCTCAAAGTTTTACCTTGCTTTTGTCCATATTCAAATACTTCTACCATCTTGCTATTCACTCAGATATTCTTACAAGAACTTCCTGATGTTAATCTTTATTGACTTGCCTGGTTTCTACCTATATGATAAAGTCCTTCTGTCAGATTATCAGTTCATTAAATAAGACTGTTTCTAAGTCTTAAATATCAGCAAAACTTTTTCACCAGTTCCCCAAGACTTAAATTCCCAACCACAAGATGATGAAAGAAGCTGAGACAAAATGTGAAATACAGGCAAAAATTTTCAGCCTGCTTGTTTCACTTTAGTTTACATACAAATGGACTTTGGAAACAAACAGCTCTAGTAACCATCAAACAATTCCCAAACTCAGGCTTTATCCGAGAGCTAGAGAGCATAATATTAAATGTTTATGAATCAGCTTGGAATTTTCTCCACACTGACCCCTACTTACCCTCTGCCCTTTACTTCTGGGCAAAGATAAATTCTTCTTTTCACATAACATTTTATTATTTGTAATAACAACAATATTGTCACAAAATATTAAATCATAGTAGCTAGGGTTATTTTCATGTTTGGCCCTACGTCTTATTAGCTGGAGGAAAAAAGCAGCTTAAGGGAACCAAGGAACAAAACACTGATACTAAAAATTTAATTTGTAACACTAATACTTTTCATTTACAAAGATCTCTACATTTTATAAAATCCTTTCAAAAATATGATCTCAGGCTGGTTCAGAGCATAAACTTGAGAGCCAGACTGCTTCGGGTTGAAACCTGGCTCCATCACTGAATCACTGAGCCAGCCCGGGCAAGTGATTTAATATGCTTTAGCTTCCTCATCTGTAAAGTGACTCAGATGTTAACAGTGCTGATCTCAAAGGGTTGTTAAGAGAATTAATTGAGTTAATGTTTATAAAATGCTTAGAACTGTGTCTGGCATATAGAAATTTCTGTATATGTGTTACAAAACTATATTAATAATGTTTAACTATAATGTTTAACTAATGGTTAACTTAATTAACACTTTCAGGCAAATATTGTCATTACCTTTCCACAACTAACCATAGCTCAAGGTGATAAAAGGACTTGCCCAAGTTCAAATCTACTAAACACTCAAATCCAGATGTTTTGTTCCAAGTCTAGCTTCTCTTTCTTCTGCGCAGACATTAAAGATAGTATAATTTCTATAAATTAAGTCTTCAGATTGTGCATATCTAATCACTACCCTCATTTATATATTACGCAGCCATTAATTGCAAAACACAGAATTTCTGTGTAATGAGGTACCTTCATCCAGCAGCCTTCCATAAACATTTTAGCAAGTGTAAAATCACATTATAGACCTCACATACAGATTCTGAACCCACTTATCTGCAACACTGTTCTCAGACAAGATGTCCTCTAATGAGAGCCTAGAAGACAGTTAAAAGCCAGTATTATTACAAATGTATCTTTTATGGTCTAGAAAGAATGAAGACTGGCCACTGAAGGCCATTCTGCATCGTTCCAGAATAACCTCCACATATCAAAAGTTCAACTCTTTTCTTGTGGTTGCAGTTTTAACAAGCATGGCTGCTCTGGCTCCATCATCAAATGCTTGTTTTGACTTTCAGAGTGCCAGACACTGTGTTAGAGGCTGGGTAAACAGAAAGGTCACAATCATATTCTTCAAGAGGCTCACAGTCTAGTGATGGAGGCATGTTCATATCTACAGAATTACAAATAAATATGATTTCTAAAATATGAGAGATATAATCCAGGTATCAAATTGTTTGGCAGTCATTACCCCTGGGTGGGGATGTATATAGGAGTTAAGGAAGTTTGACTCCCTTATAGGAACTAAGTCTACTTTAAAATTTATATATGCCCCTCTTATTTGAATATTTTATATAGTATGTATTTTGTAATTTAAATACTTTTAAAAGTACAAAAAAAAAAATTAAAACTGAACCTGATACAGAAAAGAAAAATATCTACGCAGAGGTGAACATGGGAATCAGTGGGAATTGTGGGAAGAAGTCAGTATAAAGAACAAATGTAGTAGTGAGGAGGAAATGTTTGACTCTGTCTATGCACATTGGAAGATGGAGTAGAAAGAATATTCTTGGAATGTTTTACTATGAATGTAATGCCCATGTAAGTTTTGCAAGTATTTTAGTTGCTTACTAAGAGAATGTTATGGGGGAGGTGTTTCAGGCTTTGGGAGAAGCATGTGCAAGTTGCAGAGGAATTAATCCACGTGGAATGGGCAGGGAACTACCATGGTTTTCTCTTTAGCTGTATCATAAAATGTAATGCAGGGACTGGTGGTGAGAGATAAGGCTGCAGAAATAAGCAGGGTCCAAATCTTGATGGGCTCTATCAAACCTGCCTAGGATCGTGTTTTATCTCATATCCTAAAGGACGTTAAGCAAAGAAATATCATGATGAGGTCTATTTTTTAGACTGATCACTTTGAGATCACTTCCTGGGCTTCACTCAATCACTTGATCATTCATTGAATAGTTATCAGATTACTTATTAAGTGCTTGGAACACTGGTGGCACAGTGGTTGAATGCTACGGCTGTTAACCAAAACGTCAGCAGTTCGAATCCACCAGCTGCTCCGTGGAAATCCTGTGGGGCAGTTCTACTCTGTTAGCATAGGGTCGCTATGAGTCAGAATCAACTTGACGGCAATGGATTTGGTTTTTGGTTTACTAAGTGCTGGGCACTGTTCTTTGTACTAGTGATAGATCAGAGCACAAAACAGGCAAAAAGCAATAGTATGCTGAAGCCGGCTTGTACTAGCTAACGAGAGCTGATTTTTACATTTTCAGGAATTTTGCAAGCCAATCTTTAAACTTTGTTAGACCAAAGTCCATTAAGTGGGGAAAAGACAGTCTCTTTAACAAATGGTGCCAGCATAACTGAATATCTATCTGCAAAAAATGAAGCAAGACCCAAACCTCACACCATGCACAAAAACTAACTCAAAATGGATCAAAGACCTAAATATAAAATCCAATGTGATAAAGATCATGGAAGAAAATATAGGGACAATGCTAGGAGCCCTAATGCATGACATAAACAGAATACAAATCATTACTAACAATGCACAAACACCAGAAGAGAAACTAGATAACTGGGAGCGCCTAAAAATCAAAAACTTATGCTCATCAAAAGACTTCACCAGAAGAGTCAAAAGACAACCTACAGACTGGGAACAAATTTTTGGCTACAAAAAATCTGATCAGCGTCTAATCTCTAAAATCTACAAGATACTGCAAAACCTCAACAACAAAAAGACAAATAACCCAATTTAAAAATGGGCAAAGAATATTGACAGACACTTCACCAAAGAAGACATTCAGGCGGCCAACAGACACGAGGAAAAGCTCATGATCATTAGCCGTTAGAAAAATGCAAATCAAAACTACAATGAGATACCACCTCACCCAAACAAGGCTGGCATTAATCAAAAAAACACAAAATAATAAATGCTAGAGAGGTTGTGGAGAGACTGGAACACTTATACACTGTTGGTGGAAAATGGTACAACCACCTTGGAAATTGATTTGGCGATTCCTTAAAAAGCTAGAAATAGAAGTACCATATGATCCAGCAATCCCACTCCTTGGCATATGTCCTGGAGAAATAAGAGCTATCACACGAATAGATATATGCACACCCATGTTCATTGCAGCACTGTTCACCATAGCAAAAAGATGGAAACAACCTAGGTGCCCATCAATGGACAAATGGATAAACACCATATGGTATATTCACACAATGGAATTCTATGCAGCGATAAAGAACAATGACGAATCTGTGAAACATCTCATAACATGAATGAATCTGGAAGGCATTATGCTGAGTGAATTTAGTCAGTAGCAAAAGGACAAATATTGTGTAAGAACACTATTATAAAAACTCAAGAAAATGTTTAAACACAGAAGAAAGCATTCTTTGATGGTTACAAGGGTGGGGAGGGAGGAAGAGGGGTATTCACTAACTAGATAAAAAAAAAAAAACAACCCATTGCCATCGGGTCAATTCCAACTCATAGTGACCCTATAGGACAGATTAGAACTGCTTCACAGAGTTTCCAAGGAGCACCTTGTAGATTCGAACTGCCAACCTTCTGGTTAGCAGCTGTAGCTCTTAACCACCATGCCACCAGGGTTTCTACTATCTAGATAGTAGACAAGAATTATCTCAGGTGGAGGGAAGGACAGCACACCCTACAGGGGAAGTCAGCACAACTGGACTAAACCAAAGCTAAGAAGTATCCTGAATACAACCAAACACTTTGAGGGACAGAGTAGCAGGGACAGGGGTCTAGGGACCATGCTTTCAGGGGACATCTAGGTCAATTGGCATAAACAAAGTTTATTAAGAAAATGTTCTGCATCCCACTTTGATGAGTGGTGTCTGTGGTCTTAAAAGCTAGCAAGGGGACACCTAAGATGCATGAGTTTGTCCCAACCCACCTGGACAAAGGAGAATGAAGAACACAAAAGACACAAGGAAAATATTAACCCAAGAGACAGAAAGGGCCACATAAACCAGGGACTTCATCAGCCTGAGACCAGAGCTAGATGGTGCCCAGCTACCACCAGTGACTGCCCTGACAGAGAACACAACAGAGGGTCCCTGATGGAGCAGAAGAAAAGTGGGGTGCAGAACTCAAATTCTAGTAAAAATACCAGGCTTAATGGTTTGACTGAGACTGGAGGGACCCAAGAGAACATGGCCCCTGGACTCTCTGTTAGCCCAAAACTGAAACTATTCCCGAGGTCAACTCTTCAGACAAGGATTAGACTGGACTATAAGACATAAAATGATACTTGTGAAGAGTGTGTTTCTTCTCCCAAGTAGATATATGAGACTAAATGGGCAGCTCCTGTCCAGAAGCAAGATGAGAAGGCAGAAAGGGATAGCAGCTGGTCTAATGGACACGGGAAATCCGGGGTGGAAAGGAGGAGTGTGCGGTCACAGTATAAGGAGAGCAACTAGGGTCACATACTAATGTGTGTATAAATTTTTGCATAAGAAACTAACTTGAATTGTAAACTTTCACTTAAAGCACAATAAAGGAAAGAAACAGTTGATGTAGAGTCAACTCAGAGTAGAACTGTGCTCCATAGATTGTTTAATGGCTGATCTTTTCAGAAGTGAATTGCCAGGGCTTTCTTCTGAGGAGACTCTGGGTGAACTTGAATCTCCAAACTTGCAGCTGAGTGTGTTAACCATTTGCACCACCTGGGAACTCCTATACGCTATAGATGGTAACCAAATCCAATGAAGCCTTTTCTGACTAAATAGAAAAAAAAAAAATCCATAGCCATTGAGTTGATCCTGACTCATAGCAACCCTACTGGACAGAGTAGAGCTGCCCCATAGGGTTTCCAAGGAGTGGCTGGTGGATTCAAACTGCCAACCTTTTGGTTAGCAGTCGAACTCTTAACCACTGTGCTGTTAGCAGCCAAACTCAGCCACTGCACCACCAGGGCTCCAGGAGGCCATTTATATCTCCCCCTTATATATTTCACTGTATGAAACCCATTAATACTAAACCATGAAGATAGCATAGAGTCTATATTATAGGTTTTCCTCTTACACCTACTCTCAGCAAACTGCAATATGTCTTTATTTATACACACTGATCTTTTAAATGGTAAATTCTTAGAGGTCAGAGGCTATGTTCCACTGATTTTGAGAACTACGTAAGATAGTCATTAGCAAGGAAATGCTTAATAAATATCACAATGCTAAAGATGCTGATGTTGATTGAGTAAATGATACAAATAAGTAGTGAAAATTATTTTAAGTTTAGTAAGTAGGTGACTTTTTCCCCTGGCTTCACAAAAGAAGGTGCTGAGACAGTGTTGAAAATCATAGCGGGAAATAAGGAACTGCATCCCAGGAGGTTTCATGTAAGATCAGCCATAAGCAATACACAGAACTTAAAGAAGAGGGTAAAGAACATATAACAGTACAAACAGCCACAGACTTCAACTTAACTTATGGGTGGGCAGCTTGGTTCTGCCTCTCAGTTTTCAGCCACCATACCACAACAGTGACGTGGAGTCCAAGCTTTGAATAAGAAGGGCAGTCAAATATGCATTATGAACTATCCAGGAGTAAATAAAACAAACATTTCCAAGTCCTTGATCACTCAGCAATGTTCTGTACAGTCCACAATGAAAGAATAATATTTCTCAAAGACCTTGCCTATGTAGCCACTACATTTAGTAGTAAAATAACGAAAATATTTTAAAGCATCATTTAACCATGAAAATAATTTTGATAACTATAATACATTTCTTTAGGTGTATCAATTTTTTATCCTATTTCTTAGAATGAATGGGTGAGCTGAATAGAAGTAGAGTAATTTTATTTCAGTCAATAGTGTATTATTTAACAAGCTGAATTTTCATTATTTATCATCTAGTTCATGGTCTCTCTAGTCTGAATACAAGCTCAGTGATTAAGATGTAGGTGTAGTATATTTCCAAGACACAAATAGCATGTTGGTGTTCTTTGTGAACTCTGAACAATTTAATAAATAGATGAAACAGTTAAAGAATGAGAATTGGGGACTTCTTGAGGTGCACCTTATCGATGGCTTACAACATCAATAGAACGAATATATGCCACTTTCTCCTCACTCGGTTTCAATTCTTTGATAGGTGTAGCAGCGATCAATATAATAAGACTCAGCACTTATCCATCAAATCTGTATTTGGTGCAAACATTGAAAATAACACATCTAAGCTGTCTAATACAGAAAAGTTTATAATACAATAGGATATCCTTTCTGGTCATTAGATGCAATATGCTTTGCATCTGTAAGTCAGTTTGGAAGCCTAATATTTCAAATATACGTGTATTAATGATACATCCCTTCATCAATATAATAAGATGAAGTCTATTCAAGACTGTTCTAGATTTGCATGCAAATAATAAACTACAAAAAATAGTGGTTTAAGACATTCGTATAAAATAATTCTTTTAAAATAATTTAGTGATGTCAAGCAGTGAATTTACTGGTAAATTAATATGGTGATAAAAACTTTAAAAATGTGACTAACCATCTTGGTTAGCATGTGAGAAAGAGTTTATTTTTCTAAAGAGAGCTTTTTAAAACAATTTACTAATTGTCAAATCTCACTGAAAACTGGAAGGGATTTTTGATAAGATTTCCTTATGAAAAAAATTCAGCGACTTCTAACCTATGTTTCTTAAATATAATTCTTTCTGCAACAGCGTTCCTTTCCTCCCCAGAGAATTTTTCTGGTGGCAAAGCTAAAATATCTTCCAAATAAGTGTAGACTTCGAATAATTATAAAACCCTGTTATTATCTAGTTTTTTTTTTTTTCCTGTATCTACACGGTTATGGCTTTGTAACAGTTAAACTTCCATCCATTTAATATCACTAATTACTTTCCCTCTGCGGCTTTGATGGGTTAGTTATAGCCTAGAATAAAAAACACTGTGGTAAGGACAACTGTACAGCAAGGTTAAGTGCCTTCTTGTCTTCAGTACCAATAATTACCTTTAAACAAAAAAAGGCTGTTTCCCGATTTGACAGTTAATTTACTAATGAGTATGTGGACCCAATTTATAATAAAGTAATATTGACCAGAAATAATCCTGTATTGGTACTCATCTGAGTTTTTTTATTATCTACATCCTCTATTAAATAAATTGGAAAGGATTAATTTTGCAAGATGGGATTGTCAGAGACTGCTGCATAAACTAGATGCATGTCAGCACTAAATTTAATTATTGATCACAATACAATACTGCTGAGTGTTCCAATCCCTAAGCAGCTTCCAGTAACTATCAGCAGATTCCAAATATAGAGACTGAAGTAAAAATTTGATTGCAGATGACTACATTTTTAATAAATAAATATTTCATCAGCACTAAATAAAAATTTAATTTTCAGTATTATTTAGATTACTCTTTGGAGTATGGAGCAAATGAACGATGAATTATGGTGACTGGCTTCAAGAAATAAATTTTGTTTTAATGGTTTGATGGTCTTAGTATCCAAGGGACTATTCTGATCCCTTCATTTTTGGCAAAGAAATGAAACTTGTAAATAGAAGTCCATGTAGAACATATCCTAATGTTGCTAAAAAATAAAAAATGGCATCTGACTGGCTTGGATTCATATCTAGAATTCTGGACCATAGTCTCGGGCTACACATTGTATATTGCT
This sequence comes from Dugong dugon, assembly GCA_030035585.1. Lineage (NCBI taxonomy): Eukaryota > Metazoa > Chordata > Mammalia > Sirenia > Dugongidae > Dugong > Dugong dugon. Next base: position 125,857,027 of record CM057461.1, read on the forward strand.
GTAGTACAGAAATCAGTACTGGAATATAATTTAAACTGTGACAGGTTGGTACTAGCTGGAAATTGACACTATGAAATAAATAAATACAGTTTTTTAATTGAAATTAAGTCTATCTACATAAACTGGTTGGATTGTTGAAGACATTACCAGTTAAGGTAGACATTCCCTTAAATGATAAATCATTTTGAAATCATACAAAATCTTTGTTAAGCTTAGCAATCAAACAGATTAACAGTTGCTCATTTTAGGATTATGGTTAAAGCAATCAATGAGTGTGTATCTAGATGCAATATATCTATAAGAAATGATCTAGATGCTGAGTTCTTATATTCAGAGCTGCACTCTATGAAAACTCAGAAGTTCAGTGAATTTGATATTATATTATGTAACCATAAATAATTTTGTTTCAAATGAGAAAATAAAAAGATATATTACTATTGCTATCATAGATTTTACAGTTCAGAATATTCAGTCTAAGGCTAGTGTTAAAATAAAAATATAAAAATATTTAATTCTATGTGAAATATGTTTGAGAGTAGAAGTCATTTTATTTTAACTTAACAAAAAAGTCAGCAAAATTGTCTTACGAAATGAAACTTAAGGGGAAAAAAATCCCTATAGCTTTTATCAAGAATTTACACAGTGAAATTCATGTAAATGTGGCTTAGATCATTTTGACTTATTCTCCCCATTTTTAATTTGATATAAAACTTTAGAAATTAATATACTGTTTTAATTCTGACATACATTGGTAAGGAAGAAAGTCATCATTATTCTAATAAATTTCTAACATGTATCACTACAATTTTTCAATTTTCTTTGACCTTTGAACAATAGTTTTGCATGTAATTCTTTACTCTAAAATTCATCAGATTGGTCTGAAGTTGAATTTATTCTTCTGTATCTTGAATTTTAATCCAGTTATTTTTGAATTATTGTTGTAAATTACTAAATTAAAAATGAAAGGCTTTGATCCATTTCAGAAATTACTCATTATGTAACAGCATAGTGTATTAAGAGTCTGGTACACCTGAAAAAGCTTGAATTTGTAAATGCTGTGTTACATATATTTTTACAACAAAAAAAGAGAGCAGCTGCTGAGGTTGTATACATACAACCAAACACGTTATGCAAGTTGTTTTCATGCTTTAGAGATTTAGAGACGTGGTTTCATTGGATACCCCAGTCAATTGGCCTATTATTGTTTTTAGTGCTTCTGTTCTACCTACTAGTTCGAGTAGTTCCTGGAGTCTAAAAACTGGCAAGTAGCCATCCAAGCCACAATAATTGGTCTCTATCCACACAGAGCAGCAGAGGAAGAAGGAGAGTCAGGAATCAGAGGAGGAAATGGAATGTGTGTCTACTTGTATCCATGAACAACTACATCCTTTGCCGTGAAACCAGAAGAAACGGATGGTGCCAGGCTACTATTACAGAATGTTTATGATCAAAGACTCTATAGAAGACTCCTCATCAAAAGGGGGTCGGGGGGGAAATGTGGAGCAGAACTTCAATTCTTATGGAATCCAGAATTTCTAGAGCCATTGAGGCTGGGTGACCCACCCAACTATAGTCCTGAGATAATCATTAAACCATAAACCTTGAATGGAAACTATCCCCTGAAGTCATCTTTAAACCAAACTATAGCTTAGCTATGTAAGTAAAGAATGTCTGCCTTGAACATTGTGCTCTTTCAAAGAATTATCTACATGAGGTCAAATTGACAACAGCAACTTGAAAGTTTAGAGAAGAGCTTAGGGGGCAATGAGTTTATCTTAATGGCAATAGAATAAGTTGGAAAAGGATAGCAAGAATAGTTGCACAACTTGAAGAATATATCAACGTAACTCAATTGAACACATAGAAATAGTTGAATTGGTGTATATTTTGCTGTGTATATTTTCAATAAAAATAACACTTATTTTTTAAAAGAGTCTAGGCATTAGATCAAAGCAGATGGGGGTTCAAAACCTAGCTTGGCCATTTAAAGCAATGTCAACTCAGCAATTCACTTAACTCATCTGAATATCAGTCTTTCTAATTTAATTTCAATGTATTTAATTTAAATATTTAATTTAATTTTATTTAAATATAAATTTTTTAAAAAACCTTTTTTTATTGTGCTTTTATGAAGATTTGCACAGAAAATTAGTTTTCTCTTAAACAATTAATAAGTATGTTGTTTTGTGACTTTGATTGCCAACCCGCAATGTGTCAATACTCTCTACTTCTCAACTGTGGGTTCCACGTTTCCACTTGTCCTGGTTTCCTGTCCCCTCCTGCCGTCTTGTCCTTGCTCCCAGTCTGGTGTACCCATTTAGTCTCATGTACATAGTTGAGCTACAGGTATTGTTTGTTTTACGGGCCTGTCTAATCTTTGGCTGAAGGGTGAACCTCAGGAGTGACTTCAGAACTGAGTTAAAAGGGAGTCCAGGGGCCATACTCTCTGGGTTTCTCCAGTCTCTATCAGACCAGTAAGTCTGGTCTTTTTTTGTGGGTTAGAATTTTGTTCTAAAATTTTCTCCAGCTCCATCAGGGACCCTCTGTTGTTATCCCTGTCAGAGCTCAGATGTGGTAGCTGGGCACCATCTAGTTGTGCTGGACTCAGTGGTGGAGGCTGTGGCAGTTGCAGTCCATTAGTGCTTTGGACTAATCTTTCCGTTGTATCTTTGGTTATCTTCATTCTCTGTTGCTCCAGATGGGGAGGGACCAGTAGAGTATCTTTGATGGTCACTCATGAGCTTTTAAGACCCCAGACGCTACTCACCAAAGTAGGATGTAGAACATTTTCTTTGTAAACTATGTTATACCAATTGAGGTAGATGTCCCCTGAGACTGTGGTCCCCAGGCCTCAACCCAGTAATTAGGTCCCTCAGAGAGTTTGGATGTGTCTATAAAGCTTCCATGACCTTGCCTTAGTTAAGATGTGCTGACTTCCCCAGTATTGTGTAGTGTCTTACCCTTGACCAAAGTTACCACTTATCTATTGTTTAGTTAGTGTTTTTCCCTGCCCACCCCTTCCCTCCCTCATAACCATCAAAATTTGTTTCTTTCTGTGTGTAAACCTTTTCATGAGTTTTTATAATAGTGGCCTCATACAGAATTTGTCCTTTTGTGACTGACTTATTTCACTCAGCACAATGCCCTCCAGATTCAACCATGTTGTGAGATGTTTTGCAGATTCATCTTTGTTCTTTATCATTGCATGGTATTCCATTGTGTGTATGTACCATAGTTTGTTTATTCATTCATCTGTTGATGGGCACTTAGGTTGTTTTCATCTTTTTGCTATTGTGAACAATGCTGCAATGAACATGGATGTGCATATGTCTATTCGTGTGACAGTTTTTATTTCTCTAGGATATATTCTAGGAATGGGATTGCTGGGTTGTATGGTATTTCTATTTCTAGCTTTTTAAGGAAGCACCATATCATTTTCCAAAAAGGTTGCACCATTTTACATGCCCACCAGAAGGGCATAAGAGTTCCAATCTCCCCGCAGCCTCTCCAACAGTTGTTATTTTCTGTTTTTTGTTTGTTTGTTTTTTGATTTGTGCCAATAATGTCAGGGACAGGTGGTATCTCGTTGTACTTTTGACTTGCATTTCTCTAATGGCTAGTGATTGTGAGCTTTTCCTCATGTGTCTGTTAGTCACCTGAATGTCTCCTTTGGTGAAGTGTCTGTTCTTATCTTTTGCTCATTTTTTTAATTGGATTATTTGTCTTTTTGTTGTAGAGGTGTTAGATTTTCCTATAGATTTTAGAGATTAGAACTTTGTCGGATTTGAAATAGCTAAAAATTTTTTCCCAGTCCGTAGGTTTTCTTTTTATTCTTTTGGTGAAGTCTTTTGATAAGCATAAGTATTTAATTTTTAGAAGATCCTAGTTATCTTCTGGTGTTTATGTATTGTTGTTATGATTTGCATCCTATTTATGCCATTTATTAGGGTCTTTAGTGTTGACTTTATTTTTTCCTCTATGATCTGTATAGTTTTTGGTTTTGTATGTAGGTCTTTGACCCCTTTTGAATTAGTTTTTGTGTATGGTGTGAGTTATGGGTCCTGTTTCATTTTTTTACAGGTGGACATCCAGTTTTGCCAATACCGTTTGTTAAAAAGACTGTCTTTTCCCCATTTAATTGACTTTGGGCCTTTGTCGAAGATCAGGTGACCAAAGGTGGACCAGTTTATATTTGGGTTCTTGATTCTGTTCCATTGGTCAATCTGTCTGTCGTTGTACCACTACCAGGCTGTTCTGACTACCATAGCTGTATAGCAGGTTCTGAGGTCAGGTAGTGCAAGTCCTCCTACTTTATTCTTTTTCGCCAACAGTGCTTTACTTATCCAGGGCCTCTTCCCTTTCCATATAAAGTTAATGATTAGTTTTTCCATCTCATTAAAGAATGCTGTTGGTATTTGGATAGGGATTGCATTGTATTTGTAGATTGCTTTGGGTAGAATTGACATTTTCACAATGTTGACTCTACCTAGCCATGAGCATGGTATATTTCTCCATTTATGTAGTTCTCTTCTGGTTTTTTGCAGTAGTGTTTTGTAGTTTTATTTGTGTAGGTCTTTTATGTCCGTGGTTAGACTTATTCCTAAGTATTTTATTTTTTAGGGCCTATTATAAATGGTATTGCTTTCCTGATTTTCTTTCTGTAGTTCTCTTTATTAGTGTATAGGAATTCAATTGATTTTTGTATGTTTAGCTTGTTTCCTGCTACTCTGCTGAATCTTTCTATTAGTTCCAGTAGTTTTCTTGTGGAGTCTTTTGGGTTCTCTACGTATAGTATCATATCATCCGCAAATAAGGATAGTTTTACTTCTTCCTTATCAATTTGGATGTGCTTTATTTCTTTTTCTTGCCTTATTGTTCTAGTTAGGACTTCCAGCACAATGATAATAGGAGTGGTGATAAAGGGCATCCTTGTCTTGTTTCTATTCTCAGGGGCAAACGTTTTCAGCCTCTTTTGGTTGAGAATTATGTTGGCTGGTTGGTTTTATTATGTTGAGGAATTTTCCTTCTGTACCTATTTTATTGAGAGTTTTTATGAGGAGTGGATGCTAGACTTTATTGAATGCCTTTTCTGCATCGATTGAGATGATCATGTGATTCTTTTGTTTTGTTTATGTGGTGGATTACGTTGATTAATTTTTTAATGTTTAACCATCCTTGCATATCTGGTACAAATTCCACTTAGTCGGGGTGTATTTCTTTTTTTTAATATGAAACTGAGTTCTATTTCCTAGAATTTTGTTAAGAATTTTTGCATCTATATTCATGAGAGATACTAGTCCGTAGTTTTCTTTTTTTGTGGTGTCTTTGCTTCGTTTTGGTATAAGAGTTATTCTGACTTCATAGAGTGAATTCAGAAGTATCCCTTCCTTTTCTATGCTCTGAAATAATTTGAGTAGTACTGGTGTGAGCTGTTCTCTGAATGTTTGGTAGAGTTCTCCAGTGAAGCAATCTGGGCCAGGGCTTTTTTTTGGTTGGGAGTTTTTTATTACCTTTTCAACCTCATCTTTTGATATGGGTCTGTTCAGACTTTCAACCTCAGTTGTGTTAGCTTAGGTAGGTAGTGTGTTTCTAGAAATTTGTCCATTTCCTCTAGGTTTTCAAATTTGTTGGAGTGTAGTTTTTCATAGTACTCTTTTATGATCCTTTTTATTTCAGTTGGATCTGTTGTAACGTCCCCTGTTTCATTTCTTATTTGGGTTATTTGCTTCCTCTCCTGTTTTTATTTTGTCGAGTTGACCAACTGTTTGTTGATTTTGTTGATCCTTCCAAGAAATGACTTTTGGTTTTGTTGATTCTGTTGTTTTTCTATCCTCTATTTCGTTTATTTCTGCTCTTGTCTTTATTATTTCCATTCTTCTGGTGGCTGTGGAATTCTTTTGCTGTTCTATTTCTACTTATTTGCATTGTATAGCTATTGTTTTTATTTTGTCCCTTTCTTCTTTTTTGATGTGTACATCTATTATTATAAATTGACCTCTGAGCAGTGCCTTTGCTGTGTCCCAAAGGTTTTAGTATGATGTGTTTTCATTCTCATATGATTCTAGGAATTTTTTTATTCCATTTTTTATTTGTTCTATTACTCAGTGGTTTTTTAACAAGGTGTTATTCAGTTTTCATGTATTTGATTTTTTTTCCTTGCTCTTCCTGTTATTGATTTCCACTTTATGGTGTTGTAATCAGAGAAGATGCTTTGTATTATCTCACTGTATTGGATTTTGTTGAGGGTTACTTTTTAGCCTAAGACATGGTCTATTCTGGAGACTGGTCCATGTGCATCGGGAAAGAATGTGTACCTTGCAGCTGTTGGGTTGAGTGTTCTGTATAAGCCTATGAGGTCAAGTTGGTTGATTGTGGCTTTTAGATCTTCTGTCTCTTTTTGAGTTTCTTTTGAGATGTTCTGTCGTTTACTGGGACTAGTGTGTGAAAGACTACTATTACTGTTGAACTGTCTATTTCTCTTTTAAGTGCGGTTAGAGTTTGTTTTATTTATTTTGGAGCCCTGTCATTGTGTGGGTAGATATTTATTATGGTTATGCCCTCATGGTGGATTGTCCCTTTAATCATTAGGTAATGTCCTTCCTTGTCTTTTATGGTGGATTTTGTTTTAAAGTCTACTTTGTCTGAGGTTAGTATTGCCATTCCTGCTCTTTTTTGGTTGCTGTTTGCTTGATATGTATTTTTTCTATCATTTGATTTTTAATATATTTATGTCTTTGTTTCTAAAGAATGTCTTTTATAGACAGCATATTGATGGGTCCTTTTTTTTATCCATTCTGTCACTCTCTGTCCCTTTTTGGGTGCATTTAAGTCATTTACATTCAGTGTGATTATCGATAGGTGTGAGTTTATTGCTGTCATTTTTTGGTGCTTTTTTTCTGTGGTGCTGACGTTTTCTTTGTTCCTCTTACTCTCCTGTGCTGAACTCCTTCTGTTTGTGGATTTTCTTTTTTTTCTTTTTGTAGATTTTGTTTTTACTGAGACTTTATTTTTCTTCTTTATTTTGATGAGTAGGTTTGTTAACTTTCTTTGTGGTTACCTTGAAATTTACGCCTATCTTCCTCAGTTTAAACCAGTCTTTTATTACTTAATATCATCTTGACTTCCTCTCCATTTGAAAGTTCTATACCTACACCATTTGTTCCCTCTTTCATTGTTCTGATATTGTGGTTATTTACAGACTGACCTCTCTGGTTCCTTGTTGTGAATCTTTTAGTTTTGTTTTATCCTTAAGAGTTCATAACCTAGGTTGCTGTCCTGTGACCTAGATTCAGGTTATCGTCTGATATTGTTAGTTTTCTAACCGAAAGACACCCTTTAATAATTCTTGTAAGTTTGGTTTGGTTTTTACATATTCCCTTAATTTCTGTTTATCTGGAAATGTCCTAATTTTGCCATCATATTTCAGTCAGAGTTTTGCAGGGTATATCATTCTTGTTTGGCTTTTTTTTTTTTTTTTTCAGATTTTATACATGTCATCCTATTGCCTCCTTGCCTGCATGGCTTCTGCCAAGTAATCAGAGTTTAGTCTTATTGTTTCTCCTTTGTATATGACTTTTCATTTTTATTGAGCTGCTCTCAGGATTCTTTCTTTGTTCTTGGTTTTGTTGAGTGTGATTATGCTATGTCTTGGTGATTTCTTTTGGAGTCTATCCTATATAGGGTTCACTGAGTTTCTTGGATGGTCAGCTTTTCATCTTTCATGATATAAGGGAAGTTTTCTGTTAGCAGATCCTCAATGATCCTCTCTGTGTTTTCTATTTTCTCCCCCTGCTTTGGAAGTCCAATACCACGCAAATTTTTGCTTTTAATTGTATCTCAAATCATTCTCAGGTTTTATTTTTCTTCATTCTTTTCTCTGATTTTTCAACAAAGTGATATCCAAGGATTTGTCATCAATTTCACTGATCTTGTCTTCCATTGTTTCAAATTTACTCCTAAACCTTCGATTGCAATGTCCATTTCAGAAATCTTGTTGTTTATCTTTTGAATTCCTAATTGCTGTTTTTGTATGATTTCTAGTTGTTTATTTATTTTGACACTTTGTTCTTGTATTATTTTTCCTGAATTCTTCCATTGCTTTGTCTGTGTTTTCCCTGATTTTGCCTGTATTTTCCATGATTTTGTCTAGTTTATCCTTATTTTTGTCTATGTTTTCCTTCACTTCTTTTCTAATTTCTCAGAGAGCCCTGAATATTAGTGTTTTGAGTTCCCTATCAGGTAATTCCAGTGCCTTTTCTTCTACTGGAAGGTCATCTGTTGTTTTATTTTGGTCACTATCTGGAGCCATCCTGTCCTGTTTTCTTATATGTTTGGACATTGTCTGCTCTTTCTGTGTCACTTAGGAATTATTTTCTTCATTTATTCATTATAGATTTGTTTGTTTCATCTTGCTTTTTTTTTTAATTTGTTATGTCTGGGTAGGCAGGCTGGGCATGATTTGCTGCTTGCTTGTCTGTGGGCATGATACTTATCATCTTGTCCATGTGGGCAGGGCAGGTCCAGCGGGGGTTTGAGGAGTAAGGATGCAGATTGCTCATTTGTCATATGAACTGGGGCCAATGAGGTGGGGCCTGGGTGCAGTGGAGGGAAGGATCTGGGGGTCTAGAAGTCCATGCCAGTGCTGCTCAGGTGTGTAGTACTAGGTGTGTGGGGCTTATAGGCAGGAGGGAAAGGAGAGGATGTGATGTGTGGAACTAAGTGGGTGAGAGAATGAAGAGAGAGAAACAGAGGCAAAAAAAGAAAAAAAATGAAAGAAAAAAGTAACTAAGATGGCGACATGATGGAATTGGGTGTGTGGTGGCAGGGCAGACCTGGGGACGCCATGTGCCAGTGTCTATCTAGCAAAGTGGTATGACTTGGCTTGTCAGGAAGGGCAAGGATAGTGCATGGGGCTAGATGGGCAACAGAAAGGAAAGGAAAGAAAGAAAAGAGAGAGAAGAAACCAAAAATAAAAATAAAAAGGAATAACAGAAAATATGGCTCTAAGAGAGCCAGCCATTGGGGGCAGGACAGAATTGGGGTGGAAGGAAGTTGATGTCTCTCTCCCTGGGTGGCACAGAATGGCCCATCAGGAAGGGAGAGAGGTGGGAGGGAGAAGGAAAAGGGAGGAGGGGAAAGGCAAAGAAAAATAAAAAATATTGTGCTGAGGGAGCTGGCTTGTGGGGGTGGTGCACGCTTGGGGAGTCCAGGTGTTGGTGGCTCTCTAGCCAAGCAATGCAGACAGCCCATTGAGAAGGGGCAGCAGTGCACAGGGCCAGGTGGGTGGGAGAAAGGAAAGGAAGGAAGGGATAGAGAGAAAAGAAACAACAACAAAAAAAACCAAACAAACAAACAAAATATGGTGTTGAGGGAGCCAGTCAGTGATGGTGCCACAGACTCAGGGAGGTCATGTGCCAGTGACTCTCTAGCCGAGTGGTGCAGCACAGCCCTTCGAGAAGGGGCAGGAATGGCTCACTGGGCCAGGTGGGCAGGACAAAGGAAAGGAAGGGAGGGAGAGAGAAGAAACAAAAATAAAAAAAGAACAAAGCAAACAAACTAAAAAAATATGGCACTGAGAGAGCTGGCTGGTGGGAGTAATACAGTCCCAGGTCGGCCATGTGCCTGCGGCTCTCTAGCCAAGCAGTATGGTAAGGTCTTTCTAGTAGGAGCGAGAACAGTGCACAAGGCTAGGTGGGTAGGAGACAGGAAAAGAAGGGAGAGCAAGAGAAGAAACAAACAAAAAGACAAAAACAAAAAATATGGCCCTGAGGGAGCTGGCAAGTGGGGGCAGCATGGACCCCGGAAGTCTGTGTGCTGGTGGCTTTCTAGCCTAGTTGTGCAGCACAGCCAGTTGAGAAGGGGTGGGGATTTCACATGGGGCTAGGTGGACAAGAGAAAGGAAAGGAAGAAAAGGATAGAGAAGAAATAAAAACAAACAAACAAAATATGGCAAGGAAGGAGGTGGCCGGTGGGGGTGGCACAGACCCAGAGAGGCTGTGTGCCAGTGGCTCTCTAGCTGAGCAATACAACACTGCCTGTCAAGAAGGGGAGGGAACAGCACACAGGGCTAGGTGGGTGGGAAATAGGAAAGGAAGGAAAGGAAAGAGAGAGAAGAAATTGAAAAAAAAATGGCACTACAGGACCGTGTAGAACCAGGGAAGCTGTGCCCGTGGCTCTCTAGATGAACGTTGTGGCATAGTCCATCAAGAAAGGGCAGACATGGCACACAGGGCTAGCTTGGAGGGAGAAAGGAAAGAAAGGAAGGGAGAGAGAGAAGAAACAGAAAAAAAATGGTGCTGAGGGACCCAGCTGGTGGGGGTGGCATGAAACTGAGGAGGCAGTATCAGTGGCTCTGTGACAAAGAGGTGTGGCACAGCCTGTTAAGAAGGGGCAGGGATGGCACGCAGGGCTACCTGGGTGGGAGAGAGAAAAGGAAGGAAGAGAAAAAGAAAAGAAACAAAAAAGCCAAAAAATTAACAACAAAAAAATGTTGCTGAACAAGCCAGCTGTTGGGAAGGGGTGGACCTGGGCAGCCATGAGCTGGTGTCTCTCTGGCCAAGCAACCATGGCCATTGGAAAGCAGGGGCCACGTAGAAGGAAGAAGACTAATGGGAGGGAAAGTGTATATCCCTGGTTACCGGGTGCTTTGTCTCCTGTTGGGAGCTCCCTGAAGTTGCCTTCATGTACTCTCTGTCTGCATTCCTTGGCGGCTGTAGTCCAAAATGGAGAATCTGTGCCATGTTAGCTGGTAAGGGACCTCCATGCCGAAGCTTTTCTCATTCTCTGCTTTCTATCAGTTTCTTATTCCATTCGGTGCTTGATCGAATTCTTTATCCCTTCATTTGATGCTTACAGTTCCAGGATTGACATTTGTAACTGTTTTACTTAGTTTTTCAGGTCTTTGCTGCAGCGGGACGGAATGGTGCTTTTGTCTATAGGACCATGCTGGCTCTGCCTCCTAAAAATACTTCTAATTAAGCAATAGTCTAACTTTGGACATATGTCATTTAAACTTAAAGATCAGTTTTAGGAAAACTCAATCTATGGCTAAGTCCCTTAGTTTTTCACTTATCTTCACTATCAAGGGAGTAAACAGCACATGGCACGTTATATGTCATAGTGTACACCATATATATTATGTATACACGACTATAGAAGAAAGGTCTGGTGATCTACTGTCATCTACAGCTCCAACTATCATCCCTCTGGGTCCACCCTCACTGAGGCCACAGTTACTCTGGGGTGCACCAGCCAATGACTGTGCACAATGGGGGTACTAATGCAAGTCCATTTCAACAGAATACAAGACTGTCTAACAGACACAAAGACTCCGTGTCAGCTTGACTGAAACTTTCTTATAACTGTACTGCCACATGACAGTCTTCCTGCCCACTCATTCCTCCTTTTAGCTCTCCTTTACAGGTGCAGAATTACATTGCCATCTGAAGGCTTCCCCCTTCATACTTCCACTCCCTCTCTTTATCCTTAACACATATTTCCTCTAATAAATGTGTTCACATTTGACCCCATTTTGCTAGCAGGAGAAAGTGAAGTCAGCTTTTACTGAAAGTGAAGAATGAAGAGGACTTGAAGCACTTACTGATGAAGAAAAGACTCCAGCCTTCAGTATGGATTACACCTCATCAAAAAGAAAACAAAAATCTTCACAGCTGGACCAATAAGCAACATCATGATAAACGGAGATAATATTGAAGTTGTCAAGGATATAATTTTACCTGGATTCACAATCAACACCCATGGAAGCAGCAATCAAGAAATCAAATGATACATTGCACTGGATAAATCTGCTGCAAAAGACCTCTTTAAAGTTTTAGAAAGCAAAGATGTCACTTTGAGGACTAAGGTGTGCCTTACCCAAGCCATGTTATTTTCAATCACTTCATATGCATGCAAAAGCTGGACAATGAATAAGAAAGACCAAAGAAGAACTGATGTCTTTGAATTGTGGTGTTTGTGAAGAAGATTGAATATACCATGAATTGCCAGAAGAACTAACACATTTGTCATGGAAGCAGTACAGCCAGAATGCTCCTTAGAAGCAAGGATGGAGAGACTTCATCTCACTTTGGACACATTATCAGGAGAGACCAGTCCCTGGAGAAGGACATCATGCTTGGTAAAGTAGAGGATCAGCAAAACAGAAGAAGACCTTCAATGAGATGGATTGAGACAGTGGCTGCAACAATGGGCTCAAACATAGCAACGATTGTGAAGACGGCATAGGACTGGGCAGTGATTCGATTTGTTGTACATAGGGTTGCTATGATTACAAACAAACTTGATGGCTCCTAACAACAAATAACAACATTAGGAGGACCTGGACTAACACACTTCTACTCTGTGTCTATCCTGTCCCCTAGGATAAGTATCTAATGGCCCTTGTCTGTATGGGCAAAACTGCACACCAATAACACACCCACACTACTGCCCGCAGGAAGTGAGAAAAGGTAAAGGAGAATTCATTAATAATCATTTAACAAGGGTAAGACCCAGAAGTTGCACATCCCTTCCATTCAGATCCCCAGACAAGAACTTGGCCATGTGGTCACACCTAGTTGTAAAGAAGAGAAGAAAATAGAGTTTCTAGTTGGAAGGATATAGCCTGCTAAAATGCAAGGGGATTTTATTTCTGAAATAAAAAGAGGAAAAAATGAAACCTAGGGTACATTTAGAAGTGTTTTCCAAAATATATTTTAAAAGATTTAGATGTTTGGAACAAAGTTTACCATTTTTCTCCTAGCTTCCATAAATAAAGTACATATTACTCTTTTTGAAGACACTGTCATTAAGGAAATAGAAATTATATTTAATGTAAACTTTTTGGAAAGAATCTTTTGAAATTATTAATGAAAAAATACATTTAGAAATTAAATAATATCATGGGAAAATGTTAATCTTAAAATTAACACTTTTGACATCTCAATTCATAAATTATACCTACTATATCATTTCTAGTGTCAGTTTAAAATACTGAAGTTCTCAAATAGGCTAGAGTTACACTCTTATCTTCTCAAGCCTTCAGGCCTAAGGGAGGTAATAACTTCCCATTCTTACTACTCCCTGGGTACCTCTATACACTATGTTTGTTTCCTTATTAACCCTGCTCACACCCCTGTAAATTGCCCTTTCATTAAAAAGCATGCTTAAAAGATTCAGCCGTGTGTCATGATTCTTGCAGAAACATTGACTGACAGAGCAACTCAATCCAAATATAGTTAGATTTACAAAGATATATGTAAAATACCTATGAGGAAGAAGCTTTACACTATAAGCTTAACTGAAGGAAAATATTGTGCTTGATATTCTCTATTTGTCTCTCTGTCCTTTTCTTCCCTGTTTTGGCCCCAGGAGGCTGACCTCATCCCAGCACCCTTGCCTTCTGGGTTCAGCCGGTGAGAGGCTCTGGCAAGAAATAAAAGAATGGTTGGAGAAAGAGCTCAGGGTATTTCTTATCCCACTCTCTCTGCAGTCCTGGAGGTTGATGGTGATTGAATCCTCTACAGCAGGCCCCAGCTTCTGTCAGGTAGCCCTTTCCCGTAGTTATAGGTTTCATAGGGTTTTGGTAACTACTCCTCCTTACCCATTCTTGGCCCTTCTAATGGCTTTCTACTGTTGCTAGCATCAAGGTGCTTCACCATCCCTTCTTGCTTTCCCTTAACCTACCTTATCTTTTTAAATATCCCTCCTCCACAAAAAAGTTGCCATGGAGTCAATTCTGACTCATGGCGACCCCATGATGTGTGTCAGAGTAGAACTGTGCTCCATTGGGTTTTCAATGACTGTGACCAGATCCAGGCCTTTCTTCCAAGGTGCCTCTGGGTAGATTCAAGCCTCCAGTCTTTCAGTTAGTAGATGAGTGCTTAACCATTTACGACAGGCAGGGACTCCGTCTTTGTAAACAGTTGCTCATTATATCATCTTTAATCCCATTTGAGTGAGCTATCTGTCTCCAGCGAGCTTCCTATGATATATGATACAGACATAAAACAATCTCTGAAAAAATAAAAAATACCAACTACTTTTCTAAATGTGAAAAGAGAATATTGCAAAAATCTTGTTTCCCAAAAATAAATTTTAAATTCCTAGGTAATTCCAATGTAAGTTCAATTTTATAATTACAGAAAGAATCTAGGGTACATCTAAAAAAACTTAGAACGTCTAAGAAATTTTTGAAAAGTAATACTGACAGCAGGGTGATTGCCTTAGGATGCATTAAAACTATAAAGCTACGGTAATTAAAAAAAAAATATGGTGCTGGATCAAGAACTGACACACGGATAATGGAAAAGAAAAGATATCTTGTAAACAAATTCCTCTACAGAAAATAATTTGGAATAAAATAAGGATGCCATTATAGATCAGAAAGGGAACAGAATTAATCATAGCACAATTACTTAGCCATACGAAATAAAAAAAGAAATTTAGATTCTCTTCTCAACATTTATACCAAAATAAACTCCAGGAAACAAACAACTAAATTAAATTATTCAAAAGCTAAAAGAACAGTAAACTGTAAGATAATTAAAAGCACCATAAATGAAAAAGTCAAATAATTTTGACTACGTAAACATTTACTACCTCTGACTCTTAAAAAATAATAATAAAAAAAAAGAAGAAGAAAAGCATAAAAGCAACTGGGCAATATTTGTAACAACTATGTACATACAAAGGGTTAAAGAAGTTAATATAGAAATCAGTAAGAAAGAGGCAAACACAACTAGGAAATTTTAAATGATATGAGCAAAAAAATTACAGAGAAGGACAGTAAAATTACATAATCTTTAAAAAAATCAACTTCACTGGTAATCCGAGGGGGTACATTAAAAGTATCAAACTGATTATAGGTGAAAATATTACTCACTGCCTGTAATATGATAGTAAAAGAACCTTAAAATGCTTCTGGAGGTAGAAAAAATGGTTATTGCCTTTCTAGAGATATTTGGCAATAAGAATAAAATTTTTTTAAAATATTCAAACCTTTAACAAAACATTCCAAACCAGCTAATCCCTTAAGGAACTATTTAATGATATGAAGATCTACTAATTTAGGTGCAAATTTATCAGTAAAGGGGTTTATCATAGTTTTATTTATAATAGTGAAACATGGAAAAAAACAAATGCCAAACAATATAAAAACAGTTAAATAATTCATTCATAAGATGGAATAAATACAAAACCATTGTTATTGTTGTTGTTAGGTGCTGTCCAGTTGGTTCTGACTCCTAGTGATTCTTTGTGCAACAAAATGAAACATTGCCAGTCCTGTGCCATCCTCACAATCGTTGCTGTCTGAGCCCATTGTTGCAGCCACTGTCTCAATCCATCTCATTGAGGGTCTTCCTCTTTTTCGCTGACCCTCTACTTTACCAAGCATGATGTCCTTCTCCAGGATCTGGTCTTCCTGATAACATGTCCAAATTACATGAGATAGAGTCTCTTCATCCTGGCTTCTCAGGAGCATTCTGGCTGTACTTCTTCCAAGACAGATTTGTTCGTCCTTCTGGCAGGCCATGGTATATTCAATCTTCTTCGCCAACAATGTAATTCAAAGGCATCAATTCTTCTTAGGTCTTCCTTATTCATTGTCCAGTTTCTGCATGCATATGAGGTAACTAGAAATACCATCGTGTCTTAGGCTGGGTTCTCTAGAGAAGCAAAACCAGTGAAGTGTATAAATACATATGTAGAGAGAGATTTATATCAAGGCGATGACTCACACAGTTGTAGAGGCTGGAAAGTCCTAAGTCTGTGGGTCAGGCTGGAGACTTCTCCTGAATCACATAACTGCAGGATCTGGCAAACCCAAGATCACAGATCAGACAGAAGACCTCTGGATCACAGGCTGTGGAGGCTAATGGATCTCAAGATCGGCAGGTAAGATGGCAGGTGAGATGCTAGCTCAAGTCCCGAGAACCAGAAGTCAGATGAACAGGTCTAGCTGCATGATCCAGAGCGAGCAAAAGTCAGCGAGCTTCACCAGAAAGTCTACAAGCCACACCCCCAAGGAAACGCTCTTTCAAGTGATTGGTTGCTCATAGCAGATCTCATCACGGAGGTGATTGCATCTTTACATAGCTGCCAAACTACATCATAACTGGCAAATCCCTGAGAATCATGCCCCAGCCAAATTGATATACAACCTTAACCATCACACATGGCTTAGATTAGGTGCACCTTAGTCCTCAAAATGACACATTTGCTTTTTAACACTTTAAAGAGGTCTTCTGCAGCAGATGTTCCCAGTGCAATAAGTTGTTTGATTTCTTGACCGTTGCTTCCATTGGCGTTGATTGTGGAGCCAAGTACAATGAAATCCTTGGTAACTTCAATATTTTCTCTGTTTATCATGATGTTGCTTATTGGTCCATTTGTGAGGATTTTTTTTTTTCTTTATATTGAGGTGTAATCCATACTGAAGGCTGTAGTCTTTGATCTTCTTCAGTAAGTGCTTCAAGTCCTCTTTGCATTCGGCAAGCAAGGTTGTGTCATCTGCATATCATAAGTTGTTAATGAATCTTCCTCCAATCCTGACACTGTGTTCTTCATATAGTCCAGCTTCTCGGACTATTTGTTTGTCATATATATTGAATAATTATGGAGAAAGTTACCCTGATACACACCTTTCCTGATTTTAGACTATGGGGTATATATGCCCTTGTTATATTTTCTGCCCATGGAGGTTTATCGACAGGAGTTTGAGACACTTTAGTACCTTCTGGCATCATGGCAGGTACTGGTGCAACTGCCTAAAAATCAAGGAAGTTGGTCTATGCCACATTTGAGTGATGAGAGCCATTCATAAGAGGGGATGCTTCCTGGAGGAGTGATTGTGTGAGATTTTTGTGTCTTTTAGCTCTAGCGGAGCAGTAGTTAAGAGCTCAGCTGCTAACCAAAAGTTTGGTAGTTTGAATCTACCTTCCACTTCTTGGAAACCCTATGGGGCATTTCTACTCTATCTTAAAGTGTCACTATGAGTTGGAATCAACTTGACAGCAATGAGTTTTACAGTGAGATAAGTCTTGCAAGTATGTTTACCATTTCCTTTGTGTTATTGGGAAGGTACGGTGTTATAGATTGAATTGTGTCCCCCCAGAATATCTGTCAAGTTGGCTAGGTCTTGATTCCCAGTGTTGTGTGCTTGCCCACCATTTTGCCATCTGATGAGATTTCCTTATGTGCTATAAATCATATCTCTATGATGTTGATGAGATGGATTAGCAACAGTTAAGTTGATGAGATCTACAAGATTAGATTGTGTCTTAAGCCAATCTCTTTTGAGATATAAAAGAGAGAGGCAAGCAGCGAGACATGGGGACCTCATACCACTAAGAAAGCAGCACAGGGAGCAGAGAGTATCCTTTGGACCCAGGGTTCCTACAAGGAGAAGCTCATAGTCCAGGGGAACATTGCTGACAAGGACCTTTCTCCAGAGTTGACAGAGAAAGCCTTCCCCTGGAGCTGAAGCCCTGAATTTGGACTTCTAGTCTACTAGACTGTAAGAGAATAAACTTCTGTTTGTTAAAGCCATCCACTTGTGGTATTTCTGTTACAGCAGCACTAGATGACTAATACATAGGGTTACTGGCATTTGGAAATATTCAAGTAAATGAGTTATTTTTGGGGTGAAAAGTGTGATGTACTTTCTGGCCATGGGACTGACGTGTCCTGCCAGTGTGGTACGCTTCATGGAACATAGTACTGATATGACCCACTCTAAAGCAGACTGATAACATTTATGTGCAGCAAGTGCAATGTTTACATAGTATTTCAAGTGTGTTTTTGGAAAGTTGAGTAAGATATTTTATGGCTCAAGTGTAACCCAGAAGTGTGATGCACCATGGGAAGGATATATCCCACATGTGTGATGTGCTTCATGGAACATGGGACTGGTATGTCCCACCAGTAACTGGAACACCATTTTTTCAAATGATAAGAAACTACCAACAAACAGTGATTCAGCATCTATTCCATTAGTAAAAACACAGTATCACCAAAAAATTCCAAAAAAATAAATTTTCTATGGAAGTATAAACCACACAGTATCCCCTTGTTCTTTTTGAACAGCTCCATCTTGGTCTTTGGATAGGTTCCTCATGAATATAATTTGTGTTCTGATATTCCCATTATTCACAGTGTTATCCATAATTTGTTATGACCCACATAGTTGAATGCCTTTTCACAGTCAATAAAACACAGTAAACATCTTTCTGGTATTTTCTGCTTTCAGCCAAGATCCATCTGACATCAGCAGTGGTACACCTCATTCCATGACCTCTTCTGAATCTGGCTTGAATCTCTGGCAGTTCCCTGTCCATATACTGCTGAAACTGCTTTTGAAAGATCTCCAGCAAAATTTTACTTCTGTGTGATATTAATGATACTGTTAATAATTTCTGGATTCTGTTGGGTCACTTTTCTTTGGAATGAACAAGAATATGAATCTCTTCAAGTTGCTTGGCCAAGCAGCTGTCTTACAAATTTCTTGGAGTAAATAAGTAAGCTCTTCCAACCTTGCATTCATTTGTTGAAACATCTCAGTTGGCATTCCATCAATTCCTGGGGTCTTATTTTTTGCCAATGCCTTCAGTGCAGCTCGGACTTCTTCAATACCATCAGTTCTTGATCATATGCTACCTCCTGAAATGGTTGAACTTCAACCAATTATTTTTGGTACAGTGACTCTGTATTCCTTCCATCTTCTTATGACGCTTCCTGCATCATTCAGTATTTTTCCTATAGAATCCTTCAGTATTACACCTTGAAGTTTGAATTTTTCTTCAGTTCTTTCAGCTTGAGAAATGCCGAGCATGTTCTTCCCTTTTGGTTTTCTAACTCCAGGTTTTTGCACATTTCATTACAATGCTTTACTTTCTCTTCTCAAGTTGCCCTTTGAAATATTCTGTTTAGCTCTTTTACAATCATTTATCCATTTGCTTTAGCTATTTAATTCTATTTATATAATTTTTGTCATTCATCAACATGAAAATGAATGTCTATTTCAACATTCCTTTTTATTCCTTCTGCTTCAGAAATTTATGTTCTCTGTTATTATACCTCATCTTTCCAAATGGGATCTTTGAAAAAAAAATTCACCCATCTCACTATTTATATTCACTTACATTTATCTCTACATAATGTATTTCAATACCACTTCATTAAGTGTTGTGTAAACACATTACTAAAATAAAAGATAGAAAAGTTAAAAAGTGCTTTTATTTGGCTTAGTCATGCTGAGGAGCTAGATAAAAATCCAATTCTAATCAAGCATAATGTCCTGAATATGTCTTCACTTAAAAACTTCTAGTATTTTAAACAATAAAATCCATAGAGTAATTCCTTAACCGGCAATCAGACTTCAGATAACCACTATCAGCTTCAACAAAACGACAAGCCGAAAAGGCAATAAAAGACTCTTGAACATCAGAGTGTAGTTGTCACAAAAATCTTGTACTACAGGTTAGGCAGGGAATTATCCTCAGGACAAAGCAAATTGATTTAGTGTGCATATTAGACTAACGCAGACTGTAAAGGGTAAATAGTAAAAATTCAAAAGAGTCTGGGTGGATTACAGAAAAACATTTCCCAAGAAAAAGTTAGCAAAAAAATTGGGCAACCCAAAAGGTATTATTTACCCACCACTCATTCTACACATATGTATTGAGCATTATTAAGTGGTAGGTAATATTCCAGGTGCTAAAGACAGAACCGCTACCCGTCTATCACTTTGTTTTACTGTGGTGGCTTGCATGTTGCTAAAACGCTGGAAGCTATGCCACTGGTATTTCAAATACCAACAGGGTCACTTATGGTGGTCAGGTTTCAGAGGAACTTCCAGACTAAGATAGACTAGGAAGAAAAGCCTTGTGATCTACTTCTGAAAATCAGCCATTGGAACCCTATAAATCACAGAATGTTGTCTAGGACTTAGATTCGCTTACTTTGGACACATCATCAGGAGGGACCAATCACTGGAGAAGGATATCATGTTTGGTAAAGTGAAGGGCTAGCAAAGGTGAGAGGAAACTCTCAATGAGATTGATTGACACAATAACCATAACAATGAACTCAAACATACCAATGGTCATGAAGATCATGCAGGAAAAGGCAAAGTTTCATTCTGTTATACATGGGGGTTGCCGTAAGTCACACCCCACTCGAAGGCAATTAACAACAACAAGGACGTAACAGCAAACAAAACAAATGTAGCCCCTGCTCTCAATGATCTTGCGTTCTACTTGGAGGAGGGATATACAGATGGATGTATAACAAATTAACAAAGTAATATGTATATCAGAGGTTGAGAGGAGAAAAATAGAAACGAGTGTGTAAGCTCTTTTAACAGGATGATTAAGTAAGGACACCCTGATAAGGTAACATTTGAGTAAATACCTAAAGGTAGTGAGGAAGCATGTGCGGGGCATATGGGAAAAGGCACACTGGAGTAGAAGTGACAGAAGCAAACACAAAGGCTGTACTTGGTACATATGCAGAACAGCAAGGGGGACAGTGTGGCTGGGATCACAGTACGAGACACACGGTAGGAAATGAGACTGTGGAGGCACAAATGGCCAGATTACGCAGCACCTTGTGGGTCATATCAACCAAAAAAACCCAAATCCATTGCCATTGAGTCAATTCCAACTCATAGCGACCCTATAGGACAGAGTAGAACTGCCCCATACAGTTTCCAAAGAGCACCTGGTGGATTCGAACTGTTGACATTTTGGTTAGCAGCCATAGCTCTTAACCACGATGCCACCAGCAATATTTACTTATTTGTGTATTATACGTATGTATGTATCTACGTATGTATTTATTTTTACCTGATGGGAAACTATTGGAGGGTGAGGGAAGGGGCATGCATGGCATGAACCAGGGTTGCATTTGAAAAAAAAAGATCATTATGATTTCTGGAAGGACACTAAACTCTAGAAGGTGATGAGTAGAAGCACCAAGATTAGCTAGGAGGCTGTTGCTGTGGTGTAAGCAAGAAGTACAGCTGTTTGGACCAAGGTAGCAAGGGTGACAGCGGCTGAAGGTTGGTCAGATTCTGGATTTATTTCCAGGGTAGAGCTCACAGGCTTTTCTGAAGAATTGGACATGGAGTGTAAGAGAAAGAATAATAAACATTTCTTCTATTGCAACAGGCCAGAGCACCTGCAAGAATGGAGTTATTTCCTGATATGAGGAAGATAGAGGAGATATTTTGTGAAGGAATTTGTTTCAAGACATCTTAAGCTTGGAGACAACTTTTAGACATCCAAGCAGAGAAGATGAATGAGCAGTTGACGCTTAGGAGGAGAATCAGATTTTGAGATACAATTTTGGTAGTTATCAGCTTACGAATAATATTTAAAGACACAGGGCTGGATAAAATAAACCAGGAATCAGTATAAACAGAGATGAGGCCCAATATCAGAACACTGAGATATCCCAACATTTCAAAATCTGGAAGATGAGGTGGAATCAACAAAAGAAACTTAGTGGGAGCAGTCTGTAAAACAGGAAGAGAATAAAAAGATAGTGAAGTCTCGGAAGGCAAGAGAAGCAAGTGTTTGAAACAGAAAGAAATGAACAACTGCGCCTCATGCTGCAGACAGGTCAAGTAAGATGAAGACTGAGATTGGTCCATTGGCTCTAGTGACATATACATCATTGGTGGTCTCAAAATTATCAGTCAAAGAGAGTTTTAATGAAGACTAGGATCTAGGCCATGTGGCTTGTGGACTTCAGGAAAGTCAAAGTAAATGGGAGGAATGACCTGCTGAAGCAGAGAGGAGAAATGGTAATTTAGATGAACAGATCTGAAATATTATTCTTAACTGTGGTGTGTGCTGAATCTACACAAACACATTATATCGTATATGAATTTGAGGGGAACATAGAAAGTACTTGGGGAGTCAGGATAGACAGGAGGCTGAACTTCAAAGTAGGAACCATTTTACATGCACACACGTACAGTCTTCCACGTCAGCCTAGGAAAGAAACGCATTATCAATGTTTACGTAGAAAGAGATCATACATACATCATATATACATACATCTCAGTGTCTATTGCAAGGTACAAAAAATATATGAGTTATTTACTATTTTCTATTAATTAAAAATCTTAATATAAATTTTAAAAAAGAGACTTTTCTTATTTCATATATTTCCAGGAGTGCTTGGAAAAGGTAATATGTTAGCTGGCAGTATTCTGTGAAATCAATTACCTAGGAGAATCCATGTAACAAATGCACTGATTCAAATGTTACATGTCTAAAAGTAAGATTACTGTTTTAACAAATTTGGTTGTCTGGTTTCCCTAACAACTAAGAGTGACAGGTGACTAAAGAAAAGCAATAAAGAACAACAGAAGACCAGTCAGAAAAATATAGCAATCTGGGTCCATTAGATTTTAGGCCCAAACTGTTTTGATTAATTCAATGGTCCTTGAGGTCTGCATTGCTTTGCTGTAAAGTATAATGATTAACATATGTTATAATGGAATTGAGTCATTGAGAAATGGTGAAATTAATTTAAGATTATTCTCTAATATCCAGCATGTAATATAATTTTGAAAGGATGTATATCAAAAATAGTTAAAAATGAAGAAGTTTGAGAGTTTAGCTTCAGTTCTCTGAAACATAATTTACCCAGAAAGAGTTGTCTGATGGAGCTGATTCCATCTCATGGCAACCCCATGTGTTATAGAGTAGCACTTCTTCATAGGGGTTTCTTGGCTGTAATCTTTACAGAAGCAAACCACCAGGTCTTTCTTCTGCAGTGCCATTGGGTCCGTTTGAACCACCAACCTTTATGTTAGTAGTTGAGCACAATCCGTTTGCACCACCCAGAAACCTGATGCCAGATACAGAAGGCATTAAATGAAGCAGTCAAATGACTATAAGTGGTTA
Organism: Dugong dugon; assembly: GCA_030035585.1. Taxonomy (NCBI): domain Eukaryota; kingdom Metazoa; phylum Chordata; class Mammalia; order Sirenia; family Dugongidae; genus Dugong; species Dugong dugon. The sequence goes on from CM057461.1 coordinate 125,879,943, forward strand.
GAAAATTCCTTGTTCAATAATTGTATTAATGAATTTATTCTGCTCTTATTGACTGCAAATTGACTGTTCTTGGTCAAGGGGAGACAGATGAGGAAGGCCCGTCCTCTATCATCTAGGAGCTCATATTCTAACAGTAAGGAAAGAAATCTATGTCATCTACATATCTCTACAATTTCTTAGGACCAATAGAAAGTAGTTGTTTGCATGGTTATGTTATTGATGGAGAGAGTTGGAAGTGGACTTCCTAATAACAAAATATTAGAAACGACTGCCTAGCAGACAAGCCTAAAATCTGCATAGAGAACTTTTAGACAAGAGTTTTGATTTCTGTGGCTTTTTCCAAATTGAGTCTATTTGACAAAACTGTAAAATAATGATGAGTATTTTGAAGACAGTTGTTACATTGAAATGGTCTTTTCTATGACAGCTATAGGAAAACTAAATTCCAAAAAGTTCTTATTTCTGAGTAGGAGTGTAATGAACTGGTCACATATTTATTTCTTTGTTTTAATGAAGTAAATAATCTCACAGCAATATACTTAGATATTTTAGGTAAATAATAAACGTTATATATTAGTAGATGTAGAAATTGGTGTTGGATATAGAAATTGGTATTGGATTTATGATTAGCATTTAAGAGTCAGCCAGAAGCTCTAAGCTGCATTTCTGTTTGTTCAATGTTTCTACTGAATTGTCCTGTCACTTTAAACTTGTCACTTTCCATATATCCGATCAATTTTTTACACATACATAAGATCATAATAATGATAATATAAATACTCATAAGTTCCAGAAATGCAATATATCTGAGTCACAACTCAAATTTTTCACCACCTACTAAAATAAAAAAGGTTCCTGCTTGTGAATCCCGTTTTTTCTATTAATGGTATCATAATTTCTCAGTTACATAGTTTTGAAATCTAGGCTCTTGCTGTGTTTCCAACTATTCAAACCACCCATCTGGTCGATACTCTCCATTTCTTTTTTCCATCCACAGAGCCATGGCCTCAAGATTTTTCTATGTGCTTGCAGTCCTGCTGCCTTTAAATTATCATCCCCTCCATAATCAGAATGATCTAGCATCTCCCCCTTGTCTTCAGGTCTCCTTCTAGAACCTCTAAGCTCATTTACCACCATCCTCATTTCATTTTTCATGCCCTAGTAATAGCAAATTTGAAGAAGCCCTGGTGGCACAGTGGTTTAGAGCTCAGCTGCTAACCTCAACATTGGAAGTTCGGACCCACCAGCCTCTCCATGGAGAAAGATTGAAAATCTACTTCTGTAAAGACTACCAAAAAACCAAACCTGTGGCCATCCAGTTGACTCCGACTTATAGTGGCCCTATAGGACAAAGTAGAACTGCGCCATAGCATTTCCAAGGTTGTAAATCTTTACAGAAGCAGACTGCCACATCTTTCTCCTGCAGAGCCATTTGTGGGTTCAAATTGATGACTTTTCAGTTAACAGTCTAGTGCTTTAACCACTGTTCCACCGCGGCACCTTTCTGTAAAGATTACAGCCTTGGAAACCCTACAGGACAGTTGTACTCTGTCCTACAGGATCACTATGAGTCGGAATCAACTTGATGGCATGCAACAACAGTAGCAAATTTGCAGCTCCAGTGACACAAATGGCTAAGTGCTCCGCAGCTAACCAAAAGGCCGACAGTCGAAATGCAACAAGAGGTTCCTTGGAAGAAAGGACTGGCAATCTGCTTCCCAAAGGTTACAGTCGTGAAAACTCTATGAAGGGCAGCTCTACTCTGAAACACACGGGATCACCATGAGTTAGAACTGACTCATAGGTAACTGGCTTGGTTTTTTTCTTTTTGGTTAGTAAAAAATACTTGTGGTTCTCCCTCTCACCTTGCTCTTTTATGCTTTCCCTTCTGGGTCCTCTGCCTAAGTAAGAAACTCTTCTCAACTTTCTGAACTTCACTGGCTTTTGCTCAGCCTTTTGAGCTTACCCCAGGCATCATTTCTTCTAGAACATTTTCTTAAAGTAGCGATCTTCTGTACTCCCATGCCTAGGCTGAGCATATTTTTTACTTAATGCCTACTATTTTGAATTAAAATCACGTTTATTATGTCTCCAGCACTGGGCTGCACACTGCCTGAAGATAAAGGCTGTATTTTATGCAATGTTCCAATAGGCATATGGTAAGTGTTCACTAAATTATACTAAATAAGTGTTCAAGTCTTTACAGTATGGTTTCTACCTTTCTTTTCAAGTTTATTTTCCTCATCAAACTCCTTCCTATTGCCAAACGTTATCCTTTATCCTTCCTTATAAACCCTTGTACTTTCTTTCCTTCCTTTAGAGGTTTGTTCATTCCTTTGGCTTAGTTCAATTTCACTCCCCTCATTGGTTCCATTTTCATGTTCTAAGTGTGTACAGGGCAGTCTTGGGATGTCTGGGTAAGGAGGCTTCCTGGTCTCACAGATTTGGTCTATAACTAGGTAACTTTACAGAGCTTTATTGGCTACCCTTCAAGGTTCTGTCCAAGATACATTCTGTTCTCTTTTAAAATTAATTTTCCTTGCTGTAGAGTTTAGAGAAACACACAGTGAGGCCTTTGCTCTGCTTTTATATGTATTTACATGTCTTGTGTTTAGCAATACTTATCACACTCTGCAAATACAAACACTAAAATAGAACACTTTTGTATGGAAGCTAAGTGGAAAGAAAAGGAGAAGAATGGAAATGGGAGGAATTAAGAAGATAATAACCGATGGAAAAGTTCTTTTAAAAGTGATAAAGATTTTATTATGGGTTAGATCAAGGGATATCACAACTGCAAGCAAGAACAGGACTTGACCCATTAAAAAAGTCTCTCATGCTTTTGGACTTAGGTTTCCCAGTATTTTTTTCAAGCTCCATTGAATTAGGCAATAGTGCAATTCTTTGTACCCTGATTCTATTCTTGAACCAATGCCTACTGTATTGTCATTTCTGCTTCCTCCTCAAGTATGTTGAAAATATTCAATAAAGAATAACGAAAAATTAAATTCGAATATATTCTCTTAACCGAAAGTGCAGAAGGTATGTGGTCATGGCAGCGAAGTCCTGATGCCTGTATTAAGTTAGCGGAGCCTGTGATTGGCAAGTTCGCTCTTCTCCAATGCCCCCCAAACATCAAGTACTGCTAATCTGCGGTCCTTCAGTGATGGCTTCACATGACGTACCTATTTCTTTTGCAAAAGAAATTTCATTACTATACTCATTTGTTCATAGGGCCCCAGTTGAACTGATATTTCCCCAAATGACTGCTGATTTCAAGAGAACTAAGGTCTTTTCTTTTAGTGTCCATCAAGCTTCCAGTTCCAAGGAATCATAAAAAGGGGATCTTTTGAGCTCCTGAGTAACTGGAAATTCTTCACTTTATATTATTGTTTCGGCAGCTCAAGCAAGCACTTGTATCCTTTGTCCGCTTCTTATTTCTCAAAGAACAGAAATAGAATTGCCAAAATGCCACACGGGAAGCTATTCTCATGGTCACATCAAACTGTAGTCCCATTAAGAATCCTTGTGGAAATAAGAAATATCATACAATTATACTGATGATTGTTCTTGGTAGAATTTCACTTTCTTGATTCAAAATAACCGTTTTTTCTATTAAAAGCAAGTGTTAATTTACTGTTATTTTCTTATTATTAAGGAAACTTGGAAATTGTGTGTTTTATTCTTTTCTTATATTGTCCTTGAATAACTGATTTGAATGACTCATAAATGTATCTTCTAACTTGAGTAATTTGTAGGTTCAGTTTAAGGCTGAATTTATGTTCTCCCATCTGGTATATGGTTCCAGTTCTGATTCAATAAGATTCCTAAACCCTTGTAGTATAGGGAGGGATACCTTTTTCCACTGGTAGAATAAGTCAGACCTCTTGCTTTATCACTCTCCTGTTCTAGAGCAGATAGTAAATATTTTAAGCTTTGCACTCTATACAGTATTGGTTGCTACTACTAAACTTTGCCATTGCAGTGAGAAAGCAGCTATAGACAAAACATAAATGAATGGATGCAGCTGTGTTCCAATAAAACTTTATTTTTGAAAATAAGAGGGAATCAGGACTCTTGTCCTAGAGGAATAACTTTGTCAATTGATGAGAAAACACAGTTATCATGGACTGGAAAAAGCTAGGGATAATTATTTGCTTGGGCAATCAGGACAGCACAAGAGCTCTGTTACTTATATCCAGTTGAGAATTCATCTTGCTTTTTGATTACAAAGTCTTTTTATTTAGATATAGGCTAAGATTATGAAACAGAGACATCAAAAGAGAATGATATTAATTAGATATAAATGTGTGTCATTCCCATGTAATGTAAGGCCAATGGGCAACTGTGCTCCAGAAGATCATTAAGGAACCTAACATATTGCTCTTTGACCCTCAATCATCCTTAACTATGGGCCATGGTTTGTTGTCTGGTAAGCTCGAAGGACATCTTATTTGATTAACATTTTAAATGCATGAAATAAATAGGACTATAAAGGTTATCAGTTATATTAATATGTAGTAAACAAAATAATAGAAAAATATATTCATCATATAGTTATATATATATATATATATATATATATATATATATATGTTTCTTTGGCAACCCTGGTGACATAGTGGTTAAGAGCTATGTCTGCTAACCAAAAGGTCAGCAGTTCAAACCCACCAGGCGCTCCTTAGAAACTCCATAAAACAGTCCTACTCTGTCCTATAGGGTCACTATGAGTCAGAATTGACTCAACAGTAACGGGTTTGATTTTTTTTATATGCTTGTTTATTAATACATTAAATATCAAGATCATGTGGATAGTCTAATAACTACCAAAATTTATAAATAGAGATGACATAAATGATATTTTTCTCAACTATAATCTGATATGAAAATATTTGTTATTTCTATAGATGAAAAAGGCATAAGTGACCATGAAGACTAAAATTGAAAGAAACACTAATTTTTAAAGACCGGTAAAAATTAAAATGTAATTCTTTTCCTTCTGCCTTAGGCTGGGTTCTCCAGAGAAGCAAAACCTGTAAAGCGTATAAATATATATAGAGAGAGATTTATATCAAGGAAATGGTTCACGTGGTTATAGAGGCTGAAACGTCCCAAGTCCATGAGTCAGGATAGAGGCTTCTCCTGATTCACGTATCTGAAGGGGCTGGCGAACCCACAGGGAGCACAGCTCTTGATCACAGACTGTGAAGATCTACGAATTCCAATATTGGCAGGCAAGTCCGCAGGTAAGCTGCTGGCTCAAATCCCAAGAACCGGAGGTTACACGAACAGGAGCCAGCTGCAGGATCCAGAATTAGCAAAAGCCCCGAGCCCTGCCAGAATGTCCTCCCACACTCGATGCTGGCCACACACCCAAGGAAACTTCCCTTCAACAGATCGGCTACTCACAGCAGATTCCATCAAGAGGGTGATCACATATGAAATCTCAACAGAGAAGTGACCAGAACATTACATGACTGCCAAACACTGAGAATCATGGCCTTCCCACATTGGCACACAACCTTAACCATCACACCTCCCAAGTCCATGCCTCACTTGGGTTCTATCCTCAGATCCAGTGAAGGTCAGATTAAGAGTCCTTCCTAGGGAGTTCTCATCTGCATGGTCAAAACTAGTTCTCCATAAATCTTTCATTCTAGCCCAAAAAAAAGGAAAGTTAGAGGTTGTCCCAGGTGAGAGGCTTTGTGTATAATAAAGTGTTCCCCAAATTGCCCATACCATTTCTTCTCACATCCAGTTGGAACAAATGTTGTCATATAACCACAACAAGGAAGGCTGGAAATCTAGTCTCTAGTTGCACAGCCACGTGCCCACTTTAAATTAAGAGCTTCAATTAGTAAAAGGAAGATAAGAAAAATAAACACTGGGGAACATTTAGCATGCTGTACTCTGGAAATCTATTTTCCTTTTGGACAGGTTTATTTCTAGAAAACTAAGGGAGAAAGGTGCCAAAATCAAGTTTTTAAATTTAAGGTATTGGCTAAAAGAAAATACAGAAGGAGCCAAGGACATAGGCCCAGGGAAGATATACACTGCTTGTCTCAGGTTTTGTTTTATACCAGATTGTGCCCTCAAGCAAGGAAAGAAGATTATGGGGTATAAACAGGAATTTCACTGTTGTTCTTATTTGCTTTTTATCTCACTTCCCATGAGTCTGTGCATCTCTTCTCATATACTTATTCCATGTGGTATGGATGAAGTTAACCTCTCTTTCCCAGTTTGCAAGGATGGACATTAGGAAATTACATCAGCCTGGCTCTAGTGATTAATTGAACAAAGGATATGTGACTCAAACTGAAACAATTTAGACTTCCTCAGGATTTTTCGAGACCTCTCATAAAACACTCTCAGAAGTCATGAAAATTCAAGGTATCTAGATACAAGCAAAGCCTGAATATTAATCATATTGATATTAATATTGATCATATTAATCAGATGCCTGATGGTATCATGTGGATTTATAGATACAGCCATGTCTTAGGCCAAATGCATCCATTGCTCAATTGCATAAGTCAATTAATATCTCTTTAGGGAAAACGAATACAGGAAATACCTGCATTCAACATATAACCTCTGTCTGAGTCACAGATATGGTTTTTATTGCATTTTATAAAACTTTTGGACAGATGCAGATGTTTGGAAACTGTCTCCCATAGGTATCACATGTATAAGCTTATGAAATCAATATTTTTCCTCAATGCATTTCTCTACTTTTACCACTCTTCTTACTTGATTTTCAGCATAGTTGACAAGGGTCCCGACTGATTCTACTCTCATAATACACTAGGGATATTGGCTAACATCAATATATACTTAGTCTTACAATTGTAAAATAGTTTTCTCTAAATTATAATTTGGTGAAATGCCATCAACCTGTATTTCATAGGAAATAGCCATATGAAACTGGTTATTCTACTTCCTGTAAGATATGACTGCAGACAGTATCCCCTAAGCTAGACAATGTCTGTTCAATATAGATCCACAGGAAGAATTTTATCTTTGTTATCAGTATCTCTGTGTTTCCAAGGCAACTAGATTATTTTTATATTATGGATATTATGAATTATGTAACTCATAGTGGTTTTCCACCACCGCCCCCCTTATAGATTACTTGAAAGTTTAAAGCCAGTGTGTGACCTATCTCTATTAGGATAGCAAACTTATCATCTTATACTTTATGTACCAACCTCACCCACAGATTCCATTGTTTATTTTTTCTATATTCTTTTTTCCTCTGCCAATTCAATCAACTTTAAAAGTTTTTTTTTTAAATTTTGTTATAGGAACATTCACATGTGGCTTTCAGTTCTTCCTTTTGAAGCAAGGTAAATGGTAAATAAATATTTTCTCTTACTACTTTATTAATTCAGTAATAAATGATTATAACTATGTAAATTAGTAATGTTAATAAGATAACGGGAGTTACCCATGATTAGATATCACTTACCTCCATTACTATATGTTTTATAACTTTACTTTTTGGGTTTACTATTCCAGACAAAGGAGTCCTTGGGTGGAGCAAAAGGTTAAGCACTTGACTACTAACCCGACAGTTGGCAGTTTGAACCTACTCAGAGGCACCTCAGAAGAAAGACCTGACAATCTTCTTCTGAAAGTTCACAGCCATGAGAACTGTATGAAGCACAGTTATAGTCTGCACACATGTGGTCACCATGCACTGGAATCAACTCAACGGCTGTTGATTTGATTTTGGTTTATTCCAGACAAACTGCTTATGCCTCACTCTGTTTTATCATAGTAACATTGAAGGGGGCAATGGAATTTTGAATATGAAATTTTTATCAAGGATTCAGTGCAGATTTGAAGGCTTGGTTATGTTGGATGGACATAATGCTTAACCATACAATAACTTTTCAATAAGCAGAGGATAAAAGATTTGAAGAGAAGGGTATTAAACATAAAAATTATCTTTAATTGGGAAAGTAAAGCACAGGCCACTGTCAAACAGAAGACGTGGAATAGTATAGTAAATTTTTCTAAAATTGACATCTAAATTATTAAATGTACAAATGTTTTCCTGACTTTCTGTATTTACGTTTTTCTTATTCCTTTAACCAAGATACATTTGGTATAATGGAAAAGAAATGATATTATTTTCAGTATCCAAAAACCAAATCCATTGCCATCAAGTCATTCTGACTCATAGCAGCCCTATAGGATAGAGTAGAACTGTCCCATAGGGTTTCCAAGGAGCGGCTGGTGGATTTGAACTGCCAACCTTTTGATTAGCAGCCAAGCTCTTAACCACTGTGCAACCAGGGATCCCTACTTATTCCCTGTTATATATTAACTAATTTTCCATTTGGCTTACAATTTTCCTTTTTTTTTTTTTCCAGAATGGTTAATTCTACTCCCTATTCCATCTATATTGACAACTGCACTGAGAGCAGCCTAACATTTACAAGATACAAATGATAATAGTAATTCAAGCCCTAACTAAAAACCAAACCAAATCCCTCATTTTCCAGTCAATTATGAGTCACTATGAGTATGAGGCCCTAACTAGTGATCAATTAATATTTATTTGGACTCAATCACCATCAGATTATTTATATAATATCAAAATCAACTCTGACCCACAAATAAATTAAAATAGATTGGACATGTAGATTTTAAAATAAAGTCATTGACTGAATTTTCTACTTTCTCTCCCATGGCTTTCATTCAGCTGGTGTCTTCAAGCAATAATTTCACTGGAAATACAACCGATTTATTCTTTCATGGAAGTATTTTTCCTTAAGTAGAGAAAAGATATGTGATATAAACAGAGGTGACAGGAACAAGAAAAAGCCTTATAATACTCCTCCACTCCAATTCACAATTCTTAAATAATGCAGAAGTCTATTTTTTGTAAACTCCTTGAAGGCAGTAATACTATATTATGGTTTTTTGCATGCCCTAAATAGCGCATGGAGCCCTAGTGGCATAGCGGTTTAGAATTCAGTTGGTAACCAAAACGTCAGCAGTTGAAATCCACCAATCAGTCCTTGGAAACCCTATGGAGCAGTTCTACTCTGTCCCAGTAGTTTTGCACACCCTAGGTACTAAGATATATAAGAACTTCTAGCCTACTGAGATAAAACCATCCTCCAGCATTGCCTTCTTTTATTAATTCAACATCTATTAATTAAGCCCTTTTGACATGTCAGGCATAGAAGACACACTTGTGACCTGGCACAAGAAAATCTTGCCATCATGGAATTTAGATTCTTCATGACAAAGCAGCACTAAAAGTAAATTTTAAGGTTTGAGCTATAAGAAAGAAAAGAGTTTTCTCAGGAACTCGTAGCTATAGTAACCACCTAAGCAATAAATAAGTAAATAAAATAAAGATTAAAGTCAATGCCCAAAGGGCAATTTATAATAAGAAAAAGAAGCAATATCAAATATTTAAAGAAATAGCTTGACAATATCAAAAGCATGGGTATATTCTGCCTAATTAAATTCAGGTTCCTTGATTAATCTTGAATCTTTTATATTATAAAAAGTACTACATAATTGCATAATGCACCAGAAAGGATTATACCTTACAAACAACCAATCAATAGTAATGATGAGAATGTTACGAACAATCAATATTAGTAACGAAAAGAATTAAAGTGATGAGCTGAAGAATATTTTAGCCCCCATTTTCTCTATTTTATGAACCAGTCATATATGCCTTAAATTGAAATAAAGCCCAGATATTTGCAAAAATACAACATATGTCTTTTCCCTTCCTAATTGTATTCTGTTATTTCTCTCCAAATCCATATACATATCCAAAAAAATTTAATTACATTCACAATATAAAATTGGCACTCTCATACTTCCAGTAGCAATTACAAGTGAACTAAATAGCAACAGAAAAATGCCAAACTTGTTATCACCAAACCATACTTCCAGTTTCAGAAAGCAGCAACAATTTAATCTTTGAGGTACTTCAGTAACAGTACTCTTGAAAAGAAGTAAAGAAATCGTTCTGCTTCATAATTCAATAATATAATGCATACTAGAATAATTTAAAATGAATTTCTCACGTTTAAAGATATATTTTTATTTTTACCAAGTGTGTTTTATGTATTATCAGAGGGAGAAGCTAAACAGCTCTGATAGTATTGTAACTGAATGAAAGCCTGAACTCAAGCAAAAAAAAACAAAAAAACAAATTTCAAATTCTATTTTATATTTTAATAGGATCAGTTAGCAAGTTTAAATTCCATGTGCTCCTTGTGCTTTCAAGTTACAAATGAGATCCAGAACTATAAAGTAAAAGAGAAATAAAATTATTTTAGGATTTCTCTGACACTAGAAGAAATATATACAATGAATTGTCTGAAGAAGTAACTTTTACCTGACCAAATGATCTGAATATATTTCTTACACATTTTTGAATAGTCCGTAAGAAAGCAAATTATGCGAGATAAAGTTGTTAAAATAAAAGTTAAATGAGACAAAATGACACTTGATTTAAAATATAATGCTGTACTAATAAATGAATGCAATGTAACCAGTTATTTTAAAAAATATGCAAAAGGATGCTTTTTTATATTTCTTTTCTACTTCTATGACTACATGTAAGAAGCATATAGTACTGCTTGCTGTACCTAAGATACCCCAGCAACCTTGTATATAAGACCTTCAGATTTAACCTGACCTCCTCAGAATGGATATCCACACTACAGTATGTTTGGAGACCTTTTTGATACCACTTTGATAATTCTCTGCAAACCTCCATTAGAAACGGAGAAAAGCCACTTCAAGAGTGTGCACTTACAGCTTACTGTTTACCTATACATTCATAAGATCAAAACCCCTGGTCTTACTGTTTTTGTTAACAAGGAGCGGTAAAAGTCTTCCCACATACTGAGTTTTGGTTTCCATTTTACGATCTGAGATGACAGACAGCACAAAAATGATGAGAAAACTGTGGGGAGGCTTCCAGAAGATTGATTCTCTCATCAGCTGATTCTTTTCTAGTTAGTCTTTTATTGACTACAAAGGTATAGCCAATGCAGAAAAGGAAAACCAGACTGCCCTGTTTAATCCTGAGGGCATTGGCAAAAGGTGATCACTTTTTGAGAAAACAGAGGCCTACAAGGAAATCAGCACACTGTATGAGCCGTTAAACTGATTTAAACACACAAGGGATGCCTGGGGTTGAGCACAAGATCTCTGAGGTGTGAGATGAGAATGAAACCATTCCACAGACTAATATTACTAAGCTTTAGCAGCAGGTCATACAGTTGATCAGTCAGGAACCTGTCATTTGGAGAATAGGCCAATATATCTGAGAGACATGAAAAATCCTTCATTTTTTTCCTCCTTCCACCAAGAGTAAAAGTATTGCGATTTCAAACTTTTGACAATTATCAACTAGAAGTTATCACCATTTAGGCACCTATAAGAAGTGGGTGAAACCAAATGTTGCTAAATTTTCTGATCATCTAAGACTGAAAACTATAACTCATACTGACTGAACCAGATGTTTAGTTCAGATTTAAGTCCATCTGGAATGAGAGTTTTATATGCTGTTAGCATCACCTGCAATCCAGACAACCCAGAAAAATCCATGTAGATTTTCTCATAAAGTGAAGATTCACATTTCCCATTTAGGAGACTTTTTTGATACCATTTCGATAATTCTTTGCAAACCTCCATTTAGAAACACAGAAAAGCTACTTTAAGCTGATTTTGTGGTTTTAGTTGTCTGTTTTCTGTTATGACAAACAATTCCAGAGAAAAATCTTCAGTCTGGCAATATCTACTTGCTGTTTGACATCTTAGAGTGAGGGGGAAATACCAAAAGACTTATTAACTTATATTTGTAGTGGTCATAATCTTATCATTCCTCATTTGCTAATTCCTACAGACAATTCAGCACCAACCTAAGACTGAGGTGACAAATTAAATAAAACATAATAATATGAACTACGTCACGTGATCATGTTTTAAAGAGTATTTTCACTACAGCCAATTCTATACCATTTAAAGTTGGAATTAAAATGTAAGTTAGTAAAGAGTTATTTAGATATTTTTTTAAAACTAAGATGCTATCAGTTTCAAGTTGCACTTAATTTCAATGATTTGATGCCCTAGAATTGAGAAAAACAAATATTTTATTTTGTTTTCATTTACAAAGGATTAGCCATAGAATTTCTACACAGAACAATCTTCCCTTAAAGTATTTTAAATGCTTTGGATTTTAAAAATGATTTTCAATGAACCATTAAGATAGAGAATATCATTAATAATTATGCTAACAATTAGTTTTCTTAATCCTTTTGTCTATGACATCAACATTTTATACTTCTCTAAGAACAAACATCTTGTAATAAATTTGTGAAATTATTTACTTTTCCTCAAGTTTCTTGCCAAAATAGAAACCAGCAATACTAAAGAACTTAAGAACTCAATATCATTTTCTACTAATTGTAGAATTATGTCTATGTTTCTATTTATAGAACTTTTGATGAACTTTGCTGAACATCTTTTTTCTAGGTATACAATAAATAATAAAATAAATTGATAGCCAATATTTTTTCAGTGCCAACTGGATGGACTGCAGTTTCAATAATAGGAGACTATGTGGAATCTTTTTTTTTTTTTTTTAGCAATCAACTGTCAATAACTGAGAAGTTGAAGGAGATTTGATTCATCAACAAATTTCTTTACCTCCTACTAGGCTGCTTTCAACAATACTTCCCAGAAATAATATACCAGAAAGATACAGGAAAAATGTATATACCAGAGATACATTTGCAGAAGACAAATTCTTCTTAGATTTTGTTAAATATCTCCTTATCTCTGGTTAGTCATCACCAAGATGTGTTCATAATGATAGAGGTGATGTCTCCAGACATCTTTGATTGTTAGCAAATGGCCAAGCAGCACTCTCACACACGCACACAACAGAACGATAGATCAGCATTTGCTGGGAGAAACTAAGAGGCAGGATCAATGGTGGGTACATAGGCCCAATTGCCCCAATACACACCATGGTATAGCACAGGTATCTGTCAGAAGCAGACATCACACTCCAGACAAGGGCCGTCAGAAGCAGACATCACACTCCAGACAAGGGCTGACATGGGCTGTGATTTAACATTTAAACTACAAGATCAGAGAAACACTGGCCCATCCACTGGCATGATCAGGAGCCAGGCTACAATAATATGATGTGCCCGACCTGGACTCCAGCCTTCTCCTTCCAGCTCTAGCCCCTCCTCAGACGTGATTATGGGACTGGACTCCAAGTCATGCAGTTGAAGCTTTGTGACATAAAAACACAGTATAGCAACCTTCATGGCTGCTGAAACAACAGCCCCTTCCCTGGCACAATGTGGGGCTAGTATTCAAGCCTTATCATTGACAACGATCAAATTGCCTAATGCGCTGTAGTTGCTTTCCATGGAACTTCGTAGAAAGCCAACGCCTTGCCTCAGTGGCCAGGTTGCAGGATTCAGTCTTGAAAACTTTAACCTTTACCACTCAGGGATTAAAAACTAAAATGATGTAGAGGTTCTGATAGTTTATTTTCACATCCCAGTTTTTACATCGTCTGCAGTTCTCATTTTCTCCAGCTGTCTCTCTAAGCTCTGCTCCTTCTCTGCCAGGAATTGCTGCGAAATTCACTAAACTATGTGTACTTATTCCAATATCATTTGGGTGTTTAACTGGCCTTTCAAGCAGACCTTAATTTCTATGCTGTTTCCTACAACACCAATTACAAATGGTTCCTCTCTTTGAAGTCTTTAGATTCCTCTTAATATTCTCTCATTCATTCTCAGGAGAGACATTGCCCCAATAATTATAAAATCTTATAAAATGAACATCCTCAATGTTCCTATTCCAACCTGAAAATGTAGCTCTATATTCATTTATTTTTTTTCCTCTTTTACTCTTTCTCTGTTGGAGTACACCATCCTTTTCTCGTCCAACTTCATCTTCTATTGGTTTCCCCTCTATCTCTCATGCCTTTGAGTTCACGCCTTCATTTGTTCATTTACCTCTACCCATAATCATGTTCCAATATCTGCTATCCTATGAATCAAAACATAATTTAATAAGATATCTCTTTGTCCATCAGCTATCATTCCTGCATACTCTTCCTTTAATTGCAAACTTCTTAAAATAAGAATCTTTCTCTTTGCCTTAATTTTTTACCCATTCATTCATCTTTTAACTCCCAATAACCAGGGTTCCAACAGCACCAGTCCACTGAAAATGCTGTCTCTGAAATCCACAATGTCAGCATTTACTAATCAGACAGCTGTCAAGTGTTTAACAAATATGAGGGGTCATCATATTAATGTCCCCAAATCTTCTATTCTCTTAATGCTCTGATTCTCCCAGTTTATTAGCTGTACTTCCCTGATCAGAAGAATTCCTTCATTTAAAAAAAAAATCTTTTTTGTCCCCTCTCTTATCGTGTTTAGCCTGCCTTATACTAAATAAAGATATTCAAAGAATTAACAATGATACAAGCAAATTAAAGCAATGAAACTAACGCATTCAACTGCAATAGCGTAAAAATTACATGAATTTTTATATGTCGATAGTCTCCTCCTCTCATACATCATGTTCTTATTATGGTACATATGGATCTGTTCATTGAGAATTACATTTAGAAAACTATACCTTTAAAAAAATAAGCTTTGTCAAACACATATTTGTGTTGCTTTGCATTAAGATTAATTTTTTATAGTGTTTTAGATGTTTTGTGAAATAAGGTCTTTAAATGATTCCTTTCTGACACTGTGGCAGTTTCTGCTTTCAGCTATGAATATATTATATATGATGACCATATTTAATGTAAATACTTCACAAATAGATGAAAAAGTACAATTGTACAATTTACCACTTACCTCCGGGGGAGTGTTAAAAATTGTTTTATTTTAAAAAGAAATTACTTGGATTAAAAATAAACATATTTTTTCACTGGAAAACTAAATGTAATCATAGTGAAGGAAATTCCAAGCCACAAAATGTAGACATTCAATGGAATTGATGAGTAAAATAATAAAATAATAACCTTGATTTTCTACAGTACCAACAGAAATATTTCAATATTGCTTTTGCCAAATATGGAAGAAAAAAAAGTAGCAGGGGAAAAATTTTATTTCTCAATATCTAAAGATAGAAAGTTCTGTATGCGAATATATAAATTGTAAATAACATTTAACAGCTATCATATGTGAAAGTACCATCAGTGCACTATTTCCAATTTGCTTAGACAACTTAAAAGTAAAACATCAAGTGCCCATAAGTGCCTGTAACTTGTCCTGGAATGGCCAAGATTTAGAGAGAAACAATATTTTCTGATTTAACTTATTACTATTGATTCACTAGGGAGAAGTTGCATTCAAATATGTATTTTCAAAATAACATATTATACCCTAAAAACATCAAAATACATCTAGACAGTGTTTATACAAAGGAAGAAAAAATAAGACTAAAACTATCATAATCCACACACAAACATATCCATTCTAGTTCACGCTGGCAGGCTAAAATATGAGTAGTTTACTTCTTTTAATATACACTTTTTAAAAATCCAATTAAAGTCAATCATAAAAAGAAAAAAGAATGGAATCTACCAAATATTTATTTTTACACTATATTCAGGGCTCTTTTCTGTCTCCTTCCAGGTTGTAACCTTCTCATTTAAATAGCGTAATCACATAAACTACAAGCAAAATTAATGGTTTATCCATTCAGTTTCACTTTTCATGCCCAATCTCAGTGCAGCTGGCACTGAACCATAGTTATGAGCTGGGGAAACTGCCAGCTGCTAGAATTCTACCATACATTTCACAGGGGAGGTTTTAACAGAGCCCTTATTTTCAATAGTTACATTAGCATTGCTAAACCAGTGGGTCAAGGAAGTTCAGATCCTTACTCATATTTGCACATCTTTTTTCTGAAACTTGGGATATATACCATAATTCAAGTTTAATCTCTAAAGTATGAATTAAAGTGAAATTTTGGATATTCTTTGAATAATTCACTGTATGAAGCTGCAAACCTAGATTATTGACTAGTTCTGTAATGTTATTGTTGTTCTGGTTTTAACCTTACTCACTTACATACTGAGCTGACTGGATACATATTTTTAAAGAATAATATTTATATTACCTTTACTAGAAAAGACATGAGTTCACTATAAAAAGATTTCAGCAATATAAAAAGTAAGAAGGAGGTTAAAAAGACACACTCTAAATCCAAAGACACATTAACCAAGAAGTTGAAATATAATAAGAAAAAATGTACCAGACAAATATGAACAAAAAAATATGTTTAGCAATCCTAATATATGATGATGTCAAACTTAAGTCAAAACAATATAATAAATACAAAAGGAGATGCTGTATTCTGATAAAAGGAACAGCCAAAAGAATATACAGCATAATGAACATATTAACATATATAAAGTTAATCATAAGCTTCGTAATATATATCAAGCAACTTAAAGGAACTACAGAAAGAAATTATTGTAGTTGGAAATTTTAACATATACCATGCAGATCCAGAAAAAAACAACTAGACAAAACTATATGCAGAGATACTGAAGGTTAAGAAAAACAATTAATATCTTGAGTTAACAGATTATATGTAGAACTCCACACCCACACTTAAAGAATGCGCATTGTTTTGAGCATAACTAGAACATTAACAAAAATAGATTATATACTCAGTCATGAAGGCAGCCTCAAAAGATCCCAAAGAACAATATGATGTATTCATTTGCTGTCCACAATGCAACAAAATTCAAAATTAATAAAGAAAAACAACTTTATTTTCCAATATATTTAGAAATTAAGTAACATAGTGTTAAATAATCCTTTGGTTAAAAATAAAGCAATAAGAGAAATGAAGAAGTATTTAAAACTTAATGACAATGAAAACAATATATATCAAACTATGTGGGACAGAGTTGAAGCAGTGGTTAGAAGGAAGTGTATAGTTTAAATATGTATATTAGGAAATAAAGATTAAATATAAACAAACTAAATGTTTAATAAAAGAGGTTAGTAAAATAGAAAAACCTAAAGAAATAATAAAGATAAGGGAAGGAATCAGTAAAATAGAAAATAAAAATAAAGAGAACTAATAAAAACAGAGCTATTCTTTGAAAAGATTAGCAAGGAAGAATTTACAAGATGGTTCAAGAAAAAAGAGGAAAGATAAAGAAACAAAATGCAGAACAGAAAGGGAAAATAATTAGACACGACAGAGGTTTAAAAAATTAAAACACTATGACATTACATTGTAAGGAAATGAAGAATTGGGAAGGAAGATATAAACTATCAAGACATGAACATCTAAATTAAAAAATCGATAATTATAAAAAGTTCAGTGAAGCTACCAACTAAAAAGTCAATCTAAAAAGCTTAAACCATTTCTATAAATCAGCAATAAACCAATAAAATCTTATTTAAAAAATGGAATACTATTCATAATAGCAACATGTTGTTGTTGTTAGGGGCCATCCAGTCTGTTCTGACTCATAGTGACCCTATGTACAACAGAACGAAACACTGCCCAAGTCCTGTGCCATCCTCACAATTGTTGCTATGTTTGAGCCCATTGTTGCAGCCACTGTGTCAATCAATCTCATTGAGGATCTTCCTCTTTTTCACTGACCCTCTACTTTACCAAGCACAGTGTCCTTCTCCAGGGACTGATCCTTCATGATAATGTGTCCAAAGTAGTTGACACAAAGTCTCACCATCCTCCAAGGAACTTTCTGGCTGTACTTCTTCCAAGACAGATTTGTTAGTTCTTCCACAAGTCCATTGTATATTCAGTATTCTTCACCACCACCATAATTCTACGGCATCAATTCTTCTTTGGTCTTCCTTATTCATTGTCCAGCTTTCACATGCATATGAGATGATTGAAAATACCATGGCTTGGGTCAGGGGCATCTTATTTCTCAAAGTGACTTCTTTTGCTTTTTAACACTTTAAAGAGGTCTTTTGCAGCAGATTTGCCCAATGTAACATGTTGTTTGATTTCTTGACTGCTGCTTCCATGGGCTTTGATTGTGGATCCCAGTAACTCTTGACTTCAATCTTTTCACCTTTTTTCATGATGTTGCTTATTGGTCCAGTTCTGAGGATTTTTATTTCCTTTATATTGAGGTATAATCCATACTGAAGTCTACAGTCTTTGATCTGCATCAGTAAGTGCTCCAAGTCCTCTTTGCTTTCAGCAAGCAAGGTTGTGTCATCAGCATATTGTAGGTTGTTAGCGAGTCTTCCTCCAATCCTATGCTGCGGTCTTCTTCATATAACCCAGCTTCTTGGATTATCTGCTCAGCATATAGATTGAATAAGTATATATTCATAGGTATAGGTACCTTTCCTGATTTTAAACCAGGAAGCATCCCCTTGTTCCATTTGAATGACTACCTTTTCGTCTATGCACAGGTTCCCCATGAGCACAATTAAGTGTTGTGGAAGATATAGCGACATAAGTCATAAAATATCTAGAAATTTATCAAAACAAGAATACAAATTCTTTCAATAGAGGAAATAATACAAATATAATGAAGACATAGATGTTTATCTGAATACATTAAGAGACATTCCAATGTCTTAGATGGAATGATTCCATGTCATGAAGGGCTCAATTAAATTTTCAGTTGAATTTTTGATTAACTTAAAAAATTACCCTACTTTCTGCCCTAATAGCATGAGGAGCTCCACTGACCTGCTCCCTCGTGAAACTAGTGAAAATTATTTCAAAAACAAAAAACAGTGATTTAAAGTCTCTGGAAATGGTTCTAAGGACAAACAGCAAATGAAGAAACATTTACTCACGAAAACCTATGAAAATACAGTAAGTGAGAGTCTGTGGTATTAGAACACAGACCACGCCTTCCCTCCCAGCTCAGTGAGGCAGATTTCCTTCAGACTGTCACAGGCATGAACACAGTGCTCCGTCTGTTCCCAACTCCCAGTCAGAGGGCTTTCTTCCTGCCACCAGCTACTTGTTGCTGAGGTTATGTCTCATAAGTGCAATCAAGAGATGGGGGCTCTCTTTTTCAAGCTATCCCCCACTCATAGAGTGGAGGCTCTACCTTAGACTAGCTTTTATTTTATGTAAGTTTGAAATTTTCCATATGAAATTGTATATGGAAATATAATCCAGGAAAATAAAAAATTAATTTTAATTAGTACACTATCCAGAGAAATTCTCACAGATGCCCATAAGAATATTTATTGCAGACCTGTTTTTATTTCTGGGAAGCTAGAGGCATCCTGAGTGGACTTTACTGGAAGAATGTATAGCTAAGCTGTGTGGATGCATACAGTGGAACATTAAGTGGATTAATAACAATATAATTGAATCCAAAAACACAATTTTTAGTGCAAAAATAAAAAATATAATGAGATATAAATCATAGTGTCATGTAAGTACATTAAAATTATATGCACCAAAAATAATAATATATATTTTGCAAGAATATGTTCAAATAAAAAATGCAAACTAAACATATTCGTTTCCTAGGTTATTAAATATAAAATAGTTATTCTGGGGGTGATGCATACTGAAATATTTATTGGTAAAATGATATGACATTTGGAATTTGATTGAAAATGCTCCAGCAAATTGAAAAATTATACACGAAAAAGCACTTGCAAAATATTGATAATTTTTTAAACCAGGCAATACAGATGAGATATACATTTTGTTGTGTTCCATGAAGTTGATTCAGACTCATAGTGACCCCATAGGACAGAATAGAACTGTCCCATAGGGTTTCCAAGGCTGCACATCTTTACAGAAGCAGACTGCCATACCTTTCTTCCGAGGAATGGCTGGTGGGTTGAACCACTGACTGTTTGGTTAGCAGCCAAGCACTTAACCACTGTGCCACCAGGCTCCTTGATAGATATATAGATGTATATATTTAGATACAGTGTTTTTACACAAATGATAATATGCCAAGAAATGAAACATACGGTTAACTCAACAGCTTACATCTGATGACCAAATTTTTTTGAAAAATCTTTTTCCCCAGAAATAAAAAATGTATAAATAAAGAGTCTTAGTAATTTTCTCCATATCTCATCTTTATTAACGCTTCAGCCACAGTCCCAGGAAGAAAAATGGGGTACACTTAAGAAGAGTTTGGAGAGAATGTAATTAAGGGACTATTTACAACAGTCAAGGGAAACCAAAACACTTTGGTTCTTAAGTTTGGGTTCCTGCAAAAGTAGACACTGAGAAAAGACTTGCTGTTGTTAATTTAAGAGATGATCCTAGGAAACCTCAGTGAAGAAATGGGACAGGGAAGGAAGAAAACCCGATAAAAAATTCTGAAAATGAACAAATTACCACTCTGATCAATTGGTGCTCAATCTCACTGAAGATCTTATAAGGTACTTTGTGGAACATATTACAGGATCATTCTACTAGCAACTGAAAGACTGGGACATTTATTCACTGACTCCTATTCATCATTGATCTACATTTCTCCCAAGGCAGCAACTCTTTTAAAAATACTTCCCACTTGTGCCTGCTCTCAGATAAGAAACTTCCCTTGGTTTTGGAGAAAGTTCTCAAGCAGAGAAATGGAGATACAGACACAGGCAACGTGGTGATGCTGCTACCTTTCACAGTTATAGGCAAGTTTATGTGGGCCAACAACATATGTGGTAAGCATCCATGATGTCTGCAACAAGGGTGAAATGTTTACTAAGCATCTAAGTTGAGAATTCAAATAGGAAACAGTGTGTGAGTGTGAAGTTCAGGGGAGTGGTTTGGGACAGAGATAATAATTTGGAAGTCATCTATAAGTTCATAGTATTTAAAAGCTTCAGACTAGATGTGATCACTTGAAAAGGGAGTATGTAGAGTAAAGGTGAGAATATTTCATTGCTCAACTCATTTTTTGATGCCAGTATAACCCTAATATCAAAACCTGACAAAAAATATTATGAAAAAAATTATAAAATTTCCTTCATGAATATAGACCAAAAAAACCTTTAAAAATAAGCAAATTTGAATTCAGTAATATAGAAAACTGACAATAAACCATGACCAAATATCTTTTATTCCTGGAATTAAAGTTTAGTTTAAGATTCAAAAATTGGCAATGTAATTCAACTTATTAACAGAACAAAGAAAAAATATATAGTTTCATAAAATTCAATATCCATTTATGATAAAAACTATTAGCAAATAGGAAGCAAACAAACTTCCTGGAAATTATAAAAGACAACTATGAAAGATATCTTAGTTAAAAGTGAAAAACTGAACTGTTTTCTCCCCCTGAGATCAGGCATTAAGTAAGACTGCCTGCTTTCACGACTTTTCTTTGATATTACACAGAATGTCCTAGCAATCTGAAAACATAATAAAAGAAAGAAAAGGCATAAATATCTAAAAGGAAGACGTGACATTGTCCATATTAACAAATGATATGATTTTGCCTATAGAAAACACCAAGGAGTGTACAAAGTAACTACTGGAACTAATAAATGCATTTACCAAGATTTCAGGATACCCAATTACCTAAAAACTTATTTCTACCCTTATGTACTATTTTATATACAAAATAATCGGGAAATCAATTTGTTAAATGCCATTTGTTGTTGTTAGGGGCCGTCGAGTAGGTTTCAACTCATAATGACCCTACGTACAACAAAACAAAACACTGCCTAGTCCTGAGCCATCCTCACAATTGTTGCTATGTTTGAGCTTATTGTTGCAGCCACTGTGTCATCTCATTGAGCATCTTCCTCTTTTTCACTGACTCTCTACTTTACCAAACATGATGTTCTTCTCCAGGGACAGGTCCCTTCTAATAACATATCCAAAGTGCTTGAGACAAAGTCTCGCCATCCTCGCTTCTAAGGAGCATTCTGGCTGTACTTCTTCAAAGGCAGATTTGTTAGTTCTTCTGTCAGTCCATGATGTTTTCAACATTCCTCGCCACCACCATAATTGCTTCTAAGGAGCATTCTGGCTGTACTTCTTCCAAGACAGATTTGTTCATTCTTCTGGCAGTCCATGGTATTTTCAACCTTCTTCACCACCACTGTAATTCAAAGGCATCAATTCTTCTTTGGTCTTCCGTATTCATTGTCCAGCTTTCACGTGCATATGAGATGATTGAAAATACCATGGCTTGGATCAGGCGCACCTTGGTCCTCAAAGTGACATCTTTGCTTTTTAACATTTCAAAGAGGTCTTTTGCAGCAGATTTGCCCAATGCAATATGTCATTTGATTTCTTGACTGCTGCTTTTATGGACATTAAACATGGATCCAAGTAAAATGAAATCCTTGACAACTTCAATCTTTTCTCCATTTGTCATGAGGTTGCTTATTGGTTCAGTTGTGAGGATTTTTGTTTTCTTGATGTTCAGATGTAATCCATACTGAAGGCTGTAGTCTTTGATCTTCATCAGTAAGTGTTTCAAGTTCTGTTTGCTTTCAACAAGCAAGGCTGCATCATCTGCACATTGCACATTGTTAATGAGTCTTCCTCCAATCTTGCTGACACATTCTTATTCATATAGTACAGCTTCTTGGATTATTTGCTCAGCATACAAATTGAGTAAGTTATGTTGATATGATACAACCCTGATGCACACCTTTCCTGATATTAAACCACCCACTATCCTCTTGTTCTGTTAAAACAACTACTTCTGTGTCTATGAACAGGTTCCACATATGTGCAATTAAGTGTTCTGGAATTCCTATTCTTCACAGTGTTATCCATAATTTATTATAATCCACACAGTCAAATGCCTTTGCATAGTCAATAAAACACAGGTAAACATCTTTCTGGTATTCTGTACTTTTAGCCAAGATCCATCTCACATCAGCAATGATACCCTTTGTTCCACGTCCTCTTTGGAATCCAGCTTGAATTTCTGGCAGCTCCCTGTCGATGTACTGCTGCAGCCATTTTTGAGTTATCTTCAGCAAAACTTTACTTATGTGTAATATTAATATTTTTCAATTATTTCTGCATTATGTTGGATCACCCTTCTTTGGAATGGGCAAAATGTGGATCTCTTTCAGTTAGTTGGCCAGGTAGCTGTCTTCCAAATTTGTTGGCATAGAAGAGTGAGCACGTCCTGTATTGCATCCATTTGTTGAAACATCTCAATTTATATTCCATCAGTTCCTGGAGCTTTGTCTTTTGCCAATGCCTTCAGTACAGCTTAGACGTCTTCCTTCAGTACCATCGGTTCTTGATCATATGCTACCTCTTGAAATGGTTGAACATTGACAAGTTCTTTTTGGTACAGTGTCTGTGTGTATTCTTTCCATCTTCTCTTGGTGTTTCCTGCATCATTAAATATCTTTCTCATAGAGTGCTTCAATATTGCACCTCAAGGCTGGAATTTTTTCTTCAGTTCTTTCAGCTTGAGAAATGCTGAGTGTGTTCTTCCCTTTTGGTTTTCTAACTCCAGGTCTTTGCACATGTGTTATAATACTTTACTTTGTCTTCTTGAGCTGTCCTTTGAAATCTTCTGTTTAGCTCTTTTACTTTATCATTTCTTCCATTCACTTTAGCTACTCTACCTTCATGAGCAAGTTTCAGAGTCTCTTCTGACATCCGTTTTGGTCTTTTCTTTCTTTCCTGTCTTTTTAATGACCTTTTGCTTTCTTCATGTATGATGTTCTTTATGTCATTGCACAACTCACCTGGTCTTCGGTCAGTAGTGTTCAATGTGTCAAATCTATTCTTGAGATGGTCTCTAAATTCGAGTGGGATATACTCAAGGTCATATTTTGGCTCTTCTGGATTTGTTTAATTTTCTTTAGCTTCATCTTGAACTTGCATGGTCTGTGGATTATCTGTTCTGTAGTCTGCCCCTGGCCTTGTTCTGATGATATTGAGCTTCTCCATTGTCTCCTTCCACAGACGGAGTTAATTTGATTCACGTGTATTCCATATGGTGCGTTCCACGGTTATAGTTGCCATTTATGTTTTAGATAAAAGGTATTTGCAATGAATAAGTCGTTGGTTTCGCAAAATTTTATCATGCAATCTCCATTATTGTTTCTATCACCAAGGTGGTATTTTCCAACTACCAATACTTCTTTGTTTTCAACTCTCCCATTCTAATCACCCATAATTATCAATGCATCTTGATTGCATGTTTTTGATCAGAATGCAGAAGTTGGTAAAAAATCTTCAGTTTCTTCATCTTTGGCATTAGTGGTTGGTGCATAAATTTGAATAATAGTCATATTAACTGGTCTTCCTTGTAAACGTATGAATATTAGCCTATCACTGACAGTGTTGCACTTCAGGATAGATCTTGAAATGTTCTTTTTGACAATGAATGTGATGCCATTCCTCTTCAATTTGTCATTGTCAACATAGTAGACCATATGATTGTCTGATTCAAAATGGCCAATACCAGTCCATTTCAGGTCACTAATGCCTTGGATATGGATCTTTATTCGTCTCATTTCATTTTTGATGACTTTCAGTTTTCCTAGATCCATACTTCGTGCATTCCATGTTCTGTTACAAATGCATGTTTTCAGCTCTTTCTTCTCATTTTGAGTTGCACCACATCAGCAAATGAATGTCCTGAAAGCTTTACTCCATCTATGTCATTAATGTCGACTCTACTTTGAGGAGGCAGCTCTTCCCTAGTCGTATTTTGAGTAGCTTCCAAGCTGAGGTGCTCGTCTTCCAGCACTGTATCCAACAATGTTCTGCTGCTATTCATAAGGTTTTCACTAGCCAATGTTTTTAGAAGTAGGTAGCCAGATCCTTCTGGAAGCTCTCCTGAAACCTGTCCACCATGGGTGACTCTGGTGACATTTGAAATAACAATTGCATACCTTCCAATAACAAAGCAACACGCAAGCCACCACGGTATGACAAACTGACAGATGAGTTGTGGACTTTCATGGTAGTTGCCTCTAATTCTGTCAGGCCATGTATTACCTTCTGTTGGCCATTGTAGTTGTAATGATTTGTTTGAAAATTGCTTGAAAAAAAGTTCAAAATCATTATCAGTTATTGATACAAGTAATACTAAGCACAATCGCAACACTTTCACATACATTGGCTACCTACTCCTGGCTCTCCTTCTCTTTTTTTCTTCAAATATAATTTCAAGGCAGTTACAAGAATCTTTTTAAAATATTACCTCTTCACTTCATTACTGTGTCTTCAAAATCATGGCATAATACACTAATTTTGCAGTGTTCTGTAAGGTTCAGAGGGCTATAAAGTTCCTGGCATATGATAGATTTTTACTAAATAGTTGTAATTTATTCAACTTAAAACATGTGAAGGGTGTCTTCATCACACAAGATTTTTTTTTTAATTGTTCTAAAAACATATATAACAAAATATTGGCCAATTCAATAATTTTTACATGTATGAATCAGTGACATTGGAAAAAGATAGTAGTAATAGTTGCACACAGAACTTTGAACACTTATTTTCATGTAGGCCCTGAGCACATCTTATGTACATGAGATCAGCTAAGTATATTTGCCTTTCTACTTAACTAGGATTGCTTTCTCTTGTTGATATCCAAAACACTCTTCTCTTTTGAATTTTTAGGAAACTCCATGCCTTTACTGGGATAGTGTGAGATTTGGAACCAAGTGCTACACACAAAAGCAAATCTGTAAATAATTGCATAGAACACTTTCTACTAGAATTATAGCTGCTCTCTTGTGAATACTAAAACTTGACATCTCTTAAAGCATTTTTGAAAATACAGTGTCTTCTGTGGAACAGATTTCTGGCAATTAATATGGGCCACAGAAAGGAATAAATAATGGCTTAGGATGGGACTCATTTCTGGCACTCATTGAACTCACTTGCATAAGGGTTGATATTCATAGGCTCAACTTTAATTTTAGCTTTCAGCTGTTTTCCACAATTGGGTCATGGCTGGGTGCTACTTAGTCTATGGGTAATTTCTATTTAAAGACTCTAACACATTATTTGTACTTGCCATCTTCCATCCCTCTGGATTTATTTCTGAAGAATGTAATTGATTTTTGCCACCAACCACCAACCCTCATAGGACATATTACCCACAATGCTCTTGTTGCTATTTCCCACAGCTGCTGATGTCAAACTTTCCTGCTGGCATTTTCCTAGCTAGGTATGCAGAAATTAGCTTTGTTACAACACACACATAAATGCATATATATGCACATACACACATATTGCTAAATCCGTGCAAACAATTAGAAAAATGCAAATATAATAAAACCATGATAACCACTTCAGTTTGCAGATCCATCAAGAACTAAAATTCTTTACATGGCACTTAAAATACTCCTTTTTCAGATTCCGTAATCAAAGGTTTCTTTAAATGTGAACAAAAATAAAGCTACCATTGCTATTAATCATTATTTTTCCTATCGTTCTTTTCTCCATAGGCCAGAATACCCTTGTTCTAAACAGTTTCGTTTGTTTCATGATAAATCTGATGCTTCAAATTGTCAGTTGGAGGAGACCGTCTGTGCTTCAATGTTGGCATTCCTCATTGTAGGCTAATTTATTTGTCATATTAGTAACTATTCCAGCCAATAAAGCCATGGATAGAAAATCTGATAGTGTGATGTGTCATTAGAAAACTGTTACTTGAAATTGAAACAAAAGCACCTGCTATCCAATTCTTAAGAACTGTGAGTTTCACTAAAAATATTCATGATTCTATTTTATACTGGAGTCTACATACATACACTATTTATTTCCAAAGACCCTGTCTCAGTCATCTAGTGCTGCTCCAACAGAAATACCGCAAGTGGATGGTTTTAACAAAGAGAAATTTATTCCCTCACAGTCCAGTAGGCTATGAGTCCAAATTCAGTGCATCAACTCCAGGGGAACACTTTCTCTCTTGGCTCTGGAGGAAATTCCATGTCATCAGTCTTCCTCTGGTCTGGGAGCTTCTCTGCACAGGAACCTCAGGTCCAAAGGATGCGCTCTGCTCCCAGCACTGCTTTCTTGGTGGTATGAGGTTCCCATGTGTCTCTGCTCACTTCTCTCTTTTATATCTCAAAAGAGATTGCATTAAGACACTGATCTTGTCGACCTCATCAGTATAACCTCATCACAGTGATAGAATTTACAACACATGAGGAGATCACATATAATCTCATCATAAGGGTAGAGTTTACAACACATAAGGAAATCACATCAGATAACACAATCATACAATACTGGGAATCATGACCTAGCCAAGGTGCTACACACATTTTTGGGGGGACACAATTCAATCCATGACAGACCCAGTCTGCATAGGATATTTTGGCTATCTGAAAATACCACTATCTTATGCTAATGATTTATCACCATAGTGAGTAACAATTATTTAATTAATTAATTAATAATTAATTATTGAAAAACATGACTGCTTGGTAAGGCACCCAGTGTAATAAGGTCAATATAAATTAACAGCTAGTGGAAGGCACAGAATTTCTTTGGAGAAACTCTTTTATTTTAGAATTGAATTTTACTGATTTTTTTTTTTTTAACATGTGTTGTTTGGACAGAATAATATTCATGATAATTTTATCTTATATAAAACTTAGAAATTATGTTATCAACTATTTCTGCTTGTAGATTTCTTTTTAAAATTAATTACTATTTTTTTAAGTTAAATAGTTTTATAAGACCTATTATGAAATAGAAGTCCCTATAATCCCTGTCGCGGTTTCTAGTCCCCAGAGTCAACAACTTTCAACCCTTAAATCTTGTTAAGTTCAATATATCTAATTTTCAGTTTTTTTAGTCTGGAAATTATTAATTGAATTCACAGTATACAAGAGGAGAATTTAGTCATGTGTCAAACACTACCCACCCCACGCCCAGCCATCAAAAAACTGTGTATCTCCAAAACTATACCTCCAAATTATTTCTACATCTGAAACATATTGGATTCACCCATCCTCTCAATGTTTTTTGTAAATAGTTTTAGGTAGATCAATATTCAATGTTTAGATTATTATAATATAAATGTTATTCATCAGGAAATACCAATAGCTAGAAAAAGACGTCATGTTTAGTAGAGAGTCAGTGAAAACGAGGCAAACTCAGTTAGATGGATTGGAACAATAGTCTCAACAATGGACTCAAACGTATAAGAGATCACGGAGATGGTGCAGGACTGGGCAGCGTTTTCCTCTGTTATACATAAGGTTGCCATAAGTTGGAATTGACTCAATGGCCACTAATAAGATAAAAAAAAAAAAAAAAAAAACACTATTACTACATGAGCTATGTAATAAATCAGTATTAATTTGTCTTTGGAGCACAACTTTTAGTCCACTTTGAAAGTAATATTTATCTTTTTTTACATTAGTTGATGTTCTCTTTCCCACTAATTCAGCCCCCGACTCAGCTGTCTTCATTTTCTCCCAATATGTCCAAAATACATCATAAGTCCTATCAAATGCCTCATCTTAAGTATAAGTCTCCTGGATTTTCTGACCTGCTCTCTGCTCCTGGAGCGCAGCTCTCATTTTGGTGTCTCCTTTCACTATCACCCCGGGGCTTCTGTTTACCTTTTCTTGAGATGGAGTCATTGCTTTCTGGATCCCATTTCTTCCTCTTTCTTGGTTTACTCACTTCTTCAGGTCCTAAGAAAGGAAATTTGGGTGGTAAATTTTTTCAGAACTCACATATCTGAAATTATCTTTGGTCTACCTTACCTTTAATTTATTGTGTATGAAATTCTTGGTTGGAAGTCCTTTTCTTTTAGAATTTGAATGTCTTGCTTCATTAGCTTCTAGTGTCACAATAAAGAAGTCCACATCCATTTGAATTACTGAGTCTTTGTATGCAACCTCTTTTTTGTTTGCGTGTTTGTTTGTTTGCTTTTTCCCAAAACTTTTGGGATTGTCCCATTTTCTCCATTGAGTAAATTTTTTCTTTGACTGCATTTTCATTGACTACAGAAATTTATGTTCTTCAATCCTTTGAAATCTTGAAGTTTTCCTTGTACATAATCTTGGCTGATAGGACAGAATGCCAGAAATTCAATTCTGACTTTTACTTACTGTCAAAGCATTCAGCATTTTTACTGGCTTAGAGAAAGTCTCATGCTGTAAATGCAGAAAAATATGAGATAAATTGAGGACTAGACAATCAATTTATAAATAGAAGATAGTTTAAAATCCTTTCCCTCTCACATCTAATGCTGTCCTTGATCCAAAATATTATAAATGTGTAGGTAAATATATAGAGACAAAAGTTTGTTAGTAGTTACCCGAGATGGGAGGTAAGAGAGGAGGTTGAGTCATTGTTTGGGAAATATTGAGTTTATGTTTATGGTGATGGAAAATTTGACAATGATTATTGGTGTTGGTTGTTCAATATGATTAATGTAATTGATATTACTAATTATTACATGAAGAAGGGTGAATGGGCAAATCCTGTGTTATATACATATATATTTTTAAAACATAAAATAAAAACGCAAAAAAATACTGTATGTGATGAAGTACTAAAAACCATATTCTCAATCCGTAAAAATAATGCAAATTTAGCTTTAAGGTCACCTCAATGCCCTCTTGAAGGTTCTTGTCTTTGAATAAGCAGTCAGAGTCAGAAGTGTTGAACGTTTTTCTGTCTTGTAAAAGACAGTGGTAACCTGGCACAAACCAGAACAGTGCTGTTAGAAAGTCTAAGAATTTTCTTTTGTTACAAAGAACAAAGAAATGAGCTATGTAGTTTAAAACCCATCAGGGTTTCCGAAATAAGAGAAATTTTTTTTTTTCAGAACTCTTAAAGAAACTCTTACAGACCAAAGGTTTTATAACCAAAATAGACTATGTTCATGGTATTTCAAGCAAAAGAAATAACTTATATGAAGAAAATGACCTTAAAAATTAAAAAATAATAATCTGACTTATAACCCTCAAAGAGCAGTCAACCTTTCAAAATATACACATTATGTACACACGTATAAGCAAAGAATATATGTAGAGATTTTCCAAAATTAGAGGCCAATTCCTTTGGATAGTAACATATTAAGACAAAATGGATTTATTGGTGTTAGTAAGGAGCCCTGGTGGCACAACAATTAAACACTTGCTAACTGAAAGGTTGGTGGTTCGAGCCCACCCAGCGGCTCCGCAGGAGAAAGATCTGTCTATCTCCTCCCATAAAGATTACCGACTAGAACCCTTTGAAGCAGTCCTACTCTGTCACAAGAGTGTGAGTTGGAATCCAGTCCATGGCACCTAACAACAAGAAAGCAGTGCTCAGCCCTCTCCCAATTCTGGTAAGTAACCCAAAGGTGGGAAAATAGGGAAGGAAGGAATCTCAAAGGTAATGATCATTTTAAAATATTTTTAATTCTGACTTTCATTCTGTGTATCTTCAAATGTCCTAAAAGCTTTCTTAAATTATGTAAGTTTGGAGGACTTGAATTTTACTTTACCACCTTCCTTCCTGTCAAGTAGATTACAATCATCAATATGCAAGTATTAATGCAAACACAAATAGAACATAAAACTCTTTTTAAGGTGCCACACAAACACCTCTATTATCTGATTTCACTGTAAATGAAACTTTTTTTTTCTAAAATTTTCTGGTAATGAAGTCAATCGTTGAAGAAATGTGTACTTCTATTAAAGAAAATATTAATTAAATATGTTATTAAATAAAGTGTTTACATTATGTCAATAGTGGGGATACAAAACTTAGTAACACACAAGTAGTGGATATCTACTGTTTTTGCCTATTCAGCATCTTTCTCTTTCTTTTAGTAATATTAATCTCCTCTTCTTTAGGTGAGCTACCCTTCCCTGTTCTATGTGTCCTGATGATGCTGTCCATCATGGGGCAAGATGAACCAAAAGATAAAGAAAAAGATAGACATTTGACAAAAATGAACCTTATGCCATGCCTAAAACATTCTGCCCCCAGCCTTAAACCACTCCTGAAAAAAAATTAATTACTTAAAGTTATAGTTCATCCTTTTGAAAGACGCTTAATGTAAAAAGCTCAATACAGAGTAATGCTGATGCAAAAAAAAACTGGTTGTGAAAATTGAAAGCAATTTTTAAAAGTAGAGTTTAAATAATTGTGCCAAATAAAGTCATAAAACTAATCAATGTCAAAAATTATTAATAGGAATTAGAATGTTAAATATAGTAATAACAATCTAAGTAGTCAAATTGTCTGAAATGCACTTTTATTAACAAAGACAGGGAAGACAGAACGGTCAGGGGAAAAATGAACTTAGTAAATTAAATATATAAATTTAAGTAAATTTTTGAAAACTTAAGTGATAAAAGTATTTTGCATCCTACTTGTGCTTGTCATTGTTTTCCTCGCCATCTCTTGAAGATGAAAGGGTATTAACAAACACATCAATCATCACAATAAATGTGAATAAGATAAAATCTTAAATCAAAAATCAACCACACTCACCTTGGTGAGTAGCATCTGGGGTCTTAAAAGCCTGTGAGCAGCCATCTAAGATACTCCAATGGTCTCACCCCTTTGGCAGCAAGGGAGAAAGAAGAAAACAAGATACAAGGAAAAGATTAGTCCAAAGGACTAATGGACCACAACTACCATGGCCTCCACCAGACTGAGGCCAGTACAACCAGATGGTGCCTGGTACCACCACTGACTGCTGGAGAAAAATGTAGAACAAAATTCTAGCTCACAAAAAAAGACCAGATTTACTGGCCTGACAAAGACTAAAGAAACCCCAAGAGCATGGCCCCCAGATACCCTTTTAGCTCAATAATGAAGTCACTCCCGAGGTTCATCATTCAGCCAAAGATTAGACAGCCTCATAAAACAAAACAAGACTAATGGGGCACAACAGTCCAGGGACAAGGACTAGAAGGCAGGAAGGGACAGGAAACCTGGTAATAGGGAACCCAAGGTTGAGAAGGGACAGTGTTGACATGTTGTGGGGTTGTTAACCATAGCCATAAAAAAAATGTGTAGTGTTTAATGAGAAACTATTCGCTCTCTAAACCTTCATCTAAAGTACAATAAAAAAAAGAAAAAAGACAGGAAAGAAATAAAAGGCCAAAATAGATGTCAGAAAGAAAGAAGAAAAGAACCAAGATAGGAAGCTTTTTGATTCAATGTGAAGAGTAGGTATTGAACATCTACTGTGTGCCCGACGTGGGCTCTGGCATTGAAAAAAAGTCCAGTGGAACAGATACCACTTTGTGGGAGACAAGGTATCTAAACACAAAACCATTAAAAGCAGGGGAGAAAAGGTGCAGGGATATATGATATGTGTGTATTATGTAAATATATGTGTATAATATGTGAATATAATATAGGGCATATATTTACATAATACACATATATACATATAATTCTAAATTGAGCTTTACCAAAATGGAAAAAAATCAATATAGTTTATTTGTTCTTGTATCTGCAATATAAAAATAAACTGTAAAAAATAGTGAAGACTTCTTAAAAATTATTGATACGACTGCCAAAAAAAAAATCAATCACACTAAAATGGGTTTAAAAAAAGCTATATGTTGCTCAAAAAAAGGCAAGTTAAACAAAAAGGGTGAAAAATCATTCAAATTAGAGGATAGGCAAAAAAAAAAAAAAAAAATGGAGAACATATCTCCTCTCCCCTAAAAATATTAGAAAGGAAAAAAGAAAAAAATAGTAACAAAAGAAGAAGCAAAGAAGGAAGGAAGGAAAAAGTAAGAAAAAAAAAGGAAGAAGGGAATAGGAAGAAAAGAGAAAATGAAGCAAGAGAAAAAGTGCAAACATTAATACAAAAACAATTACAGAAAGGCATTAAATAAGAACAGAGCAATTTTTTCTTCGATAGATGTTTATTCCCAAAATGAATGTACAATATTCATGCACATAATTAGATAACACAGCCCAAAAAAATACAAAGAAAAAATGTCTAGAAATACAGGAAGCAATTAATCAGAACAAAGTCACAGAAGGAGCGATAAACACAGTTATTTTTGCAAATCAAAGAGACAGAAAGGTAAATAATATATAAAAATTTATTAAAATAATCTACAACTGTTATATACATATACAGCTTTATGCCCCAACAAAAATTTGCTTTATCAATTTTCTGTGATATATTTATGTTTATTAAATTAGTTATATATATGTATATATTCCTGAAAAATCTCAATAAGTTAGAAAAGAGGAACATATGCAGGCACCCCTAAGCCAAATGAAAAAAAGGAATAAGTGACTAAAAAAAAAGGATAATATCTCTAGGACATGAATACAAACCAAACCCATTGCCTTTGAGTCCATTCCAACTCACAGCGACCTTACAGGACAGGGTAGGAAACCATAGGGTTTCCAAGTTGTAAATCTTTATGGAAGCAGGCTGCCACATCTTTCTCCTGAGTAGTGACTGGTGGGCTCAAACTGCTGATTTTCAATGAAGCCAAGTGCTTAACTACTGTGCCACCAGGGAAATGAATACACACTCATTAATAACTCTCAAATGAGACAGTACAAGGCAATTGCAACCTAGTTATAAAACAATGACACAATATGACATAAAGACATAAATCTGAGTTTGTGCAAGTATCCATTGTTGATGTTGTGAGTTGCCACTGGGTGCACTCTGACTCATGGCAACCTTATATATAATAGAAGTAAATGTCGCCCAGTCTGGTGCCATCTTCATGATAATTGGTATGTTTGTTGTTGCTATTGTTGTTAGTTGCTGTCAACTTGATTATGACTCATTGTGGCCCCATGTGTGCAAAGCAGAATTGCTCCGTAGAGTTTTAAAGGCTGTGATCTTCTGGAAGCAGATTGCCAAGCCTGTTGTCTTCCAGTCACCTCTAGGTGGGTTGGAATTGCCAACCTTTAGGCTAGTAGTCAAGTGGTTAACCATTTACACCACCAACTTCAAATGCTTTTATTACTAACTATGGTTTATCTCTGAGTTGTAAGATCATAAAGAAAGTTTTTTTTATTTCTATCTGAATTTTGTAACTTTGCCACAATGAGCATGCACTGAATATATAATTTTGAAAAATTATTTTTAGGAAAAAAAGAACAAGATGAAAGTACTACTTAGCAAAATCTAATGGTGTGGTCAAAGCTTTACTCACAAGTAGATTCATGGTCTGAAAGTCTTGTATTGTTCCTCTAAGAAGAGAAATAAACATGTTAGTCAATAAGTTAGAATAGAACAGAACAAATCTAAGCAGACAAAGTAAAAAAAAAGATTAAAACTAGTTACTAATTTATTATTGAGAAATAAATGAAATTATTAATCTAAGAGCTTGTTCTTCAAAGACATAGATAAGTTAAACAAACCATTTGCATGCATAAACAAAGACAAAGGAGAGACTATACACGTATTAGGAAAGGAGAATGAAAACCAATGATAATAAAAGTTAAGGATGGAAAATATGATAATTATGAGATATATATTTAAATATCTTGATGGAATTGATGTCTTTAGTTACAAATGTTAGCACAGTTGATTTTAAAAATATAAATTAATTGGACCAATGAGATCTCTTCAATTTATAAGAATCAGTAAATTCCATTGATTTATAATCAAAACAAATGGTGTACATACATCTAATTTAAATTTTTAATTTTGTGTAAACAAAACCAAAATCTGTGAAAGATAAAACAGAAAAAGAAATTAATATAGCTGATGAATAAAGATACATACTCAAATAAAAATAAAACACTGGACAATCAATTTAAATAATTCATTAAAATAATGTTCTTTCATACAAAGAGTTTATGTCAGGAATGCAAAGGTTATTTAGCATTGAGAAACTATTTTTTATAACATATAGTTTCATTAATTAAGAAAAACATGATTATATTTAAAACTACTAAAATATAATTTATTACATAGAACATCCATTCCTCATGATTTATAAAAGTATAAGAAAAGAGGGATTTTTCAATTTCTTATTCTTCATTAATTTCTTTGCATAGAAAGAATTTTATATTTCATAACCGTTTATTACAGGTTGTCAGCATTAGTCCAAGTAAGGCCCCTCTTTTGTTAATTTTTAAATTTAAGTATATTTTCTCCCTTCATTCCTCCATTATGAAAGTCATTCACGTCATTACCACTACAATGGCCTGCCCCACCAAGTACCCACTCCCAAACACTTAATAAATGTCCTTTCAATCTATCTTCTGTACATTTATGTATGGCTGTAAATTCCATACATGTATTTCAGAAATTGGGAGGATTGGTATATCAAGATATTGATAGATGCTAAATGATAGATACATAGATACTTACAGATGGTGCTATAAAATTTTGTTTTTTCACCATTTATTTTGTAAAAATATGTTCATGTTTCTACTTCATAGCTTCTGTCCACTTCATACCACTTCATTAGAAGAATATACAGCAATTTTGCTTTTTTTTTATTTCCTTTACTTATAGACAACTAAGTCATTGCAATTGTTTTACACTTAATGACAGCTGGTTGTGATGAATGAGATTACTTTCACATCTTTATGAAGCACTGGAAAAATTTATTTGGAGTAGATGCTCAGGAATTGAATTGTGTTAAAGATTATAGGCATATTTTATTTCCAAAAATACTGCAGACCATTCTTCAAAATTATCTTCACCCATGTATATCACCTTAAGCTGTGCATTTCTTCACATAATCAGCAGTACTAGGTATTACTCAACTTTCTAATACTTGTCAAGCTTGTGGGTATAAAATAGAATCTCATTAGAGTTATAGTTTACATTTTTGGTGTAGTGGTTAAGAGTTCAGCTCCTAACCAAAAGGTCAGCAGTTCAAATCCACCAGCTGCTCCTTGGAAACCCTATGGGACAGTTCTACTCTGTCCTATAGGGTTGCTAGGAGTCAGAATCGACTCAACAGCAACAGGGTTTATATCTAGTGGCAAGTACGGTTATCTCTTAATATCCTTAATAGGTATTTATGCTTAACATTCTGTAAACTGGTTTTTCAAAACCTTTGCTTGTTTTTCTATTGAGTTTCTTATATTTTTCATCCCAGTATACAGGCATCCAGTCTATATTCTAGATATTCCCAGTCAATTACAGAGTTTGAAAATATTTTCTTCTGATTTTCAATCATCTCTTAGTATACATATGGTATATTTCACTAATCAACAAAATCTGTAAAATATGTTGCTGTTAGGTGCAGTCAAGTTGGTTCTGACTCATAGAGACCCTATGTACAACAGAAAGGAACACTGCTCAGTCTTGCACAATCCGCACAATCATTGCTATGTTTGAGACCATAGTTACAGCCACTGTGTCAATCCATTTCATTGAGGGTCTTCCTCTTTTTTTGTTGACCCTCTACTTTACCAAGCATGATGTCCTTCTCCAGGGACCGGTCCCTTGATAATATGTCCAAAGTACGTGACACGAAATTTCACCATCCTCACTTCTAAGGAGCATTCTGGCTGTACTTCTTCCAAAACAAATTTGTTCATTCTTCTGACAGTCAATGGTGTAATCAATATTCTTCGCCAACACCGTAAATCAAAGGCATCAATTCTTCTTCCGTCAAGCTTATTCATTATCCAGCTTTCACATGCATATGAGGTGATTGAAAATACCATGGCTTGGGTCAGACACACCGTAGTCCTCAAAGCGATATCTTTGCTTTTTCACACTTTGAAGAGGTCTTTTGCAGTAGATTTGTCCAATGCGATATATTGTTTTATTTCTTGACTGCTGCTTCCACGGGTGTTGATTGTGGATCCAAGTAAAATGAAGTCCTTGACAATGTCAATCTTTTCTCCATTTATGTTGATTATTGATCCAGTTATGAGGATTTTTATTTTCTTTAGGTTGCAGTGCAATCCATACTGAAGGCTAAAGTCTTTGATCTTCATCAGTAAGTGCTTCAAGTCCTCTTTGCTTTCAGCAGTCAAGGTTGTATCATCTACATATCTCAGGTTGTAAATCAATCTTCCTCCAATCCTAATGCCCCCTTCTTCTTCTTATAGTTCAGCTTCTTGAATTATTTCCTCAGCATACAGACTGAATAAGAATGGTGAACAGATACAACACTAACACACACCTTCCTGATTTTAAACCACTCAGTATTCCCTTGTTCCATTCCAGTGACTACCTCTTGGGCTATGAACAGGTTCCACATATGCACAATTAAGTGTTCTGGAATTTCCATTCTTCAATATGTTATCCATAATTTGTTATCAAATGCCTTTGCATAATCAATTAAAAAAACAGGTAAATATCGTTCTGGTATTCTCTGCTTTCATTCAAGATCCACCTGACATCAGCAATAGCATCCCTCATTCCACATCCTTTTCTGAATCCGGCTTGAATTTCTGGCAGTTCCCTGTTGATGTACTGCTGCAACCACTTTTGAACGACCTTCAGCAAAATTTTACTTGCAAGTGATATTAATGATATTGTTTGATAATTTCTGCATTCTCTTGGATCACCTTTCTTCGGAATGGGCACTAATATGGGTCTATTCCAGTCAGTTCTTCAGGTAGCTGTCTTTCAAATTTCTTGGCATGATGAGTGCCGAGTGCTTCCAATGCTGCATTCGTTTGTTGAAACATCTCAATTAGTATTCTGTCAATCCCTGAAGCCTTGTTTTTCACTAATGCCTTCAGTGCAGTTGGGAATTCTTCCTTCAGTATCATTGGTTCTTCATTATATGCTACCTCCCGAAATGGTTAAACATTGACTAATTCTTTTTGGTAAAATGACTCTGTATATTCCGTCCATCTTCTTTTGATGCTTTCTGCATCATTCAATATTTTGCCCACAGAATCCTTCAGTACTGTAACTTGAGGCTTGAATTTTTCCCTCAGTTGTTTCAGCTTGAGAAACGCTGAGCGTATTCTTCCCTTTTAGTTTTCTAACTGCAAGTCTTTGCATGTTTCATTATAATACATTACTTTGTTTTCTCAAGCAGCCCTTTGAAATCTTCCGTTCAGCCCTTTTACTTCATCATTTCTTCCCTTTGCTTTAGCTACTTTATGCTGAAGAGCAAGTTTCAGAGTCTCTTCTGACATCCATTTTGGTCTTTTCTTTCTTTTCTGTCTTTTTAATGACCTTTTGCTTTCTTCTTCATGTATGATATCCTTGATGTCATTCTACAATTTGCTTGGTCTTCGGTCATCAGTGTTCAATGCGTCAAATCTATTCTTAAGATGGTCTATAAATTCAGGTGGGATATACTCAAGGTCGTACTTTAGCTCTCGTGGACTTGTTTTTTCTTCAGCTTCAATATGAACTGCATATGAGCAATTGATGGTCTGTTCCGTAGTCTGCCCCTGGCCTTGTTCTCACTGACGATATTGAGCTTCTCCATTGTCTCTTCCCACAGATGTAGTCGATTTGATTCCTATGTATTCCATCTGGCAAGGTACTTGTGTATGGTCACTGTTTACACTGGTGAAAAAAGGTATTTACAATGAATAAGTCCTTGGTCTTGCAAAATTCTAGCATGTGATTTCCAGCATCTTTTCTATCAACAAGGCCATATTTTACAGCTACCAATTCTTTGTTTCCAACTTTTGCATTTCAATCACATAGTAGTTATCAATGCATCTTGATTGCATATTTGATCAATTTCAGACTGCAGAAGTTGGTTAAAATCTTTAGTTTCTTCATCTTTGGAATTGGTGGTTGGTGTATAAATTTGAATAGTAGTTGTATCAACTGGTCTTACTTGTAGGCATATGGATATTATCCTATGTTCTTTTTGACAATGAACGTGGTATCATTTCTCTTCAATTTGTCATTGCCAACATAGTAGACCATATGATTTTCTGATTCACAATGACCAATACCAGTCCATTTCAACTCACTAATGCCTTGGATATCAATCTTTCTGCATTCCATTTCATTTTTGATGATGCCCAATTTTTCTAGGTTCATACTTCATACTTTCTGCATTCTGATTATTAATAGATGTTCGCAGCTGTTTCTTCTCATTTTGAGTTGTGCCACATTAGCAAATGAAGGTCCTGAAACCTTTACTCCAGCCACGTCATTAAGGTCAGCTCTACATTGAGAAGGTAGCTCTTCCCCAATCATATTTTGAGACCCTTCCAAACTGAGGGGTTCATCTTCTGGCATTACACCAGACCAAAACTTGATAAAAATATTTTTAAAAAATAATATTACTGACCTAGATCCTTCAGGAATTCAGCCAGAATGCTCCTTAGAAGCAAGGATGGCAAGACTACATCTCATATACTCTGGACATGTGTTATCAGGAGGGATAAGTCCTCATGCTTGGTAAAGTACAGCAAAAAAGAGGAAGCCCCTCAATGAGATGGATTGACACAGTGGCTGCAACTATAGGCTCAGGCATAACAACAGTTGTGAGGATGTTGTACATAGGGTCACTATGAGTCAGAGCTGACTCGTTAGCATCTAACAACAGCAGATCTTTCATGAATATAGATGCATAAATACTTGAAAAAATTAACAAATCAAATCCAGAAATATAAAAAAAGAATTCATACACTATGCTTATGTAGGGTGTATCATAAGAATGAAAGGTGGGTTTAAAATCCAAATAATCTATCTATTTAACTTATTATATTAATGGACTAAAACTACTATTTCAATATATGAAGAAAAAGCATTTGACAAAGTTTAATACTCATTCATGATAAAAATCTAAAAATGTTTAGCATAATAAACTATGACTGATAGAAGACATCTTACTTACCTAGTGTTTGTGTAACACAAATACCACAAGAGGGTAACTTTAAAGAACTTTATTTCTCACAGTTCTGGAGGCCAATAGTATAAATCAGGGTCTCAGCTATGTCGAGTCCTTCCTTGTCGGTAGCCCCGGGTTCTTGGTGATCCTCACATAGCATCTGTCTTCTCCAGTACGTGTGCATCTCTGTGTCTCATCTGCTCTTTTTATAACTCAGAAGTGATTAGGTTTAGGACACAACCCACTCTAGTATGACCTCATTAACATAACAAAGAAAACCCTTTTTCCAAACAGGTTACATCCACAGGCATAGGGGTTAGCATTCCAACACATATTTTGAGGCACACAAATATATACAAATATATATATATAAACAGAAGGAAACTACTTCAATCTGAGAAAGGTCACTTACCAAAAAAATAAAACAATCTTCCAGCTTCTATTATACTTAATGATGAAAAACTGAACACTTTACCCCTAAGGAATCTATAGAAAACTATGGAAATTAAGTGAATTTTACAAGGTGACAGGATACAAGGCTAAAATAGTTTTTAATTTACATGAAATCCAATTTATAATATTATTCTTTGATGAATCATGCTTTTGGTGTCATGTCTAAGAACTCTTCACCTAAACCCAGGTCACAAAGACTTTCTTCTGTTTTATTCTAATTTTTTATAGGTTTACATTTTACATTTATATCTATTATACATTTGATTTAATTTTTGTATAAGGTGCGAGGTTTAGGTCAAGATTCATATTTTTGCATATTGATGACCAATTGTTCCAACACCATTTATTGAAAAGACTGTTTTCTCAGTTGAATTTCTTTTGCACCTTTGTAAAAAATCAAATGGCCACATTTGTGTGGGTCTATGTCTGCATCCTATTCTGTTCCATTGATTTATGGGTCTATTACTTCACCAATACTACAATGTCAATGTAGAGGTCTCTCACATTTTTCGTTAAATTTATTCTTCAGTATTTTATACATTTTAAGTCTATTGTGCATGATTTTGTTTTTAGTTTCATTTTCCAGTTGTTTTCTGGTAGCATATAAAAATATAATTGGTTACAACAGCTTAGTAAATATGAAATTTCATGACTGTATTATATGCAAAAACATAACAAAAATTTTCAAAATTTAATGAACATAAATTTTCATGGAAGCACTGCTTGCAATAACCATAAAAAGGAAAGCTACTACTTAAATATCCAAAAATATCAGAATGGTTAAATATGATGTATAAAACAATAGAAAAATGATACTTCAATGTAATATTGTATTAAATAATTTTATAAAACTAAATTTGAAATCTTTAATGACTTGGGATTGTTAGTAAAAGAAAGTATTTACATAAAATAATAAAATAAATACTAAACAAACGTGTGTGGAGAGAGAAAAACAAAAATGTTAAAAGTAGTTATCTCTACATTAAAAACTGTAGAATACTTTTTATAGTTTCCTGTATTTTGCAAAGTTATCATGAGTAATATGTTCATAATCAGAAAATAAATAATAGAAACTTGTTGTAAAACAAAGCAACCACATATTTAACTATTATATGATTAAAAATCAAAAGTAAATGTGAAAATGTGAATTACATAAAATGTTATTTCTGGCACAATGGTTAAATGCTCAGCTGCCAACCAAAGATCAGCAGTTTGAATCCACCAGCCACTCCTCAAGAGAAAAGACTTGGCTATCTGCTCCCGTAAAGATTACTGTCTAGGAAACCCTATTGGGCAGTTCTACTCTGTCACATTGGGTCACTAGGAGTTGGAAGTGACTTGATGGCACACAACAACAACATAGTGAAAAAGTATATTTTCTTACATTTAATATTGGGCTAAGCATGTAGGAGTAATGGTTATTACAGCCGAATGATTAATAAAAACAACATTTAAGTACAATTCCACCTGTTCAAAAAGATTAGTGATGAACACATTTTTATTATTTGAATTTCAGTGTGTTTTTTCCCAAATGCTTGCCATTTGTTTAGAGGCGTTATCACAGCCACTGATGAAAACACATCCAAAACATGAAAATAATGCAAAGAATGGGTAATGAATTGTCTTCTATTGAAATGGTCATATAATTGAGAAATTTTGAAAATTAGGTCATTTGATTTTTTTTTTCTGAAGCGATATTTAATGTGTGTGCATTGTTGTTTGCATTGTTTAAACCAAACAGACTTTTCTTAGTGTTTATAGGTCCTGTTAAGAAATTTTGAGGCACCTGAATCTATGGATTATTGTCCAGGTTTATCACGAATATTAGTATTTATTTAAAAGATTTTTTTCCAGAAATTGTGGTCAAATACTGAAATACTAAACTCCTCTGTGTTACGTAATACTCTTTATTTCCTCTTCTTTCTTCAGCAATTATGCACTTCGCTTTCCCACATGGCAACACGTTGTGAAAGTAGAAAGTGAAAACATCAACGAACTGGCAGTTTTGACAGAATGTTTTTACTCTGTTCACAGATGGTACACGAATATAGCATTCCAGATTAGCCAGTGGAACACAGCCAAGTATATTAATCCTTGAAATGCTTAGTTCACCAGGCCACTTTAAAAATTAAATGAGATAATGCATGTGCAACTCCTGAGAAACCTATGCAGTAGAGCAGCACATGAATGTTGGTTACATAATGATGTCGATAATGGCAATGACAGCACTACTCGAAGGCAATGTTAAGTTTAATTAAAAAAAAAAAAAATTGAGTACCAATTGTGTTGAAGATTCCTGCGTGACAAAGAGCCAGAATCATACCATCTACTAACAACAGAATTTGCCCTTGAAAATCAGAGATAATACAGACGTATACATGAAAAACTTAAATGTAGGGCTCTATCCAAGGAGTATATATTATCACAAATGAGAAGATGAACAGAAAGACAATTATGGAATTGCCTTTAATCAGCAAAGTCTAAAATGTGGTGATATGGCATGAAAAATGATTTTCATGAAAAAGACTCAAGTAGTCCAGTTTAGGGGAAATAGTCTTTTATTATTTTTATTCTATCCTTTCACTAAAAAGTCCAGATTTTCATACTGGACCTATATAGG
Organism: Dugong dugon; assembly: GCA_030035585.1. Lineage (NCBI taxonomy): Eukaryota > Metazoa > Chordata > Mammalia > Sirenia > Dugongidae > Dugong > Dugong dugon. The sequence continues at coordinate 125,922,672 of CM057461.1, forward strand.
CTAGAGGACTCCCTGAGACTATGGCCTTGAGATGATCTTCAAACCTTGAATTGAAAACTATCCCCTGACATCACCTTAAAACTAAGTTCAATTTAGCCCAAAGAGTAAAGATTGTCACCCTTGAGAACTGCATTTAAAAAAAAAAAAATTATCTATATAAGACCAAAGGGCCAACGGCTATTTCAAAGCTTAGATGAGAAGGGTGGGGGACAAAAAGATTAAGTACATGGAAATGAAACAGAACAGAAATAATGAAAATTTTGACATAAGGTGAAGAATGTAACCAATGTTACTGATCATTATGTCTAGAAACTGTGGAATTGGAGTCGGTTTTGCTGTATATATATTTTCACCAAAAAATCAAATTAAATAATAAACAGTATGGATTTTATCTCTGAATAAAATAATTGTGAGAGGTCATATGTTGTTGTTGATGTTGTGATTAGGTGGCGTCAAGTCAGTTCCAACCCATAGTGACTCTATGTACAACAGAACGAAGCACTGCCTGGTCCTGCACCATCTTCACAATCATTGTTATGCTTGAGACTATTGTTTCAGCCACTGTGTCAATCAATCTCATTGACAGACTTCCTCTTTTTTGCCGACTCTCCACTTTACCAAGCATGATGTCCTTCTCCAGGGACTGATCCCCCCTGATAACGTGTCCAAAGTATGTCAGACGTAGTCTTGCCTTCCTTGCTTCTAAGGAACAATCTGGTTGTACTTCTTCCAAGACAGATTTGTTCTTTCTTTTGGCAGTCCATGGTATATTCAATATTCTTTGCCAACACCACAATTCAAAGGCATCAATTATTCTTTGGTTTTCCTTATTCATCATCCAGCTTTTGCATACATATGAGGTGATTGAAAACACCATGGCTTGGGTTAGGCGACTTTAGTCTTCATGGTGACATCTTTGCTTTTCAACACTTTAAAGAGGTCTTTTGCAACATATTTGCCCAATGCAATGTGTCATTTGATTTCTTGACTGCTGCTTTCATGGACACTGATTGTGGATCCAAGTAAAATGAAATCATTGACAGCTTCAGTCTTTTCTCCATTTATCATGATGTTGCTTATTGGTCCAATTGTGAGGATTTTTGTTTTCTTTATGTTGAGGTGTAATCCATACTGAAGGCTGTGGTCTTTGGTCTTCATCATTAAGTGCTTCAAGCCCTCTTCACTTTGAGCAAGCAAGGTTGTGTCATCTGCATATCTCAGGTTGTTAATGAGTCTTCCTCCAATCCTGATGCCAAGTTCTTCTTCATGCAGTCTGGTTTCTCAGATTATTTGCTCAGCATACAGATTGAATAAGTATGGTGAAAGGATACTACCATGATGCACACCTTTCCTGACTTTAAAATACACAGCATCCCCTTGTTCTGTTCGAACGACTGCCTCTTGAGATCTATGTACAGGTTCCTCATGAGCACAATTAAGTGTTCTAAAATTCCCATTCTTTGCAATGATATCCATAATTTGTTATGATCCACACAATCCAACTCCTTTGCATAGTCTATATAAAACATAAGTCAATATTTTTATGGTACTCTCTGCTTTTAGCCAGGATCCATCTGGCATCAGCAATGATATCCCTGGTTCCATGTCCTCTTTTGAATCTGGCTTGAATTTCTGGCAGTTCCTTGTCAATTCTACTGCTGAAACCACTTTTGAATGATCTTCAGCAAAATTTTACTTGAGTGTGATATTAATGATCTTGTTCGATAATTTCCACATTTGATTGGATCTCCTTTCTTGGGTATAGAAATAACTATGGATCTCTTCCAGTCTCTACCAGGTTGACCAGATAGCAATATTCCAAATTTCTTGGCATAGATGAGTGAGCACTTCCAGCGCTGCATTCATTAGTTGAAAAATCTCAGTTGGTATTCCTTTAATACTGGAGCCTTGTTTTTCGCCAATGACTTCAATACAGCTTGGACTTCTTCCTTCAGTACCATCTGTTCCTGATCATATGCTACCTCCTCAAATGATTAAACATTGACCAATTCGTTTTTGTATAGTGACTCTGTGTATTCCTTCCATCTTCTTTTGATGCTTCCTGCATCATTTAATATTTTCCCTGTAGAATCCTTCAATATTGCAACTTGAGTATTGAATTATTTTTCTTCAGTTCTTTCAACTTGAGAAATGCCAAGTGTGTCTTCCGTTTTGGTTTTCTATCTCCAGGTCTTTCAACATGTCATTATAATATTTTACTTTGTTTTCTCGAGCTGCCCTTTGAAATTTTCCGTTCAGCTCTTTTACTTCATCGTTTCTTCCTTTCTCTTTAGCTACTCGTCTTTCAAGAGCAACTTTCAGAATATCTTCTGACATACATTTTGGTCTTTTCTTTCCTTCTAGTCTTTTTAATGAACCTTTTGCTTTCTTCATGTACGATGTCCTTCATGTCATTCCACAACTCATCTGGTCTTCGGTCATTAGTGTTCAATGTGAAAAATCTATTCTTTTTTTTTTTTTTAATTGTACTTCAGGTGAAGGTTTACAGAACAAATAGTTTCTCATTAAACAGTAGTACACATATTGTTTTATGACATTGGTTAACAATCCCACAACATGTCAACCCTCTCCCTTCTTGACCTTTTTTTTTTTTATGAAAATATACGTAGCCAAAGATATACCATTTCAATAATTTCTACATGCACAGTTCAGTGACATCCACTACCCTCTTCCAATTGTGCTGCTATTCTCACTTTAGATGAAGGTTTACAGAACAAAATAGTTTCTCATTTAACAGTTAGTACACATGTTGCCCTATGACAGTGGTTAACAACCTCACTACACATCAACACTGTCCTTACTCAACCTTGAGTTCCCTATCACCAGTTTTCCTTTCCCCTTCTGCTTCCAGCCCTTGTCCCTGGACTGCTGTGCCTCATTAGTCCAGTTTTGTTTTATGGGGCTGTCCATTCCCCAGCTAAACGGTGAACCTCGGAAGTATGCCTGGGGGCCATACTCTCGGGGTTTCTCCAGTCTCCTTTAGGCCAGTAAATCTGGACTTTTTTGTGTGTGTTAGAATTTTGTTCTACATCCTTCTCCAGCTCTGTCCAGAACCCTCTGTTGTGATCCTGGTCAGAGCAGTCAGTGGTGATAGCCGGGCACTCACACTAGTCCAGTACATCTAGCTGTACTGGACTCAGTCTGGAGGCGTTGGTAGCTGTGGTCCATTAGTCCTTTGGACTAATCTTTTCCTTGTACCCTGTTCTCTTCATTCTACCTTGCTCCCGAAGGGATGAGACCAGTGGAGTATCTTAGATGGCTGGTCACAGGCTTTTAAGACCCCAATTGCTACTCATCAAGGTAGAATGTACAACACTGTCTTTATAAACTGTGTTATGCCAATTGAGCTAGATGTTCCCCGAGACCATGGTCCCCACAGCCCTCCGCCCAGCAATTCAGTTCCCCAGGGAGTTTGGATGTGTCTATGGGGCTTCCATGACCTTTCCTTGTACAAGTTGTGCTGGTTTCCCCAGTGTTGTGTACTGTCTCACTCTTCACCAAAGATACTGCTTATCTATTACCTATTCAGTATTTTCACCCCACCTCTCCCATCCCTGGTAACCAACAAAGATTGTTACATTTTATGTGTAAACTTTTTCATGGGTTTTTACAATAGAGGTCTCATACAATGTTTGTCCTTTTGTGATTGACTTATTTCACTCAGCATAATGTCCTCCAGTTTCATCCATGTTATTGAGATGCTTCACAGATTCATCATTGTTCTTTCTCATTGCGTAGTACTCCATTGTGTGTATGTACCATAGTTTGTTTATCCATTCATCTGTTGATGAGCATCTAGGTTGTTTCCATCTTTTTGCTATTGTGAACAATGCTGCCATGAATATAGGTGTGCATATTTCTACTAGAGTGACAAATCATTTCTCTAGTATAAACTCCTAGGAGTGGGATTGCTGGATCATATGGTATTTCTATTTCTAACTTTCTAAGGAAGCATCATATCACATTCCAAAATGGTTGTATCATTTTGCATTCCCACCAGCAGTGCATAAGAGTTCCCATCTCCCCTCAGCCCCTCCAACATTTGTTATTTCCAGTGTTTTTCATTCATGCCAGTAATGCAGGGGTGAGATGGTATCTCATTGTGGTTTTAATTTGCATTTCTCTAATGGCTAGTAATCGTGAGCATTTCCTCATGTGTCTGTTGGCCGATTAAATGTCTTCTTTGGTGAAGTGTCTGTTCATTTCCTTTGCCCATTTTTTAAGAGGATTATTTGTCTTTTTGTTGTAGAGGTGTTGGATTTTCTCGTAGATTATGGAGATTAGACCTATGTCTGACTTCTACTGTCCAAAATTTTTTTCCCAGTCTGTAGGTTCTCTTTTGACTCTTTTGATGAAGTCTTTTGAAGAGCATAGGTGTTCGATTTTTAGAAGATCCCAGTTATCTAGCTTATCTTCTAGGGTTTGTGTGGTGATGGTTATGGTTTATATCCTGTTAATGCCATGTATTAGGGCTTGTAGAGTTCATCCTATTTTTTCTTCTATGAACTTTACAGTTTTTGGCTTTATATTTAGGTCTTTGGTCCATTTTGAATTAGTTTCTGTACATGGTGTGAGGTATGGGTCCTCCTTCATTTTTTTGCAGATGGATATCCAGTTTTGCCAGCACCATTTGTTAAAAAGACTGTCTTTTCCCCATTTGATGGATTTTGGGCCCTAGTCAAAGATCAGGTGACTGTAGATGGATGGATTTACTTCTGGGTTCGCAATTCTGTTCCATCGGTCTATGTGTCTGTCATTGTACCAGTACCAGGCTGTTTTGACTACTGTAGCTGTATAGTAGGTTCTGAAGTCAGGTAGTGTGAGTCCTCCAACTTTATTCTTCTTCTTCAGTAGTGCATTACTTATTCGAGGCTTCTTCCTTTTCCATATGAAGTTAATGATTAGTTTTTCCATCTCTAGTTAATGATTACTTTGTTGTGGTATTTGGATCGGGACTGCATTGTATTTGTAAATTGCTTTGGGTAGAATTGTCATTTTCACAATGTTGAGTCTGCCTATCCATGAGCATGGTATGTTTTTCCATTTATGTAGATCCCTTTGGGTTTCATGCAGTAGTGTTTTGCAGTTTTCTTTGTATAGGTCTTTTACATCCCTGGTTAGATTTATTCCTAATTATTTTATTTTTTTAGAGGCTATTGAAAATGGTATTAGTTTCCTGATTTCCTTTTCATCATTCTCCTTAGTGGTGTATAGGAATCCAACTGATTTTTGAATGTTTATCTTGTATCCTGTTACTTTGCTGAATCTTTCTATTAGTTCCAGTAGATTTCTCGTGGAGTCTTTAGGGTTTTCTACATATAGTATCATATCATCTGCAAACAGGGACATTTTAACTTCTTCATTACCAATTTGGATGCCCTTGATTTCTTTCTTTTGCCTTATTGCTCTAGCTAGAACTTCCAGCACAATGTTAAATAGGAGTGGTGATAAAGGGCATCCTTGTCTTGTTCCTGCTTTCAAGGGGAATGTTTTCAGCCTCTCTCCATTAAGAATGATGTTGGCCATTTGTTTTGCATAGATGCCCTTTATTATGTTGGGAAATTTCCCTTCTATACCTATTTGATTGAGAGTTTATATCAGGAATGGGTGTTGGACTTTGTCAAATGTCTTTTCTGCGTCAGTTGAGATGATCATGTGATTCTTTTCTGTCCTTTTATTTAACTGGTGGATTACATTGATTGATTTTCTAATGTTGAACCATGCTTGCATACCTGGTCTGAACCCTACTTGGTTGTTGTGTATTATTTTTTTGATATGATGCTGAATTCTATTGGCTAGATTTTTGTTCAGAATTTTTACATCTATATTCATGAGAGATATTGGTCTGTAATTTTCTTTTTTTTGTGACGTCTTTGCCTGGTTTTGGTATAAGCGTTACACTGGCTTCATAGAATGAATTTGGAAGTGTTGCTTCCTCTTCTATGCTCTGAAATAGCTTGAGTAGTACTTGTACAAGCTCTTCTGTAAATGTTTTGTAGAATTCTCCAGTGAAGGGATCTGGACCAGGGCTTTTTTTGGTTGGGAGATTTCTTATTACCTTTTCAATCTCTTCTCTTGTTATGGGTCTGTTCATATCACTTTGTTGTAGTTTGGGTAGGCCGTGTGTTTCTAGAAATTTATCCATTTCCTCTAGGTTTTCAAATTTGTTGGAGTATAGTTTTTCATAATATTCTGTTATAATCCTTTTTATTTCAGTTGGGTCTGTTGTAAAGTCCCCATTTCATTTCTTATTTGGATTATTTGTGTCCTCTGCTGTTTTTCTTTTGTCAGTCTGGCCAGTGGTTTATCGATTTTGTTGATTCTTTCAAAGAACCAACTTTTGGTTTTGTTGATTCTTTCTATTGTTTTTCTGTTCTCTATTTCATTGATTTCTGCTCTGATCTTTACTATTTCCTTTCTTCCAGTGGTTGTGGGCTTTTTTTGCTGTTCTCTTTCTATTTGTTTGAGTTGTGTAGTTAATGTTTTGATTTTGTCCCTTTCTTCTTTTTTGATGTGTACATCTATTGCTATAAATTATCCTCTGAGGACTGCCTTTGCTGTGTCCCAAAGGTTTTGGTATGATGTGTTTTCATTCTCATTTGATTCTAGGAATTGTTTGAATCCATCATTGATTTCATCTCTTATCCAGTGATGTGTAGGCAGGGTATTATTCAGTTTCCATGTAATTGATTTTTTTTTCCTTCCTATTTCTGTTGTTAATTTCTACCTTGATGGCATTGTGGTCAGAGAAGATACTGTGAATTATCTCAACGTTTTGGATCTTGTTGAGGATTGCTCTGTGGCCTAAGATGTGGTCTAATCTGGACTTTCCATGTGCACTGGAAAAGAATGTGTACTTTGCAGTGGTTGGACGGAGTGTTCTATATATGTCTATGAGGTCAAGTTGGCTGATTGTGCCCTTTAGGTCTTCTGTATCTTTGCTGAGTTTCTTCTTAGTTGTTCTGTCCTTTACTGAGAGTGGTGTGTTGAAGTCTCCTACCATTATCGTGGAACTGTCAATTTCTCTTTTCAGAGTTGTTAGAGTTTGTTTTATGTATTTTGGAGCCCTGTCATTGGGTGCGTGGATGTTTATTATGGTTATATCTTCATGACGGATCATCCCCTTAATCATTATATAGTGTCCTTCTTGATCTTTTGTGGTGGATTTTGTTTTAAAGTCTATTTTATTTGAGATTAGTATTGCCTCTCCTGCTCTTTTTTAGTAGTTGTTAACTTGATATATTTTTTTCCAACTTTTGACTTTTAATAAATTCACATCTTTGTTTCTAAGGTGTGTCTTTTGTAGACAGCATATTGATGGATCCTGTTTTCTTATCCATTCTGTGACTCTCCATCTCTTTATGGGTGCATTGAGTCCATTTACATTCAGTGTAATTATTGATAGATGTGAGTTGGTTACTGTCATTTTGTAGTGCTTTTTTTTGTGGTGCTGAAGTTTTCTTTGTTCTTCTTACTCTCCTTTGCCAAATTACTTTTGTTTGCGGATTTTTTTCATTTCTTTTGTTTTTGTAGTTTTTGTTTTTGCTGAGACTTTATGTTTTTTGTCTTTATTTTTATGAGTATATTTGTTAACACTCTTTGCGGTTACCATGAAAGTTACCCTTATCTTTCTAAGTTTGAAGCAGTCTATTATTACTTGGTATCGCCTTGCCTTCCTCTCCATTAGTAGGTTCTATACCTACACCATTTATTCCTTCTTTTATTTTTCTGATGTTGTTGTCATTTACAGATTAACTGCTCTGATGCCCTGTTGTATTTCTTTTGGTTTTGGATAGTCCTTGAGAGTTCATTTCCTAGATTGGTATCTGGCTGGTATGATCCTGCATCTTAGATTCAGCCTGTGAGCTGAAGTTGTTTGTTATCAGATCAAAGAACTCTCTTTAATAATTATTATAAGTTTGGTTTGGTTTTTACATATTCTCTTAATTTCTGTTTATCTGGAAATGTCATAATTTCACCTTCATATTTGAACGAGAGTTCTGCAGAATATATTATTCTTGGCTGGCAATTCTTTTCTTTCCAGGTTTTATATACGTCATCCCATTACCTTCTTGCGTGCATGGTTTCTGCCGAATAATCTGAGCTTAGTCTTATTGTTTCTCCTCTGTATTTGACTTCTTGTTTTTCACGAGCTGCTCTCAGGATTCTTTGTTTGTCTTTGGTTTTGGTGAGTGTGATTATGATATGCCTTCATGATTTTCTTTTGGGTTCTATCCTGTATGAAGTTCATTGAGCTTCTGGGATGGCCAGATTTTCATCTTTCATGATATTGGGGAAGTTTTCTGTCAGCAGTTCTTCAATGATCCTCTCTGTGTTTTCTGTTTTCTCCCCCTGTTCTGGAACTCCAATCACTAGCAGATTTTTCCTTTTTATTGTATCCCACATATTTCTCAGGGTCTCTTCATTTTTATTTGTTCTTTTTTCTGAGTTTTCCTCCAACAGAGTTGTATCCAAGTGTTTGTCTTCAATTCCACTGATCCTGTCTTCCACTTTTCACATCTGCTCCTCAGGCCTTCTATGACACTGTCCATTTCTGAAATCTTGTTGTTTATCTTTTGGATTTCTGATTGTTGTCTTTGTATAATTTCTAGGTGTGAATTTATTTTGGCATTTTGTTCCTGCATTATTTTCCTGAATTCTTCCTTTTTTTGTCTGTATTTTCCATGAATTTGTCTGCCTTTTCCATGAATTTGCCTATTTTTTCCTCCTTTTTGTCTGCTTTTTCCTTCATCTCTTAATAATTCTGAGTATTAGAGATTTGAATTCCCTATCATGTGGTTCTAGTGCCTTTTCTTCCACGGGAAAGTCATCTGGTATTTTATTTTGGACACCTACTAGAACCATCCTGTCCTGTTTTTGTAAATGTTTTGCTATTGTCTGCTGTCTTTGGGGCATTCAGTAGTTATTTTTCTTGTTTATTGATCATAGATTTGTTTGTTTCATCCTTTTTTTTTTTTTTTTTAATTTGGCTATGTCTGAGCAAGTGGGCTGTGTGTTCTTTCTTGTTCATTCGTCTGTGGGCACAATACTTTTCACCTCCTTCTCCAATTGGCAGGGTCAGTCACTGAGATATGGTACAGCAGAGCAGGTCTAGCTTAAAAGGAGTTGCTGGGATGGACTATCTGTGGCACTTACTACAGCCACCAGGGTGGGTCAGTAATCAGTGCAGGGCAGGTTCTGGTAGGCCATGAGTGTGCTGCTTGGTGGTGTGATGTTAAGCGCATGGTGCAGGTAGGCAGGATGCGGGGAGAGATTGATATGTGTGGAGCTAAGGTGGATATGGGAGAGAGAAGAGAGGAAGAAGAGCCAAAAACATACAAACAAAAAATAGTCCTAGGGGAGCTTGCCATTGGAGTGGAGAGATGAGAGACTATGAAATGGAGAAATACAAAAAGGGGAAGAAGAAGAAAAGAAAAGAATGAGTAAATAAAAATTAGAAAGAAAGAAGAACAGCAAAGCTCCCAGGGATCCCACTGGTACAGCTACGAGGTCTGGGGAAGTTGTTCTCAGGTGTTGCAGTACAGCCTGGCTAGAAGGCATAGAGGTATTCAACGCCAGGTATTCAGGTAACAGGAAGAGAAGGAAGGTATAGAGAGACGAGAAACTGAGTAATGAAGAAGGACAAAAAGGGAAAAGAGGGAAAAGAAAACAAAACAAGCCCCCCCAAAAACAGAAAAACACAAAAGAAGAAATGCACTCAGGGATCCCTCTGTGTGTCTGTGCAAGCTGAGGGAGTAGGTCCCAAGCCGTGTAGCACTGCCTGGCCAGAACAGGCTCCCAACTCAAGAAACGGAAAAGAAAACAAACAATTCAAAATAAACAAACAAAGTCCCGGGATCCCACCAGCATGGCAGCCCAGACTGGGAAGCCGTTCCACACTCGAATGGAGCTCCGCAGCCCCTTAGGAAGAAGAAAAGATGGCATCCGGAGCCAAGTATTTGAGCAAAAGGAGGGGGAGATGGTGAGAGGTAAGGAATTAATCAAAATAAGCAGGAAAAAGCAACACCAGCAGCCAACAAATGGCACTCAGAGAGCCAGCCAGTGCGCGTGGGTGGAATCCAAGCAGCCGGTGCTTCCTGGCCAAGAGACTGTGGCCGCGGGAAGCAGAGGAGGCTGAGTGGGGGTGAAGAAGGGTGGAGGGTGGGAAAGCATGTATTGCAAATTACCAGTTGTTTTGTCTCATACTGGAAGCTCTGTGAAGCTGCTTTCTCATACCCACTGTTTGCTGGTCTCTGATAAGAGTCCAAGATGGCGGATCCACCCTGCATTAGCTGATAGGGGACCTCTGCATGAATCTCTCGTTCTCTGTTCTCTGTCAGTTTTCTCACTCCATTTGGTGCTTGGCTGAGTTCTTTATCTCTTCATTTGATGTTTTAGAGTTTCAGGATTGCTATTTTGTCTGTTTGGCTTAGTTTTTCAGGTCTTTCCTGTGGAGGGACGGCATGGTGCTTCTGCCTAGAGCGTCATTTTGCCAGAGGTCTCACGACAAATCTATTCTTGAGACGATCTCTAAATTCAGGTGGGATATACTCAAGGTCATACTTTGGCTCTAATTTTCTTCAGTTTCAACTTGAACTTGCATATGAGCAATTAATGGTCTGTCCCACAGTCAACCGCTGGCCTTGTTCTGACTGATGATACTAAGCTTTTCCATCATCTCTTTCCACAGATGTAGTCGATTTGATTCCTGTGTATTCCATCTGATAAGATCCATCTGTATAGTCACTATTTATGTTAGTGAAAAAAGGTATTTGCAGTGAAGAAGTTGTTGGTCTTGCAAATTCTATCATGGGATCTCCGGCATCGTTTCTATCACCAAGGTCATATTTTCCAACTACCAATCCTTCTTTGTTTCCAACTTTCACATTCCAATCACCAGTAATTATCAGTGCATCCTGATTGCATGTTCAGTAAATTTTAGACTGCAGAAGTCGGTAAAAATCTTCAGTTTCTTCTTGGGGAACATCTAGCTCAATTGGCATAACACAGTTTATAAAGACAATGTTCTATATTCTACCTTGGTGAGTAGTGTCTGTGGTCTTAAAAGCCTGTGAGCAGCCATCTAAGATACTCCACTGGTCTCACCCCTTCGGGAGCAAGGGAGAATGAAGAGAATAAGATACAAGGAAAAGATTAGCCCAAAGGACTAATGGACCACAGCTACTAAGGCCTCCACCAGACTGAGTCCAGTACAGCTAGATGGTGCCTGGCTATCACCACTGACTACTCTGACGGACATCACAACAGAGGGTCCTAGACAGACCTGGAAAAGGATGTAGAACAAAATTTTAACTCACAAAATAAGACCAGACTTACTGGCCTGACAGACTGGAGAAACCCCAAGAGTATGGCCCCCAGACACCCTTTTAGCTCAGTGGTGAAGTCACTCCCGAAGTTAACCATTCAGCCAGGGATTGGACAGCCTCATAAAACAAAATGGGACTAAAGAGACACAACAGTCTAGGGACAAGGACTAGAAGGCAGGAGGGGACAGGAAAGCTGGTGATAGGGAACCCAAGTTTGAGAAGGGACAGTGTTGACATGTCTTGGGGTTGTTAACCATTGTCGTCGAGCAATATGTGTACTAACTGTTTAATGAGAAACTGTTTGTTCTGCAAACCTTCATCTAAGGTACAAAAAAAAAAAAAAAAAAAGAATGAACTATGTGAGATCAAATTGACAACAGCAACTCAAAATGTTTGATGGGAAGCCTAGGGGGCAGTGAGCAAAAAAAAAAAAAATCTTCAATTTCTTTATCTTTTGCGTTAGTGGTTGGTGCGTAAATTTGAATAACAGTGAGATTAAGTGATCATCCTCATAAGCATATGGATATTATGTCACTGGCAGCGCTGTACTTCAGGATAGATCTTGAAATGTTCTTTTTGACAACGAATGCAAAACCATTCCTCTTCAAGCTGTCATTCCCAGAATAATAGACCACATGACTATCAGATTCCAAATGGCCAATACCAGTGCGTTTCAGTATACTAATGCCTAGGATATGGATGTTTATGTATTCCATTTCATTTTTAACGGTTTCCAATTTTCCTAGATTCATACATTGTACATTCCATGTTCTGATTATCAATGAATGTTTGCAGCTGTTTCTTCTCATTTTGAGTGGTGCCACATCAGCAAATAAATATAGGAACTGATAAATGTTTAAGAATCACTTTTGTAAGACTGGGACAAATATTTTATAGAAATTGATAACTTATTTGTTTCAAACTTCTTAAGACAGTATTAATGCTATTCTAAAAATAGATATATCTAGGCAGTTTTAAGCAAATAAATAAACAAATGTGTTTACGTGTATAGCACTCACACAATAATGTTACAAAATTCATAAATTTTATTTAATTAAATATATATGTTAAGGTTAAAAAATAGCCCAGAAAAAATGAACAAACCTCTATTTGCCCTAGAATTTTCATTGCTTCTTAACCAATGTAGAAATGAACTTTTGATAGAAAAATTTGTGAGCACTTAAACAGAAAAGTATAAAAAGTCAAGTGTTTGATACCTTTTTATCAAAGCAATACAGAAATATTTAACCAGATTTAGGTGGATCTTAGTCAACTGTAGTAGTTGCTAGAATAACAAATTATGTATATGTTATTTTATATGAAACTGCTTCATCATTTTGGCAAGAGTCATTCTCTGTATGAGTAACAATGATAGTCAATCTGTTTAATAAATTGTGCTAGGGCTTTATCAGTTAACTTACAAATTAAGTTTAAAAAGTTACAGAAGGTAAGAAGTAAGGGTGGAAAGAGAGAGGGAGAAAAGAAGGAAGGAAGGAAAGAAGGGAAAAAGGAAGGAACGAAGAAGGGGGAGGGAAGGGGGGACACGGAAACATACTTTCACAGATCTGGATCTGTGCCCTCAATGATCCACTTACTGACTACGCCGTATGCTAGCCACTTTACTTAAGGTGTTTGGGGCACAGAATTCATTAGAGATAAAGTTGCCAGGATAATTACTGTAAAATGAAATCCACTGAATACTGATGTCCAGCTGCTATGAAGTAAACTCTTTGAGTAGTTACCACCTTGTATGTGAAACAGTTTCCCCATGTTTTCATTAAGGGACCTTGTTTATAGGGTGAAAATCTCTCCAATGGAGTAAGTATATTAAAAAAATACATTAATTCCAAATATACTCTGAATTTCAAAGGTGATGGCTGAATTTGAAATTAAATAGAAAGTGAAAAAACACATAGTTAACATTTATACTATATGTGACTGGTCCCCTTGATGCTTATGGTTGTTTAGCTAGTTTTTGCCTTACCTATGTGGCAGTAATTATAGTTTGGGAACAGAAGTTGGACATTTCTCAACATTAATACACATGTCTACTATTGATAGTGTTGCCCCGGGAGTCATTTCCTTCTTTTTTTCCATAAGAAAGGGACAATAATACTTATCTTCCTCACAGGGGTGCTGTAATATTAAATACTAATGCCAGTGATTTCCACAGGCTGAGTTTTATTAGGAATTTTACCAAATGATCTTACACATCAAGAAGAAAATTATAAATTTCCCATCTTGCAAATTTTCAGACTAAACTCTCTCCCTATCCATTTATGACTTCAATATTCTCTCATAGTGCTATAGCTTTTCTTTTTTAAAAGAAAATCAGTATATGTCAAAAGACAGTAACGTTTCTTACAATAAAAAAAGGAGGTGAAAATAGTATTCCCTGGTTGAGAGGAGCCATATGCATATTTGCGTTGGGTTCTTCAATCTTCAAAGGAGGTCATTCATATAAATTCAGTAAAGACAGTAATGTGTGACTCTGATACTGCCCTGACCCCTATCCACCTTAAAAAGCAGCCCTAACATCTCAAACAGTAATATTCTGACCAAAAGTTACCTCTCCTGCTGCCAAACAGATAGATAGCCTATGTCTGAACTCAATTTACAAAACAGGGACATCACTGTATGTTAGCCACTTTAATAGACTCAAGTTTATTTTCAGAATATACATCTACCTTCAGCAGAGAATAAAGCAATTCTAGGCCAAGAAAAAAGTGCTGACAGGCTAATGAGACAAAGAAAAGAAGGTGTCAATTAACCTACAGTGACAGACTCTAAAAAAAAAAAAAGTAAAGAAGAGCAAATCCATTTGTTCATCTTCAAATTCTGTTTCTGTGGGACTATTTCTCCTCCTTCAAAATGTCTGGATATGGAAGAGATATTCATGCACAGCATGATGTGAAAGCTGTCAGTAGTTCTGATATAGTCACCCCAGGGTCTAATCCTATTATATTAGATGAAAAAAATACAAGGATGCATACAAGACCAGTGCTTCTTAAGAGACATCAAGAAATACGTAAAGCACTTTAGGTGCTTGGCCTTAAGCATTGCTAGAACAGTAGCAGGCTGCAAACAATCTATGAATCTAGAGATGGCAGTAAACAGGATTGCTTTCAGTTTATGAGCTGTTAAGCCTGTTTCGTAAAGTAGTTCATGGTGACTGACAGTTAAAACATTGGGTCATTCACTAGTTCTTGTGTTATGTGCCAAGTGGCACAAGGCCATGAAAAATGATGGTAGTAGGAGAAAAATCTTACAACAAATGTCCTTCTTGTGCAGCCACCTATAGGGGAGATGAACAAAAAGTGGGTAAACAGTTCAAAGCTATAAAGCTCTCCAAAAGTCAAGTCTCAGACTACTGCAACCAAAGTAAATAACCATATATAAAAAACAATTTCCAGTGACAACCCTACATTGTCAATATTATAGTATTATTTAAGGCAGTGTGGGTGGAAGAGTAGGAGGAGAGGTTGAGATCAACTTTATCTTGAATGACTCACACTCAATCTTGTGGCAATCTAAACTAATTAATTCAGGTAGTGTTTATGAAGTTTCATTCTATGTATTAGTAAGTTTGCACAAAATATACTATGGTTTAGGATTACTTCCTATGTCTTTTATGATTATTCGCATAGCTTCCTATGCAATCTATGTTTTAAGCACATGGAACTCCTGGGTCCAGATTGCTGACTAAGCCTAGAACATACTCTGTATTTTTCCACTCAAAACTAATTAAAATACGCGGTACAATATAGATAAATTAGGAAAAAGAAATACTTTCCCAGGTGTCAGAATCAGAGAGGGAATTCATAGAAGTGATAAATTAAGCTGAGTGGTGATAGAGTGTAAGGCAGATACACCCCAGAGCGTTTCTGGTTTCCAATGCCCTTACAAGGAAAGAAGCCAAAGCCATAGTTCCATTGTATGGCATGAGACAGGAGGCAGGAGTGGACAATGTATGGCTGTCTGCAGACTAGAGCTAGAAGTCACTGCTGGAACAAGGCACAAACCTTGACTATGGGGAGAAAAAATAATCCAGAAATCCAAGTTTGCATTTTGAGCATACCGAGTCTAAATTTGTGCTACCAACATAGTACAAACCTGCTTCAAAGCAAAATAAGCCTACACAGCCCAAAAAGAATCATCAAGAAAAACACTACCAGAGAGGCCTCCACATCTCGGATGAAAAAGCTTTCAGTTACAGGAATGTCCAAAGAAGATAAACTCGTGGAAAGCAATCACAAAACATATAAAGAACGCCATTTCCAAAAAGGGGAAGGTACACGTGAAGAGGTGGCTCAATATATCCATCTGATAATAATCCTCCAATAAATCAATAAAGGAATAACCCCCAAGTACCAGGAACAGAAAATTATGTATTAAAAACAAAGATAAATGGAAAGCATAAGAGTCTTAGTAAAAACAACAAATGAAATCATTTATATAAAACAGTTTATGTTGTTGTCAGGCTTTGTCGAGATGATTCCGACTTATAGTGACCCTATGTACAACAGGTGGAAACACTACCCACTCCTGAGCCATCCTCACAATCGTTGTTATGCTTGATCCCATTGTTGCAACCACTGTGTCAGTCCATCTTGTTGAGGGTCTTCCTCTTTTTTGCTGACCCTCTGCTTTACCAAGCATGATGTCCTTTTCCAGGGGCTGATCCCCCCTGATAATATGTCCAAAGTATGTGAGAGGTAACCTCACCATCTTTGATTCTAAGGAGCATTCTGGCTGTACTTCTTCCAAGAAAGATTTGTTTGTTCTTTCGGAAGTCAGTGGTATATTCAATATTATTTGCCAGCACCATAATTCAAAGACGTCAATTCTTCAGTCTTCCTTATTCATTGCCTAGCTTTCACGTGCGTATGAGGCAATTGAAAACACTATGGCTTGGTGAGGAGCACCTTAGTCTTCAAGGCAAAATCTTTGCTTTTTAACAATTTCAAGAGATCTTTTGCAACATATTTGCCCAATGCAATGTGTCATTTGATTTCTTGACTGCTGCTTCCATGGGTGTTGATTGTGAATCCAAGTAAAATGGTATCCATGACAACTTCAATCTTTTCTCTATTTATCTTGTTGCTTATTGGTCCAGTTGTGAGGATTTTTGTTTTCTTTATGTTGAGGTGTAATTCATACTGAAGGCTGTGGTCTTTGATCTTCATCATTAAGTGCTTCAAGTCCTCTTCACGTTCAGCAAGCAAGGTTGTGTCATCTGCATATCGCAGGTTGTTAATGAGTCTTTCTCCAATCCCGATCCCACATTCCTCTTCATATAGTCCAGCTTCTTGGATTATCTGCTCAGCGTACAGATTGAATAAGAATGGTCAAAAGATACAACTCTGACGCACACTTTTCCCGACTTTAAACCACACAGTCTATTCGAACAACTGCCTCTTGATCTACGTAGAGTTTCCTCACGATTAAGTGTTCTGGAATTCCCATTCATTGTAATCTTATTCATAATTTGTTATGATTGACACAGGCGAATGCTTTGCATAGCCAATAAAAAACAGGTAAACATCTTTCTGGTACTCTCTGTTCTCAGCCAGGATCCATCTGACATCAGCAATGATATCCCTGGTTCCACATCCTCTTCTGACTGTGGCTTGAATTTCTGGCAGTTTCCTGTCGATATACTGCTGAAGCTGATTTTGAATGCTCTTCAGCAAAATTTTACTTGCATGTGATATGAATGATATTGTTCAATAATTTCTGCATTCTGCTGGATCATCTTTCTTTGGAATAGGCATAAATATGGATCTCTTCCAGTCGGTTGATCATGTAGCTGTCTTCCAAATTTCTTGGCATAGACGAGTGAGCACTTTCAGTGCTACATCCATTTGTTGAAACATCTCAATTGGTATTCCGTCAGTTCCTAGAGCTTTGTTTTTCACCAATGCCTTCAGAGAAGCTTGGACCTCTTCCTTCAGTATCTTTGGTTCCTGACCATACGCTACCTCTTGAAATGGTTGAATGTTGACAAGTTCTTTTTTGTATAGTGACTCTGTATATTCCTTCCATCGTCTTTTGATGTTTCCTGTGTCATTTAGTATTTTCCCTGTAGAATCTCCCAACATTGCAACTGAAAGCTGGAATTTTTTCTTCAATTCTTTCAGCTTGAGAAATGCCAAGCTTATTCTTCCTTTTTGGTTTTCTAGCTCCAAGTCTTTGCACATGTCATTACAAGACTTTATCTTCTCAAGCCACCCTTTGAAATCTTCTGTTCAGCTCTTTTACTTCATCATTTCTTCCTTTTGCTTTAGCTACTGTACTTTCAAGAGCAAGTTTCAGAGTCTCTTCTGATATTCATTTTGGTCTTTTCTTTCTTTCTTGTCTTTGTAATGACCTCTCGCTTTCTTCATGTGTGATGTCCTTGATGTGAATAGATTTGGGCAAATAGTAGATGGGACACAACTAAAGAAAAAATTAGTAAATTATGAGAAAGAACTGAGGAAACCTTTCAGAATGGACTTCGTAGAGATAAAAAGATTATAAAATATGAGAGAGAAGATAAGAGACATTGAGCTCATACAAGAAGCTCCAGAATCCATCTTAGGTATAGTAGAGTGGCAACACTTAAAGAGATACTAGTGGAGAAAGAGCTCTCAGTGAAGAAAGCCATGCGTTCTCCAATTGAAAAGGTATATCAAATGGCAAAATGAATTCAGAAATCATACATAGGTACATCACAGCAAAATTGAAGAACATCAAGTACAAGGAAAAAATTCTAAAAACCACTGAAATATATTTATACGTATATTTATAATATATATATATAAATATATATATCTTTGTTGCCATAGAGTCGATTCTTACTCATAGTTCTTAGTGACCCTATAGGACAGAGTAATACCGCCCTATAGAGTTTCCTAGGCTGTAGTCTTTATGGAAGCAGACTGCCACATCTTTCTCCCATGGAGCGGCTGGTGGGTTCAAACCACCAACCTTTTGGTTAGCAGTCAAGTGCTTAAGCTCTGTGCCACCGGGGCTATATATACATACCATCTACAAAGAAATAATAATTAATTGATAAAAGCCTTCTGTGTCAAGAGTCCTGAAGGCCATCTACAGGCTCCGTGATTCACTAGGTAGACTCATAAGACTCAAAATATTGCCATTCGTATGGCTGATTTATTACAACAAAGTGACAAAGCAAAATGAACAATAGAGCTGAGGTGGATATGGTGAAGTCTGTAGGAAACCAGAAGCAAGCTTCCAAGAGTCTTGTCCCAGTGGAGTCACACAGGACATGCTTACTTCCTCCAGCAACAAGTTGTGACAACATGTGTGAGATGTTGTCTACCAAGGAAACACATTAGAGACTCAGTGCCAGGGTGTTGGCTACAACAGACAAAGATTTTGAAGCAGCCATTATAAATACATTCGAAGAACTAAAGGAAGCAAATCTTAAAGAAGTAAAGGATGATGTCAATGTCTCAGCAAGTTGAGATTATTGTTAAAGAGGTATTAATTATATAAAAAAGAACTAAATTGAAATTCTGAAGTTAACAAATACAATAACATTTAAACTTTAAACCAAAATTTCCCTTGAAGTCTCAAACCAAACAGTAAATTAGTAATTAGTAAAAAATGTCATCCCTGACCATTGTGCTCTTTTAAGATCTATCTATATGGGATCAAACTGACAAATTGACAACAGCAGTTCATAAGATTATATAGAAAACTTAGGGGACAAAGAGGTTATGTTAATGGTAAAGGAACAACTCAGAAGTGGAGGGTGAGAATGGTTGCACAACTCAAAGAATGTAATCAGCGTCACTGAGTTGTACATATACAAATTGTTGAATTGGTGTATATTCTGCTTTGTACATTCTCAACAACAACAACAATGAAATAAATTATAAAAATAAAAAAGCAAAGGAATCAAAAGTAAAAGTTTACTAGAGGGGTTCAACTGTAGACTTGATCTGGTAAGAGAAATAATTAGCAAAATGTAGAACAATAAAACAGAGAAAAAAGAAAAAAAACTGAGGAGGCAGGGCCAATACAGAGGAAGAGTTAGATGCTTCCTGTGGTCCCTCTTACAACAAAGACCTGAAAAAACAAGTGAATCGATTATATATGACAATCTAGGAGCCCTGAACATCAAGACAAAGATGAGGAATCAGACCAAGCAGCATGCAGAGGGAGAGACAGTTCAGAAACAGCGAGGAGTTGCCAGAGTTGACCTGGCCAGCACAAGCACCCTGCAGGCTGGATTGCCTAGTGCACAAGGGGAGAGGCAAGCAGTACCACTTGGGACACGTTTTCCTCATCAGGAGAGACAGAGCAATGGAGAGTCTGCTCAAACCTCCAGAACCAGCTAAAAATGGAGCTCAATTAACAAAGGATAAGTACAAGTGTCTAATCTACCTCACAGATAAAAAAAAGAAAAAACTCTTTTAGGAAGTACCTCTCTCACCTTTACCTGTACCCTCCTTGTTCCGTTCCAGGTCCCAGTCTGGCTTCAGTAATTACTGTGCCCCCTGGCTGGGAAGTAGGACATCTCAAGCAACCTGAGCCATTTCAGATTTGAGGAGGGAACAAATTAACAAACAGGAGAAAATAATCTTCCAGCTCCCCTAAGCCAAGGACTTAGGGCAGGCACAGCCCCTTTGCCTATCCACAGGCATAAGGGGTACACAGACTTTGAATGTCTTTCACCCCTGCATAGACCTGTGTGGGCCCATTTCAACAGCATAGGCCTTCATTAGCACAGTACAACAGGGTATATATCGCAAGCTTATTTTCAACTGTATAAGCTATAAGGGGAAGTAGCAGACATGTGACATATGACACTGCCCTGCGCATTAAGCAGCGTCATCACATACCCACATCAGGGGCCTGAGGATTGGTGGCCATACCCACTCCACTGAGCCACCTGCAAGAGGGGTCCAAGAATAAGTGGTGCCTCCCAGGCCTTACAGCCAAAGGCACTGGTTTTGCAACAGAGTCCATCTGCAAAACCCACCTACCTACGTGCTCTAGGGAACAGAGACATGCCTTCCACCTAGACACTCAAGGCAGCAGTCAGCCCCTGCCTTGATCAGCGCATGACCCCCTACTGCAGCCAGATATCTGTGCTTACTCCAATCACCCCTGACAATCTAGGATTGTAGGTTAGGGCCTGCACCACACACAAGGTGACTGACAACCTGGACACCTAAGGTGAATCCACATAAGAAAAGTAAATGAACTCCTGGACTCACATACCAAGTAACAGCTCTAGTCTTCTGGAGACAGGACATTAGAGCTTCCAGATGCTAATAATCAACCAAGCTCACACAACCAACCTATTAGGGCATATCAGAACAAAATAAAACAAGAAGCTAGGACACAGTAAGCAAACATAAAATAAATGAATATAATAACTTATTGATGGCTTGGAGACAACAGACAACAATTGAATCACATAAAGAGGCAGACCATGATGATTTCAGCAAAACACCAAAACAAAGATTCAAGAAACCTTCCAGAGGAAGAGAACTTCTTGGAATTACCAGAGGTAGAATTCAAAAGATTAATATACAGAACTTTTCAAGAGATTATGAAGGAGATCAGGCAAAATGCAGAACAAGCCAAGGAACACACAAACAAAGTAATAGAGGAACTGAAGATTATTCAAGAGCATAATGACAAATTTAACAAGCTGCAAGAATCCATAGAGAGACAGCAAACAGATATTCCGAAGATTAATGATAAAATTTCAGAATTAGACAACTCAATAGAAAGTCATAGGAGCAGAATTGAAGCAATGGAAGTCAGAAACAGTGAGATTGAAGATAAAGCACTTGACACCAACTTATTTGAGGAAAAATCAGATAAAAGAATTTAAAAAAATGAAGCAAATCTAAGAATTATGTGGGACTCTATCAAGAGGAATAACCTACGAGCGATTGGAGTACCAGAACTGGGGAGGACACCAGAATACACAGAGAGAATTGTTGAAGATTTTTTGGCAGAAAACCTCCCTGATATCGTGAAAGATGAGAAGATATCTATCCAAGAAGCTCTTCGAACACCACACAAAGTAGATCCCAAAAGAAAGTCACCAAGACATATTATAATCAAACTTGCCATAACCAAAGATAAAGAGAGAATTTTAAGTGTGGCTAGGGATAAACAAAAAGTCACCTACAAAGGAGAGTCAGTAAGACTAAGTTCGGACTACTCAACAGAAGCCATGCAGACAAGAAGGCAATGGGAAGACATATGTAAATCCTTGAAGGAAAACAACTGCCAGTCAAGAATTATATATCCAGCAAAACTGTCTCTCAAATATGATGGCGAAATTAAGGCATTTCCAGATAAACAGAGGTTTAGGAAATTTGCAAAAACTAAACCAAAATTACAAGAAATACTAAAGGGAGTCCTCTGGTTAGAAAATCAATAATATCAGAAAACAACCAAGACAAGAACACAGGACAGAGCAACCAGATATAAACTCAGATAGGGAAGTCACAAAAATAAATCAAAGTTAAAACACTGAAAATAGTGAAACAGAGATGTCAATAGGTATAAGATGACAACATTAAAACAAAAAAGAGAGAAGAAAAATGTAGTCATAGATCTTTTATATGGAGAGGAAGTCAAGGCAATATAAAGAAATAAAAGATTGGTTTAAACTTAGAAAAATAGAGTTAAATATTAAGGTAACCACAAAGGAAACTAACAATCCTACACCCCAAAATAAAAAACAATAAAAACATAAAGATTCAGCAAATACAAAATCAACAACAATGAAAAAGATGAAAAGAAAATACGTAAAGAAAAACGACTCAGCACAGAAAATTACGTGAACAAAGAAATAGTCAACAACACATAAAAAAGACATCAAAATGAGAGCACTAAACTCATACCCATCAATAATTACGCTGAATGTAAATGGACTAAATGCACCAATAAAGAGAAGGAGAGTGGCAGAATGTATTTAAGAAAAACACTATCCGTCTATATGCTGCCTACAAGAAACACACCTTAAAGGCAAAAACAAATTAAAACTCGAAGGATGGAAAAAAATATATCAAACAAACACCACTCAAAAAAGAGCAGGAGTGGCAATATTAATCTCTGACAAAATAGACTTTGAAGCAAACTCCACCACAAAGGATAAAGAAGGACACTATATAATGATTAAAGTGTCAATACACCAGGAGGACATAATCATAATAAAAATTTATGCACCCAATGACAAGGCCCCAAAATACATAAAACAAACTCTAACAGCATTGAAAAGAGAAATAGGCAGCTCCACAATAATAGTAAGAGACTTCAACACACCACTTACTGTAAAGGACTGATTATCCAGAAAGAAGCTCAGTAAAAACATGGAAGATCCAAATGCCACAATCAACCAACTTGATCTCATAGACATATACAGAACACTTCACCCAACAGCAGCCAAGTATACTTTCTTATCCAATGCACATGAGACATTCTGCAGAATAGACCACATATTAAGCCACAAAGCAAGACTTAACAGAATCCAAAACATCGAAATATTACAAAGCACCTTTTCTGACCATAGAGCCATGAAAGTAGAAATCAACAACAGAAAAAGCAAGGAAAAAAAACAAATACATGGAAACTGATCAACACCTTGCTCAAAAACTACTGGGTTATAGAAGAAATTAAAGATGGAACAAAGAAATTCATATAATCAAATGAGAATGAAAACACATCCTACCAGAACCTTTGGGACACAACAAAAGCACTGCTCAGAGGTCAATTTATAGCAATAAATGCACACATTCAAAAGAAGAAAGGGCCAAAATCAAAACATTAGCCCAACAACTTGAACAAATAGAGAGAGAGCAGCAAAAGAAGCCCTCAGTCACCAGAAGAAAGCAAACAATAAAAATTAGAGCAGAATTGAATGAGATAGAGAATAGAAAAATAGAAACAGTTAACAAGACCAAAAGCTGCTTCTTTGAAAAGGTCAACACAATCAACAAACCACTGGCCAAACTGACAAAATAAAAATACAAGAAGAAGCAAATAACCCAAATAAGAAATGAGTAGGGCGATATCACAACAGATCCAACTGAAA
The DNA here is from genome assembly GCA_030035585.1 of Dugong dugon. Taxonomy (NCBI): domain Eukaryota; kingdom Metazoa; phylum Chordata; class Mammalia; order Sirenia; family Dugongidae; genus Dugong; species Dugong dugon. The sequence goes on from CM057461.1 coordinate 125,946,093, forward strand.
TTAAAAGAATCATAACAGAATACTATGAAAAATTGTACTCTAACAAATTTGAAGACCTGGAGGGAATGAACAAATTTATAGAAGCTCACTACCTATCTAAACTAACACAAACAGAGGTAGAAAAACAAAATAAACCTATAAAAAAGAAAAAAAATTGAAAAGGACATTTAAAAACTCTCAACGAAAAAAAGCCCTGGCCAGATGGTTTCACTGGAGAATTTTACCAAACTTTCAGAGAAAAGCTAGCACCACTACTACTAAAGGTATTTCAGAGCATGTAAAAGATGGAATAGTCCCAAACTCATTCTATGACGCCAGCATAACCTTGATACTAAAACCAGGTAGACACCACAAAAAAAAAGAAAATTACAGAAAAATATCCCTCATGAACATAGACACAAAAATCATCAACAATATTCTAGCCAATAGAATTTAACAACATATCAAAAAAAATAATTCACTGTGACCAAGTGGGATTCATACCAAGTAAGCAGGAATGGTTCAACATTAGAAAAAAATCAATGTAATTCATCATATAAATAAAACAAAAGACAAGAACCACATAATCTTATCAATTGATGCATAAAATGAATTTGACAAAGTTCAACACCCATTCATGATAAAAACTCTAAGCAAAATAGGAATAGAAGGGAAATTCCTCAGTATAATTAAGGGCATTTATACAAAGCCAACAGCCAACATCATCCTACATGGAGACAGTCTGAAGGCATTCCCCTTGAGAACAGGAACCAGATAAGTATGCCCTTTAACACCACTCTTATTCGGCATTGTGCTGGAAGTCTTGTGTCATAGATTGAATTATGTCCCACGAAAAATGTATGTATCAATTTGGCTGGGCCATGATTCCTGGTGTTGTGTAATTTTCCTGTATGTTGTAAATACTGCCTCTATGATGTTAATGAGGGTGGCAGTCGTGTTAGTAAGGCAGGACTCAATCTACAAAATTGGATTGTGCCTGAGGCAATCTCTTGAGATATAAAAGAGAAGAGTGAGCAGAGAGACAGGGTGACCTCTTACCACCAAGAAAGCAGTGCCAGGAGCAGAGATTGTCCATTGGACCCGAGGTTTCTGCGCAGAGAAGCTCCTAGTCTGCAGGAACAAAGATGAGAAGGCCAACAGAGAGAGAAAGCTTTCCCCTAGAGCTGAGACCCTAAATTTGGACTTGTAGCCTACTTTACTGTGAGGAAATAAATTTCTCTTTGTTATAGCCATCCACTTGTGGTATTTCTATTATAGCAGCATTAGATGACTAAGACATCTTGCCAGAGCAATTAGGCTAGAAAAAGAAATAAAAGGCATCCAGATTGGTGAGAAGAAGTAAAAGCATCCGTATTTGCAAATGATATGATCTTATACACAGAAAACCCCAAAGAATCTGCAAGAAAACTACTGGAACTAATAGAAGATTTCAGCAAAGTATCAGGATACAAGATAAACATACAAAAAATCAGTTGGATTCCTCCATACCAACAAAGAGAACTTCAAAGAGGAAATCACCAAATCAATACCATTTACAATAGCCCCCAAGAAGATAAAATACTTAGGAATAAATCTAACCAGAGACGTAAAAGACCTATACAATGAAAACTACAAGACACTACTGCATGAAACCAAAAGAGACCTACATAAGTGGAAAAACATACCTTGCTTATGGATAGGAAGACTCAACATTGTGAAAATGTCAATTCTACCCAAAGCGATCTACAGATACAACCCAATCCTGATACAAACTCCAATGACTTTTTTTAATGAGATAGAAAAACAAATCGCCTACTTCATATGGAAAGGGAAGAGGCCCCAGACAAGTAAAGCATTACTAAAGAAGAAGAACAAAGTGTGAGGCCTCACACTACCTGATTTTAGAACCTATTATACTGCCACATTAGTCAAAACAGCCTGGTACTGGTACAACAACGGATACATAAACCAATGAAACAGAATTAAGAACCCAGATGTGAGTTCATCCACCTATGAGCAGCTGATATTTGACAAAGGCCCAAAGTCCATTAAATGGGGGAAAAGACAGTCTCTTTAATAAATGGCGCTGGCATAACTGGATATCCAACTGCAAAAAAAAAGAAACAAGACCCATACCTGACACCATGCACAAAATCTAACTCAAAATGGATCAAAGACCTAAATATAAAATGGCAAACGATAAAGATCATGGAAGAAAAAATAGGGACAATGCTAGGAGCCCTAATACATGGCATAAACAGAATACAAACCATAAGTAACAATGCACAAACACCAGAAGAGAAACTAGATAACTGGGAGCTCCTAAAAATCAAACACTTATGCTTATCAAAAGACTTCACCAAAAGAATCAAAAGACAGCCTACGGACTGGGAAAAAAATTTTAGCTATGACATATCTGATCAGGGTCTAATCTCTAAAATCTACAAGATACTGTGAATCTTCAACCACAAGAAGACAAATAACCCAATTAAAAAATGGGCAAAGGATATGAACAGACACTTCACCAAAGGAGACATTCAGACAGCTAACAGATACATGAGGAAATGCTTACGATCATTAGCCATTAGAGAAATGCAAATCAAAACTACAACGGGATATCATTTCACCCCAATAAGGCTAGAATTAATCCAAAAAACACAAAATAATAAATGTTGAAGAGGCTGTGTAGGGACTGGAACACTTATACCCTACAGGCGGAAATGTAAAATGGTACAACCACTTTGGAAATCGATTTGGCGCTTCCTTAAAACCTAAAAATAAAAGTACCATATGATCCAGCAATCCCAGTCCTTGGAATATATCCTAGAGAAATAAGAGCTGTCACACGAATAGATATATGAACACCCATGTTCATTGCAGCACTGTTCATAAGAGCAAAAAGATGAAAACAACCTATGTGCCCATCAACAGATGAATGGATAAACAAATTATGGTATATTCACACAATGGAATACTACACAATGATAAAGAGCAATGATGAATCCTTGAAACATCTCATAACGTGGATGAATCTGGAAGGCATTATGCTGGGTGAAATTAGTCTCAAAAGGACAAATATCGTATGAGACCACTATTATAAGAACTCAGGGAAAGGTTTAAACACCGAAGAAAACATTCTTTTATGGTTACGATGGTGGGGAGGGAGGGAGAGAAATTCTCTAACCAGATAGTAGATAAGAATTATCTTAGGTGAAGGGAAGGACAACGTGCAATACAGGGGAAGTCAGCACAACTGGAGTAAACCAAAAACTAAGATGTTTCCTGAACACAACCAAACACTTCAAGGGACAGAGTAGCAGGGGCAGCAGTCCGGGGACCATGGTTTCAGGGAACATCTAGGTCAACTGGCACAAAGTGTATTAAGAAAATGTTCTGCATCCCACTTTGGTGAGTGGCTTCTGGGCCCCTAAAAGCTAGCGAGTGGCCATCTAAGATGTATCAATTGGCCTCAACCCACCTGGAGCAAAGGAGAATAAAGAATACCAAAGACACAAGGAAAATATTAGCTTTAGAGACAAAAGGGGCCACATAAACCAGAGGCTCCATCAGCCTGAGACCAGAATAACTAGATGGTGCCCAGCTACTACCAATGACCACCCTGATAGGGAACACAACAGAGAGTCCCTGATGGAGCAGGAGATAAGTGGGGTGCAGAATTCAAATTCTAGTAAAAAGACCAGACTTAATGGTCTTACTGAGACTGGAGGAACCCCAAAAGACATGGTCTCGGATTCTCTGTTAACCCAGAACTAAAACTACTCCTGAAGCCAAGTCTTCTAAGATTAGACTGGACTATAAGACATGAAATGATACTCGTGAAGAATGTGCTTCTTAATTCAAGTAGATACACGGGACTAATTGGGCAGCTCCTGTCTGGAGGCAAGATGATAAGGCAGAAAAGGATAGCAGCTGGTTGAATGGACACAGGAAATCTGGTGTAGAAAAGAAGAGTGTGCGATCATATTACAGGGATAGCAACTAGGGTCACATAACAACGTGTGTATAAATTTTTGTATGAGAAACTAACTTGAGCTGTAAACTTTCACCTAAAACACAATAAATTAAAAAAAGAAAGGAAAATAAGTTGAACCTTAGAGTAATGTGGAACATCAATAATCCAATAATTATACCAACATATGAGTAATGGGAGACTAGAAAGGAGAGAAAAAAAATAAAAGAAATAATGGCTGAAGACTTCCCAAATTTGATGAAAAACGTTAATCTACACATCCAATAAACTCAACAAACTCCACAAAGCACAATAAACACTTAGAAATACACACATAGACACCCCATAGTCAAAACATTGAAAGACTTTTGTTTTTCAATAAAGAGAAAACCTTGAAAGTAGCAAGAGAAAAACAACTCATCACACACAAGGAAACTCTAATAGGATTAGCAGCTGCCTTCTAATCAGAAACAATGGGGACCATAGGGCTATGGGATGGCATATTCAAAGGGCTAAAAGTAAGAATCAATCAAGATTCTTATATACGAGCAGTCCCCGATTTATGACAGGTGCCATTCCAACAACTCCATCGTAAGTCAGTTCTGCCATAAGTGGAATAGTTTTTTTTTTAAGTTTTCATTATTACTGCCTTTTATTATCAGTATATTTATAAATTCAATCTTAGAACACCTGGGAGTTATCTGAGTTATCTGAGTTATCTGAGAATGATAATATCAGCAAATTACACACTGCCATGTTGTATGTAGTACATGTCACTAACAATAAGATGTACAAAAAAAAATAGTTGTAAGTGTGGCTCACCATAACTCAAATAAATCGTAAGTCGGGGACTACTTGTACAACAAATTGTATTTCAAAAATGAAGGTAAAATAAAGATATTCACAGATAAGCAAAAACGGAGAGAATTTGTTACTAGCAGCTTTGCCTTACAAGAAATACAGAAAGAAGTTCTTCAGGTTGAAAGCAGGTGACACCAAGTGACATGATTCATATATAAAAAATCCTAAGGTATCGTGGGGTAAAGAATTTAACTTTACCCACAGTAAGTTGGCCTTTCTCCTTGGTTCCTGAGAAATAACCCTTGAAGTAATTCGGGTGTTTAGGTCTGGGACTTTCAGGCCACACCTGAGGATTTGTGCTGGTGAGTGGGATCCTATGGAAAGCACTCTGGGAATTTAAGGAGTGTATTAAAATGGGACATGTTGATGCCCATCAGAAGAACCCCTTCCAGAATCAGAAGGTGATTTGAATCAGCAAGTGGATCTGTTTGTAGCTGTTGACAAACACAACTCCAAAACAAACTTTTAAATAATGTATAAACAATCATTTTTCTATGACTAAAAGCCAGAAAAACATCTGAGAAAAATGAGTTAAATTATCATTGAGATTATCTGGGTTTTTTGATGGAGCAACAATGTTTTGATTAGTGATAAGTGAATACATATATAATTCATAAATTTTTATATATTTATTGCATAAAATTTAATTTTTCTTGCTTTTATTTTTGTAAAATCACCAATTACATGGTTATAATTAAGATTTTTACTTGACTTACGTACTGGTTACGGTAATGACCTAAAGAATTAAAAATAAAATGTATCATATTAAAAATTTACAGAATGTTAAAAGCAAAAGGCAAAATTTTTAATTATTTATTCCATAATTTTGTTTCTAAATTATATAAAGCTGAAATATTAAATTCTATTTTGAAAATTTACTTAAAATGTATTAAATATGTTTTAAATATAGTTGTTCAAAATTCTAGATTCAATGCTCTTTTAGTTGGCAACGTGAAGGCATTTAGGGTTAGAGATTGCATTGTGTGAGTCTAACCTTCAAATCCCAGATGACAGAGGTGGCCATATATGCTTTAATAAAGTGTGTGTGTGTGTGTGTGTGTGTGTGTGTGTGCCTGTGTGTGTATCCATGCAATGTCAGACCCTCTAACACATGGGGGTGAAGGAACGGCCTCTCTTACTTGTATCTAAGGGCAGTACTAAATGATCAAGTGTATGGGTCAGTGTATTAGTTTTCAATTGCTGCTATAACAAAATTGGTGATTTAGAAACAACAAAAATTTATTGTCTTATACTCATGGCTCCCTTCTTGCATCTTCAAAGCCAGCAATATAGCATCTCTTGATCCTCCTTGCATTGTCATATCTCCTTCTGTGACCTTCTTTTCTGCAACCCTCTTCCACTTTTAAGAACCCCTGTGATTACATCCCCACTCTCCTCCCCTGATCAGGTTACTCTCCCTAGGTTAAGATCAGCAGGTTAGTAACCTTAATTCCATCTGCAACCTTAATCCCCCTTTGCCATGTAACCTAACATATTCACAGGTTGCAGGGTTTAGGCTGTGGCTATTTATCAGGAGCCAATATTCTGCATATAACAGTCATGGTGATCCATTTGCAAAGAAGAATTAGAGTGAAAATTCTATCCACTGAATAAAAGAAATCACGAGTTTGTACCCAAGCTCTCAAGGGAGAGGTAGAAAGGTCTCTGAAGAAATCTAGCCTAGTACTGTGTTAAAGTCTCACTTTCTAACTATGGACTTGTTTTTCTACTTTTATGTCCATATACATTTTTGCTTTATATGTTTTGAGGTTATATCGTTAGGCATATTTATATTACAATTTTATATCATGATGTTGGTCTGAGCCTTTTATCATGAAATATTTCTCTTTATCTCTAGTAATATTTCTTATCTTAAAGATTGCATTGTTTGATATTAATATGGCTAAAACAGTTTCTTTGGTTAACAATTATTTAGTGAATCTTTTCCATATTTTATTTTCCACCTTGATTTGACCTGAGATTTTGTCTCTCAAGAAACATGTAGTCAGTTATATTTTTAATGTGTTTTTTTTTCAATTGGAGTATTTAATCTATTTACATTTAATGTAATTGTGAATACATTTGAGTTTGAATCCACCATACAATTTGTTTTCTATTTCTCTCAACTGGTCTCTGTTTCTTATCTCCTTCTTTTTCATTAATTGAGTAACTTATTATACCAATTTTTTTCCTCTCTTTGTTTATTATATATACATTCTTTATATAATTTTTAATGGTTTTCTAGAGATTGCAGCATGTAACTTACTAGAATTTAACATAAAATAACATCTTCTCATGTTTCAGATAGGCAAGAACCTAGAAAACTTTAACTTCCCTTATGGAGCCCACAATATTTTTTTGTGAGATATAGATAATTAAAGAAATGAAGACTGTAAAAAAAATAAAAACAACAAAAATAAGAAAAGAGTTACTTTATGGTCTACATTATCTTCTGTACCTTTTGCTTTCTGATCACTTCTTACATTCAGTTGGAGTGGAATAAGGAATAGCATTCAGATCCCAAAACAAAGCTATATTAATGGGGTACACATCAGGGAATGTCTGAAAGTATCTACTTTAGCCAAATATTCATAGCTATATCCAAAGTAAAATATTGTTGCTTCTAGATCTAGAAAACCACACAAAATCCACTTCTACTGAAAATATCCAAATAATTATTGAAATAAGTTTTATTTGATTGAGTGACCTAGAAATGAACTGCAATCATTTTCTGTTTCAAATATGTAGACAGAGACTTGCGCTTACTACCTAGTTAGATGCAGGTTTTCAGTAGGGTATTTCCCGAGTCTCTGTGACAGAAGTTGCTGAGACAGCAGAAACCCAGGAGTTTCTGCAGACTAATCAGGCATAGGCCAGAGGAGTGCGTTCTTTGGGAGACATCAGGAGACAGGGCTTGAGCAGCCAGTGCACACTTTCATATACTCAAGAACACGAACTGTTGTAAAACTTTGTCAGGGAAGTACTCTTGAGCCTCACAGCACTTGGCCAAACGCAGCAGGATTCTGAATCAGCAACAATGTGAGAAAAGTAAACTTTTTTTCTGATTTGGGCTCTGGTGTCAAAGTCTGGACAGTCCTCTAGGATAAGGCCAGTAATTTCAGTGGCATATGTCTAAGCTAATTCTGATCTTTCAAACACAGGTTAAAATTATGGGGCAATATCAGTAGAAATCTAACCTCTCAAGGACACATGCATAGGGAAGCAGATGGCTTGCAACAGACTGTTTAATCCCAAATCAAATAACAGATCAGCACTTCAGGATGACTGCTTATATAGACACTTTTGTCAGATAATGTGGCTGAGAGCCACACTTCCAACACAATAAGCTCCATAAAGAGTTTGTGATACACTGATTGATCAATGGCAAATTCATTAAGCTTGCACAGCACACAGTGAACTGAACAGAGCATAAAAGACACTTCCAAGACTAACATGAGTTTACATTAAAAGATAACAAGGCATTCATTGTTTGGCATCTGAAGTCTTTTTTCTTGCTCACTATTTCCTTTATACAGACTAAAGGAAAATGTAAGGAAGTTTGACGGTAAAGCTTAAAAATAGGGTATATTTGTTCTTGAGTTAACATAACTGAAGATAACAGTGAGAATGTTTCCGAAGTATCCACTCCTGGTATAAATAATAATTCCTTCCACCTGGGGAACAATGCTGTTCCTCATGGGTGAGGATTTCCTTTGATTTCTGGCAAGGTGGTTGCTGCTTGTTGAAAACTACGTTTTTGACTTTAAGACAAGCCCAGGCTTTGCTCTCCATCTTAAGGGAACACTCTTAAATGTAAATAAAAGTAATAGCATAGAATGATTTTTCTCAAAATATGTCATTTTTTTTTAAAAAAATAGTATATGAGAGATTCCACAGTCCAGTTGTTTGAGAAACATTGTCTTAAACAATGTCAAACAAGATTAATGTTCCCAAAGGACTTCAGAACTTTCAGTAAGATGGTATGAATTTGACTCTTTAAGAGGGGATATTGTATACAGAATTTGTGAAGATTATTTGAACATAGAATCGTGCATGTGTGTATGTGTGTGTTTGTATAATATCTCAAGAGATTGAAGCTCCATAGAATGTACTTTTTAAAATGTTGATGATGGTTTGTACCCTTAACAAATAGCAGCTCTTGCTTTCTTATAAATTCATTTTGAAGTTAAGCCATTTTCTTTCCTCTGGTTTAGACCTGTCAATACATATATAGACTTTATAGCAGCATAGTAGCTGGAATGGAAGAAGAAAGATATGGAGGCAAGAATGTGGAATATTGCAATACTTGGAGCAGAAATAAAAGAATATAAAAGAAAGTAGATTGGGGTCTTGGTAGTGGGAACCAAAAAAGAGGAATCTGGCTTTTCAAACATTATAAAAGAGAGAAATGGCAGGACATAGAAAGGTCCTAGATACAAGGTAGAAAGAGAGATAATCAAAGATGGGCTCAAGGTTGTAACCCTGGGTGATAGGAGAGTTGTCGTGCTGCTAGCAATAATGGAAAGTAGAAGGGGAAAAATGATAAGCCTGGTCTATTATCATGGCATTTTTAACTGTAGGGGCACAATGGAGAAGGTTTTTATAAGCGAAGGGAAAAAATTCAAAGTCAAATACGATTTTATAAAATGTAAAGAAAAGTAAACATTTCTTACTCAAGTGTCAAAAAAAAAACCCTGCTAAAACAAGAGTCTATTTTTAGTTGATACATCTATAGCTAATTGTTTTGGTTGCTGTGGCATAACATGTTTTTGTTTTCTCCCCCAATACTATTCATTGTCATTTTAGTTTCCACAATAACATAAAGGAACAAACAAATTATGTACAATATATATTAAAGGCATATATCCACACAATTACACATGCATGCACGCAAATATATCCCTTCATATGCAAAAAATAAATTTGATCCACAAATGCAAATTGTCCTAGCTGGGAAAGCAAAGGTAAGTTTTGGGAAAAAAATCTGAAAAATTTAACCTTGTCAAAGAGTTCTGATTCAATTTGCTAGTGTAATACAGATGAGAATGGCAAATAAAAAGCTTTTATTTGCTTGAAGAGCCTCAGAGGTTTTTCAGTACCAATGAAATGCTGTCCTTAACTCAAGTACTTTTCATATATCAGAAAGTGGCAAATTTAACAAAGGCTGCAATAATGTTTTGTGTTTCTATTCTAAGTAAAATGCTTTAGTAAGTAAACATGAGTATTCAATAATACTGGAACTGGAGATAATGAAAAAGTAATCATTTAAAGAACAGCAAGCAGTGTATTGTTGAACACTGAAATTCTAAACCAGTCAGCATAGAGACTGCTTAAGTACCATTTTCTTTTTGCTTTTGTTTATTTTCTTTTGACAATACTAAACAAAATGTTGGCGTACACACATTCTGTAAACTGTAGCTATTTTGTGTAGATAATTTAATATTCAAACACATTATGAAAAGCGGATCCAAACCATTGCTAGCGGAGAAATTTTTAACAATATCCAGAGCAATGAATCCCCAAATAACAAACAGAAAATGAAGGCACAGTAACAAGCTTTCTTTGAAATTATTTCAGGGAAGCTAGGAGGCTTAAATCGGAAAATTGCATATCATGCTACAAATGTCATCTTTATCATGTCTTTAATAATCAAAGCTGCGTGTATAATTTATAATTTAGCTGGCTACTGGGGAAATTTCTCCCTGCTGTAGAATAATAGTTGAGAGCATGGTTCATGATTAAGCAGACATTGGTTAAGTTCTTGTTGTGTGGCTTATGTTATTAGTGTGAATTTAGGCACATTTTTTAGTTACTCTGTGGACAGGTTCTCTCATCAGCTCAAAAAAATGGGGCGAGAGGTAATAGTAGCATCTTAATAAACGCATATGTTTAACCCACTGCCTGCCACATATTCACTCACTTTCTGAGCTAAGACTCAGTGATAAGTATAGAAAATAGGAGTAAATCGTTAGTGAACATTCATATTAGTTAAAGCAATCCAGCCTTGGAAACTCTATGGGGTCGCTCGCTATGAGTTGGAACCCACTAGACGGCAGCGGGTTTGGTTTTGGTTTTATAACACTGACGTGTTTTTCATTTCCAGTTCTAAAATTTGGTGATTTCAGGAGTTGTAAGTAGGAGAGAATAGATTAGGCTTTTTAATGTGTGTTCTCAAGAGGCAAGGCCTTCTGTTCTAGCCAACAAGCTACAGCCTCATGTTAATGCTGTTTTGTGTTTGTATAAGAAGAGAATATGGGCAAAAAAAAGAGCCCTGGTGGCACAGTGGTTAAGCACTCAGCTGCTAACTGAAAGGTTAGTGGTTAGAACCCACCAGCCTCTTTGCAGGAGAAAGCTGTGGCAGTCTGCTTCTGTGACAAATGATAGCCTTGGAAACCCTGTAGGGAAGTTCTACTCTGTCCTATAGAGTTGCTATGAGTGGGAATTGACTCAGTGGCAATGGGTTTGGTTTTGGTTTATGCACAAAAAGTAACACATTGTAAGTCCATATGTCATCCTCCAGCAATCCATCAAAATTACTGCTTACGTGTTCTTAACAGTTATGGCTCCAGAGTCTTAGGCTTCACTTAAACAAATCTTGACTGTGACTTTCTAGATTCACGTGTCTCTCTAGATTCTCAGGTAGTTAACCCTGAAAACTGAGTTCTCTGATAAGTCCAAATAAATCACTGCTTTTCAGTTCGTTCAGCTTTTTCTTCTTGTCAGGATAGAAGCAATGACTAAAGCTGAAACTGGGAGTCCATGGTTTTCATTTTTGAACATAAACAAGGTATAGTCTCTAAACTCATAGAATTTTTAGTCTAACAAAATAAACATAGACAAATGAAAATATACACATATTAACATATAATCTAAAATGTGACAAGTGCAACAGTGAGAAAGAATAGAGGACAAGTAGCTATGGCTGGTTTAGACTGATGAGTCAAGGAAGTCTTTTCTGAGGAAGGAACAATAAAGCCGAGACTTGAAAAATTAATAAGAGTTAGGTAGCAGAAGTTTGAGGGAACAGCATGTCTATTCATTTCCAATTCACAGCAACCTATTGCAAGGGAACAGCATGTACGAAGGCTCAGAGATGGAAAAAAGTTGGACATCTTCAAAGATGCATAATGTGGACTAATTTGTGACTAGAGCTTAGTGAGTGAGGGCAGAAGTGGCTCTGTGTGAGTTTGTAGTATCTGACAGCACTCAGTTGGAGCAGGTGTATTAGACCATGTTAAGGAGTGTTTCTCTAAGTGTCTAAGAGAGCTATTGAAGGACTTTAAGTAGTGATGTGAAATGATCTTATTATGTTAGATTATTCTTGTTGCAATGTGAAAAACTGATTAAAGTGATGCCAATAAAAGTGGAGGCACCAGTTAGGAAGCATTAGTTCAGGCAGCAGACGATAGTAGTTTGCTCCAAAATCGTGACGGTGGAGACGAAAGTAAGTGAACTAATTAAGGATGCATTTTTGGAGGTGAAAACATCAGGATTTTCTAATGGTTTGGTTATGAAGGGGATGTGAGAGAGGAAGGTATTAAGGGTGACTTCAGATTTATGCCTAAAACTACAAGTTGGGTTGTGATTGTATTTCCTGAAACAGGAGAGAATGCAAGGGGAGCAGATTTGGAGAGTGGGAGCTGCTAATGGTGGAGGTGGGGGAATCAGTGGGTTATGTTTAGACATATTCATTTTTAAAATGTCAAAGCACAAGCAGAGTAGAGTAAAGAGTTGGAGTCGCTGGTAGTTAAAACTATGGGGATGGATGCATTCTCCTAGAGAAAGAATGTAGGATGAGAAATAAATATATAGGTAGTAGCAAACAAAGCCTCAACCAGTCAGTGGTAGAGGTCCCTTGGGAAGCAACCTATTATCCATGCCTGATCTAAATTATTCCCAGGTTTTCATCTAGATCTAATACTGTATATATGAATCTAAATCTCTGTAATAGCTTAGGGAATATATGAAATATTTTGATATTGTTTCTTTAGCTTGAGAAGATAGCTGAGCAAAGGCAACATGACTGAACATCTGCTATATTCCAGGCACTGAGCCTAAGGCTTTGGAATACCAGAGGAATGAGAAAGCAACTGAAAAAAAAAAAAAAAGAAGCATGAGATCAAAAAGAGAAGAGTGTAAGAGTGAAAAAAAATGGAATGAAAGCAGTCACTACAAAAAAAGGGAAAACATGGAAGAGAGAATGGATGATTAGAAATCCATGGATTCTATCAAGATCATTTTAGTCATTGCCTAATCACATAATTCTTTTTTTTTTCTGAGCGTAAAATAAAACATTTATATCTCATTTCAGTTATCAATCTCAACTATAAACTACGTAAAAAGATGCACAAGACAAAATTTTGACATTTAAGGGCTTATAATACATTAAAGTTGACCTTTCCCTTTAAGGAACGTTCCCTGATTGAGGTGCCGAATTAGGTGTAAACTTGCCTTTACACGTGCAAAGTGAAGTATGAAGTGGAGGTAGTTTTTTTCTAATTAAAAATAGAAAAACATCTCAATAAGAAAGTCCTGACAAATATATACTAAAATGTTAACAATGATCTCAGTGCTATTAAAAAAAATAATTCAGTCTTTTATGAAAAGCGTATACTTGTTTTATAATTTGAAAAAAATATATACTATCTTCTTGGTGGTGTGGCAGAGCAAATATGAATTCTGCTTAAATTCTTGGTGATTTCATGAGATAGAAGGTGTTGTTACCCTGAATTATTTAGACGTGACTTCAGTCTTCATTTTGCTAAGATGGTGCTCACAGAAGCGTTTGACAGTCAATTAAAGTATATAAGTTTGATACAATATTAGAGGAAATGCTTCAATGAATAGTTTAATATATATCTCATTGGTGCCTATACCTTTATGTTGAACAAATTAGTTTCAATTTTGAATTTATCCATCCAAAGATTATTACCACATTATCACAATTTACAGTAAACTATAAGTATTTTGGAGCCCTGGTGGCACAGTGGTTAAGAGCACGGCTGCTAACCAAAAGATCAGCAGTTCGAATCCACCAGCCGCTCCTGGGAAACCCTGTGAGGCAGTTCTACTCTGTCCTATAGGGCTGCTCTGTGTCAGAATCTACTTGACGGCAAAGGGTTTGGTTTTTTGGTTTATAAGTATTTCAGAAACTGCAAACCTCTATCATCCTTTTGCATGACAAGAATTATTTGCCTTGTAAAGTTCCATGCCGTCCATTTGAAAGCTTCTCTCAGTGTGTTTATCTCGCTACTGGTCCCCTGCTGGTGACAGGACATGTTCTGGAGGGCTTTTCTAACAGAATACGGGTGGAACTTACTGTCAACTTAAGCTGAAGAAAACCATGGGGAAATTGTTTTCTATTATGTGGCTGCAAAACCTACCCTTAATATTCTTTAATGATTGGATGGGTTACCAGGTGGAAGAGGTGGCCAATAGCATGGTTTCAATGGTCCTAATGGACTGTGACTTTGCAAACACACCAGAAACACAAGCATTTTCCAAGGTTTCCTTTATATAACACCTTTTAGCAATGCAACTCTTCCCTGAAGCATTTTGGATTCTCTCCCATCGTGATTGTGCAGGGAAGGATAGAACGGTTTCATCCACCTATCAATAGCTTAGTTCAGTGCTACTCCTTCCACTGGGCTTCCTACTGATACCTAGAGGGATTTTTGTTTCACTGACTTGAAAATAGCCAGGCTTCTTCCAGGGTGGCTCTTCAGAAGTCCTGCTAGAGAAGAGTTGGAGAATAATACCATTCTTCCCATCCGAGCCTGAAAATTTATACTTTATAGAAGGACAGCCCAACTCCTATTTTGTGTTGCAAATTTGTAAGGGGAGTTAATCAGTGGATAACTGCTTTATGGGAGACAATCTAAGAATAGAAAAATTTTCAATAGATTGCTTGGGTTCTGTCAGATATCAAAGCAGACTATTATCAAGATGAAAGTATGCTTTCCTAGAGCACTTTTATACCTACCACAAAATTTTTTCTAGATTGATCTAGTATGTATGTTAAAATACAGATTTCCAGGTCCTATTCCAGGACTGAATCTCTGGGCCTGGTACCTAAGAATCTGAATTTTAACAGTTGTCCCAAGAGTCTTCTGATGACAAAGTTTTAGGAATGTCTGATGTCAAGGTCACTTAATCACCTTTAAGATCACAATGAATAAACATTTAACCTTTACATCCTTTAATAACATATTGTGATTAGATTTTTGGTAGTAGCAAGGTTTGAAAATTAAGATCACAGAAAATTCACCATCATTCGCTCTCCAGCTCCATATTAGATGACACTTCTTACATATTCAGACTATTTTATAATGGTTCCAGTCCCTGCCTCTGATCTTAGACAGGTATTCCTGACAGGTGGAGGACAGGGAACTCCTCATTAACAGATGGCTGTTTGTATGCCTACTACTTGCCAGCACCTGTAGACCCAACCAAAACTTCCTCCTTTAACTAATTCTACCTTTTTTTAATTTAAAGAACATTAAATTAAAACTCAGTAACCATGTATAGTACACATGACATTTTTAAAATATAGCAATACTTGTTGGAAAAATCTTGAGGCCGGATCTTGCCCTCAGACGTACAGATACCTCCCACTAATGTCATATTAAGGTCCTCTCACTATTTTCAACTAATTAAAGACAACAAATCTTACAAAGGTTGCAACGAATCTTCTAATCAACTGCAGGGGAGTTTTTTTCTCAAAAAAAAAAAAAAAAAGTACCCTGTGTATATACATAGAAAGAAATGTGGAAAGGGACAATGAGGGAGGAAGAATATTTTAAAAAGAGTTTTTGCAAAACATTAAAAGTAGCCTTGCTTCTTTGTCTAGCTTTCCTGACAGGAAAGAATTTCGCATATCTGCTGTTGTGTGGTTTTATTTCAGTAACTAGCTTTTGATAATTCTATCAGCTTTTTTCAGTTTTGCTTTTGTTCTCTTTTTTTTTTTAATTTTTTTTTTATTGTACTTTAGATGAAGGTTTACGAACAAATAGTTTCTCATTAAACAGTCAGTACACATATTGTTTTATGACATTGGTTAATAACCTCACAACATGTCAACACTCTCCTTCTCAACCTTGAAGGAACTTTTTTTTTTTTTTTTGGTGAAAATATACATAGCCAAAGATACACCATTTCAAAAATTTCTACGTGTACAATTCAGTGACATCGATTACGTTCTTCCAGTTGTGCTGCTATTCTCACTATCCTTTTCCAAATTATTCCATCACCATTATCTTCAACTCACTGTCTCCTAGGCTTCCCATCAAACCTTTTGAGTTGCTGTTGTCAATATGATCTCACATAGATAATTCTTTTATTTTTTGTACTTTAGATGAAGGTTTACAGAACAAATAGTTTCTCATTAAACAATTAGTACACATATTGCCCTATGACAATGGTTAACAACCCCACGACATGTCAACACTGTCGTTTCTCAACCTTGGGTTGCCTATCACCAGCTTTCCTGTCCCCTCCTGTCTTCTAGTCCTTGTCCCTGGGCTACTGTGCCTCATTAGTCCAATTTTGTTTTATGGGGCTGTCCAATACCCTGCTGAACACTTTTCTTCTCTTAATAGAATTCATCTTTGATAACAAAATAAATCACTTGAGTATTCCTTATCACTGCAGTTCAGTTCAAAAGACATTTATTTAATGCCGCCTATGTGTGAAGCACAAGAAGTGCACAAAAGTACACTGAGGACATTGGTCGTTCAGTGGTAGAATTTTCGCCTTCCATGCTGGAGAACTGGGTTCCATTCCTGGCTAATGCACCCATTTCTTATTGGAGGCTGGATTGTGCTATGATGTTGAACAGGTTTCAGCTATGGATCACAAACTGATCTACAGAGATCGTGGGAATGCTGCAGGACCTGGCAGCAGTCAAGCATTGTGCAGAGTTATGCAAAGTTTACAAATCTGACTCTGTAGAAGTGACACATTTTCTTGAACTGATAATACAATATTTCCCAAGAAATGAACGTATACACCATAAACCCATTGCCATCGAGTCAATTACGACTCATAGCAACACTATAGGACAGAGTAGAACTACCCGATAGGGTTTCCAAGAAGCAGCTGGTGGATTCAAACTGGGACCTTTTGGTTAGAAGCGGACCTCTTAACCACTGTGCCACCAGCATACGTGCACAAATATACTGGTGCAAATTACATTTTCTCCTCCCACCTGCACCCCTGTCTTCCCTCTTACCTAGGCAGTAGGTCTTTATTTTAGGTACATCTTTGGGCATAAATTGCAACCGTACTTGCTGGAATTGTCAACTTCTATCTGACCAGCAACTATATAGTCAGGGAGATTTTTCTAAATTGTTATGGAAGAAGTAGACATGATTTTCATTCCTGTAATCCAACCCCTCTTACCATATCTCCCATTTTCTTTCTAACAATAATGATGATGATGATGATGATGATAAATTATAACATTTATTGATTGCCTACTTCTGTAGTAGAAACAATGCCGTGTGTTTACCTGATATTACTATTATCTTTATTTTGCAGATAAGGCTTTGTTGTGTGTGGTCCAGAAAAGATAAATATTTCTAGGTCACAGAGCTAGTACCTGATGGAACCAGAATCCTAACCTAGCTGTTCTATCTCTAGTGCCCATTTGTTTAACTGAAACATGCCACTTCTAGTTCTGCTGAAACTGAAAGTTAAAATGTGGAATAAAAATGCCCTCAGATTTCAGTGGTTACTAGAAATAGCCATTGAGAGTGGATTTGCTATGGAGACTATTATTCATTAAAGTCCTTAAAGACTCTAATGATTAATTGTTCTCAAAGTTCAAAATCATTTATTATTTTCTCAACTTACTTTGGCATACTATTTGGATTATCCATTTCTTGCACATTGTTTTTATTTCCTGGAATTTTGACTGTTTTTTTATCCTCTCTATGGTCTTATATTTCATTAAATATTTCTTTATATTTATTTCCTGCTTTATTAGGTTTTTGTTAGGTTTGCTTTATTAGGTTTTTGTTAGGTTTACTTTACTGTAATTCATCTTACTTCATAAGGTGAGTACAGAAATCCTTTATTTTCATTTGTGCTTATTTTTTCAACAGAAGTATTCAACGTTGTCAATTAACATAAAATTATTAATTTAATTGCATGCCACAGGATTGAGTACACCTGTAGATTATCTTCATTTGCTCATTTGTATCTATTTTGTCATTTTCATTATGATTTTCTGATTAACCTATTAGTTATTCAGGAGTTCATTATAAAGTCTCTGTAAGTGTGAAAAATTTTGATGTTTTCATTATTTTTTAATTTAAAATGCATTGTTATTCGAGAATATGGAGTATTTGGTACCAACATTTAAGCTTTTTGAATCTTCCAGTTTAAGCTCGTGCCTGGTAAATTTTAGTAAATGTTCTAAAAGTACTAAACAGAACACATATCTTCAATTTGTTGGTCAAACCCATTGCCATAGAGTCAATTCTGACTCACAGCAACTCAATAGGACAGAGTAGAACTGCCCCATAGGATTTCCAAGGCTGTAATCTTTACAGAAGCAAACTGCCACATCTTTCTCCCAAGAAGCCCCTAGCGGGTTCGAACTACCAAACTTTTGGTTAGCAGTTGAACACAACCACAGCACCCCCAGGGATCCTCCAATTTACTGGTAGCAGATATCTATTACAACTATTAGTACAATATTTTAGTTCGATATCTACAAAATTGGTGACTGTACAGTCTGAAATAGAAAATACAAATAGGTACAATGCTAGATGTGCTCACTTGTCTATGCCAAGAAATTTGGAAGACACCTACCTGGCCAACTGACTGGACGAGACCCATATTTGTGCCATTCCAAAGAGGTGATCCAGCAGAATGTGGAAATTATTGAACAATATCAATAATATCACATGCAAGTAAAATTTTTCTGACAGCTGTAGCAGTACATCAACAGGAAACCGCCAGATAGTCAAGCCGGATTCAGAAGGGGACATGGAACGAGGGATATCATTGCTGATGTCAGATGGATCTTGGCTGAAAACAGAGAATAGCACAAAGATGTTTACCTGTGTTTTATTGACTGTGCAAAGGCATTCAACTATGTGGGTCATAACAAATTATGGATAAAATTGTGTCATTTGAACAGAACAAGGAGATACTGTTTAAAACCAGCAAAAGGGTGCATCAGGGTTTTATCCTTTCACCATACTTATTCTATCTGTATGCTCAGCAAATAGTCCAGGAAGCCGGACTATATGAAGAAGAATACAGGATCAGGATTGGAGGATGACTCGTTAACAATCTGTGATATGCCAATGACACAATCTTGCTTTCTGAAAGTGAAGAGGACTTGCAGCACATCGCATTGGGAAAATCTGCTGCAAAAGATCTCTTTAAACTGTTAAAAAGCAAAGTTGTCACCTTGAAGACTAAGGTGCACCTGACCCAAGCCATGGTATTTTCAATCGCCTCATATGCATGCAAAAGGTGAACAGTGAATAAAGAAGACTGAAAAATTGATGCCTTTGAATTATGGTGTTGGTGAAGAATATTGACTATACTATGGACTTCCAAAAAAAAAAACCAAACAAACAAATCCATCTTGGAAGAAATACAGCCAGAATGCTCCTTAGAAGCAAGGATGGAGAGACTTGGTCTCACATACTTTGAAAGTGTTATCCGGAGGGACCAGTCCCTGGAGAAGGACATCATGCTCAGTAAAGTAGAGGGTCAGCGAAAGAAAGGACGATCCTCAATGAGATCCTCAGTGGCTGCAATGATGGGATTAAGCATACAATGGTTTTTAGGATGGTGCAGGACCAGGCAGTGTTTTGTTCTTTTGTACGTAGGGTCACTATGAATCAGAACTGACCCAAGAGCACCTAATAACAACAATGAAGGATCATCTTTTTAAAAAACAAGAACCCCTAGCAGAGATACAAAAACTAGAGAAAATATGGTGAAACACAGAAGAGATAAAACATGGGTATATATAGCTCAGGAAAGAAGTTAAAGTGACACAAATGAAGGCCACATAGAAGCAGGACAAAGGAGAAAGAACACAGTTGAGAACACAGTAAGGAACATGAAAGGTAGGATCAAAAAAAAAATAAGACAAATTAAAAGGATATAAGCAAAGATATTTTTATGATTGACCATGTAACTAAGGACTCTTTGACAGGACCCCCAGGGGTCTGGGCCACTGCCATTTGTTCTCATTATAGAACTAGTAGGTCAGCATTTTGTTTCCTCAGGCTTCATTTACCTGAGGAGTTTGAGGGGTATAAAGTAGGACTGAGTCCATACCTTAGTATGCTCTGCCATACTTTCATTTTATCATATATTCTAATCCTGGCTTAGATAAACTTGTCTCTAGCCAGGCTAGTTTTTGTGCAGACCATTGTATATATAAGGTTGGTGTCATGAATTGAATTGTGTCCCCCCAAAATATCTGTCAACTTGGCTAGGTCATGATTCCCAGTATTGTATGATTGTCTACCATTTTATTATTTGATGTGATTTCCCTATATGTTGGAAACTCTATCACTATGATGTAATAAAGCCATCTACTTGTGGTATTTCTATTACAGCAGTAGTAGATGACTAAGACAGCAGGGTTTGAAGGGGCCAGATGTACTAATTTAAGGTCTAGTATTACCCTCATTAATCCTTTGACAATCAAGGCAAAAATGAATAAAATATCTTAGAAGAAAAAGCCAGCTGGCTTCAAAATTTTCCTTGGAAATATTCGGTTCTAGAAACCAGTTAACATCTACAAAGCTCTCAAGAAAGAAGAAATAATCAAATAATTCTATGCTCAGCCAAACTGTTGTACAGATATAAAAGCAAAAGATAAATTTTAGATGTGTAAAAACTCTGGGATTATAGTTTTATGAGCCTTTCATAAAAAAATGACTGTAAAATCCTTTTCAGTCAGTGGAATATAGCAAAAGCGTCATTAAATACATTTAAATGTAGGAATAATACTTTAAAAACTAGTATTTATGGCTCCAAAAATGGTCGGAAAGTATAAGATGATGTAACTGAGGGGAGAGAAGCTAATAGGTAGGGTAGGTATGTTAATTTCTTCATATTTAATAGCTAGGGACTAAATAAGATTACTATAAAAATGATAAATCAAATAACAGAAATTAAATGTAAATTGTGGCAAACACCATTTTGGTTTTTTGAATTTTTTTCTTCAAAACACATTGTCATCTTCTCTGGTAATAGAACCCAAATTTATTCAGTCACAATGAGAGAGCACTGAATCTCAGGGAGTATACAGCGTTCTAACCCAGGCACAGGGATTAATTGAGATTAGTCTAAACAGTTTATGACAAACTTCTTCCACTTGGCTTTTGATCGTCTACAAGAGTCAGGTAGCCCAGTTCTGGCCAATGCAATGTAAGCAGAAATCCGTTGGGTAAGAGCTTCCAGGAAAACTTTTGCTATACTAATTTTAAAATAAAGGACAATTCAGCTAGCATTTACCTTTGCCCTTCCTCTTCTCCCTCCTTGTGACTGTCTTGGAGAGATGGTGGCAGGAGCTACTACAATATTCTTGTGACCATGAGGCAACAAGAATAAGGAAAGGAGTAAGAAAATAAATTCAGAGATAAGAATCCTGACATTGTGAAATCACTGAACAACCGCTAACAGCTTCTTGCCCACAGATTTTTTAATATATGAGACAAATGAACTTTCATTTGTTCCTTGTTACATTTGCCAAAAGCATAAATCCCAAAAGTTAGGCATTTTCAGTCGTAAAGGATGGTATTCAGTCAATGGCATTTGGGAAATTGGCTACCCATATGAAAAATAAGTAAATCTTTACTTCACACTGGTCAGAAAAATAAGAGCAAATGAATTAAATACTTCTGTTGAAAAACTTAGAAATTATTAGAAGAAAATGAAGAACTATACTGTAAACTAGAATTTAAATTATTCTTTTACCCTTGGACTAAAAGACGTCATAAAAAAGTTGAAAGACAAGTAATAGACTGAGAGAAGATTCTGTAACACATAATAGATAAAGAATTAGTATCAAGAGTATAAAAATAACTTCTATAAATCATACTCTTTAAAGTAGAGACAATAGTACCTAACTCACATGTCTGTTTTGAGCACTACTAAGTTAACTACATAGTGTGCCTGGTACAGGATTTAAGATATATTCATTCTGGTTTTTTTCTTCCTAAAATACTTATCCTATTTAATTACACGTGTGTATGCATATATATGTGTATATATATATATACACACACACACACATACATATATATGTAAAATGCAGATATATATATACAATACAGATACAGATACAATTTTTCAACTTTAAACAAAGATTAAAGAAAACATTCTGAACAGATCTTGAGCTTTGTCCTTTGAGATAACAATTTTTAGAAATGTGCTGCCTCACAAATATGCAAGTCAGCTTCACTGAAGCAAGAGGTAAGGAGTAGCAACTCATTTCTAGGCTTTAGTGTGATTATTTGTAAAAGGACAAAAGAAGCCAGAGAAAGAGCTTTTATGCAGCTATGTATTCCTATGTGCCCACGTATTTATAGAAAGGTATCATGCTACAGTAAAAAATACAAGAGCTTTGGAGGGAAAAAATATGAATTCAGAGACACTTCTATTCCATATTAGCTGTATAATCTTGGGCAGTTTAACGTCTCTGAACTTCTGTTCCCTATCATTAAACTAGGGATAATGGGACCTAACTCACAAGTTTGTTGTATTTAGTAAGTTAATTATATAGCGTGCCTGGTACAGAATTTAAGAAATATTCATTCTGTTTGTTTTTGTCCTATAATGCATACTCCTTTTATAAACTGTTTTCTAAATAATTTTTAATTTGTGGTTTTCATGTGTTACTTTTATTGTTTTTATACTTCTGGATTTTGTATCTTCTTGATTGGTGACTGGCAGGAATTTGATAGTGGTTCTTTGGCGACTGTAGAAAGAAAGAAAGCTGACTAAAAATAAAACACAGATTTAGGATCTACAGCTACTACCTGCTTGTCTTTCCTCCTAAAGGATCAACTAAATTCATGGTACTGAAATTTGTAGCTATAAAAAACAAAACTTTTTTATTGTCCCCAAACCAAAATGCAAAATATTAACTTCAGAATCGCTAAAGCTACAACTTCATGCCAGTAATATTTCACTGTTGACTAAAGAGAGATTATTAATTTTGAAATTGTAATGATAATGTGGTTTAAGAACTATTAAAATATCCAAGACAAGATCTCTCATTGTGCAGTCAGTTTATCGGAGTACAGGTGTATTAGCTGTGTAGATTATTTTCCATAATGTACAAAAAATTTTGCTTCCATTTTATTAACAATTATCTAATTGTTCACATTTTTGCTGCTTTGTACTGAAATTTTCTTTGTCTTGTACTTTTAGTTTTGGCCACCTTTGGATAAATTCTTCTTTCAAAATACATGGTCAGTAATAATAATAGAATTGTAGAATGTGTATTCATGTTAAGCTTCTTTTATTCCACTCCTGTTTAAATTCATTTCATGATGAAAAGATAAATTTTCTTTTTATCTTTCACCGGACTGGTAAATAATGGCAAGAACAACAATAGCAACAATACCTTATATAGTTCTTACTAGAATTCTGTTGATGCTCTTACAAACTGTCAAAAATTAAATTGGAGTGATCAACAAGTTCTCATTCTTTCCCACCCATAAGTTAACTGAGTAACACTCTTTGTCAATTTGACTACATTTATCCCTCCTCGTTGTCCAAGCAGCTACTACCTTAATCCGAGCTTTCATCAATTCTTTCCTGGGTAATGCCATTGATCTAGGACTCCTTTTCCTGTTCTGATGGTGCTCCACAAGACAGTTAACATTTTTAACACACACAACTGATAATGTGACTCTCTAATTTAAAAAACTGCCAGTAAGCTTTTGGTTAGTGTATATATTCAGCATTGAAGCTTTTTTTTTTCCATAGGTAACTTTAGAACCAGAAGGTCCACCTTTGGATAATGTTATGTATTCTGCATAAGGAACAAAAAAGACATCCCTGGTCCTTTGGGTGGGAAAAGGATTTTTTTTTTTTAATGGGAAGAGGAATTAAAGAACAATAGTATATGACTTTGAAGTTGAATTGCTCATTTAAGATTCTTATTGGTCAGGAGAGTTAGGAGAGGAAGTATATAATTTTCTGATATGTGGTCACATAAATTTATTTTTATGGGAGTAAAAATTGGAAATGTACCATATGGTATTTCCAAGAGCAATCTCTAATCTACAGGCAGAATAAAACAGGTCAAAGAAATAGCTGCATCTTCGTAGAAATAGTTTGGTGGGCTTAAGTTACCACAACAAGCAACAAAAAATAAAGTCCTTTTGCAAGCAGCAGAGTCACCTGTCCTTTTCATTGATTTTGTCACTTCATCACGCACAACAAATCTATGTCAACGTGAGTGGCAAATCTCAAAGGGAAAAAAACGTACACATCAAGGCCATGAAAGCAGCACATATACTTTAGGAAACTGTCTATTGTAGCCATAAGGAGAAGGCTTGTTGTCTTTCGGGATAGTATTCATAACACTCTGTATCCAAAGAGTTAGGTTATTAATTCTTAGTTTTTATTAATTTAACATAGTCATCTCTCAGTCAATTATGAATCAAGTTTCTTAAGGAAAGAGAAAAAAATAAGACTATGTATTGGCATCATCTCCACGAAGTATTTCTAATTTCTTACTAATGCTTTACCCTTAAGCATTATGGATAATGTGGGAAATTATTCCTAACCAGGTGCTTTTGAGGGATTTTACTGTGTACAAAACAACATAAAGGAAATGAAGACACAGTCCTTACTTTCAAAGAACTTACAATTTTGGAAGATGCAGAGATATCAAGAGATGTCTAATAATACCAGGCAGTGTGTGGTGTGACCAAATTAATATTACTAAGAACTAGGACTAATGGAGGTCTGGAAGGCTTTCACAAGGAAGATTAGGTTGTACAGAGAAGAAAATTGTACGAGTAGAATTTTACATGCAAAAATATGGAAGTGATGAGATATGTACACCACACACAAGATCTCGATTCTCAAAAGGAGAAAAGAGGGCACAAGGCTGAACTCATTTGGAGAGATCCTTAGGATTTTGTCACACAAACTGTAGGAAGTCACAGAAGCTTTTAAGCAGAAAAGTAACATCCTAAGATAATATTTCAGAGAATTAATCAAGCAGCATTGTAAATGATGGAAAGAAGGCAGTCATGGAAAATTTCTTACTTTAGTTAAACCTCTTTAAAGGATAAACCAAAGGATGGACACTTTCCTTCACATGTGTGAAATCTCCATGCCTCTTCTTAAAGAATTCATTTTGCCAGCACACTTCCTTTCCCGACACTTCATCAATTAGGAAGCAATTGAAGCCTGGAAAAGCTGCAGAAGTGGACTTACCGCTGTACCTGATTATGGTGTGTTGGATCATCACGAAACAGAATGACACAGTAATTTGAAAGCCGTAGCCTCAAAGTACTAGAAATCATAATTTCCCAAATCTACCAAACACCTGCAGTCACAAGACGAGAAGTGAGTCCATATTTCTGAAATATTTTAAATATCATCAGAATGTAATTAGGAGTAAGTTTGTACTGAAACTTGTTAAGTGGAGAAGGTCATTGTTATTCTGGACTGTATATGCAAAAAAAAAAAAAAAAACATGTTAGGAACAGAGGAAAAGAGTCCCCTCCTTGTGATTCAGGACAGAGTGAAGCAGGAATATGCATACAGTTTAGGGATCTCATTATGAGGAAGAGAGAGACATACTGCAGGAAGTTCAGAAGAAATCAACAGGAATAATTAAGGAACCAGAGGTATTTACTCTGGAGGAAATATTAAAAGAATAAATGATGTACACGCAGTTGGCTAACTAAGGGGAACATGAGAATTGTCTACAAATACCTAATGTATGTAGATCATGAATACTGAAAGTCAATATAAAGCCTAGAGCAAGAAGGTAAAATTTAAAATAAGGCAATTAAATAAAAAATAAAATTCTGGCAGTATACAAGAGAAAGCAAGACAAACTTTGTATAACTAGTTAGTCTCACTTTTTTGCAGGAATATTTAAAAACAAACTTATTGTCATGGTTTGAATTATGTCCCCCCAAAAATGTGTGTATCAGTTTGGCTAGGCCATGATTCCTGGTACTGTGTGATTTTCCTGTATGTTGTAAGCCTGCCTCTGTGATGTTAATGAGGGAGGGTGGGTGGCAGTTGTGTTAGTAAGGCAGGACTGTATCTGTAAGACTGGACTGTGTCCTGAGGCGATCTCTTGAGATATAAAAGACAGAAGTGAGCAGTGAGACAGGGGGACCTCATACCATCAAGAAAGCAGTGCCGGGAGCAGAGCGCGTCCTTGGGGAGCAGAGCGCGTCCTTGGGACCAGGGTCCCTGCGCCAAGAAGCTCCTAGTCTGGGGAACACTGACAATAAGGCCGAGAGAGAGAAAGCCTTCCCCTGGAGCTGACACCTTGAATTTGGACTTTTAGCCTACTTTGACTGTGAGGAAATAAACTTCTCTTCGTTAAAACCATCCACTTGTGGTATTTCTGTTATGGCAGCACTAGATGACTAAGACATTTATCAAATAATAAATATGATATGTGGAGTGTAAGCATACAGGAATAAATAAATATGTTTTTATCCAATAAGATGGGTTCTTTTTAATGCTTTTGTAGAAAGCATAATTTAAATATTTGGCCACTAATCCTTTGATTATGGGAAAACTATTTTTTGCCTTACCTGGTAAATAAATGCATTTTAGTTATTTGAAATATTTAAGAATGGACTGTTGTTTCCAGAAATTAGGAGATTCCAATAGATGTCCTCTCTCCTCTAGAATAATTTCTACTTACCTGAAAATGGGAGAAATGAACTGAATATTTGTACTGTTGATTTCTTTTTCATTCCACTCTCCCCTTGGAAGCCAGATGAGATCAACAGTACATTTATGAGGATGCTCAGGTGGCTCAGCAACCCCCCATCCTCCCACACCATCTCTCTTCTCAGCTGGGACTCCTCAGATAATCCCAGCACCAACAAACTGCACATCTCCCTCTTTCTTTTGCTTAACTCAGAGGAGGCTCATTATTTTAATCTGATTATCTGTTCCTACTAGCACCTCCCTAGCATAGAGACAAGCCAGCAAGGGGAAGTTGTCATCACCAGAAACATTGTTGGCTCAGGTCTCAGAAAACATTTACTTACTAAATGACTGAGCTATGGTCCCAAATGTTTCTTCATAATGCAAAGGAGGGAGACAGTCTTACTTACCCTCTTTAATACTCTGAAAATGGAAAAATAGTTTCCAATTGCTTCATGATTATTGTTATGGATGTGTCTTATATTTTTCTAGAAGAGTGTCTACTATTTTCTCACTGATGGAGTCTCTTAATTTCCTAGTGCTGCTGTAACACAAATACCATAAATTAGTGGCTTTAAAGAGCAGAAATTGATTTTTACACAGGTCTGGAGGCTAAAAGTCCAAATCAAGGCCTAGGCGATGTTGATTCATTCCTTGTCCATAACCCCCAGGGTTCTTTGATTCTTGGCAACCCTCACGTGGTATCTGTCTTCCTCAGTATGTGCCCGATTCTATGTCTAATCTGCTCTTTTTATAACTCAGAAATGATTAGGTCTAGGACACAGCCTCATTAATATAACAAAGAAAGCGCTATTTCCAGACAGGATTACGCCCACAGGAATAAGGGTTAGGATTCCAACACATATTTTGGAGGGATACAATTCAATCCATAACATATCAAAAAATAAAAAAAAAATCAAACCCATTGCCATCGAGTCGATTCCAACTCACAGCAATCCTGTAGGACAGAGTAGAACTGCCCCATAGGGTTTCCAAGGAGCAGCTGGTGGATTCCAACTGTCCACCTTTTGGTTAGCAGCCATAGCTCTAGAGACAGGATATTTCATTCAAATAGTCTTCATGAAAAGCACTGTGCACATTTCTGTTTTCATACAAAAGCAGAGATCAGCCATTTACCCTCAAATCAGACTTCACTGTGCACAAGTTGAGTTGAATACAGTGTCCTGGAACTGCAGATGGCATTCTGAAGTTCAATATGCTGCACTGTGTCAAGTCTAAATCTCAGTTTGCAAATATGTAAATGGGGGTGGCGCAAGCAGTTTGTGATCAGCTGCTAACATAAAGGTTGGCAGTTCAAGCTCACCCAGGAAACTGGTTTTGTTTTAACCCAGTGTCTCCACAGAAGAGAGGCCTGGCAAAATGCTTCTATAACGATCACAGCCAAGATAACTCTATGGAGCAGTTCTGTTCTGAAAAGCGTGGGGGTCGTCATAAGTCAGGACGGACTCCACGTCAGCTAACAGTAACAAACCTGCTTGACCTGGGTCATCAGAGATACTTCTCTTTTTCCTAAAAAGTCAGGTTAGGAAGGCAAATGGAAATATCTTCAGAAGACCAATGCAAATTGAAGTTGCCACAAAACTCATTGACCACTATTGCATAGCAGGATACAGCCCGTGGAAGATTGTATCGCAACCCATCACCGTTCGGAGTAGCAGGCATCCGTGCT
The DNA here is from genome assembly GCA_030035585.1 of Dugong dugon. Taxonomy (NCBI): domain Eukaryota; kingdom Metazoa; phylum Chordata; class Mammalia; order Sirenia; family Dugongidae; genus Dugong; species Dugong dugon. Next base: position 125,974,499 of record CM057461.1, read on the forward strand.
CTACTTTTAATTTTAATATACAGTTCTTCCTGTTAACCCAGTAATCTGGCATGTTACAGTTTCAAAAATAACATGTTTTATCTATAGTAAAAAAAATGACTCATACCCTATTAGAATTTTATAAGCTTTCTGAATAAAGACACCCTAAATTTTAGCCCATTGCATAAAACCAACTAATTTTTTGCAGTTTTATATTTCAGCCAGTAAAATTCACTGCTTATTCCCTGATCTGCACTAAAAAAATTAATTCTGTTAAAAACTTAAACATAAAATAAAAATAAATAAATAAATAAATAAACAAATGAGACTAAAGAGGTACAATAGTCCACTGACAAGGTCCAGAAGACAGAAGGGGACAAGGAAGCCCCCTGGTGATAGGGAACACAAGGTGGAGTAAGGATATTCTTGATGTGCTGTGAGATTGCTAACCATTGTCATAGGGCAACATGTGCAGTAACTGTTAAATGAAAAACTATTTTGTTCTGTAAGCCTTCATCTTAAGTGAGAATAACAGCACAGTTGGAAGAGCGTAGTCAATGTCACTGAACTGTGAATGTAGAAATTTTTGAAACGGTGTATCTTTGGCCATCTGTAATTTTCATCAAAAAAAAAGGTTGAGAATTTAGAGGCTTAATACGTTGTGGGGTTGTCAACCAATGTCAAAAAACAACATGTGTACTACTATTTCATGAGAAACTATTTGCTCTGTAAGCTTTCACCTGAAGTACAATAAAATATATATTAAAAAAAAAAAAAAAAAAAACTTAAACATAAAAACACATATTTTTATAACTTGAACTTTTATTGCCTTGTATGTCCCTTTCCATTTAAATTTTAAGAAAGCAACAGTGAGATCAGGTGGGTAATTAAATTGATCACAAATCTATATTCAATGAATTTGAAGACATATGGTGGGACTTGGAGCTGGAAAGTCAATGTTCTTTTGGTCTAGCACAGTTCATGAAGTGAAATGTAAAATAGGACACAAGTGACTTGGATATACTCATTTAGCATCTGTTCCAGTCATATTATTCAACTTGGACATCACACGAAGGCAGGAACATAACATGATACAGAAACACTTAAAAAAACATAATTGCTAGTTTAATAGCTTGGCAAGAAATGAATGCTTAACCTTTCCAGGCAGGAAACTGGTTTTGTTTTAGCAGTAAAATTCTCCTTCATCCTGGAATACAGGGACAAAATACCTTGAAATTCGGGTGCCCTTTACTTTAATAAAGGCAATGATTATCCGTATTCAATCATTTATTCATTCACTTATTCTTTAATTCTCAATACAAACATTAGCCCCTCCATGAAGAGTGTTTAACAGTTTTAAAGGGAAGTAATTATAAGTAGAAATAATAGCAAGTGTGCATGAGTGCCCAGAATCAATAGTAGGGAAATTTGATAAGTAAGGAATTAGTTCCAGACCTGAAAAGCACGTAAGAAAGTAGGTGGAACAACAAATTATATCTAAGACATCTCGATTGAGGACATGAAGCATATTATATATTTTATTCAACTCTCCACATTATTTTCTGTGCTAGGGTGAAGATAATTCCCTTACACACAGTTTTGCATGGAAAAGGGGAAATAAACCATGCTTGCTCAGTTTTATGGTGTTCTGCGGCTATGATTAACATTTCAATTGAGTTATTTCAAATTTAATAAACACAGCCAAATGATAACAGTCAATATGCTGTTTCATTAGCATCAGGTTCCAATGGAAATTCAATAGTTTCAAAATATAGTTTTAGAGAACAATTGTTAAATGTGTAAAAAAGGGACTTTATATCACTTACATACAAATCTTGGCAATAGGAAGACAGCATGACGTAGGGGGAAAGGGGCGCTGAACTCGGAGTCAGGACATGTGGCTTCTAAGTGAACATGCTTGTACTTAAATGCAAATGAGTCGATCACTATGAGCTTCAGTTTCTTGAGTCGGACCAGATGGCCACTAAGGTCCTTTCCATCTCTACACTTCATTTTAAATTTGTGATCTATTATCTTCAACAAATCTATATAGAGTTGATAACTTCTTAATAAACTTTAGTTTGCCCTGAGTCATTTTGTTGTTGTAAGCTGCCTTCAACTTAAGCACAGACTCATAGGGACCCCATGGACAATGGAACAAAAAGCTGCCTGGTCTTGTGTCATCCCCACAATTAGGGATCAGACAGTTGTGAACCATAGGGTTTTAGTGCCTGATTTTTCAGAAGTAGATTGCCAGGCCTTTCTTCCAAGACGTCTCTGAATGGACTCAATCTTCCAACCTTTCCATTAGCTCCGGAGCAAGTTAACCACCACACCACCCAGGGAATCCTTGACAGCCTAAACTGTTATTTATTTGGCTTTGTGTCCCACACAACGCACACAGTGATCAGAATAAATAAATATTTCTGAATTATTTCTTGAATAAAATAATTATAATAGTTTGTAGTAAAATATTGAGAATGTGTTAATCAAAGTTATGGAGACTGGAATTAGTTCATGTTTGGAATTTTAATCACGAGTAAAATAAAACAACTGGGTAATTTTGTAGCAAAAAGTCAAGTGAATGATGTATCTTGAGCACCTACTATGATTTAAATAAGAATAACGTTTTGTTGTTAGGTATCATTGAATTGGTTCTGATTCATAGCAATCCTACGTACAACAGACAGATCAAAAAACTGCCCGGCCTTGCACCATCCTCACAATCATTGCTATGTTTCAGCCCATTGTTGCAGGCACTGTGTCAGTCCATCTTGTTGAGGGTCTTCCTCTTTTTCGCTGACCTTCTACTTTACCAAGCATGATGTCCTTCTCCAGGGACTGGTCGCTCCTGATAACATGTCTAAAGTACACAAGACACAAAATCTCATCATCCTCGCTTCCAAGGAACATTCCAGTTATACTTCTTCCAAGACGGTTATGTTCATTCTGGCAGTCCAGAGTATATTTGATATTCTTCACCAACACCACAATTCAAATGCATTAATTCTTCTTCAGTCTTCCTTATTCATTGTCCAGCTTTCATGCATATGAGGTGATTGAAAATACCATGGCTTAGGTCAGGCGTACCTTAGTCCTCAAAGTGACGTCTTTGCTTTTCGACATTTGAAAGAGATCTTTTGCAGCAGATTTGCCCAATGCAATATGTTGTTTGATTTCTTGACTGCTGCTTCCATGGGTGCTGATTGTGGATCCAAGTAAAATGAAATCCTTGACAACTTCAATCTTTTTTCCATTTATCATGATGTTGTTTATTGGTCCAGTTGTGACAATTTTTTTTTTCTTTTATGTTAAGGTGTAATCCATACTGAAGGCTGTAGTCTTTGATCTTCATGAGTAAGTGCTTCAAGTCCTCTTCATTTTCAGCAAGCAAGGTTATATCATCTGCATATCAAACGTTGTTAATGAGTCTTCCTCTAATCCCAATACCACGTTCTTCTTCATATAGTCTAACTTCTCAGATTATTTGCTCAGCACACAGATTGACTAAGTATGGTGAAAGGATACAACCCCGATGTACACCTTATTAACACCAATAACTATTAATAATATTAACAATGATAGTCACTGAACTATAACTTCTGTATGACAGAAACTGTTCTAAACCCCTTACGTATATTAGCTCATATAATTTCCCAACAATCAAATGAAAAAAAATACTATTATTATCTCCATTTTTCAAATCAGGAAACTGAGACTTATGGAGATTAAGATATTTGCCTTCAGTTGCTTACTGTCAGAAACAAGCCAAGCACTCTACAGGTATCATCATGTTTAATTCTCATTACTACTCATTGAGGTGGAAATTATCATTACCCCCTTTTTACTAAAGAGAAAACAGAGATTTGCCCAGTGTCTTAGGCCAGGTTCTGTAGAGAAGCAAAACCAGTAAAGCACATAAAAACATATATAGAGAGAGATTTACATCAAGGAAATGGCTCACATGGTTGTAGAGACTGGAATGTCCCAAGTGCATGGGTCAGGCTAGAGGTTTCTCCTGATTCGCATAGCCACAAGCCTGGAGGACCCAAGATCAGCAGGCAAGAAGGCAGGTAAACTGCTAGCTCAGCTCTCAAGAACTGGAGGTCAGACAAACAGGAGCCACCTGCAGAATCCAGAGCAAGCAAAAGCCCACGAGCCTTGCCAGAAAGTCCACCTATATTGGATGCAGCCCACACCCAAAAGGAAACTCCCTTTCAACTGATCGGCTACTCACAGCAAATCCCATCATGGATGTGATCATATTATATCAAATTTCATCATGGAGGTGGTCGCATCATTATGCGACTGCCAAACTACATCATAACTGCCAAACCACTGAGAATCACAGCCCAGCCGAGCTGACACACAACCTTAATGATCACACCAAGGTTAAGTCATTTGCCAAAGGTCACAAGCTAGTAAGTGATATAGCCTGATTTTGAATCAGATTGCTCTGATTCCAGAGAACGTGCTCTCAATCACTACTGTATTCTCAATAAACATGCACATATATAATACACATACACACGTATAAACACACACACATGAATGTGTGTAGAATGCTTATTAATTTGTGGGTTACATGATGCTTGGAGTGATACAAAATTTGTTGAGTGGTAGAATTTGGATTCAATAAGATCCTCACAGTTAGGAAGGTGATAGGCTCTTGTATGAGAAGTTGCGTAGGAAACAATCCCAAGCTCTACACTTAAATCTCTACAACCATCAGCATAAATACAAAATAGAGAGATGTAACTTCTTATGTGAAACATGTATGAAAATAAAAAGGATTTGGGGGATTTGCACTTAACATGCTTAATTGAAATCAACACTGTAGAGTGGCCACAAACTGTCAAATTGCTCTGAAGTTGCTTCGGTGAAATTGTATACAATTCTACTCTATACTGGTCAGACAACTTGAACCACCACAATCAGTGATGAAGGATGTGGGGGAGTTTTTACCTGTAGAATTGAAGATGATGTGAGAATTCTCTGCAAATATTAGAAAGATTATATTGGAGCCCTGGTGGCACAGTGGTTAAGAACTATGGCTGCTAACCAAAAAGTCAGCTGCAAACCAAAAAGACTGGCAGTTCGAATTCACCAGCCACTCCTTGGAAACCCTATGGGGCAGCTCTACTCTATCCTATAGGGTCGCTGTGAGTCAGAATCAACTCGATGGCAATGGATATTTATTTTTTTTTAAGTTTATATTGGAGTAGAAGAAGCTGATTTGCTTAATATGGACCTAAAAGGAAGAATACGGTCAGCGTATAGTAATTATAGAGAGATAGGGCTTTGGTTTACTCCAACATGCAAAGATGTTGAAACATCAGACTGTTAGTCTTGATGAGGACATATCACTTAAGAAGTAGCTGGGGTACAACTTTTGAGAACATTGTCCAATGGATTCAAGCATCTGTCAATAGGTCATATTTAATGTCTTTTCTAAATCTTACTTTATAAGATCTAATGGAGTGTTACGTAAGTATGTTGTTGTTGTTGTTACTAGTTGCTGTCAAGTTTATTGCAACTCATGGTGACCCCATGTGAAGAAGAGAACTGCTCTATAGCATTTTCAGGGCGCTTTTGGAAGCAGATCACCAGGCTTGTCTTCTGAGGAGCCTTTGGATGTGTTCCAACTGCCAAACTTTTGACTAGTAGTTGAGTACTTAACCATTTATGCCACCCAGGGACTCCTATACAAGTATAAGAAAGATGAAACTTAACCAAAAAATTCGAGCAAAATTCTCAAAAAAATTGAGCAAAAAAAAACTAACATTAAAATAAAATGTAAAATTATTTAATGTAATTTCTTAATTTCTACTACTAATTCTGAACTAGTCTGACTTGTGTTTACATTTCAGAAAGTAAAGGTGCAAAGAACCTGGTTGATTATTTTTTTCCATTAAAGAAATCCCCTTGTTTTCCCACTACAATATATTAGGGAAAAAAAAAATTTTAAATGATTCATATTTCAATGCATTCTAGCTGTGGTCTTTTTTCTCTTTTGTACATAGACTTTCCCTGGCCCTAACAATAAAATATGGTATTATTTTATGGGCAGAAAATTAATATTTCAATTATACCACATTTCAAAAGAACTTCAAGGATTCAGCTCAGAGAAAAACTCACCTATTCTTTGTCTTTCTTTCTTAGAGGAGTATGGTGTGTGAAAAACACAAATAAAATGCATGTTGTTCCTTTAGTTACAGAACACTTTCTGTTAAAAGGTATCCCCCCTCCTTACCCAATTGTTGTTTCCAGCATTCTCTGTCTCTTCGTTATCCTTTGCTTGCTAAAGTAGCTTACTGTCTAAATAAAGGCAACTAAGTGTCAGCTTGAGAGTGCCATGAAAACTCACGTCCATATAAAGCATTTTCCCACTTTTGTTAAGCTTCTTATCACAGAAAAAAAAAGAACTCTCTCTTCCTCTCTCTGTGCCTCTCTCTCCCTCTGCCCTTTTTAAACGATCGTTCTAATTTTATTGAGACTTTTGCTGGGAACCATACTACAGTTCACTCACTATAGGGAAGTGAACCCCAAAGAGCTAGCCTGCAACTATGACAAATCATTTCCACTTCTTATCTTAACATTTCATCTCAGAGGACTCTTTTCTCTCTGTGGCAGCTGCAAGGCACCTCTTTGTCTCTATTGTGCTTACTGTATGAAGGTGCATCATTGACTATATATAGTGAAGTGAGCTCGAACATGCCAACTTGAAGCTGGTACATTTTTTTAATTTTGTTGAAGTTGACACCCCCATAAGACTTGTGTGTCCTAAGCCACAGTGCATTCTTTCATGACATTTCCCTTCTGAGACAGCCTAAAGTAGAGCAGATATGCCTACTTCTACGCTTCTACGTTTAGGGGTTTGGGAAGTTGGTGTTTTGATGGAACTCATTTGATCACACCTGACTCCCTGTGTCCATCACAGGTGTCCTTTCTCAGTGTTCTTTCTTCTGAACTCACTTGATTTTTAAAGCGGAACAAGTTCTGAAATGCTAACTGAGATGGCCCTCTCAACAGGAGAATTTCTCAGCAAGAGAAAGTGCAAGGTTAATACCTTACCAAAGCCGTAGGCGAAATTCCCTTCTCCTCAAAGCCCACTTCTTCCTTACTAGAATAAATCTCATAAGTAAAATTACATAAAGGAATAACTGATGCTTCTTTCCAAGGGGATGCTAACATGCTGAATATCATCTAGACCAGTGGTTCTCAAAGTGTGGTCCAAAGACCAGCAGATTCAGCATCACCTGGGAATTTGTTAGAAATGCAAATTTTCAGGCTCCACTGCAGACCTACTGAATCAGAGGCTCTGAGGCTGGGGCCATTAATTTGTTTTAAAGAACTCTAGGTGATTCTGATTTATGGTGAAGTTTCAACTGTCTAAACTAAAATAACAGCTCAAGTATTTTTGCATTTGATGAAAACCTGTAACTGGAGTAGAAGCAAGTGAGTGCATAATGATAATATGATATGGGGAAGAAATATGATAATGGAATAATAATTCATAATGCCCTTCCTGTGGCAGTAAACTGGGCTTTATCGAATTAAACTCAATAAAACAAAAGATACCCTGAAGAATATGAATAAAATATCGATGCCCAAATAGAGATCTGTTGCTCTAGTGTTGTCTGCTAAAATTAATGTGAGGATAAGTTATTCGCCTGCTAGTACATCTTGAGCACTTTATGTATTGCACTGTGCTAGGATCTGGGAAGAGAGACAAAGATCCCAACCTCAAGTTTATTAAAGGAGCTAGTACATTTTACATGAAGTGACAGAATAGAAGGAAGAAAATAACTCTACAAAGCACAGATAATGTGCACCAGAAGTTCAGAAGATAAAAAAACTTCCACCTGGTGGATCAAGAAAAGCTTTATGGAAAATAACCGTTTTAATTTGCACAAAAGAGAGAGATGAAAGCCAATGAGTAAATGGGAAATACATTAATCTTATTAGTAGAGTGAGTTTTTAAAAAAAAACTGCACCTTATGGTTTTTACCTGTTACAGTGGCATTGCTTTTTAAAAATATTCAGTGAGGATGCAATGAATCAGAAATTTTAACCACTGACTGAAGCAAAAAAAAATGATAAAAATCGTGACTGTTCAAAAACAGTAAATCTAATTAATAAATACGGTGCATCTATCTAAAGAAATATTGTGCTGCCATTAAAATCCTTTTGTAGAAAAATATGCATTGGCATGAAAAAAAATGTTCATAGTATACGGCCAGGTGAAAAAAAGACAAACTATAAAACTGCATATACACTATTTATATTTTAATATGTATTTTTATATATTCAGTGAAAAGCACTGAAGAGACGAGAATAGCTATTTTAGGCATGCTTAGTTTTCTCTGTGGGTGATTTTTTCCTTAGATTTCTGTAGTTTGTATATTTTACAATAAACTCAGAATAAAATCTTCCCCTTACCATGGACCTAGTTTCTGCTTTCTTCTATGACTTCATTTCATATTTGTCTCCTTCTTACTCTCTGATCTTGATCAACTCTGGACTTTTTAGTTCCACACATACGCAGTTTGGCCCTGGAGCCTTTGCACCTTCTATTCCCTCTGCCTGGAGTGTTCTGCCATCATTGCATGACTAGCTCCTTCAAATTATTCTGCTCAATATATCCCATTCTCATTCCTAACTATGCAAACTGAAGTTCTCCCCGCCTCACCCAAGCTTCCTCTCCTTGTCTTCACGTAACCTATCACTATCTGAAATTATCTTGTGCACGTGTTCATTACTTTTTAATCTCTCTCCTCCCTCTAAAATGCATAGTCCCTGGTATCTCACCAATTTTGCCTATAGTGAATATTACTTTTGTCAAGGAGTTGATTCCCACTCATAAGAACCAAGAATAGTGCCAGACACAGAACCTGAAGTAGGATTCGTTTAAAAAATTTAAAACATGGATTCTTGCAAACTTCTTACAGATCAAGATCCTCCTATGTCTAGAATCTTCAAATATGCTTTCAAGCAACTGAAGCCCCTGATTAAATTTAGAAAACTAAATCTATACAGCAGTGTTTTGAAAAGAAAATCATAAAATTGAACATTTGCAGGTGAACATCTGAGAATGATTAACATCAGCAAATTATGTGCTGCAACATTGTATGTAGTACATATTACTAACAATAAACTGTACAAAAAAAAAGGACGGTTGTAGATGCAGTTCATGGTGACTCAAATATGTTCTAAGTAGGAGACTACCTGTGTTGCATAGTATGCACACAACTAAAAACACGATCTCTAAAACCTCAGTATAGAAAACCTTCTTGAATTTAAGGCAATTTTCCATTTTAATTATGTCTGTAAAACATATGCCTATCACAATTTTATTTAATATCACCCCAATTTTCCAAATCTTAATCAGTCAAAATTTATGGCACACAGAGTTCAAGCTAATACGATATCCATAAACCAAGGTGAGCCAGAATTGATTCGATGGCACACCCCAAACAACTACCCAACCATAACCAGATTTAACCTGGTTATTCATCATTCAGAAGCAGATGAGTATAATGTACTCCTGGGATCTTTCAAATGAAATTTAACAATAGGAGTTATACTAACTCTACAGAGGCTGTAAATGCCCTAGAGTCTTATTTTATAAAAGCAGAAATTCTCCTTGAAAGTAATTTCTTCTCTTCTCAATAGTTGTAGAAGTTGGGGAATAAAATCACCTACGTGATTCCTATTTGTACTGAGCTATAGACAAAATAAGCAATAATTTGGAGCTATATACATTATACAATGGTTGCTTTTTATATATTTAATGAAAATATTTAATACATTTGTGCATCTTCTGTACTCCATTAATGTAAGATCAGATAGTTTGGATTAGAGAAAGGAAAATAAAAAAGCTTTAAAAAGGCATCATTTGACTATAAAACTGTTTTTATTCTTTATGCTGCTTATTTCAGGGAATTAATTGCAAGTATTTCCTTAACATGGAAACATTCAGGAACCATCCTGAATCTTCTGAAGAGGGAAAGCTTCATGTTCCTATCAAAATTTTCTACTTTTCTTGAAAATGCCAAGATTTCACCCTTAAAAAAATGCTCAATTTACTTTTACCTTTGCTTTGCAAAACTACCAAAGTTGAGAAATATCTAGTTTTAAACACAATTACAGAGTTAAAATATAACATAACAGAAATAGTAGATATGCATACTAAGATCAAGGCTGAAGTTTTTGATCCTTAGAAGAACCCCTAAGGGAAGCAGATCAAGTAACATAACGGCCATTTTCAATTTAATGATGTGAAGTGCTTACTTTGAATAGAGTAAAAATGAGTAGAGAATGAGCAAATCTTCAAAACATCCTAAATCCTCTATAAATTGCTTCAGCATGTAACTATTGGGACTCAAAACAAACCAAACAATTGATATTGAGCTGGGGTTCTCTGAGATAGACAGCACTGTTCTCATTAGCAGCCAAGGTACAAGGCTGGCTTTGTGTTTTAACAAGCATGCAGAACCAGGACTTCTCCCCTAGCAGTTTCAGTGGCCACAGAAGAATTACTGCTTCTTTCACTTAATGACTTGAGTGAGTCTTCAGAAGTGCAAACAGGCCCACTCACCCCATGGTTTCAGTTATTATGACAGAAAAAGATATTATCCCATCTCCATAGTTCACAACAATAATAATTAAAACAATTAATACTTACTAAGTGCCAAAAACTGTATAAGAAGCACGTTTATATCTTAATAATAGCTCTGTTAGGTAACGTTTGTTCTATTTTAAAGCAAGGTAATTGAGGAAAGGTATTAAGTTCCTTGGAGCCCCTGAGTGGCACAAATGGTTAAGTGCTCAGCTACTAACTGAAAGGTTGGCAGTACCAACCCACCCAGCGGCACCTTGGAAGAAAGGCCTAACAGTGTGCTTCTGAAAGGTCACAGCTTTGAAAACCCTATGGAGTTCAGTTCTACTCTGCATTTGTTGGGTTGCCATGAGTTGGAATCGGCTCAAAGGCAATAGTATTAAGTTACTTGCTCAAGATTACTTTGTGGTCAGTGAGTAGTAGAGCAAGGTTTTAAACCTAGATCTGTCTGCTCTGAAGTCTAAGATCTTAACCACTACCAAAAACAAACAAACAAACCCGTTGCTGTCAAGTCAATTCTGATCCATAGCGACCCTATAGGACAGAGTAGAATTGTCCCATAGTGTTTCCAAGGAGCAGTTGGTGGATTTGAAATGCCAACCTTTCGGTTAGAAGTTATCACTTAACCACTGCACCACCAGGGGTCCTAACCACAATAGTACATGGGGAAGAAGCCCTTATGTGGGAAAAATAGAAGTCAAGCAGTCGGTATCCAGAAAATGTCAAGCTTTCAAGTCTAGAAGCTGATTAGCTGAATGAAGCTGATTAAGCAACCAGGTACTGCTTTCACCCAATAGCACCAGCTTTTCCAGCTGTTTTTAGCAACCTGATAGCACCATAGTTTCACACTGGTGTTGCAGAGTAATTAGAAGTTGCCCATTTTAAGAATGAGAAATCTTTTGTAACATTTAGCAAAATGTCTCTCAGGTCTCTCTTCAAAACAAAAGACTATTCCTAAGTTACATATACTTGGTACAAGTTGACAAATCAACGTTCAGTTTAGAAAGGAGTTTGAGCCTCCTCAATGATTTATTGTTTTATATTAATTGTAATTATGAAACATCGGTCAAAATTCTAATATATTAACAACATTTAATAAAGAAAACCTTTTAATGGCCCAAATTCTTACTAATAACCAAAATGAATATTTTGAAAAGAAGCCTTTACTATTCCAAGCCACTTGGACATCATTTGGTGTGGCCAAGAAGCAATTTACTGTGGTATCAGGACAATGTAGATTTATAAATGTAAACCAGCATGTTCCAGAAAAATTGGGGGTAAATTGTATCCCTTCATATAACCTTATAGTAGTATGTCCATGAAAATATTAATAAATACCATTTCTCCCCAAGGAAAATAATTATGCTCATTGCTATTCACTATGTTAAATTGAAATGGAATGATCTGATAAGGGTTAGGCAACGAGGTGCAGAATCTAGTTTTGTACTTTTGCTAAGGAAAACAATATGGGCGGTTGTTTTGAAATGAGAGGAAATGGTCCTGATCTAAGTTTTTTAATTGGTCGAGGTAATACCAATACTAAATCAACATCAAGGACCAAAGGGACCAGAAGACTGGATGGCTCTAGGTGGTAAGTTACTGACATCATGATGAAAGTTTTGTCTTATATCCACAGACTTTATAGAGAAAAGAAAAATAAGAACTCTGTTAAAAATAATTAGTCAAGAGTTTAAAATAAATTGCCCAAACCTTAAATATATTCTTAGCAAACTGAAAGAGAGATACAACTGGCCATTTCAACAAATTTCTTTGGCAACCTTTCAAAGAAATGAAGAAGAGTACATGGACATTTGGTCAGGCCTCAGGAGTCTTGGTGAAACAATGGAATAAATGATGGAATTTCAGTATTATCCCCAGTCACAATCACACCAAATGTTATTCTTCCAACCCCTGTTTTCTGACTCATAGTAAAAAGAAAGGAAAAAAATAATCCTTCTATTTATGACAATAGGGAAAAAATGTAACTATTTTATAGACTCTCAGCTCAAAGATGGTAGGCTGGGCAGTCGTACACTGAACATAACTGTATTATGGTGGTGAATAATGCAGTGTGGGTTCATGATATGTTGTTTCCTCAAGACTGAGCTAAACTTGAATTTTGCTCCATTTGCAGTATTTCAGAGAACTGAAAGAGACATAACCTCTGCAATAGTTAGTGGCAACTTTCTATGAGATTGGAAATGTATTCACTGTGAAAATATTGAGTCACTAAGCCTTCAGACTGCATTCCAAAAGTCTACCAGGGACATTTCAATCAAGGGTGCGAGAATGTGACAGCCAGGCCATTTGGGCTAAAAAAGCATTGTACAGAATTATGTTGGTGAATATAGTGCCCTCCAAATGACCTCATGTGCCGCGATGGTATTAAGTCACGGGAAACCTATTCATACGCTGAATATTTTTTTTTTCCAAAAAAGGGAGAGAAGGAAAGAGTCATAAGTTCCCAGTAAGAATGGTAAATTATCCCATCTCCCAATGGAATGATTCACTTTCATTTCCAATAGCAGTAAATCATATTAACCTCCGTGGTGTTATCCTTCTCGCTGCTCATGCAGTACTTTCTTTAATCTCTCGGATCAAAGATTGGTCAATAAAAATCATCTTTGCTTTTGTGAGGAGCAAACAAACTGCACTCAGTCCTATGATAATTGTAAGTTTTCACAAAATTCTAGGGAAAGAAATCCCCTTGTGTTGTTATTAAATTAGCAAAAGAAAGAGCTTGTCTTCTATTTGGTGAGCCCATTTAAAATGCACTAGGTTTTCCAGGTAAGGTACATATTGCTTCTCTTGAGGTTGTTTATTTGTTTTCTTTTTTTTTTCCTTCTTCCTAAAAATTTTAAATGAATTTTGAATCAGTGAAAGATCTCTTACCAATGACCCTGAACACTGAAGTCCAATTTTTCTGCAGAAAAAAATTACATGGAAGTGTCATTTTGATAAAAGGACATCGATATAAATGACAGCCACAATATGAACTGCCCTTTACAATACAGGCAACATGCCTCAATCCCAAATGAAAAAGACAACTACTTTGGTGAAAGAGTAGACCAGTTGTTTACTCCATTAAAGTTTGGTCCATTTTGCTAAGATTTCAGTAGAAGATGGAAATAATATCCAGTGTTTGTTAAGTCTGTGATTAGTCAATTGAAAATAGACTCAGTTCATTGACTTATTTCATAATAAATCATCTAACAATCATTCATGAAGAGATTCATCGTTCTACTGAACTATTTCAGGTTTAACAAATTGCTGATCTAGCGTGGCACAGTTTGCCATTGCCAATCCCATCAAGCTTTTTAAAATTTATTTCAATTTTCTAAAGGCAGGTCATAAGAAATGCATACTGTCTTCTGAATTCTGTTTCTTTTATCCTTGGAGGGATAAAAAAAGAAGTGAGGGGAAATTAACACTTTGCTAAAGAACACTCTATGAGGGTACTCTGATATCTTTGCCATCAGAGGGAAATAATGATCAATTTCTGATATGGTGTGAATAACAACTATGGGAAATGGTTATTCTAAATACTACTTGATATTTTATGTAATGCACAAGGAGAGAAGAAGTAACTGAAGCTATGAAAATCCAGAAGGATTATTAAATACAAAGTAGGAGGACTGATTGCCAGAGAGACAGAACACAATTCCACATTGAAGTTTACGTTCTCAAATAGTTTTCTCTGAATCGGTATGGACGTTGCTACTGGTCTTTTCTGTATAAATTTGTTCTTAATAAATTTTGTTGTTAGGGAATCATAATATCTGCTTATTCTATATTTCATAGAGCTATTGTTACAAATCAAATGAAACCATATACTTTAAAATTATCAGAGGAGAAAGCACATGAACCCAATAATTATTCTTACTCATCTCTAATTCGGAGGCTTGGATTTTTTCTTCAGTTTCTTTCAGCTTGAGAAATGCTGAATGTGTTCTTCCCTTTTGGTTTTCTATCTCCAGGTCTTTGCACATTTCATTATAGTGCTTTACTTTGTCATCTTGAGCTGTCCTTTGAAATCTTCTGTTCAGCTCTTTTACCTCATCATTTCTTCCATCCACTTTAGCTACTCTACATTCAAGAGTAAGTTTTAGAGTCTCTTCTGACATCCATTTTGGTCTTTTTTTTATTTCCTATCATTTTAATGATCTTTTGCTTTCTTCATGTATGATGTCCTTGATGTCAACCAACAACGTGTCTAGTCTTTGATCATAAATGTTCATTGCATCAAATTTGTTCTTGAGATGGTCTCTAAATTCAGGTGGGCTATACTCAAGGTTGTATTTTGGCTCTCATGGACTTACTTTAATTTTCTTCAGCTTCAACGTGAACTTGCATATGAGCAATTAATGGTCTGTTCTGCAGTCAGACCCTGGCCTTGCTCTGGCTGATGATATCGAACTGCTCCATTGTCTCTTTCTGAAGACGTAGTTCATTTGTTTCCTGTGTATTCCATTTGGTGAGGTCCACATGAGTGTATATATTGCTGTTATTAGGTGCTGTTGAGTCAGTTCCGACACATAGCGACCCTATAGGACAGAGTAGTACTTCCCCACAGGGTTTCCAAGGAGCAGCTGGCAGATTGAAACTGCCAATCTTTTGGTTAGCAGCCGAGCTCTTAACCACTATGCCACCAGGGCTCCATTTGTGTATATAGTACCATTTCATCTTGAAAGAACCTTAACGTTGCATTTTTATAACCTGGGGTCAAAGCCTGATTTTGCCCCTCATTGGCAATGTGAGCATCATCATCCCCTTCAATGTCTTTTTCTACTTCTTCGTTAGTAATGTGAGGAGCTATCTCTCAATGCTACAGAGAAGAACACAAAGATAATCGATTAAAATATGTTAAATAATCATGAAGTATTAGTGGGCCATGATGTACCCTTGTTCCTGGACCTAGTGATCCAAATATTTCATGATTCTGTGGCTTTCAGAATGCAGTTCCTAAATCCAGGCCCCTAGGGACCTTCAGGTCAGCAGTTCAAACCCACCAACTTGTCCGCTTAGAAAGATGTGGCAATCTGCTTCCGTAAAGATTACAGCCTTGGAAACCCTATGGGGCAGGCCTATTCTGTCCTACAGGGTCACTATGAGTTAGAATCAATTCGACAGCAACAGATTTTTAAGGACTCTCATTAGTCCTCATAAATAATGAAGCACTTGACTACTAACTGAAATGTTGGAAGTCTGAACCCACCCGGAGGTTTCTCAAAATAAAGATCTGGTGATCTGCTTCCTAAAGATTACAGCTATGAAAATCCTATGTGGCACAGTTCTATCCTCCAACACATGGGATCTCCATGAGTTGGAACCAACTCTAGGGCATCTGGTTTGGTTTTTTCAGTTAGAGACCCTAGTTAACAGATAGGAATCTGAAACGCCCCCCACCAAACAACCAAAACTGATGTATCAGTATTTAGTTTTGTTTTCCACTAAGAATACATTGAACAAAAAAATCTTGACCTAAAAATATTTAATATCTCTAAATTTAATGGTCTGCATTTCCAACTAAAATTCAAGATTTTATTAATTATATTACATGCTAAAGAAATTTGGAGATGTTAATGAATTTAAACATAAAATGCTTTTTAAGGAATTATATACCAAGTAGTACGTTTTTACCTTTTGACAAAGCTTAGTTAAGCCATTTACAAAATGACATGATGTTGAGGAGAAGGGAAAAGGACAGGGCCACTGAAGACTGTACTTTTCTGTCAATAATGAGACTCGATTGTGTGTGTCCAAACTAGCCATGATATGAATCATTATGGGTGATAACATCTCAAAGTTTATATTGCAAACATCTCACTGTTAACACTAGTTTTGAAGGAGTAAACTTCAAAAATACACGATAGTGTTTCCTCTAGATACTTGTTCCAGTTTCCACACCAAAGTATTCATTCATTCAAAAAATACTTAGTGAACATTCATTAAACTTCTTGTTGGAGCCACTATAGAAGAAATACGTATTTAATATACCAAAACCAGTTGCCATCAAGTTGACTCCAGCTCAAGGTGATCCCATATGTGCCAGAGTAGAATTGTATTCCATAAGGTTTTCAATGAAGGATTTTTCAGAAGTAGATATCTAGGACTTTCCTCTAAGGTACCTCTGGCTGGACTTGAACCTCCAAACAGAGAGGTATAAAGAATATTCTGGCGTACTTGCAGACTGCCACATCTTTCTCCTGCGGAGCAGCTGGTAGGTTCAAACCACCAACCTTTTTGTTAGCAGCCAAGCCCTTTAAACCACTGTGCCATCAGGGTTCCTCGGACTTTTTACAGTTTTCTATCTAGTTTCATCTTATTGCATGACCAAAACTCCATATATTAAGTTTTAAATAATATACTTTTCTGATTATAAGAGATTATTAGAGTAACACATACTTCTAAAAATGTTAGGAATGGGGATACACAAAATTAATAATAAAATGAAGAAAAATAACTCACCTAGAATCCTGGTGAAATCATTGTTAGCAATTGGTGAATTTTATGAGAATCATGTTTCCTGTGGATTTTTAAAATAGTTGAGATCATTCTGCATGCTTTGAGTTTTAAGTGCAGCAGCCCTGGTGGCCCAGTGGTTAAGAGTTTGACTGCTAACAAAAAGGCTGGCAGTTCGAATCCACCCGCGCTCCTTGGAAACCCTATGGGGCAGTGCTACTCTGTCCTATAGGGTTGCTATGAGTTGGAATCACTCCCGGAAACTGGCAACGCGGCCAGTCAGAGACCCTAAGTGGAAGTTAAGATGGAATCAGTGACGGATAGCTGACAGATGGTCTCTGTCAAGTTAAAACAAAGTCATCTCTCAGCTCATTTAATATAAGTTTAAATATGCATAAATTAATTACTTAAGTACCCTGGAAATTATTTTAAAGGGGAGAAAAGGTCACTTTACTAATTTGCTAATCTCTGCTATTGGAAAGGAGAAAAACAAAATTTCATTTAGTAGGCTTCCTAATTTAAAAGTTGTTAGGATGAGCTGAAGTAGAACACCATCAAATGTGGTTAAGATTTTCATCCTCTGCATCTAAAATCTTTTCTTAACATGTTCATGTAATATTGCGTATTGGAATATGGGCTCAAATTTCTAAACAGTGATTTTCAAACTTTAATGAGTGCATAAATCACCTAGGGATCTTGTTTAAATGCAGAATCTCATTCAGTAGGTCTGGGCAGGACCTGAGATTCCTCGTTTCTCACAAATTGCCAGGTGATGCGGATGCTGCTGTTCCATAGTCCGAGGTCTCTGTCCATCTCCCACAACACATCCATGCAATGATGAGATGCCACTTAGTCTTCCACTGGGCACCGGCCCCAGACTTCTGAGTCACAGAGCATGTTTAAAAGGAAGAAGACAGTATCTTCCTACCTTCTTCTAGGCAATTGAGACTAGTTTTTTTTCTCACTTAAAAAATTATTTGCAAGCCACAAATTCATTTTGTTTTTTGATTTTCATTATTTTCTGAGTCTTCTTAAGCACATTAGTGGGAAATCAGCAAAAGAAGCCTCAGGGACAACCCTTTAGCATTTAAACTGGAAGTTAGCTTTAGATCATATTAAAAAATTGAAGAAGAACAAAAATGGAATGTAGCATAACATGAGTTGCTTCACCAGCCAGCAGTGAAGAAGTTGGAAGGGAGGCACTGCCTAGGAAGTTGTAAGAATAATGACGCTCTCACATGTTGCAAAACCACCTTTTTATTCTTATTTCTTTCAAAGCAAAGTGTTCAAATGATATTAGCAGCCTAAACCAGTGGTACCCACAGGTTAGTGTAGACATACACTCAGAGAGTCCATCCCTGGGGCCAGGCACAGATCGCTGTCAGTGATCCTGTTCGGCATAAAAAAACTCCTGCAGCAGGAGAGCCAGAGCAGAATATAATTTAGACCACATTGCAAACAAAATCAAGTGGGAGAGAATTTCACTTTTAAATGTTCATTCACCAAAGACAGAGATAAACAAAAACAACCTATCTATATAGCATCGTGTTCCCCTGAGGCAAATATGCATCAGTTGGTTTCAGAGAGCTCCTCAAGCCAAGATAATTAAGTATTGTCCTGCCCAGAAGCAGGGGGATGGGTAAAATGACCTCTTGAAGTCCCAGTCCTGTAATTTAGAAAATTGTTACTGACTCCCTCAGTATACCACAGAGTGGTTGGGAAAGGAGTTAGCAGGTACTGGTAGCCAAAAGGCATTATACTTTAACCCTCTGTCATCCACGTTAGGATGGTAGCTGAGAAAATGTCTTAGCTTCCAAAACCTGGAAACTTCCAAGTTCCTTTGACCCTCAGTCCTAGTGGAAGCCATTGTGTTGTTTCCACCTGTAATTAGGTCAGTCTCCAGGGAATCTCAGAACCTTCACGCAGTTAGTAAACTGCACTGTTTTTTTAACTTGTAGTTTTTACACAAAAAGTACAGAATCAAAGGCCTTAAAAAGACTGAAGAGGTCATCTTGCCTTAATGGTTTCAGGCAAATTAAATAAGACTGTAATTTCTGAGTAAACTTCAGTTATTCAGAATGAGTTTGGCTGAGAAATTTTGACTTTAAAAACATACATTTCAGATTGGGTAAATTACACTCTACATGGATGATCAGCTATCAGAGAATTAGAATACCTGATCTGGAACTATACATACCTCTAAACTCAGCCGACAGTCTCAGAAATGTATAGCATTAGTAAGTAGAAAATTTGGACATGAGACTAGATGGATTTTGCAGATCTGAAAAGACTTTCCAACTACGGTAAACAAAACAAAAAAAAGCCAAGCTCATCTACTGACTGGTTCGGAAATATTTCATTATTGATGGACGAGAGATATTTATTACAGGCATTATGGGCGCTGTGATGCATTTCTGTTTGGTTCAGATCAGGCCGTCAATTTCCAATTTTGAAACTGTAATACATAAAGCAGAACTATTGGGTCCTTCTGTCATATCTTCTCACAGACCCTTCTATATATTTGTTTCCGGAACTCAACAGCTTATGATTTTGCATTTGTGGACTTTTTGACGAATCCTCCTTCCCTTCTCACTAGACTGTAATTTCCACGTTGGCAGAGGAACATTTTGATTTTTTCTTTCTTGAACCCACAGCGCTTGTCAGCTTAGTACCTTGCCATAATAGGCCTTCAGTAAACAGTCACGGAATAAATTTTAAATACACTTTGATTTTTACATGTAAATTTCCCTTGAGCTAGCAGAGGTTCACTGACTCTCTGATAAAGATATTTTTAGGTAGAGTTCATATTAGTCATAGGAGTGATGCATTTAAATATTAATCCTTTAAAAGGATTATCAGCTTTACCTGTGGAACTGATTTCTCATTGTCTCACTATTTTAAACTAAGCAAGTGAATTGGTCCATATTATGGATGATGAGAGAGAAGGACAAAGATTCCCAATTAGCAAAATTAATATCACAGATAAACAGGGAATTAAAAGCCAGATATGTAATTGGGTACTAAAAATATTCCGTTACCTGTTCAACCACGAAGTGCAACTCCCTCCATTACTAACAGAGTTCATCCGTTAGCTCAACAATTATATTAATGGAAGCACTATTTAAATCACATGAATGCCTAATGACTTATTTTTAAATTTACATGTATTTAAGAAGGAAATAGACACTATATAAATGTATCTACATGAAATCAATAAATAGCACTTGAAATTTTTATTTTTTTTCAAATGTTACAATATGTAACATTTTGCTTATAAGAAATAAAAGCAACTTAGCAGAAAATATCAAAGTTTATTTTTTAAGCAAAGCACTCAGATACTAAAAGACTGCATACTTCATAAAGAAAATAGGTTGCTCTCTCCTAAAATTGCCTCTAATGTTAGCTGAATATTAATAAAATCCATAAACCATTAGTACATTATAGCTGCTTTGTTCTGAATTACATAGACCTTTTATGTTTATTCCTTAGTGAAAATGCAGAAAAAAATGAAATCCACTCTAATTGTACTCTCTGAACATAGCTGGTAAAATCATTTCTAGCAGCTATAAATCAATTGTAGTATTAAAATGACCTGCCAGGTGCATCTTCTGGGTATCAGACTAATTAAGGGAATGTATTAATTGCAACTATTCATCAACACCACCAACATTGTTAGGTAACCCTTACAATGAATCTTTTTACCGTATTATACAGCAATAAAACTGCAGTTTTATAAAACATGAAAAAAGGGAGAGAGATAAAGCTGGGAGAATGGCTTGTGCTTCTGCTTCTACACGTCAGAAAGATCTTACATGGAGTTGTAAGATGGCCAGAATAGAATTTTTTCCTACATAAAATCATTAATCCACCTTTATGCTTGGATTCTACTGTATTTTATTTTGCAAACACCTTTAATATGTCCTAAGAAGCCAATTCTGGATTTTAAAGCCCAGTTATTTTATTGCTCTTTATCACGTAACTATGAAAACAGTTCATTGTGGATATACGTGTGTGTGTACATGTGTCTGTGTATATGCATGTGTATGTGTGTATAATACAGTATGATTGCATCATTATGCATACATATACACACACATAACTGTATGTATGTATAAACCAAAAAAATCAAACCCACTGCCTTTGAGTCAATTCTGACTCATAGCAACCCCATAGGGTTTCCAAGGCTGTAAATCTTTACGGAAGCAGACTGCCATATCTTTCTCCCATGGAGCCGCTGGTGGTTTCGAACCACCAACCTTTCAGTTAGCAGTCAAGCCCTTTAACCACAGCGCCACCAGGGCTCCTGATATATATGTACATATATGTGTATATATGTATATATGTCTGTGTACATATGTATATATACATGCATACATCTATCAATATAGATAGATATGTACGTGTATATATAGATATATCTGTATATATATACATATATTCTTTCACAGATGGAAGTCAATTAAATTATAATGGTAATTAGTATCCAAAGAATGTCAGAAAAATTTAGACTTTGGCCTTAAGTGGTAAACTGAGTAGACGTTTGATATTAATTTCTAATGACTGCCATATCAGTATTACATTTCCTATTCCTCAAAGGAGAATAGAAACATAAAATCCAAGAACTTGTTATAAAATAAAAGCCAGTTTTTCTTTCTTAATAAGCCAAATTATTAGGGAGAGTAAAGCGGCTCACTAGTTCTAAAACCGACATTAATTCACTTTGTCATTATGGTAGTGTTTTGTGGCAACATACACGTGACAAAATGACAAATTTCAAGAGGAGGTCACTGCTATTCCCAATTCTTCTGGTATAAATCAATGGGAGGTTCTAAACAGACTGAATATCCAGTTCTAGAAGCTGGTTCCAAGCTTCTGAAAAACGTGGTTCCTTTCAGGTCACGTCGTGGCAACTTGCTCCTTTTTGGAATTTTCCTGCAAGAAATACTGTCTCATGTTTGCAGTATTCCAAATCCACAGACTCCAGAATAGATAGTGCTCTAGGGCAACCCTGTATTACACTAGCACATCTGATATACTACACTACAGATAAGGAGAGATTAAGCCACCCAGAAGTCACTGGAATCAGTAATTCCACACAGCAGTGCTCTCAATAGCACCAAAAAGAGCATTCACTAATGGCAATTGCTCCAGCACAAGTTACCTAGTGGTATTTGGCCATGACAAAAGAGTCTCAGGTAGTGCTGGGGCCTTTGTGCTGATGAAAAGGGACTTCCCCCTTCCTAGATGGTTGGAATTTTGCCTCAAGTCTAAGAAGTATCTATTGCGTGTCCCAGCAATGAGAAGAGGGGGGTAAGAAAGCGACATGCACTGACTAGAACTTCTTGGACTGGTCAACCCTTCACCTCAGCCCTGAGGAGGCAAACTCATAAGCCCCATACCAGTATTGGAGCTATAAATTTCCTCTTGTTCTCCATTTCCCAAGGAACTAAGATACAAGGCGGGTGGGGGGAAGGACTGAAGGGGCAGAAAAAGCCCTCCATGTAAAGGCAGCAGGGGAGGAGACCCAGGCTAGACTGTCCAGCAACAACAGGATAGCCCTAGAGACTGGAAGCTTATTTGTTTACACAACCCTGCCTTCAGCACACAGTGCTGGATGTTTGAACAGCAAAGACCAGCTTGTAAGAAGAAGGGAGGGAGTGGGCAGAATACTTATCTTAGTTTACCAGAGGAAGGAATAGTTTAGGATGCTGTAACTCTCTGGTGGTATACAAAAAGGGGAAGGGCTTGAGATCGCTTGTCCATGGGCAACTGAATCCCCTGCTCATGAAGGACTGGAATGTTTCATTTGGTTTGAACTCTCAAAGCTAACTCTGGGTCAGGAAAACAAGGGAATGAGATGGATTGACACAACAGCTGCAACAA
This sequence comes from Dugong dugon, assembly GCA_030035585.1. NCBI lineage: Eukaryota > Metazoa > Chordata > Mammalia > Sirenia > Dugongidae > Dugong > Dugong dugon. Next base: position 125,997,444 of record CM057461.1, read on the forward strand.
TAGTCTCAAACATGCCACTGGTCATGAATTCGGCAATGTTTCATTCGGTTATACATGAGGTCAAGGCCCCAAGAGGGGGAGCCGACTCAATGACACCTACAACAAACAGGCAACAGCCATGTATTGATCATTCACTATGCCAAGCACCATGCTGAGAACATTGCAGTCATTACCCATTTACCTTCCTTTCATGTTGATCACCATCCTAGAGGAGGAAACTAAGGTTCAGAGAAAATAATTAACTTGAACAGAATTTCATAATTAGTTGGGAAACAAGGATTTGAATCCAGGACTCTTTGACAGTAAGTCCATACTCTTGATCAGTAAACTATACAGCTTCTGAATATCCTCATGGAGTTTTGAACAATCTCAATGTATAAGTGACAAACATGAAATTCCCGGGATGCCCTTTTACTACTTTTGTTACTCAACTATGTCTACCAAAGGATGTCTGCTTGGCCCATGTCTTCCAAAATTTCCCACATACTCCCTGGAACCAGAACACATTCTTGATCTCACTCTCATTAAATGAAAGTTAAAATTATTTGTGCATGTTGTATTCCTTCACTGAAAACAAATAATACAGATTTTCAGATCTTTGTTAGCTCACCTGGGTTTTTGACTTTATGTTGTTTCACAAAGATTTCTCTTTGTGTAACAGGGGATCAAAAAATTGATCTATTAATAGTTATCGCATGTTCAGCCTATGAAAACCAGAAAATTTGCACAACACAGAAATGTAAATGTGACACATTTCTCTTTATTCAAAAAGTCAAATTAGACCATAGGAGAGAAGCACATATCAAGCCACAGGTATGGACTCTATACTGTGAAGGATGGAATAACAATAACCATGATTGTGAAAACTGACTGAATTGTATTTTTCATACAATTACAACAACTCTACCCGGTTTTCATATTCTCTTACTTAAAGAAACAAAGAACCATGTTATTTTGAAAGCTTCATCTGTAAATACGATCAGTCCACTTACTGATGTTGATCAAGGAGAGTAGAACAAGGAATAATTCCAAAGTTATCCTATCTAGTGCCCTGTGATGAATTACTTAGTGTGATCTTTCTCGCCACAGTCTTGTAACTCCCACCCAGGTACCTGGGCAGGGCTGTGCAAATAAGATGGTTGTGGCTCACCAAGGGGATTGGTCAGTTATACCTTAAAAGAGAGCCAATTCCAGAGCAGAGAGAAGAGCTCACCAACAACTACAAAGGAGAGACCAGCAAGATAAACCGGCAGCAGAGACTTGGCAGCAGAAGATGGCGTGGTGGGCTTCCTGGTCCACAGACAGAGAAAGCTGAGTGCCTTTGGGCAGAGACAGAGGTCCAGGGAGAGGCATGCCTGCAAGCACAGCTGGGAAAAGGCTGTCCTGATGAAAGAACTGTATCCTGAGAGTTCTTGAGCCTGAATTGTAACCGTTACTTCCCTAATAAACCCCATAATTATGAGTACGGTCTGTGAGTTCCATGTGGCCATTGCAATGAATTATTGAACGCAGCAGAGAAGTAGAGAGTGCTATGCGAGGGATGACTGGTGTCAGAATTAGTAAAGATGGTGGAGAGAGAAGGCTTGTCTCGCCTCCACCTCATGGGAGTCAGCCTTGCACTGTTGATCTTGGTTCTCCTTCCCCCTTGTGGGTTTGGAGGAGGTCAGACACTGCCCCCATGCCATTTTATATCTAAACTATGAAATAAGTGTGTTTTGATATTTCCTTTTGGATGAAGGGATGTTGTGTGAGACTATTTTTATTCCCTTACTCTTGACAAGCTCATAATTCTGTTTAATCATCTCTCAGATTTACCATTTGCATCTTTGTGGATAACACTGTTGGGGAAATAGATTCGATTTAGAAAATGCTAGTAAACTGTACAATTTTCCCAGTCAGTCCCATTGCTTGACACCTTCTTGAAATTCTCTCCATGCTGGAAATAATTAACTCCCACTCAGGCTGACATTTTGCATGGTTCTTTATCTTTCTATGTATATATCAAAGGCACAATTATCTTCAAAGACATTCAAGCTTATAAATGTAATATCATATTTACTTCATCTCTCTCTTCTCTTACCTTTGACACAGAATCCACCATCCATTAATTCTTCCAAATCCATTCATGGTTAGGCTGTTTCCATATATGATGTAAAACATCAGGATTTCTCAGATAGTCCTGCCTTTGTATCCTCCACTCCATCCTACAGGTAAAGGAATTTCTTTGTCAAGAATTTAGTTGTGTTACTTCACTCTTCTAGGTCAGCTTTCAGGCTATACATTCTCTGAAATTTGAACTATAATTACAAAGAAAAGCACTATTTTAAGCAGCATCCCTTAGAGAAGACTTTCACAGCCTTCTCAAGAAAGTTAGCTTCTTCTTACTCATTGCCACCACTGTACCTTTTACATATCTCTGTTTTATAACACTTTCTACTCTGAAGGGTGGTGGTTCATATGTTGATGCCTCATTAAACTGTGAGGTCTTTGAATATAAAAACTACAGTTTATATATCTTATGAACCCAGCACCTAGTATTTTGCTTGGCATAAAGTAGTGCTCATTAACTATTTGTTCAATAAATGAATGAAGACTCTATTAATTGCCATCACCACCACTGCATAGCTAAATATATGCTATTCCTTCTTTCAGCCCAATCCAATGAGTCCTGCTTAAAAAATCCTCCACAAATCAATTAAAATTATCTTGCTTCCAAGTTATGACACAGACATTCCCTCTAAACTTGAATGATCTTTCTCCTTCTCTGTCAAGTCTGGGCCTTTGAAAGTGCTGATCAATATTAACTTTCTCCCTTTAAGAACAGATTTATCCCAATTAACTGGATAAATCACTTTGCAATACTTGTTGAAGATGACGATGATGATGATAAATAACATTTACTAAGAGCCTAATGGAGCCCTTAGGGCACAGTGGTTAAGAGCTTGGCTGCTAACCAAAAGGTCTGCAGTTCAAATCCACCAGCCGCTCCTTGGAAACCCTAGAGGGCAGTTCTACTCTGTCCTATAGGGTAGCTGTGAGTCGGAATCGACTCGACGGCAATGGCAATGAGTTAAGAGCCTACTGTGTTAATTTTTTACATTATTTCTTTTCTTTACAACAGTCTTGAAATGTATTAAATGTATGTAATATTATTTCCACTTTACAGATGAAACAAGTGAGACTGAAAACATATTAAATAGTCTCTTAGCTCTAACTCTTCGTCACTGACTAGAACAGAGTCTATATTGAAGAAAGAACAAGAGCTTTAGAGTCTGGCGGATCTTCTTTCAAATTCTACCTCAACAATTTATGACCTACAATGCTACTTAAGAAGTCTGCCCATCAGTTTGCTTATTTACAAAAAGAGAATAAGAAGTCCAAGGGTTCAGTTTTCGTTCTCTTTATTTCTCTTTGTATTTTGTCCTGAGTTGAGCCCCTTTTTCCTTATCACCATCTATATTTTGTTCTACATGCAGCGATTCATAGATGACTTTGATGACGATGGTGTTTGTAATAGTTGGAGTCTTTCACTCTACATGCACAGTACAAATAGCGGCATGGATTTTGTGCTTCTTCTTCATCACCAAAAAACACTTTCCAAGTTCTCTTACGTTTAGCACTGTTCTGAACAGGCACAGTATTATTTAAGATAAAAAAATTAATAAACTGTTAGAATTTCTAGTGATTCATGCAGCCTCTAACTACCTAACTAGATTTAATACTACTACTAGTACAATAACAATAAGCTAAGAAAAATATATCTGGACTGCATTGCAAGAACTACTTGGCAAGGTGAGAAATTTTTCTGATAGAAAAGTGAGAAAAAGTAGAGGAGAAATCATAACATCATTTCCATTTCATTAGGGGAGGCTTTAGCAGAGTAACAGCATTTAAAATAGTTTTCTAATGGAACCTTTTAGTATATACCTGGATGATCACTTCTCGTCCTTCAAATCACAAGGGGCGATTTGACAACCTCAATTTCTTAACGTACCTGTTTGAAACCCTCCCTCATCCCACTCATGTCTCTCTACTTAGTTAAAGCCCTCTACAGCCTTAAAATGGGAACCAAATGCTTTCCTGTCAAGAAAGAGCCTTAGTACATAGTAATATAACCAAATATTACAATTTGTCTTTTGACTGCTCTGGTATTTTCCTGTCAGGGTGCTATTTCTAACTGGTCTTGTCACATTCCTTGGTTTCTGGGTCTGACACAGTCAGAAGGGGCTCTTGGAAATTATTGATCAGCCATGGTCCTGCAGCGAGAGTCTGAATGCCATTCAATGACATTGCTGGCCAAGAAAACGTGATATGCTGCAAGTTGTGGTGAAATTCCCACCATGCTGGTTTCCTTTAGGTTCATTGATGCCTCAAAAGGAAGCCTGAAAAGCACAGAGTCGACTGATGTGGATGGTGAGAGAAGGAAACGCAGGTGGGATTTAAGGGTAACATCAAGAAAACAGTTGTTAAAAAACATAAAACTCTCCGGGGCTTGTAGGCACCCTGTCTAACACTGCCGTTTCAACAACACCCGATCTCTGCATCCTTTTATTCTCGGGTCTTCTCAAAGGGCTACTTAGACATAAGCAATAACACAACAGGGAGTACTTATGTCAGCCCCTGCACACATTTCTGTGAGCTGAAATATGAGGTGTGGCTAAGTAGACCTCACTATCGCCAGGGTCTACATATTTTATCTGCACACTCACTCCCTAGAATTGTTCTCCTATTACTGCCCTGATTGTAGCTAAAACCAATAAATGAAAATATGCTGAAAGATGACAATCTAAAGTCATAATGGAAATTACAAGCACACAAAGTAGCACTGAGGTGCCTGGATGGCCATTTGACTAGGAGTACAGATGTCCTATCCAGACCCAGTGGAGCAGCCCACATCTCCCCTTCTCTGTAGCTACAAAATGTACACTGTCAGCATATTGAAATCTGGAAACCTTTAGAGTTGGCTTTGCTGGAAACAACTCCACGGTACTTCTTAACTTGTATACACAAAGTTGCTGCAGCACTTTCCGTCACAGACAGTAGTCACGACAAAGTGAGGGCCCTGACCAAGGTAAAAAAAAAACCCAAAAAACCCAAATCCATTGCCATCAAGTCCATTCCGACTCATAGCAACCCTACAGGACAGAGTGGAACTGCCCACATAGAGTTTCCAAGGAGCAGCTGGTGGATTTGAACTGCCGACCTTTTGGTTAGCAGCCAAGCTCTTAACCACTACGCCACCAGGATTCCGCTGACCAAGCTAGCATGACTCAAAAGCTAAATATTTCTCATGCCAAACCTACAGCATCGTCAAATCACGCTAGTGGGACTGGGAATGTTGAATTTTATCCTGGGGAAGATTGGTGGTTTGGTGGTAGAATTCTCGCCTTCCATGCAGGAGGCCTGGATTCAGTTCCCAGGCAATGCACCTAGTGCACATCTTTCACTGGAGGCTTGTGTGTTGCCATGATGCTGAACAGGTAATCTACTTCCAAAAGTCAACCAGTGAAAATTCTATGGATCACAATGATCTGATCCACAAATGATTATGGGGATGGTGCAGGACAGGGAAGCGTTTCATTCCATCGTGCGTGGGGTTGCCATGAGTCAGGGCCAACTTGACAGCAGCTGACAACAATTCTGGCTCTGAATAGGCAGCACAGCAGGTCAAAGTTATTTCTGGGCATCTTCACGAAAAATCCGTGAAAGAATGACTGAAAATTCTTAGAAGTATCTGCTCTACAGAATGACTCTTTAAGAGCTCTGTTCTGGGATGTAAGAATTGGTATTCTGCAGGGGGAAAAAAGAAACAACTCAATGTTCAATGAATATGGGAAGCTCTTTATTCCATTCTAGAGATATATAGTAATAAAGTCTTGGAATACTTACATCATGGAATATCATTCCATATAATATTCCATGAAATGTAGTTTGGAAATCACTTTCTTATTTATCTGAGACATTAGATCTGATAGATCGCATGAAATTCTTGTTTCCCTCTTTGCTATTTAATTTAAATTTTCCTTATTTTATTTTCATTATCTAACAGAAATATTAAGTCCTATCAAATTCAGGTTGTGTCAAGTAATGTTGAGAAGCATTATGTTTGAGGATGGCATTAGAGAGTTTTTATATAGGGCTGCCCTTGAAGTTCATGATCTAGGCATCAAACAATCTAAGGTTTCCTAAGAACTTGTAAAACTAAATCTTTATGCTACAGAGCAAGGCTAATCCACCTCATAGTAGATGTTATTTTTATTACATAACTTAGATACCTTTTGGATGGTGATAAACTTATTTTAATTTTCTCTCTGTCAAAAAGGGAAAAGCATATCATAGTTAACCCTATTGTAGCATAAGCTACTATGCATTTTATACCCCTAAATTCTGCCCAGGCTTTACTAACATCAGTACCTCTGCTTGGACTACATCTGAAGCAGAACAAGCGTTGAATTCAGCAAACTGCCTTTGGTATATAAGGATAGTTCAACCTTGCCCACGAGTTCATCTAATATCTTCCATTGTGATTTTTTTTTAAGCTCATTGCCTTCTAATTATCTGGATTCAAACCCTCTTTGTATCTTTTAACACTAATTGGTGTATTTAAAATGCCTTGAGAGTTTAGTCTCTATTCTGAAAATAAACAAGATATCCTTCACTCTTTTCCTCTCTCATTGTACTTTTTTTTAATCTTCCTTTTGTCCTCTATCTCCTGCTTATCCCTTTCACCTTCTCCCCACTTGCCTTACTCTCTTGATCCATCAGACACAGCCTAGCCATCTGATCATCATACCTTACAGTAATTTTGGACAGAAGCAAAAGGCCCTGGAATCCTCAGTAATCTGCTACTGAGCGCCAGTTAGGCTCCTGAACAGCCAACAGTCTTTTCAGGCAACTACCTTGGAAATTGAAAACCTGTTAGAGCATCAGTGGAATAATGTGAGCCCTGAAACAAAAATCATACAAATAGAAAAGAAAATTCCCTTTCGGTGTTAAGGCACTGCTGAAACAATTGAAAGGAAGCCAGGCTCTAGGTGATCTCTATTGATGGGCCTCAAAGCGGCTGGTGCTCATAAGCAGACTGGTTATTTTGTCTGCGTTTCAGGTGTCGTTAGGCCTCTGCCCTGAAGGCCGAACCGCTTACTCTAGTGCACAAAACTTCCTGTCTGAGACTGAACAGCAAACCTGAGATAATGAATATTTGAGAATTACTCATGGGGTAAGCAGTACAGGCACAGAATGTTCCAGCTCAAAAACACCTGCTATATTGTTTAAGGGAAGGGTAGCTGTGCAAACACACCAGCTGCAGATGCTTCCTTTTCTGCTTTCTGTCCCTAACTCCCATAAAATGCCCTCTCCCCATTTCTCCCTGGAAAAAGACGCCCTGCCCCTCCTTTGACTCATTATCCCCTGAATTACATTCTCCTGAATGACTCCCTTCAGCCTTTTACTCTCCTCCTGTAAAAATGGCATGGTGGGAGCATTAGACCTCCTTGCCTAACTTCAGGAGAGGGAGGAGAGAGAATCAAGACCAACAGCCGAAGGCTGATTCCTATGATGTAGAGGTCAGACATATGACCTGTCTCCAAACCTTCTACCAATTCTGACACCAGCTCTCCTTCCCCCAGCAACAGTCTCCACTTCTCTGCTGGATTTGATAATTCATTGCAATGGCCATGCAGAACTCACAGACAATACTCACAGTCATGAGGTTTACTAAGGAAGTAACAAGTTAAAACTTGGAATCAGGATCAACAGGCTACAACTCAGGATCAGAATCAGGATCAGGAAGCATGTAGACAAAGCCTCCCTTCTTCAGTGCAAGACAGCTCTCTCAGCACCTCTCATCCATGCAGGGCTCCTTTTGGTCCCCTCAGGGCAGGCTTCCTCTCTCAGCCCTTGGCCTTCAGCCCCACGTGGGCCTGGTCTCTTCCCTGCTGGGGCAAGTGTCACAAAGCTTTAGCTCCATCCATAAGCGACCAGAGCCACTCCACTCTGCCAGGAAGACTCCTGCCTAAAGGCACTCAGCTCTCTCACTCTGTGAGTCAGCAAGGCTAGCTCTGCCAACAAGTACCTGGAGGCATCCTATTCCACCAGGAAGCCTCCTGCCTGAATGCTCCTAGCTCTCTTGCTCCATGGGTTGGCACGTCACCTGTAGCTGCCTTGCTCAGTGGACTGGGAAGCCCACCATGCTGCCTTGTCTTGGTCTCCATGTTCTGCTGCCACTGTTTCTTTGCTGCTGCTTCTTGTCATCTCACACCATCTCCAATGTTACAGCTCTCTCTGTCTCCTGGGTCTAGGAGGTTCTTAATACAAGACCCTGGGTCCAAAGAACAATCTCCACTCCTGGCTCTTCTCTTTTGATGGTAGTGAGGTCCCCTCTCTGCTCTAGGATTGGATCTCTTTTTAAGCTTAGCAGGATGGCAAAACTGACCAAGCCTCTCAATAGGGTTCCATACACCTTATTTGCATGGTCCCACAAGTATGCCATACACCTTATTTATATTATTAGCAAGCTGTCCAATCCTCTTGAAGGGCCACAAACACCTTATCTGCATAGCCTTACCCAATCATTACAAGACCATGAGCTATATTAAGTAATTCACTGCACCACGTCTCCCTTTCCTAAGTTGCATCAAACAAAATATTTAACAAAGGTACATCAATATTCAAAATAAATATTTCTGCTGAGTGAAGTTTAGAATACCTTCTTGTTGAGATCATCTCTGCAATTATTGCTATGATTCAACATTTTCATTTCTGCCTAATATATTTTTAAGCAGATAATTTCATTCTTGTGTGCCAGACTGCCAATATTAACGGCTTCTAATGTGCTGAATAAAATGCATTTCCAGGTATTCAAGTAACATCACCCATTGCCTTTTTTAAAAATACTCCTCTCTTTCATATCTCATCCCTCTCTCTTCTTTGTTTCACACCCTCCCATAACTCCCCTTCTATTGCCTTTTATTTTCAAGCTCCCATCTCTCCTGTTGTCTTCTAGTTTTCCCCAACAAAAATGTATTCCTCATGTGGCCATTTCTGGTCACCCTGCTACCATCCTAGCAATAGACACCGTTTTCCCTTTCCCATTTAGGTTCAATTCCTCACCCAGGCTCACTCTCTGGTCCCAGGACATTCAAGCTCTGTGAGATTGGGACAAGGATCAGGAGCAGAAAATTTAACAATGGCAGAGCTGTGACAAGTTAATTCAACTCCTGCTGTTAAATTAACCAGCGTTCCAGCTGAGTTAACGCGTCACCCAGTTTCAAAAGGTTAAGCTCCAAGCTTAATCTTATTCATCATTATGAACTCTTCAAATTGGCTGAAATATTTAAAATTCAGTGAAATGAAAGGACCGCAGGAAACATTTAAGAGCCAACTGCCCGGTCTTCAAAAAATGGAGAAATAATCTACAAAGATTAGGAAAAGAAGCCTTCAGAATGGGTGAATGGAGACACTGGAGAACCAGGTTAGAGTGAATAATAAAAGGACATTGAGGACAAGGGCATCTTATCTTCCCACTATCATGAAGAGATTCAGGCGTTAGGAGAAATTTAATGGAGGATCCTGAAAATGCTTGTCCTATCTCATCATAAGCAACAGACCAAAACTGAATGCTAATGAAAAGGGCATGTACAATAATACCCACTGAGCTCTCTGCTCCTCTTTGGACTTTGGACACAGATGGGAGCTGGGTCACAGTGTGCCTCCCACTTATCACTGACTGGGAGGGAGATCACAGAGCCCTGCCTGCTCTCTCTACACAGGCTTCTGTGACAGCAGAGAGCCCATGTGCATTTTGAAAGAAGGAACTGTGAGGCAGAAAATAGTGCTGGAGGTGCTGAATCTAGCATAATATTTAGTACACACTGGGGCTTAATAAAGGTTAATGCTAATATTATTATTATCATCACACACTTTCAATCTCAAACATCTGCAGACTTTTGAACAACAGAACAACCGAGACGGAGGGAATCGATATTCTACATGCATCCCTTCCCCTCATTCTCAATCTCTCCCAGCCCAAACTGAAGCAGAGACAACTGTTTAAAATGTTCTTTCACACGTGCTTGAGCTCCTCCTACATATCCTACACCCAGGCCTCATCATACAAATGGCCACATTTTGCCCAAGCGGGTCATCATGCCTAAATGTCCTCCCTGTTCCTGACTGCCAACTCGCACACATTCTCACAAACTCCTTCAAGCTCTACCTCTCTTCAGAAGTCTTTTGTATTAGGGCAAATTTGTTCCTTAATTTGCCACCATAACACTTCAGCCTCTTGCTGAAAACATATCCTTATAGAATGTATAACGATACTGCTTTTTTGATTGTACATTTGGTCTGTTTGTATATTTCATAGGTATCTATGGGGCAAAGACTAAGCCCGTCTGTTTGCAGTACTTGCTGTGTCTGCCTAGTGCAATGTTTTGCATCTCTTGAGTTTCTGAAAGGCTAAGAAGTTAGGACTTTCTTATTTTGAGGCATGGTAAGAAAGGTTTCAAAGAAAGAAAATACAAGATTGAAAGGCAGTTGGAAGACTAGTTGGCCAAGTTAAGTCATGAAGAATCAAAATGTACTTAAAAAATAATATTTTATACCTTTAATGTTTTAAAATGTGCAACATGCACAAAGCTGCTTATATAAAGGGCAGTAATTCAATTATATGTATAATTTCAGTGAGGGAAGCATTGTTATTACAATAACATTTTCTTTAATGTTTCAGAGCTAAGTGCTAAACGGCATTTTATTTAATGAATAAAATGTATTTAATTCACAACTAAATTATATCAACTCAAAGAACACTATAGTTTTTGATAATGTTGTTAATGTCAAAGATTGCCAGCAAGATTTTTTTTCTTTTTTTTTTTTTAACTGTGCTTTAGATGAAGGTTTACAGAGCAAATTAGTTTCTCTTAAACAATTAATACACATATTGTTTTGTGATATTGGTTGCCAACTCTGCGACATGTCAATGCTCTCCCCTTCTCCAACTTGGGTCCACCATTTCCATTTGTCCAGCTTTCCTGTCCCCTCCTGCATTCTCATCCTTGCCCCTGGACTGGTGTGCCCATTTAGTCTCATATACATGGTTGAGCTACGTATATCATTGTTTGTTTTATAGGCTTGTTTAATCTTTGGAAGAAGGATGAACCTCAGGAGTGACTTCAGGACTAAGTTAAAATGGTGTCCGGGGGCCATACTCTAGAGGTTTCTCCAGTCTCTGTCAGACCAGTAAGTCTGGTCTTTTTTTGTGAGTTAGAATTTTTTCTTCATTTTTTTCCAGCTCTGTCCAGGACACTCTATTGTGATCCCTCTCAGAGCAGTCGGTGGTGGTAGCCAGGCAGCATCTAGTTGTACTGGACTCAGTCTGGTGGAGGCTACGGTACTTGTGGTCCAGTAGCCCTTTAGACAACTTTTTCCCTTGTGTCTTTGGTTTTCTTCATTCTCCCTTGCTCCAGATGGGGTAGAACTAGTGAAGTATCTTAGACGGCTGCTCACAAGCTTTTAAGACCCCAGACGCTACTCACCAAAGTAGGATATAGAACATTTTCCTTATAAACTATGTTATGCCAATGGAGCAAGATGTGCCCCAAGACCATGTTCCCCAGCCCTCAGCGTAGTAACTCGGTCCCTATGGGAGTTTAGATGTGCCTATGAAGCTTCAATGACTTTGCCTTGGTCAAGTTGTGCTGGCTTCCTCAGTATTGTGTACTCTTACCTTTCACCAATGTTACCACTTATCTATTGTCTAGTTAGTGTTTTTCCCTCCCCTCCCTCGTAGCAATCAAAAATTGTTTATTTCTGTGTGCAAACCTTTTCATGAGTTTTTATAATAGTGGTCTCATACAGTATTTGTCCTTTCGTTATGGACTAATTTCACTCATCATAATGCCCTCCAGATTCATCCATATTGTGAGATGTTTCGTAGATTCATCATTGTTCTTTATTATTGTGTCATACTCCATTGTGTGTATGTACCATAGTTTGTTTGTTCATTCATCTGTTGACAGGCACTCAAGTTGTTTCCATCTTTTTGCTATTGTGAACAATGCAGCAAGGCAGAAAATGTTCTATATCCTACTTTGGTGAGTAGCGTCTGAGGTCTTAAAAGCTTGTAAGCGGCCAGCTAAGGTACTCCACTGGTCCCACCCCATCTGAAGCAAGGGAGAATGAAGAAAACCGAAGACACAAGGGAAAAATTAGTCAAAAGGACTAATGGACCACAAGTACCCCAGCCTCCACCAGACTGAGTCCAGCACAACTAGATGGTGCCCGGCTACCACTGCTGACCACTCTGACAGGGGTCACAATAAAGTGTCCTGGACAGAGCTGGATTAAAATGTAGAAAAAATCATAACTCACAAAAAAAGACCAGACTTACTGGTCTGACAGAGACTGGAGAAATCCGAAGAGTATGGCCCCTGGACACCATTTTAACTCAGTCCTGAAGTCACTCCTGAGGTTCATCCTTCATCCAAAGATTAGACAGGCTCATAAAACAAACAATGCACATAGCTCAGCTATGTACACGAGACTAAATGGGTACACCAGACTGGGGAGCAAGGACAAGAAGGCAGGAGGGGACAGGAAACCAGGACGAATGGAAATGTGGAACCCACAGTTGAGAAGGGGAGAGTATTGACACACTGTGGGTTGGCAATCAATGTCACAAAACAACATGTGTATTAATTGTTTAAGAGAAAACTAATTTGCTGTATAAATCTTCATCTAAAGCACAATAAAAAAAGATTTTTTAAAAAAATTTATATTTAAATAAATGGGCACACCAACTCAGGGTCAAGGACGAGAAAGCAGGAAAGCTGGTAATGAGGAACCCAAGGTCGAAAAGAGAAGAGTGTAGACACATCGTGGGGTTGGCAACCAATGTCACAAAACAATATGTGTACTAATTGTTTAATGAGAAACTAATTTGCTCTGCAAATCGTCATCTAAAGCACAATTTAAAAAAAAAAATGCTGTAATGAACATGGGTTTGCTATGTCTATTCAAGCAACAGCCCTTATTTAGCTAGGATTTATTTCTAGGAGTGGGATTGCTGGATTGTGTGGTATTTCTATTTCTAGCTTTTTAAGGAAGCACAAGATCGTTTTCCAAAATGGTTGTACCATTTTATATTTCCACTAGCAGTGCATAAGAATTCCAATCTCCCCTCTCTGACATTTGTTATTTTCTGTTTTTTTGATTCTAGACAGAAATGTTGGGGTGAGATGATATCTCATTGTAGTTTTGATCTGCATTTCTCTAACACCAGCAAGAATTTTTAAAGTATTATTTTAAAAGAAAAAAAACTTTGAACTCTTTGAATTTTCATTTTATCATCTTTGAATAGGTCATATAATATAAAAAAATGTGGTTATGTAGATATTTATTGCAGACAGAAAAAATCTAAAGATAAAGAAATCTAGAGAGAGAAAAGTCTACTTTAATCCCATATAATGCAACCACTACAAAATGCAAACAATGAACTCTGGTTCATGACTATTATAATAAATTTTAGATAAGTAATCCATGTAATCAGAAGTATTGGTAAAGAATTCATCAAAACAAGTAACTATTTACTGAATATAGTTATAAAACCATGCACTGGTTTACTTAATTATTGTTTCTTTGAGGAAAAAATGCAATGCCATACTTCAAAACAGAGGAAAAGAGAGTGCTTGTAATTCTCATCCCTAAAACAATAGTGGAAATGCAGGATTCACAGCATAATTAAGAAGTCTGTTGTCCACACTATATACAAGGCTGGCACTTCTTCCATTCATATTGTTGTCACTTAAGCAGCCACTACTGATATTTTTAGAAATCTGCAAGAAAATATTTGAGATATAAGGCAAGATAAAAGCCCACTATAGAAGTAGAGGAGGCATGCACTAGAATTAAATAGCATTTCTAAGCAAAATCCACAGGATGTCCAACTAATACTATATTAAATTAAAAGTGATACAAGTGCATGAAACTCTGAAAAGACAGGGTTTATGTTGCGATTTTAAAATATCAACTTGAAACATATTTCTAGTATCACTTACGTATATATTTTGGATCTTAACATGTGAACATTTTTTGAGATTCCTTTAATACTACCTCAGTGAGACTTCCGCATGCATGCACAAACATTAGCTAAGCACTCTGACAAGTCATGTCCCCTGTTCTAGGAAAGTTCAATTTGAACCTCTTTTCCAACCTGCTAACTTACCCATTCTCCTCAATGTTCTTCTTTAAAGTACTCATTTCTATCTATTACATTATACTGCAGTTTTGAACACAGATTGCAACTCATTTTTTCGTGTTATAAAGCTATCAGTAAATCCAAGCAGAGCCCAATCCTGAACCTAGGGTGTGAGAATATGAAGAGACATGGATTAGTCATTACTACAGATGGTTGACTTAGTCAGAGTGTTGCTAGCCATGATCTGACCTTGCTCCTTAGTTCCCCCATAAATGAATTTTAGACAATGACCGAGTCCTTACCTAGTACTTGTGTTCCCATAGGTTAGGAAATTTCAGTTTTTGAAGATCTGTTTAATTTTGGAGAAAATTCTATTTCAGATACTGTTCAGAGTTGTTCTCCCAGGTTTTTATTACCCCAGGAATACCAAGGATCGCAACCAAACAACCCATTGCTGTCAACTCGATTCCAACTCACAGCAACAGAGTAGAACTTCCCCAAAAGGTTGCCAAGGCTGTACACCTTTACGGAAGTAAACTGCCACATCTTTCTCCTGAGGAGCAACTGGTGGGTTCAAACTATTGACCTCTTGGTTGGCAGCTGAGTGCTTAACCGCTGTGCCATCAGGGCTCCTATACCAAAGATACTGCTGCTCAAATCTGTTGCTCTTGTATCAGAAATGAAATATAAGACCAGCAACGTTTAACTAGATCTATAATTAGGCAAGAATTCATAGAACATAAAGCTAGAGAGTTGGACATAATACTTTGTGACTGGAAAACCAGTTGAATATGGAAGATTATCTAAGATAAACCATTCTGAATTAGAGTGTTTTAGAATAGATTCAATGTGTATAGGCTAAGCTAAAGATTTTCATTATATTCAAGTAAAGGGATAGCTTTGTTTAATGGCTGATCAGTTTGAAAACTGTCCTGAGATTTATAGTTTAAAATCACTGAAGAGTACGTTAATGAATATCAAACAGTATTAATAAGATGAAACATAAGACGTAAAGGATCTTACGGTACTTAGTTTGTAAAAGGGCCGACTAAAAAGACACAAAAGTGGCTACAACAGGTGGAGAAGGTTACTGTGCAAAGGTGGGTGGTTGTTAGTTGTCTTCAGACTTCCCTGGAAATAGAGTAAGAATAAATTATTTTAAAATCTACCATGACAGTTCTACAAATAAAGAAAAACAACATACATTTAGCATTGTTAAATACTGAAACCGATGATTAAAACACATCTAGAAACACTTTTATAAGTCTCTAAATAGAAAAGGAATCCTGGTGGTCCAGTGGTTAAACCACTTGGCTGCTAACTGAAAGGTCAGCAGTTCAAATCCACCAGCCACTCCAAGGGAAAAAGATGTGGCAGTCTGCTTTTGTAAGGATTTACAGCCTTGGAAAACCTATAGGGCAGTTCTACTCATAAAGGATATAAAAAATACTCACAAAGTATTTGAAGTGATACCACTACTTTGCCTCTATTTCACATTTTATCATTTTGAATGTTCATTGATACACATTGTCTTATTTGATCATCACAAAAACTCTGAGAGATGGAAAGGCAAATAGGTCTTGTTTTGCTGAGATAATCCCAGTTTTAGCCTATTACCAGGGAGATATGATCATTTCAATTCAGCGTTTACCAAAGCGCCCAAGTTTACCCTAAAATTATATGGATACTGTTTTGGGTGGCATTATGTGCCCCAAAAAATATGTATTGTAAATCCAACATCTATGCCTGTTGTTATAATCCCATTTGGGAATGGGTTGTCTTTGCTATGTTAATGAGGCAGGATTAGTGTAGAGTGTATCTCAAGTCAATCTCTTTGGAGCTATAAAAGAGATTAAACAAGTAAGCTAGGAAGTAGAGATGGAGGAAGAGAAATGCCAAGCCACATGAAGATTGCTCAGGAGCAGAAGCTCAGAAGAAACACAGACCTTCCTCCAGAGCAGAGAGAGAGAAAAAGCCTTCCCCCAGAGCCAGCACCCTGAATTCAGACTTATAGCCTCCTAAACTGTGAGAAGATAAGTTTCTGTTTGTTGAAGCTACCCACTTGTGGTATTTCTGTTATAGCAGCACTACATAACTAAGACAGATACTTTAGGTATAAACCACATTTCAAAATTTAAGCTGCTTAGCTGGAATTGTAAAACTGATATTGAATGGGAAGCCTCTAATTCTTCAGTGTTAAAAACATGTTTTTCAAAGGAAAAAGAAAAGGACTAGATGGTTTTGGGGATATATTCTAATTCTTAAAAAGAGATTTTCCTGTTTTATTTTGTTTTTTCGCATAATGGATTAACTACTAATAATCAAATTTCAAGACTTCTACATTTTTTCCAAAGATTGGCTACAAGAAAAATTTCTCCATACCTCGTGTCTCAGCTAGGTTTTGTTCATTGAAAATAGAAATAGAAGGAGGAGGCGTCACATTTCCCAACCCCAAAATATACTATACAGCTACAGTACTCAAAACAGCCTGATACTGGTTCAATGACAGACGCTTAGACCAATGGAATAAAAATGAGAACCCAGAAATAAACCTGTCCATCTATGGGCAGCTGATTTTCACCAAGGAGTCAAAGTCCATTCAATGGGGAACAAACAGTCTCTTTAACAAATGGTGCTGGCAAAACTGGATATCCATTTGCAGAAAAATGAAACAGCATCTATACTTCACACCATACACAAAAACTAACTCGAAATGGACTAAAGACCTAAATGTTAAAGTTAAAACAGTAAAGTTCCTGGAAGATAATATAAGGACAAAACTATGGATCCTACTTTTTTTCAGAAATAGATTACCAAACACAACTACAAATGCACAAACAACAGAAGAAAAATTAGATAACTGGAACCTCCTACAAGTTAAATACTTCTGCACATTGAAAGACTTTATCAAAAAAGTAAAAAGAGAACCTACATACTAGGGAAAATCTTTGGGAACGATACATGAGAGTCTAATCTCTAAGATATATAGAAAACATCAATAGCTCAACAACAAAAAAGACAAACGATCCAATCAAAAAATGGGCAAAGACATCAACAGACACTTCATCAAAGAGCACATTCAAGCAGCCAACAAACACATGAAAAGATGCTCACAATCATTAGCCACTAGAGAGAGTCAAATCAAAACTACAATGAGATACCATCTCACCCCTGCAGAAACGGCACTGATCAAAAAAAAACAGACTACAACAAGTGCTGATGAGATTGTGGGGAGATTGGAACCCTTATCCGCTGCTGGAGGGATTGTAAAATGGTGCAACCACTCTGGAAAACAATATGACGCTTCCTCAAAAAGCTAGAAATAGAAAAACTGTATGATCCAGCAATCCCACTCCTAGGTATATACCTTAGAGATTTAATAGCAGTGACACAAATAGACATGTGCACACCTACATTCATTGCACCATTATTCACAATAGCAAGAAGATAGTGCCATGGATTGAATTGTGTCCCTGAAAAATATGTGTCAACTTGATTAGGCCGTATTCCCAGTATTGTGTGGTTGTCCTCCACTTTGTGATTTTCCTATGTGTTATAAATCATAATCTCTGCCTGTGGTTAAAGAAGATTAGGGTGGCACATCCCTGATCCAATGTAAAGGGAGTTTCCCTGGGATGCAGCTTGCACCACCTTTTATCTTACAAGAGATAAAAGGAAAGGGAGGCAAGCAGAGAGTCGGGGACCTCATACCACCAAGAAAGCAGTGCCAGGAGCAGAAAGCATCCTTTGGACCCAGGGTTCCTGAACGGGGAAGCTCTTAGTCCAGGGAAAGATTGACAAGAAGGACATTTCTCCAGAGCCAACACAGACAGAAAGCCTTCCCCTGCAGCTGACACCCTGAATTTGGACTTCTAGCCTACTAAACTGTAAGAAAATAAATTTCTCTTGTTAAAGCCATCCACTTGTGGTATTTCTGTTATAGCAGCACTAGATAACTAAGACAAATGGAAACAACCTAAGTGCCCATCAACAAGCAAATGGATAAACAAAATGGGATATATACATACAATGGAATACCACACAGATATAAAGAATAATAATGAGTTCTCAAAACATCTTATAACATGGATGAATCTGGAGGACATTTTTGGAGTGAAATAAGTCAATCACAAAAGGACAAATATTGTATGATCCCACTTTTTTAAAAAGACAAAAACAGATATATCTCATACAGAAATCAAGGTTCTTTGGTGGCTTCCAGGGAAGGAAGGGGAATCATTCTCTAAACAGTAGATACTTGTTATTTTTGGCAATGAGAAAGGCAATACCAAATGTGGATGAAGTGTGCACAACTTTACCAAAGTAAATGATAGAACTAAGAAATACACAAGAACAAGGGACAGTATTCGTAAATGCTATAATATATTCATTTTTGCAACAACAGCAGTAACAACCCAAAAAATATGTGAGTGGTTACATATGTATGTATATATATGTTTAGGAAGGTATATGTGTATATACACATGTGTATGTATGGGTGTATCTGTAGGCATATGTATATACATGTTTGTGTGTGCTTCACATATATTCACATATGTATATATAATAAAGTACATAGGGGGCACAGTCATGGATACTGCCTAGACATAAACATTTTGTGGGATAGGTTTCCTGAATTTGAAGGCTTAGCCTCGTGGGACAGCTCAATCAATTGGCACAGCATAGTTCATAAAGTTTATGTTCTACATCCTAGTTTGGTAAGTAGCATCTGAGGTCTTAAAAGCTTGTGAACAGCCATCTAAGATACAGCTATTGGTCTCTACTTGTCTGGAGCAAAAGAGAAAGAAGAAAATCAGAGACTCAAAGAAGAAACTATTCTACAGGACTAATTGCCTACACAAACCTTGGCTTCATCTGTCCTGAGACCAGAAGAACTAGGTGATGCCTGGCTACCATTACCAACCATTCAAAACCAGAGAAACAATAGATGGTCCCAAATAGAATGAGAGAAAATTGTAGAACAAAACTAAATTCTTTTTAAAAAGCCAGATTTACTGGACCAGTTGAGACTAGAGGAACCCCCAAGACTATCGTCTGAGATTGAGATACCCTTTAAACTTTGAACTGAAACTACTCCCAGAGGTCACCTTTCAGCTAAATAAGAGACTGGCTCATTAAACAATGTCACCCACGAGTACCGTGTTCCTTTTAAAAAAAGAAATTATTTATATGAGACCAAGTGATCAACATTTACTCTAAAGCAAAGATGAGAAGGTCAGGGAAGCTACATTAACAGAAACAAAACAACCAGAATGGAAATAATGAGAATGTTGACACAAAGTGGAAAATGTAACCAATGTCACTGAACAATATGTATAGAAATTGATAAATGAGAACCTAATTTCTGTGTAAACTTTCACAAAAAAAACAATAAAAATCTTTTTAGAAAATAATAAAGAAATAGAAGGTGTAGCAGATCAGAAACGAGCACAAATTTTTAAAACTCTGTCCATGGAGAGGTGGTTCTACGATCTTTCATCTTGAAAATGGGTGGGCTCTGTGACTGCTTTAACTAATAGAATACAGTGGGATTTAGGCTGAGTCATTTTCTAGTCCAGGGCCTTAAACAATTCCATCTTGAGTTTCCTGTCTCTTGAAATATGCTCTATAGGAACATTGAGCTGCTACGTGAACAATCTACCTACCCTGAGACTTCTACGCTAAAGAGGCCAGAAATAGGCATAGTGATGAAAAATCTCAGTCTAGTCAAGCCGTCTAACCATGCTTTCTTAGGCACCAGACATGCGTATTAAGCCATCTTGACCTTCCAGACCATCTACCAGATGAATGCTACCAAGTAACCTCATTCAATATCGTATAGAGCAGAAGAATGGACCAGCTGAGCCTTGTCCAAAATACTGACTCACAAAATCATAAGCTATAATAAAATGCTTCTTGTTTTAAGCTTCCAAGTTTTCAAGTAATTTGTTAGGTGACAGTAGATAACTGGGACAGAATTTGGTACCTGGAAGTGAGGTGCTGTGATAACCAAAAATAACAAAAACCAAACTTGTTGCTGTCAAGTAGATTAAACCTAAAACCTGTGCATTGGCTTGGGCTGGATGGTAGGCATGAACTGGAAGAAACTGTTGGTGAAAATTTCAGTGGCCTCAGGGAAGCTATTAGGGCTTCAAGGACAATGAGGAAAATGTTATTGGAAGCTGGTGAAAAGGGCAGCTGAGTTACATAAAGACAGAACAGTTAGCAAAACTGTTGCCTGCAGCAATACGGAAAATAGAAAAGCAACCTGATGATCTCAGAAATCTTGCTAAGGAGATTTTCAGACACAAATTCGTCCAGCTACCTATGACAAAATGAAAGATGAAAGAGACAAACTAAAGACAAAATCCTTCAGGTTTTCTAGTATAATGTGGAGGAATACTGAGAATCCAAGACAGTCTTTCCAAGGCAACAAAAGCTTCTAAAACTAAGAACTAGCCTCAGAGTCAGTGTCGGTAAAGTCTGGTCTAAGGATAAACATGAAGTAACTCCACCTCCTTAAGTGTGGGCTACACATACTGACTTTCTTCCAAAGAGTAAAGTAAGGAAAGGGAGGGAAAAAATAGTACTTTTACAAGGGAGAATTCTGGACAAACTCTGATCAGGCATAACATCAACAGTGATAAGTCACATAGATAGTATGTACCTGTCATAGTTAGCTAGTGCTGCCATTAAAAAAAAAAAACAAGTGAGTGACTTTAAAGAACAGAATTTATTGTCTCCCAGTTATGGAGGCTGGAAGTCCAAATCAGAACATCAGCTCTAGAGAAAGGTACTTCCTTGTCTATTCTAGCTTCTAGTAGCTGTTTGTAATCCTGGGCTTGTAGAAGCATCTTCTCAATCATCACATGGTGGCTGTCTTCCCCTGTGTGTGCCGGTGTCTATTCTGCTCTTTTTTTAAGGCACCACTCAGAAGGGATTAAGTTTAGGACCCATTCTATTCTGATATGACCTCATTAATATAACAAAGGAAAACTATTTCCAAACAGGGTCATATTTACAGGTACAGAGGTTGTGACTTCAAAATGACTTTATAGGGTACACAACTTAATTCATAACATACCATTGATATGATGTAATGAAAATGACACTTTATTGCTGTTTCTTCCTTCCAAAAACCTATTACCCCAATCTAATCATGGGGAAAATATCAAACAAATCTTAACTGAGGGACATTCTACAAAACACCTGATCATTATTCCTCAAAACTGTCATGGTTACCAAAAACAAGGAAAATTTGAGAATCTGTCAGAGCTAAGAGGAGCTTAAGGAGATTTAACTACTAAATGTAATGTGGCATCTTGTTTGGGATCCTGGAACATAAAAAGAACACTAGGGGAACACCAACGAAATTAGAATAAAGTATGGGCATTATTTTAAAATAATGTATCAATATTGGCTCATTAATTATGACAAATATACCATATTAATGCAATTGTTAATAATAAAGAAAGTGCATGCAGAGTATACGGGAACTCTCTGCACTATCTTCACAATAATTCTGTAAATCTACAACTGCTCTAAAATAAAAATTTTATTTTAAAAAAGAGTCAATCTGTAGAAATTATAGTACATGAATTATAGACTAATGGTGACTATCAAGCTATAGTAATCAAGGCAGTGTGGTTTTGGCATAAGGTTAGACATGCAGAACAGTGAAACAGAATAGGAAGTCCAGAAATATGCTCACACTAATATGGTCAATTGATTTTCAACGAAGGTTGTTATGGGAACTCAGTGAGAAAATACAGTCTTTCAACAATTTGTGATGGAAAAATTGAGCATCTACATGCTCAGAAAATGAACCACAACCTTACCTTATACCTCATACAAAAGTTAATTTGAAGTAGATCATAGACCTGAACACACAAGCTTAAACTATTAAAATTCTAGGGTATGATACAACCCATTGCCATGGAGTCGTTTCTGACTCATAGCGACCCTATAGGACAGAGTAGAACCTCCCCATAGGTTTCCAAGCAGCATCTGGTGGATCTGAAATGCCAACCTTTTGGTTGGCAACTGAGCTCTTAACCACTGTGCCACCAGGGCCCCTGGATATGATATAGAAGAAAATATTTTATTCAAGTGTGTATAGAAAGATAGACTGATATCGACAAATATAAATACCTTTATACAGAGAGAGAGATTTAGAGAAATCAAATATGTCAAAATGTTCATAACTGAAGAATCAAAGTGAAGCATGTATAGGGGCTCTTTAAACTATTCTTAAAACTTTTCTGTAGGTTTTAAAGTTTCCAAAATTAAAAATTTTGAGGAAGAAGACAGTAATAGAGTCAGACTAAAGGTGAAAAAGGAAAGCACTGCATTATATTCTAGGACTATTCCAATTGCCTCAAAATAATTAAATTTGACTGTATTAAATATTCTAGCTATAGCAACAAATGGCTTTAAAATAAAATTTTAAAATGAGGAAGTTGTCAATGTTGTTGTTAGGTGCTGTCAAGCTGGTTCCAACTCATAGCGACCCTGCGTACAACAGAACAAAATGCTGTCCAGTCCTATGTCATCTTCACAATCCTTGCAATGTTTGAGCCTATTGTTACAGCCACTGTGTTAATCCATCTCATTGAAGGTCTTCCTCTTTTTTGCTGACTTTCTACTGTACCAAGCATGATGTCCTTCTCCAGACGCTGATCCCTTCTGATGACATGTCCAAATATTTGAGACAAAGTCTCACCATCCTCACTTTTTTTCATCTTTTTCATTATTGTTAATTTTGTGTTTGCTGAGTCTTTATGTTTTTCTTCTTTTTTATTTTGATGGTTAGATTTGTTAGCTTCCTTTGTGGTTACCTTAAAATTTACCTTTATTTTTCTAAGTTTAAACCAATCTTTTATTTCTTGATATTGCCTTAACTTCCTCGCCATATGGAAGTTCTATGACTACACTATTTATTCCTTATTCTTTGTTTTAATGTTGTCATCGTTTACATATTGATGTCTGTTTTCCTATTTTCAGTCTTTTAGCTTTGACTTATTTTTGCAATTTCCCTATCTGGGTTAATATCTGGTTGTTCTGTCCCGTGTTCTAGTCCTGGGTTGTTATCTGATATTGCTGGTTCTCTAACTGGAGGACTCCCTTTAATATTTCTTGTAATTTTGGTTTGGTTTTTACAAATTCCCTTAACTTCTGTTTATCTGGAAATGCCCTAATTTGAGAGAGAATTTTGCTGGATATATAATTCTTGGCTGGCAATTTTTTTTCCTTCAAGGCTTTGTATATGTCACCCTATTGCCTTCTTGCCTGCATGGTTTCTGCTGAGTAGTCAGAGCTTAGTCTTATTGATTTTCCTTCGTAGGTAACTTTTCATTTATCCCTAGCTGCTCTCAAGATTCTATCTTTATCTTTGGTTTTGGGAAATTTGATTGTAATATGTCTTGGTGACTTTCTTTTGGGATCTACCCTGTGTGGGGTTCATTGAGCTTCTTGGATAGATATCTTCTGGTCTTTCATGATATCATGGAAGTTTTATGCAGGAGAATCTTCAGTAATTCTCTCTGTATTTTCTGTTATCCTCCCCTGTTTTGGTACTCCAGTCACTCATAGGTTTTTCCTCTTGATAGTGTCCCACGTAATTCTTAGAATATCTTCATTTTTTTTAATTCTTTTTTCTGATTTTTCCTCAGATAAATTGATGTCAAGGGATTTATATTCAATCTCACTAATTCTGACTTCCATTGCCTCAATTCTGCTCTTATGACTTTCCATTGAGTTGTCTAACTCTGAAATTTTATTGTTAATTTTTTAGATTTCTAGTTACTGTCTCTCTGTGGTTTCTAGCAGCCTGTTAAATTTGTTGTTCTGTTCTTGTATGGTTTTCCTGAATTCTTCCATTGCTTTGTCTGTTTGTTCCTTGGTGTAGTTTGAGTTTTGCCTTATCTCCTTCCTGATCTCTTGAAGAGCTCTATATATTAATCTTTTGAATTCTAACTCCAGTAATTCCAAGACCTTCTCTTCCCATGGAAGATTTCTGGGTTCTTTATTTTGGTCACTTGCTGGAGCCACCTTGACCTGCTTCTTCATGTGATTTGATATTGACTGTTGTCTCCAAGTCATCAGTAAGTTATTATATCTATTTGTTGTATGTTTGTTTACTGTGTCCTGGCTTTTTGTTTTGTTTTTATATGCCCAAATAGGGGGGGAGTATGAGCTACTTTGGTTATTGGCATCTTTGAAGCTCTCACATCCTGTTACCCAGTGGTTAGAGCAGCTAGTAGGTGTGTGGGCCCAAGAGTCTTTTCACTTTTCTTGTGTAGATGTCGCTCAGGTGTCCAGGTCGTCAGTTACCGAGTGCGTGGTGCAGACTCTCACCTGCAGTCTTAGACGGGCAGGGCTGCGTATGGGTGTTCGGAGCTAGCACAGGAATCTGGCTGTGGGGACTATGTGCTGAGCAAGTCAGGTGGATGATGGCTGCCCCTAAGTACCTGGGTGGAGGGCATGTCCCTGTCCCTTAGGGCATATGGGGGGGTGGGTTTTGCAGCTGGTCCTTGGGCATCCTATGCTGTTGGCTATAGGAACTGGGAAGCACCTCTTATTCTCAGACCCTGGTTGTGGTTGACTGGGGGATACCGCAAGCCCTTAGGGCCCTGATGTGGGTGGGTGAAGTCCCTGCTTAATGGGAGGGCGGTGTCAAATGTCATGAATCTGCAACACCCCCTTGGCTGCTGCAGTTGAAAACAGGCTTCAGGTGTATGCCCTGTTGCTTTATGCTAATGAGGTGTTGAATTGGCCCACACAGGTCAAGGCAGCTACAAGTTCTTGGACCCCTCATGCCAGTGAGTAGGCAAAGGGGCAGTGCTTGCTATGAGTTCCCAGCTTAGGTAACATGGCAATTTTTTAAAGCCTCAAGACTGGTTTAGGCACGTTTAGCCCTGAGTTCCAGCTTGGAGGTGTGGCAGTTGTTGAATACTGCTCGACTGGTGTCAGAGAAGAGTGGAGTGGAGGGCAGGTGAGGAGAAAGAGGAGCTTCTCCATTGTGAAAGTGCAGGGGAGGGAGGGGTTATTTTGACCCCACACAGTAGGTTAGATGTTTGCACTTAACTTTCACAGGTCCAGTGCTGCTTTCGATGCCCAGCCTCACCCTGGGGATAGGAAAAAAGTTAACTTCAAAGGGACACATGGGAGTTATTGGAAAGACGGAACTTGTTCTATATCTTGATTGTGGTGGTAGTTACATAACTTTAGGTTTCTGTCAAACCTCATAAAACAGTATACTAAAAAAGGATGAATTTTACCATATATACATTAAATCTCAATAACTGACTTTTTTATTGTATTTTAGATAAAGGTTTACAGAACAAACTAGCTTCTCATTAAACAATTAGTATACATATTGTTTTCTGACATTAGTTACCAACCCCTGGACATGTCAACACTCTCCCTTCTTCACCTTGGGTTCCCTATTACTAGCTTTCCTGTCCCCTCCTGCCTTCTAGTTTCTGCCCCTGGGCTGGTGTGCCCTTTAGTCTCTTTTTGTTATATGGGCCTGTCTAATCTTTGGAAGAACGGCGAACCTCCGAAGTGACTTCATTACTGAACTAAAAGGCTGTCAGGGGGCCATACTCTCACAGTTTCTTCAGTCTCTGTCTGGCCAGTAAGTCTAGTCTTTTTTTGTAAGTTAGAATTTTGTCCTACATTTTTCTCCAGCTCTGTCCAGGACCCTCTATTACGATCACAGCAGTCAGTGGAAGTAGCCGGGCACCATCTAGTTGTGTTGTGTTGGACTCAGTCTGGTGGAGGCTGTGGTACTTGTGGTCCATTAGTCCTTTGGACTGATCTTTCCCTTGTGCTTTGGTTTTCTTCATTTTCCCTTGCTCCCAACAAGCTGAGACCAGTGGAATATCTTAGATGGCCGCTCACAAGCTTTTAAGACCCCAAGCACTACTCACTAAAGTAGAATGTAGAACATTTTCCTTATAAACTATGTTATGCCAACTGAGCTAGATGTTCCCCAAAATCAGGGTACCCACAACCCTTAGCCCAGTAATTCAGTCTCTCAGGGAGTTTGGATGTGCCTATGGAGCTTCCATGACCTTGCCTTAGACAAGTCGTGCTGGCTTCCCCAGTATTGTGTACTGTCTTATCCTTCACCAAAGTTACCACTCATCTATCATCTAGTTAATGTTTTTTCCTCCCCACCCCTCCCCTCCCTACTTAACCATCAAAGATTCTTTCTTTCTGTGTGTAAACCTTTTCATGAGTTTTTACAGTAGTGGTCTCATACAATATTTGTCCTTTTGTGACTGACTTATTTCACTCAGAATAATGACCTCCAGATTCACCCATGTTGTGAGATTCTTCACAGATTCATCATTGTCTTTTATCATTGCATAGCACTCCATTGTGTGTACATATCATAGTTTGTTTATCCATTCATCTGTTGATGGGCATCTAGGCTGTTTCCATATTTTTGATGTTGTGAACAATGCTGCAGTGAACATGGATGTGCACATGTCTATTCCTAGAATTGGGATCCCTGAATCATAAGGTATTTCTATTTCTAGCTTTCTAAGGGAGCACCATATAATTTTCCAAAATGGTTGTACCATTTTGCATTCCCACCAGCAGTGCATAAGACTTCCAATCTCCCCACAGCCTCTTCAACATTTGTTATTTTCTGTTTTTTTTAATATGTGCCAGTAATGCTGGGGTGAGATGGTGTCTCATTGTGGTTTTGATTTGCAATTCTCTAATGGCTAGCGACTGTGAGCAATTCCTCATGGGTCTGTTAGCCACTTGAATGTTTTCTTTGGTGAAGTATCTGTTCATTTCCTTTGCCCCATTTTTAATTGGATGATTTGTCTTTTTGTGGTAGAGATGTTGGATTTTCCTGTAGATTTTAGAGATTACACCTTTGTTGGATTTGTAGTAGCCAAATTTTTTTCCCAGTCTGTAGGTTCTCTTTTTACTCTTTTGGTGAAGTCTTTTGATGAGCATATAAGTGTTTAATTTTTAGAAGATCCCAGTTATCTAACTTATCTTCTGTAGTTTGTGCGTTGTTAGTTATGGTTCGTGTCCTGTTAATGCCATATATTAGGGCCTCTAGCAGTGATCTTATTTTTTCTTCTATGATCTTTATGGTTTTTGGTTTTATACTTAGGTCTTTGATTCATTTTGAATTAGTTTTCATGTATGGTGTGAGGTATGAGTCCTGTTTCATTTTTTTGCAGATGGATATCCAGTTTTGCCAGCACTATTTCTTAAAAAGACCATCTGTTCTCCATTTGATGGACTTTGGGCCCTTGTAGAAGATCAGGTGACCATATGTGGATGTATTTACATCTGGGTTCACAATTCTGTTCCATTGGTCAATGTATCTGGCCTTGTACCAGTACTAGGCTGTTTTGACTACTGTAGCTATGTAATTGGTTCTGAGGTAAGGTAGTGTGAGTCCTCCTACTTTATTCTTCTTCTTCAATAGTGCTTTACTTACCCAGGGCGTCTTCCCTTTCCATACAAAGTTAATGATTAGTTTTTCCATCTCTTTAAAGAATGCTGTTGGAATCTGGATCTGGATTGCATTGTATTTGTGGATTGCTTTGGGTAGAAATGACATTTTCACAATGTTGAGTCTACCTATCCATGAGCATGATATGTTTTTTCATGTACGTAGATATCCTTTGGTTTCTTGCAATAGTGTTTTGTAGTTGTCTTTGTATAGGTCTTTTACATCCCTGGTTAGATTTATTCATAAGTATTTTATTTTTAAGGGCTATTATAAATGGTATTCTTCTCCTGATTTCCTTTTTGTAGTTCTCTTTATTAATGTACAGGAATCCAACTGATTTTTGTATGTTTATCTTGTATTCGGCTACTCTGCTGAATCTTTCTATTAGTTCCAGTATTTCTCTCATGGAGTCTTTTCGGTTTTCTACATACGGTATCTTAGGCTGGGTTCCCTAGAGAAGCAAAACCAGTAAAGTGTATAAATATATACAGAGAGAGATTTATATCAGCTCAGGCAATTGTAGAGGCTAGAACATCCCAAGTCCATGGATCAGGGTAGATGCATCTCCCAATTCACGCAGCCACAGAAGCTGGTGAACCCAAGATCAGCAGGTCGGAGAGCAGGGCTCCTGCTCATAGGCTGTGAAGGTCGACGAATTCAAAGATCAGCAGGCAAGACCCAAGATTTCTCCTGATTCAAGTAGCTGCAGGGGCTGGTGAACCCAAGATCAGCAGGTTGGAGATCAGGACTCTTGCTCGCAGGCTGTGAAGATTGATGAATCCCAAGATCAACAGGTAAGCTGCTAGCTCAAGTCCCAAGAACTGGAGGTGAGACAACAGGAGGCAGCCACAGGATCCAGGGTGAGCAAAAAGCCAGACCATCTGCTTGTATCCAGATGCAGGCCATACCCCCAAGGAAAATCTGTTTCATCTGATTGGCTGCTCACAGCATATTCAGTCATGGGAGTGATCATGTATAAACACTGAGAATCATGGCCCAGCAAAGTTGACACACAGTCTTAACCATCACATATAGTATCATATCATCTGCAAATAGGGACAGTTTTACTTCTTCATTACCAATTTGGATGCTCTTTATTTCATTTTCTTGCCTTATTGCTCTAGCTAGGACTTCCACCACAATGTTAAATAGGAGTGGTAATACAGGGCATCCTTGTCTTGTTCCTGTTCTCAAGGGGAATGTTTTAAGCCTCTCTCCATTAAGAATGATGTTGGCTGTTTGTTTGTATAGATGCACTTTATTATGTTGAGAAATTTCCCTTCTATATCTATTTTATTGGGAGTTTTTATCAGGAATGGGTGTTGGACTTTGTCCACTGTCTTTTCTACATCAATGGAGATGAACATATGATTCTTTTATTTTATTTATGTGGTGGATTATGTTGATTTTTTAATGGTGAGCCATCCTTGCATACCTGGTATGAATCCTACTTGGTTGTGGTGTATTTTTTTTATGTGATGCTGAATTCTATTGGCTAGAATTTTGTTGAGAATTTTTGCATCTATATTCATGAGAGATATTGGTCTGTAATTCTCTTTTTTGTGGCATCTTTGCCTCATTTTGGTATCAGGGTTATGCTGGCTTCATAGAATGAATTCAGAAGCATCCATTTCTTTTCTGTGTTCTGAAATAGTTTGAGTAGTACTGGTGTAAGCTCTTCTCCAAATGTTTGGTAAAATTCTCCAGTGAAGTCATCTGGGCCAGGGCATTTTTTGTTGGGAGTTTTTTTTATTATCTTTTCAGTCTCTTCTCTTGTTATAGGTCTGTTCAGATTTTCAACATCACTTTGTGTAAGTTTGGGTAGGTAGTGTGTTTCTAGAAATTTGTCCATTTACACTAGGTTTTCAAATTTGTTGGAGTATAGTTTTCCATAAAACTCTGTTATGATCCTTTTTATTTCAGTTGGGTATGTTGTAATGTCCCCCGTTTCATTTCTTGTTTAGGTTATTTGTGTCCTCTCCTGTTTTTCTTTTGTCAGTTTGGCCAGTGGTTTGTTGATTTTGTTGATCCTTTCAAAGAACCAGCTTTTGGTTTTATTGATTCTTACTATTGCTTTTCTATTTTCTATTTCATTTATTTCTGCTCTAATCTTTATTATTTCCTTTCTTCTGGTGGATATGTGGTTTATTTTGCTGTTCTGGTTCTATTTGTTCGAGTTGTGTAGCTAATAATTTGATTTTGTCCCTTTCTTCTTTTTTGATGTGCACATCTACTGCTATAAATTGACCTCTGAGCACTGCCTTTGCTGTGTCCTAAAGGTTTTTGTATGATGTGTTTTCATTCTCGTTTGATTCTAGGAATTTTTTTATTCCATCCTTGATTTTTTTTCTATTACCTGTGGTTTTTAAGCAGAGTGTTATTCAGTTTCCATGTAACTGATTTTTTTTCCTTGCTCTTCCTGTTATTAATATCTACTTTGATAGCGCTGTGATCAGAGAAGATACTTTATATTATCTCAATGTTTTGGATTTTGTTGAAGGTTGCTTTGTAGCCTAAGATGTGGTCTATTCTGGAGAACGTTTCATGTGCATTGGAAAAGAATGTGTACTTTGCAGCCTTTGGGTGGAATGTTCTATATAGTTCTATGAGGTCAAGTTGGCTGATTGTCACCTTTAGATCTTCTGTATTTTTGTTGAGTTTCTTTTAGATGTTCTGTCTTTTACCAATAGTGGTGTGTTGAAGTCTCCTACGATTATTGTGGAGCTGTCAATTTCTCTTTTCAGTGCTGTTACAGTTTGTCTTATGTATTTTGGAGCACTGTCATTGGGTGCATAGATATTTATTATGGTTATGTCTTCCTGATGGATCGTCCATTTAATCATTATATAGTGCCTTTCTTTGTCTTCTATGGTGGATTTTGTTTTAAAGTCTATTTTATATGAGATTAGTATTGCCACTCCTTCTCTTTTTGGTAGCTGTTTGCTTGATATATCTTTTCCATCCTTTGATTTCTAATAAATTTATGTCTTTGTTTTTAAGGTGTGTCTCTTGTAGACAGCATATTAATGGATCCTTTTTTTATCCATCTGTCACTGTCTCTCTATAGGTGCATTTAGGCCATTTACATTCAGTGTCGGTATTGATAGGTGTAAGTTTATTGCTGTCATTTTTTAGTGCTTTTTTTTTGTGATGCTGACGTCTTCTTTGCTCCTCTTACTCTCCTGTGCTGAATTCCTATTTTTTGTGTATTTTTTTTTTGTTTTTGTAGGTTTTGTGTTTACTGAGACCTTATGTTTTTCTTCTTTATTTTGATGAGTAGGTTTATTAACTTTCTTCATGGTTACCTTGAAATTTGCCCTTATCTACCTAAGTTTGAACCAGTCTTTTATTACTTGGTATTGCCTTGCCTTCCTCTCCATTTGAAAGTTGTATACCTACATCGTTTATTCCCTCTTTTATTGTTCTAATGTTGTTGTCATTTACAGACTAACCTCTCTGGTTCCCTGTTGTAAATCTTTTAGTTTGGATTCATCTTTGAGAGTTCATTACCTAGGTTGGTATCTGGCTGATGCAGTCTTGAGTCCTAGCGTCAAGCTGTGGTCTGATGTTGTTTGTTCTCAAACAGACAAACTCCCTTTAATAATTCTTGTAAGTTTGGTTTTGTTTTTACATATCCCTTTAATTTCTGTTTATCAGGAAACATCCTAATTTTGCCATCATATTTGAATGAGAGTTTTGCAGGATATATTATTCTTGGTTGGCAATTTTTTCTTTCAAGGTTTTATATATATTATCCCATTGACTTCTTCCCTGCATGGTTTCTGCCAAGTAATCAGAGCTTAGTCTTATTGTTTCCCTTCTGTAGGTGACTTGTTGTTTTTCATGAGCTGCTCTCAGGATTCTTTCTTTGTCTTTGGTTTTAGCGAGTGTGATTATGATATGCCTTGGTGATTTTCTTTTGAAGTCCATCCTATATGGGGTTCGTTGAGCTTCTTTGATGATCAGTTTTTCATCTTCTATGATATTAAGGAAGTTTTCTGTCAGCAATTCTTCAATAATCCTCTCTGTATTTTATGTTTTCTTCCCCTGTTCTGGAACTCTAATCACTCCCATATTTTTGCTTTTGATTGTATCCCACATCATTCTCAGGGTTTCTTCATTTTTCTTCATTCTTTTGTCTGATTTTTTCTCAAACATAGTAGTGTCCAAATATTTGTCTTCAATTTCGCTGATCCTGTCTTCCATTGCTTCAGACTTGCTCCTCAGACCTTCTATGACACTGTCCATTTCTGAAATCTTGTTGTTTATCTTTTGGATTTCTAACTGCTTTTTTTATGATTTCTAGTTGTGAATTTATTTTGACATTTTGTTCCTTATTATTTTCCTGAATTCTTCCTTTGTTTTGTCTGTCTTTTCCATGATTTTGTCTGCCTTTTCCATAATTTTGTCTGCTTTTTCCTTCAACTCTTGGATAGTTCTGAATATTAAAGATCTGAATTCTCTATCAGGTATGTACAGTACCTTTTCTTCTGCTAGAAAGTTATCTGGTGTTTTAGTTGGAAGCCCACTGGAACCATCCTGTCCAATTTTTTTTTATGAGTTTTGATATTGTCTGATGTCTTCAGGACATTCAGTAGTTATTTTCTTCATTTATTGATTGTAGATTTGTTTATTTCATCCTGCTGTTTTGTTTTGTTTGGTTTTGTCTGAGTAGGTGGGCTGGGCATTCTTTGTTGTTTGCTCATCTTTGGGCCTGATACTTCTCACCACCTTGTCCAGTGCGAAGGGCCAGTCACTCAGCTATGGTGCAGCAGGGCAAGTCCAGTGGAAGGAGAGGGGCTGGGATGAGCTGTCTGTGGCATGTAGTGGGGCCAACAGAGTGGGGCCAGGGCCAGTTCAGGGCAGGTTCTGCTATATTGTGCCTGTGCTGTTCAAGGGTACAATGTTCAGTGCACTGTGCAGATAGGCAGGAGGGAGGAAGGAGGTTGTGATGTGTGGGGCTAAGTGGGTGTGGGAAAGAAGAGAAAGAGGAGCTAAAAACAAAAAACAAAAGTGCTGAGGGAGCCTGCCATTGGAGTGGCACAGACCCAGGGAAGCTGTGTGCCGGTGGCTTTCTAGTCAGGAAGTGAAGTACGGTCTGTCAAAAAGGGACAGATATGGCACACGAAGGTAGATGGGCAGGAAAAAGGAAAGGAAGAAAGGGAGAGAGAGATAAGAACTAGATTTTTAAAAAAAGAGAGAAAGAAAGGCACATGCAGCTAGGTGTTCAGGAGAAAAGAATGGAAGAACTGTAGACAGAGAAAAGAAATTAAGAAAAAAAATATACCAGGTGGTTGGGAAGAAAGAGAGGAAGAGAGGTAGAGAGAGCCAAGAAACTGAGGGAAAAAAAGAAGATAGAAGAAAGAAAAAAAATGCTCCAAGGGAGCCCACCAGAAGCAGGTCCCCAGCCTAGTGTCACTGCATAGTCCATCAAGAAGTGGAGATGGCACATGGTGAGGTGTTCAGGAGAAGGGTAAGGAAGAAAGGTAGAGAGAGACAAGAAATCGAGAAAAGAAGAGAGAAAAAAATGTCCCAAGGGAGCTCTCTTGTGTGGTGGCACAGACTAGGGAGGTGGCTTTCCAGCTGTGTGGCACTGCACTGCCCGTCTAGAAGGAGCAAAGATGGCACATGGTGCTAGATGTTCATGAGAAAAGAAGGGAAAGATGGTAGAGAAAAGAAATCAAGAAAAGAAAAAAAAAATCCCCAAGGGAGCCCACTAGCTTGGTGGCACGGACCAGGGAAGTGGCTCCCAAGCCACTAGGCACTGCACAGCCTGTCTGGAAGGGGTGGAGATGGCCCCAGGTATTCAGGAGCCAGGAAAAAATGGAAAGTAGAGAGAGACAAGAGATTGAGAAATGAAGAAAATCAAAAATAAAAATAAATAAATAAGAAATGCTCCCAGAGATCCCACCAATGTGCCAGCGTGGACTGGGGAAGTGGCTCCCAAGCCTCGTCGCACAACCTATTTAAAAGGGGTGGAGATAACACACAGCCCCAGGTATTCAGGAGACAGGAAAAGAAGGAAAGTAGATAAAGATGAGAAACTGAGAAATGAAGGAAAAATGTCCCCAGGGATCCCACTTGTGTAGCAACGTGGACCAGGGAAGTAGTTCCCTAGTTGAGCAGTGCTTCACAGCCTGTCAAGAAGAAGCAGAGATGGCACACAGAGCCAAGTGTTTGAGAGAAAGGAAGAGAAGGAGATGAGAGAGAGAAAAGAAACCAAAAGAAGCTGAGAAAAGCAAAAACGGCAACAAGAAAATGGCACTGAAGGAGTTGCCCACTGTGGTCTGGGTGAATCCAAGTGGCACGGAGCCAGTATTTCCCCCGTTGAGTGACCTCGGCCCCCCAGAAAGTGGCAGAGGCTGAGCAGGAGGAATAAAGGGTGAGGAGTGGGTAAGAACATATTGCTGATTACTGCGTACTCTGTCTCTTGATGGGAGCTCCGTGAAGTTGCTTTCCTGTGCTCCCGGTCTGCCGATCTCAGTGGCTGTTGAGTCCAAGACAGTGGATCCATGCCTTGTTAGCTGATAAGGGACCTCCACTCCATATCTCTCCTCATTCTCTGTTTTCTGTCAGTTTCTTATTCCATTCGGTGCTTGTTTGAGTTCTTTATCTCTTCATTTGATGCTTAGGATTCCAGAATTGACGTTTGTCTCTGTTTTACTTAGTTTTTCTGGTCTTTGCTGTGGAGGGACGGCGTGGTGCTTCTGTCTGTAGTGCCATTTTAGCTCCACCTCCCTCAATAACTGACTTTTAGAAAAAGTAGTTCCTAAGAGATATTTGTTGAGCCTTGGACTTCTGGTTTTTGCTAAGGTAAACAATTACATGAAGCATGATGAAAGTGATCTTGATTGTCTCTCAGAGTAGAAATTCCCAACGCATATGCCAAGAATAGGTTATAGCTATACCAGGAATACTGGTCCCTGAGGGCAGTTAGGCCCCAGAGCTCCTTGACCAGGCATTTCAGTTGGAAGTAGCCTCAACTGTTTACCCCACTGGGCTGTACACATATTATTATCTGTTTGCCATAATGTGAGGAAGTGTGGGAAGCACTACCTTAGAAGAAGATGGGCCCTTAGTTCTGACTACTTCACTCAGCAGTATGATAGCTAAGAGGACAGCACTCAGTAGAGAGTTCTGCTCATTCCAGGCTACTTATGGAAATCAGATCCAGATAGAAGAAAACACAACTGCTATTATAGACTATTCACAAAAAAATAATAATGAGCTAAACTAATTAACAAAACTTAAAGGATGCAGCCAAATCTGTGGTTAGAGGGAATTTATAACTCTAAAATGCTCTCAATTTTTAACAAGGAAGAATAAAATTCAATGAACTTAGCATTTCCTTTAAGGAGCTCTGGTGGCGGAGTGATTAAGTACTTGGCTGCTAACTGAAATGTTCTTGGTTCAAACTCAACCAGCAACTCCACAGGAGAAAAACCTGGCAATCTACTTCTATAAAGATTATAGCCAAGAAAACCCTATGTGCTAGTTCTACTTTGTCACATGGGGTCATTAGGAATTCAAAATCAACTTGACAGCACCTAACAAAACAGTATTTCATGTACTATCT
This sequence comes from Dugong dugon, assembly GCA_030035585.1. Taxonomy (NCBI): domain Eukaryota; kingdom Metazoa; phylum Chordata; class Mammalia; order Sirenia; family Dugongidae; genus Dugong; species Dugong dugon. Next base: position 126,032,706 of record CM057461.1, read on the forward strand.
TGGAGTGAGTGTTTGGGAAACAAAATAAATTTAATTTAAAAAATAAGTAAATAAAGGGGACGAAAATAATGAAATAAGGCAGAAAGCAATATATTTGAAAAAAGAAAAACATATGGAAGAGCTTGCACACACACAAATGAATATGCAAATATAAGAAAAATAAACATTCTAAATAAAAATCTGACAAATTAATTTCAATTAGAGCAATAAATAAAAATACGAAATTTTCAACAAAAAGTATGGGCTCTAGGAATACAAAAGTTAATAAAATCGACCCAAGAAATAGAAAACCTAAATAAACGATTAACCACTAAAGAATGGGAAAAGGTGTCAAAAAGTAAATGTAACTTTCCCATGCTATATAAACTTTTCATAACATTTTTTAAAAAACTCTATCAGTGGTTATCACCAGATTATGTGAAAAGTGGTGATTTTCTCCTTGTTTTCCTCTATTTCCCAAATATTATAGTCATCCGAAACAAAACACTAAATTTTATTTTTAAAAGAAATGGTCTCCCTCAAGTCCCTAGGACTGTTACTAGTTTCTTTTAGATTTGACCTTTGCAATCCTGCCACCTCAATAAATTAAAACGAAAACAGAAGTTTTACAGAATTGTTGTCATTCTTCCAGAGGAAAAAAAAAGTTTTGCATCTTTTCAGTGAATACATGTCACAACCTGTTAAAGGAAGTACACTTACTTGGCAGTAGAGAACTAGTTTAAGCACAGTTTAAACTAACAAATCTTCCAGTGGCCTGAATGACGGACCATCTGTGAGCATGAACTGCAGAAATTCTCAAATGAGTCTGTTCAAAGAGCTTGCCTCCAAGTTCTCCCTCCTTATTTGACTGTTACATAAAAAGAAGAAAAGTCAGATGACTTGAGGTGTTGAAATATAAACTCCCTTTGAAATCTAAGTGACATTTCTGTCTGATTTAAATAGTTCCCAAGTTTCTGACAGAGTAATGGGAAATTTATTTTTTCTCTAAACGTAATCAAAGTGTAAAGAAGAGGTTCTGCTACTGACACATTTGCCATGTAAATGCTGACAGACAAGCCTCTAGTTGTCATCGTTGGGGAACACAGGGTCATGATATAACAGACAAAATACTTTGGAAAGGGTCGGTACAGTGGTTGGGAAGGAAGAATGAGAGAGGTAAGAAGTCACTTTCTTAACAGAAGAAAATGCCAGGAAGGAAAACACAATAGTATGATTAAAAAGGAAATGCTAGAATTCACCCAAAAAGATCCTTATTCTTTATTTCCTTTCTTTTCCATTAAAGCTGTAAAAAATGAGGGACGAATTTCAAAATCATCTAAGTTGACAAATACATGCAATTAATGATAGGGTCTAAAGATGGCTGTAGGTATTGAAAGAGTGGCAATGAGAACCACAACAAAGTGAGTAGGAAGTTATATTAAAAAAAACTCCAAACCTTTTTAGCACATACTAATGAGGAATCCCTGAGTGGTTCAAATGGTTAACACTCCACAGCTATCCAAAAGGTAGGAGGTTTGAGTCCACCCAGGAAAACCTCAGAAGAAAGGCCTGGTGATCTACTTTAGAAAAATTAGCCTTTGAAAACTCTATGAAGCCTAGTTTTACTCTGACAAACACTGGGTCACTATGAGTCAGAGTAGACTTGATGGCAATGAGTTAATGAAGTGAAGGACACATACTAAGGAATGAAATTTCAGGGGCATGAAGAATTTCAGTGTCCACTGAATAAGTGTTCACCGTATGTTCTTTGTGTAAATTAAATTTCTTTTCTATTATGGAAAACTAGGCCAGTAAGAAGGGTGTCAGCCCATAACTGCCCATTTTTCACATTTTTCAGATAGCTCAAGAGTTTCTGAGAGTTGGGTTAGGGGTGGGGCGAAGGACTAGCTAAGGAAAAAGTACCTAACTTTACTCCTGAATATCATGTTGGGTAAACTGGCATGGACTTAGACTTATGGAATTTAATTTTTATAACATACTATATTAGATTATAGGATTTCTATAAGTTGAAATTAACTCATGGGCAACAGGTTTTTTTGTTTTTTGTTTTTTGGTTTTTTTTGGTATGCTGTATGTACATTGCTTTGAAAACATTAAAAGGAAATATGTTAGAATAATATGGAAAAAAGCAGAAAACAACAGGAGGATGGCCAGTCATTAAATACGGGAGAGGTCTGTTTAAAAACGGGGTTTGGCCATAAATTTTCAAGTAAGCCATGTTCTATTTCAGGATGATGAAGAGATTAGCAGACATGATTTTATAACTACTGTGAGAAATAAAGAAGACAAAAATGTACCAAAATACAGGCCAATAAAACAAACAATAATACACATAGCTCAATGAGACTAAATGGGCACACCAGCCCTGGGTCAAGGAAGAGAAGGCAAGAGGGAACACGAAAGCTGGACAAATGGAAATGCGGAATCTGAGGTCAAGAAGGGGAGAGTGTTGACATGCTGCGGGGTTGGCAACCAATGTCACAAAACAATATGTGTATTAATTGTTTAATGACAAACTAATTTGCTCTGTAAACTTTCATCTAAAGCACAAGAAAAAAATTAAAAGGAAAAAAAAGACTGGAAACAGGCAGGTTCTTAATTTTTAAATCAGGAGGAGGATGTGGTTTTATTCATTCACCAAATATTTATTGAGTGCATAGCTGAGCAGGTTTCAGCAGTGCTTCTAGACTGACAGACTAGAAAGAAAGGCCTAGTAATCTACTTCCAAAAATCAGTCAACGAAAACTGCATGGACCACAATGGTTCAATCCAAAACCAATCATGAGGACGGTGCAGGACCAGGCAGTGTTTAATTCCATCCTGCACTGGGTCACCACGAGTCGGGGGCTGACTTAACAGCAGCTAACAAAAACAACAATGGCATAGATGTGACAAATACAGAAGTGAACAAGAAAGAAAGTTTATTCTCTTGTGAATTTGACAAAGACAGTAGTCTCCATGGTAGGCGGGGCATAAGACAATCCACTAGGGTTGGAAATGAAATATTAGACTATTTCTTTGTATTTTTTATCCTAAAATAAGAAAAATATCAAGCTGTATTAATATTTAATATAAACACATACCTCAGAGATATTGTGGGTTCTTTTCTAGACCATCTCAATAAAGTGAATAAAGTGAGTCACAGGAGTTTTTTGGTTCCCCAGTGCATATAAAAGTTATGTTTACACTATACTGTAGTCTTCTAAGTATGTAATAGCATTATGTCTAAAAAACCCAGTGCATATACCTTAATTAAAAAATACTTTATTGCTAAAAAATGGTAACCATCATCTGAACCTTCAGCGAGTTATAATGTTTTTGCTGGTGGAGGGTCTTGCCTCGATGTTGATGGCTGCTGACTGATCAGGGTGCTGGTTGCTGAAGGTTGGGGTGGCTATGGCAATTTCTTAAAATAAGACAACAGTGAAGTTTGCTGCATAGATTGACTCTTCCTTTCATGAAAGATTTCTCTGTAGCATGTGATGCTGTTTGATAGCATTTTACCCACAGTAGAACTTTTTTCAAAACTGGAGTTAATCCTCTCAAACTCTGCTGATGCTTTATCAATTAAACTTATGTAATATTCTAAATCTTTTGTTGTCATTTCAACAAAATTCACAGCATCTTCATCAGGAATAGATTCTTTCTCAAGAAACTACTTTCTTTGTCCATCCATAAGAAACAACTCCTCATCTGTTAAAATTTTATCATGAGATTGTAGCAGTTCAGTCACATCTTCAGGCTCCACTTCTACTTCTAGTTCTCTTGTTATTTCCACCATATCTACAGTAAAGTCTTGAGCCTCTCAAAGTCATCCATGAGGGTTGGAATCAACTTCTTCCAAACCCCTATTAATGGTGATATTTTGACCTCCTTCCATGAATCACAAATGTTCTTAATGGCATCTAGAATGGTGAATACTTTCTAGAAGGTTTTCAATTTACTTTGTCCAGATCAATCAGAGGAATCACTATCTATGGCAGCTATAGCCTTACAAAACTTATTTCTTAAATAATAAGACTTGAAAGTTGAAATTACTACTTGATCCATGGGCTGCAGAATGAATGTTGTGTTATCAGGCATGAAAACAACATTAATCTCCTTGTATATCTCTATCAGAGGTCTTGGGTGACCAGGTACATTGTCAATGAGCAGTAATATTTTGAAAAGAATCTTTTTTTCTGAGCAGTAGTTCTCAACAATGGGCTTAAAATATTCAGTAAACCATGTTCTAAACAATGTGCTGTCATCCAGGCTCTGTTGTTCCATTTATAGAGCACAGGCAGAGTAGATTTAGCATAATTCTTAAGGGTCCTAGGATTTTCAGAATAGTAAATGAGCACTGGCTTCAACTTAAAGTCACCAGCTGCATTAGTGCCCACCAAGAGAGTCAGCCTGTCCTCTGAAGCTTTGAAGCCTTAAAGTCAGGCATCTCTAGCTATGGAAGTCCTTCCTAGGTGGTTATCTTCTTCCGCTGTAAGGCTGTTTCGTCTACACTGAACATCTGCTGTTCAGTGCAGCCACCTTCATCAGTTATCTCAGCTAGAGCTTCTGGATAACTTGCTGCAACCTCTACAGCAGCTGTTGCTGCTTCACCTTGTACATTTATGTTATTGAGACAGCTTCTTTCCTTAAACCTCATGAACCAACCTCTGCTAGCTTCAAACATTGCTTCTGCAGCTTCCTCACCTCTCTCAGCCTTCACAGAATTAATTGAAGAGAGTTAGGGCCTTGCTCTCGAGTAAGCTTTGGCTTAAAGGAATGTTGTGACTCCTTTGATCTTCTATCCAGACCACTGAAACTTTCTCCATATCAGCAGTAAGGCTGTTTTGCTTTCTTATTATTCGTGTGTTCACGGGAGTAGCACTATTAATTTCCTTCAAGAACTTTTCCATTTCATTCACAACTTGGCTAACTGGCACAAGACACCTAGCTTTTGGCCTATCTTGGCTTTTGGCACGCCTTCCTCACTAAGCTTAATCATTTCTAGCTTTTGATTTAAAGTGAGAGATAAGTGACTCTTCCTTTCACTTGAACACTTAGAGGCCGCCGTAGGGTTATTAATTGGCCTAATTTCAATATTGTCATGTCTCAGAAAATAGGGAGGCCCAAGGAGAGGGAGAGAGATGGGAGGAACAGCCGATCAGTGGAGCAGTCAGAACACATACAACATCTATCAATTAAGTTCCCCGTCTTATATGGGCATGGCTCATGGTGCCCCAGAAGAATTACATTAGTAACATCAAAGATCACTGAGCACAGATCACCATAACAGATATAATATTAATGAAAAAGTTTGAAATATTGTGAGAATTACCAAAATGTGACACAGAAACAGGAAATGAGCACGTGCTGTTGGAAAAACGGTGCCAACAGACTTGCGTGACGCAGGGTAGCCACAAACCTTCAATTTGTTAAAAACACAAATCTGTGAAGTGCAATAAAGTGACGCGTAGTAAAACAAGGTATTACTGTACAGATTAATAACAACATTCTCACTGAGCCTAAATGTGAGATAATCATAAGTGTTGTATGGTTTGGTGAGACATCCTGATGGAACAGTGGGAGTTCAATAAGCCCAGCAGCCTTTGTTCATATTTGAAGCACTGCAATTTAAGTGCACCAGTTAAACAGATTTACAGATTACATTATCTAGTTTTAACAAAATTCACCATCACTAAATGGGCAGCCAGGCCAAGAAGACTTCTGCAAGAGAGACACAGATTGAAGGCAATTCTATTAATGCAAGTAAAACTGAACAATCTGAGAATGGAAGTGTTAAGACCTTCCTTCAACCTTGAGCAAATCTCTCAACAGACACTTATGAGTTAAAAACAATAATAATCTTATCAAATCTAATACTCTCCCTAAAATATTGTTAGTATTGTTATTACTAAGTACAATATAATTATTAAAATTAAATGAGAAGAAAAAGTTTTTACACTGAAATAAAGTAAAATTAAAAAATGTTGTATTCAACTTCAGTTCATTCTTTTTCAAATTCCTATAAACGGCCAAGTGTTATATTTATCATATTAATATTTAATTATATTTGTTTTAATACTGGAATATAATTTGTACATAAGTAAACATACATTAGGATGCAAATTCATAAAAATATTTTACTATAAGAGGTGCACTATCAAAAATGTTTGGAAGCCAGTGATCCAGAAGATATAACTCCTATAAATAATAGATCTGTCAGGTTAATATCAGTAATCAGGAACATTCTAAAAGAGATGTTTTGTGAACATTCGAAAAGAAATGCAAATATAATGAAAAGAAACCAGCATGACTTTTCTAAAAATAAGTCTCACAACAGACTTTATTTGTCTTTTTAATAATGTCACTCTGACATTAAGAGACTGGAGTAAACACTACTATCTTGACTGGAGCAAAGCATTTAGAAAATATCAGGATGTAAAAACAAAAAAAAATCACAGAATTTAGATGACACATACTGGGAGGAATAGGTAACCTGAATAATCTTTCCAGCTCACTTCCTCGAGTTCCAAAGTCCAAAATCCTTTGATCTCTCTGAGAATGAGATCTAAAATCCATCTATCCTACCTCCTTTTCACAGATGATCACCCCCTTTTGCCCTCACTAACTTCTTTAGCCAGTTCTGTAGTCCAATATTTACAATCATTTCCTTGCATAGGTTCTCAGCCCCCTTGACTCTCCCTTGCTTTTTTGGCTAAATCCTCACCCTATACACTTAAACCTAGGCCTGCACCTCCACAGCTTAACATAGCTGCAGCTAAACTAGTCACAACCATGCTATCTGGTCTTCTTTAAAATTCATGATCAAATAGCCATTAACACCACACAGGATAACATTGTATTTCCCTAGTCCATTCACACTCTCACTCTCCTAAGCAACCATTCTACACCACTTTCTTTCCAAAATATCTACATTTTCTCCTCCATCCTCACTCTGTCTAAAGCCTTTTCATGACCGTTGGGATACACCTTTGCCCATCCATGTTTTCCACCTACGAGGCTTTTTGGGAAGTTGCTTTCCCACTGATAGTGCATGCTGCTGGCAGGTGGAAACCTGGATGACAGTTTGAAATGGAAAAAATGAGCACATTACTGTTTTTACATGGTATTGTATGAGGTGGTGCTGAATCAGTGTTTTTGGTATAAAAATATAGATTTTGATAAAAAGTTTTTTGGGATATATATGCCCCAATGGACTCTGGGGTGGTGTAGAATTAGTGGGACACGTATGTCCCTCTGAACTCTAACAACAGCATTGGTAGGATGAGGCAAGAAAAAAACCTATAGTAGCTACCAAAAATTCAAACAAACTCAATGATTCAGTACGCACGCCATTAATGAAAACACGTGATATCAACAAAAAATTCAAAGCAGAAAATAGTTGGGTCTTGAAAGAGCTAAGGTTTTTGTTTCTGATTTCACTGAGAAAACTGAAGCCGTCATATCCACCCACCTACATCTGTGCCCAGAAACTCTCCCTACCCAAAGGTTAATGTGAAAAATGGACCAGATTTCTTGCTATGGTTTGTCAAGAATTGTGAATACCCTGGGATTTTACATATTAGCAAGCTAAATAGTTAGCCAGCTGCAGTTTCATGGGTGCTAAAAAAGACGCAGGACTCCTGGATTGGACACAAAGGACAGTTTATTGTTCACAGAAATTACAGTAGCCGGACTATTATCATTTTCTTGTGATGATTCCCTAAGCCCTAGTTCCCATAAGGCAATGTGATGAGGGTCAGGTGACTTCTCTACACACACTCAGCTGCATTACAGGAGAGGAACTTTGAGTTTGTGGAACCCAACTATTTTATAATGGACTTTGAGTAAACTCACACGACCTTTGCCCCAGAGGAAAACATTATTTATTATACTGGGCAGTAAGCAAACCTATCTTCTTTCTAAAGGTAGATACTATCTCTAACTCCCAAGGCTCTATGGTGTATAAACATCGTGTAAATATTGTCCAAGACAAAAAAAATAAAAATCAGTAAATGTCTTGGCTCACAAGACACACAGAAACATGAGAAAACACATGGTGAATTGCCTCGTGACATGACCGAACCCTTCACTTACTTGTCCTCTCATTTTGTTGTTGCTGTTAGGTGCCGTCAAGTTGATTCCAACTCATAGCGACCCCGTGTACAACAGAATGAAACACTGCCCAGTCCTGCACCATCCTCACAATCATTGTTATATTTAAGTCCATTGTTGCAGCCACTGTGTCAATCCATTTCATTGAGGGTCTTCCTCTTTTTCACTGACCCTATACTTTACCAAGCATGATGTCCTTCTCCAGGGATTGATCCCTCCTGATAACATGTCCGAAGTATGTGAGACCAGACGTAGTCTCACTATCCTTGCTTCTAAGGAGCATTCTGGTCATACTTCTTCCAAGACAGATTTGTTCTTTCTTTTGGCAGTTCATGGTGTATTCAATATTCTTTTCCGACACCACAATTCAAAAGCATCTCCAGGGATTGATCCCTCCTGATAACATGTCCGAAGTATGTGAGACCAGACGTAGTCTCACTATCCTTGCTTCTAAGGAGCAGTCTGGTCATACTTCTTCCAAGACAGATTTGTTCTTTCTTTTGGCAGTTCATGGTGTATTCAATATTCTTTTCCGACACCACAATTCAAAAACATCAATTCTTCTTTGGTTTCCCTTATTCATCGTTCAGCTTTCTCATGCATATAAGGCGATTGCAAACACCACGGTATGGGTCAGGTGCATCTTAGTCTTCATGGTGACATCTTTGCTTTTCAATACTTTAAACATGTCTTTTGCAGAAGATTTGCCCAGTGCAGTGTGACTTTTTGATTTCTTGACTGCTGCTTCCATGAGATGCTCTCATCTACTCAAGAACATTGCTTTTGCAATTTTCGCCATCTCTCCTGAGTAACATTTTCTTTTGTATATTGGCTCATTCCTATTTACATAAATTTCTCCCACCTTAAAAAATAAATAAATAAAATTGTCTTGACTCATTCACACCTCAGTCCTCTCCTTCCTTTCACAGGAAATCTCATGGGGGAAAAAAAAAAAAACTTTATGTTCACTGCCCCAAATTGATTTCCTCCTCTTGTCCCCAGAACTTACTCTGATTAGGTTTCTCCCTCCCGCCAGTCCATCAATCCTCCTCTTGACAAGATTACCAATGACTTTTATGTTGTTAAATCCAATGGTCAGTTTTCATTTCCCATTTTATTTGACCTATTTAAATTATTTGAGACAGTTGTGTTCTCTCTCCTTCTGGAACACGTTTTTCACTTGGTTTTCAAGAAACCACTCTTTAGACCTTTTCCGCCTATCTCTCTGACCACTCCTTCTCAGTTTCCTTTGTTGTCTCTACCTCAACTCTCCAACCTCTAAGTGTTGAAGTGCCACCAGGAATAGTCCTTGGACTACTTCTGTATTTTATCTACTCTCATTCACTTGGTGATTCATCTAGTTTCCATGGTTTTAAATATCATCTACTATAATGCTGTTGACTGTCCAATTTGTATTTCCAACCCATGCCTCTTCCCAGAACTCCAGGCTTATATGTACAACTGCTTGGTCAATATTTTTCTTGAATACCCGGGTGATTTACTTTCAAAAAATTAGCCGGTGAAAACCCTGTGGATCACAAATGTTCAATCTACAACCCAGGTGAGGATGGCACAGGGCAGGGTAGCATTTTGTTCAGTTGTGCATGGGTCACCATGAGTCAGAGTCAGCTAGACTTCAGCCAACAACAACATCTCAAACTTACGAGCCATTCATTCAGTTACTCACCTTAAAGTCACCTGTGCCTTTTTCCACATCCTGCATCCAACCCTTCAGCTTATCTTGCTTGCTCTACCTTCAGACATATTCAGAATAGAACTGATTTTCACCATTTTACTGCTACCTTCCCAGAACAAGCCACCAATAACTCTGACCTAGATTATTGCAGTAGCATGTCTACCCCCTTAAAAAGTTCTTCTTTTTGTCCATGGCAGCTTTGATCTATTTTCAACAGAGCAGCCAAAATGATCATATTGTAAGGTAAATAATGTCACATCATCCCTCTACTCAAAATCCTCCAAAAATTTCCCATCTTACTCAAAATAAAAGCTCAGATTTATTTCTGTGACTTGCAAAGCCACCTTTTCTCTGTGATCTCATCCTGCTCTCTTCTTTGCTAATTCCTTTTCAGCCATATTGTCCTCCACTTGTTCCTTGAACACACCAGGCATACTCTGCCCTGAAGACCTTTTCCCTTCTTCCTGCCTAGAAAGGTCAACTCCAAACAGCCAAGTGGTTTGCCATTTTTTCCTTCAGGTCTCTACTTGTTGAGACCCTACTTACCACTAGCTCTAAAATTTTAACACCTTTCCCGTCTCTCAGTTTTCTATCTCCCTTTCCTTTATATCTTTCCTCATAAGTTGATCATTATCTAATGCTCTACATATAGTATCACCTTTTTTTATTATGTTTATTGCCTCAACCCTCTACTAGAATGTCAGCTTTGTAAGAGCAGAGATTTGTGTGTTTTGTTCATTCCTCTAAGGTCAGCACCTATAATAATGCCTAGAACATAGGTGGTACTCAATACATATTTGTAGAATAAAACAATAAATCATTCAATAAGTTGGAATTTAATGAAAAGAGATTAGTTAGATTTAGATACAAAGATCGACAATCAAAATAAAGGAAGAGGATACTTGATTTTGTGTCTCTCTTGCAATTTCCCACACATATTGTTATTTGGACCTCAGTGCCTTTGCATGTGCTTTTTGTTCTACCTTACATTTCCTTCTCCCTTATCACTCATCTCCAGTATTAGTTGCTCAGTGAAGCTTTTCTTGTCACAAGTTACCTCCTTCTAAATTAATTAAATCTTTCTCATGGCTGCCTCTGTGCTGTGTGCATACTTCTACTGCTAAACTTATTACACTATGTTCTAATTGTTTGTTTCGTCTTTCTCCTTATAAGACAATGAGTTCCTAGATGTTAAGATTCTAATGTCCATGTTAGATAACTGTTTTTCAAGTTTAATTGAATTTGTATTTTCAAAAAAAAATCTAGAATTATCTAATTTTTCAAAAGCGTTAGTACAAGCCAAAGTTTTCATTAGCAGACACACATTATCCAGGTTATGAAGACTGAATCTAAAATATTGTGCCAAACAGACTGCCATGTGAGAGTGTGAACTGCCATCACTGGGCATAATTAGGCAGAGCCTAAATGACCCGTGCTCAGGGTTGCTTGTAAAAGAGATTCTCGAATCACTTGAGAAGTTGGACTAGAAGAGCTCTCAAAGACTATAGAATTCTGTTACCTGATCTTCTGATTTTTCTGCTTGTTTGTGACCAATGATAATCTTTAAGGTGTTAGCACACTATACTTTCCTATATAATTTAGTAAAGTTTGGATACAATTTAGGGAAAAAATTAGAAGTGAAATATATATCTACATATATTTGCTCAAATAATCTGAATGATTTTATAGTCAAAATATATTTTTAATTTAATTGTCTCTTTTCATGTCACCTAAGTTACTTTTCATATTAATAAGCTTAGCTTTCAAATAACACAAAATATTCTGCAATTCTAAAGTGTTATTACTAATACTTCCCTTCTTATTCTCTTTTCCTTTCCTTTTCCTCTTTTTTTCAAATTTTAAATTTCAATAGCCTTGTACTTTGTGCAATTTTTTAATGCTATTAAGATGTTTGGCATTTAGAAGCACCATTTATTACTGAATTTTATCTTTTGGAGAAAGTGCATTTAATCATTACTGTGTAAATATCTCAAAAGCAACATCTTAATTTTAAAATACCTTAGTGACTACTACAAACATAAAAATTAATTATGCTTCTACTGATATGTTTATCACATATCGTATTTCACAAAGTAGTTATTATCTTCTCACTTTATCCTAAAAACAGTTCCAAACGTAAAAATAGCAGATACTGTTATTCATTCTGCAATGAGTGTTCTAGCACAGAAAGGTTTAAATGACTTGTCCAAGATCACATAGAGAGCCACTGGCGGACTTAGATGTAGAATTTTCTCTTAAGCTCTAGATTCCAAACTGATGCATCTTACTACCAGAGACTACATGATGGATAAATATTTTTCAGTATTTCCTTCAATTTAAAACAGTAAAAAAAAATCTCAGTTTGCTTTTGCTTTCTTAAATCAAGCAAATATACTTAGTATTTCTTGAACTTGAGGTTTTTTAATTTACTATATCTCAACTAAGACTCAGCTTTTAGAATAAATATAGGATTTAATACTTGAATTGCAGTACCCTACTAACTTTTTTTTTCCTTTCAAGGCTCCCTCACCCTTCTCCCCGCCCCCAGAAAGATGTCTTCACATATGAATTCCCATCTGTCAAGAGACCTTTTCTGTTCCTGATTTTAAAGACATTTGATGTAATTTAAAATTATTCAAATTAAAAAAGGCATGTTTGGTTAATTGGTTAAAAAAAATTTTCTGCTTTTTATTATGTGAAAGTATGAGGCTTGATTGTTTTTAATATAAAATAAGTCAAGTTACTCTCAGTGCAATGGTCACTATGAGCAAGAAATGCACAAAAGTGTGCTATAAGTTGCTAGCACAAGAAGTATCCTCTGAGGGGTCAGTTTGAAGTCCAGGAACCTGCAGAAACTCAGAAAATGCTTCTTAAAAGTACATGTCTCATTATTTCAAATCCCTCTTGCTATTTGTGATAAATTCACACATTTTTCTGCTAAGATATTTGTATCACACTTCCTTAATCCCTCAGTGGAAATAAAGATGGTGACAATGGAAATGAAGATTTTGAATCTGATTTCTGTATATATTGCCATTCAGTAAAATAAAATCTCTCAGGGTAAATAGACAATTATTTGAGAAAATCAGTTTAGGAAATTTGAATTAGCCTCAATAATTTTTCGAGGACTTGTGAGATTGGACTAGAAAATATATTTTACTAGGAAATACATATATATATATATACATATATGCAATGAGTTGAATTGTATCCCCCAAAAATATGTGCTGGATATAATTTATTTGAAAATAGGGCTGTTTGTCATGGTAATGAGGCCATATCTGTAGAGTATATCTTAGCAGTACAGTGTGTCTTATACCTAATCACTTTTGAGATATAAAAAGAGATTAGACACAGAAACAAGCAAGCAAAAATGGGGGAAAGATAGACGTCATATGGAGATTTCCAAGGAACTGAGGAATATTGGCACTGGAGAAGCTGAGACAAGGATTTTCCCTCAGAGCCAACAGAGAGAGAGAGCCTTCTCCTAGAACCATTGCCCTGAATTTGGACTTCTAGCCTTCTGAACTACGAAAAAATAAATTTCTCTTTCTTAAAGCTAACCAGTTGTGTATTTTTGTTACAGCAGCACTAGCAAACTAAGACTATATGTATACATACATGTATATTCCATAATATACATATGTATATTCCAGCCCCAGCATATAGATACATATGTATGTATGTTAGTATGCATGTAAGTATACATACATATCAAGTGATATTAATATATTGTTTGTGTCTCAATAATGATGATGGAAACTAGGAAAGAAACAGTGCATTCTGTGGACATTTAAATCAACCAACACATTCTATTCTCATTATGCATTTTGGCATAAGCCAGGATATGCTGTCCTTATCTTCATACAGGTTTTGCTAATTTCCTCAGGTTCCTTTTTTTCAGTCTTTTCTGACACTTCCTTTCTTATTCTGTCAATATCTCTCTCTCTCCTAATTAGGCCACTTCTTTTGTTCCTATCCTTCTTACTCTAAATATACTTGCTATGTCTATCACTGTTACTGCTTCTTTTCCATGTTATCTTCTTTTAAGCACAAAGCCAATGTCATTTTTCTAGTGCTGTGTTGGTCTCTCTTTCCTCTCTGCTCCTGCGCAGACCTCCGACCTCTTGTCTAAGCTTTTCCTTTTTCTTCTGTTACAGCAGTACCAGAAAAATAAAACTATATATATATATATATATATACATACATATGTATGTATATAAAACAATTTTCAAACACTTCTGTATGTCTTTCTAGAAAGATTTTATACCCATCCAGAATCAAGCTCTAGTATTTCTAAAATGAAAAGTAATGTGCATTTTTAAGTTTGAATGATTTTAAATTACATCAAATTTCTTTCAAATCAGGAGCAGAAAAGGTCTCCTGACAGATGGAAATTCATATGTGGGTTCTGTAGAGAAGCAAACCAGTAAAGCATATAAAAAATATATATATAGAAATATTTATGTCAAGGAAATGGCTCACACGGTTGTAGAGGCTGGAACGTCCCAAGCGTGTGGATGAAGATAGAGGCTTCTGCTGCTTTACCTAGCCACAGGCGTTGGCGAACCCAAGATCAGTAGGTCAGAAAGCAGGTTTTGCTAATTTCCTCAGGTTCCTTTTTTTTTTTTCAGTCTTTTCTGACACATCCTTACAGGCTGTGAAGATCGATGAATTCCAAGATTGGCAGGCCAGACAGCAGGTAAGCTGCTTGCTCAAGTCCGAAAAACCAAAGGTCAGACAAACAGGAGCCATCTTTAAGATCCAGAGGAGGTAAAACCAGAGCGTCCACTTATACTCGGATGCGAGCCACATCCCCAAGGAAACTTCCTTTCAACTGATTGGCTACTCACAGCAGATCCCAACATGGGGGTGATCACATATTAAATCTCAACAGGGAAGCAATCACATCATTCCCAAAACACTGAGAACCGTAGCCCAGCCAAGTTGACACACAGTCTTAACCATCACAGCATCTTTAAACAGTTGTGCATTGCTAGGACATGTACTTGATGTCCTTCAGCTTTTCCCCTCTTTGTTTTCAGTCTACATAATACTTGAGAAAAGGAATATTCCCCAGAAGGCAGACAGGCATTTCAAAAAAAAAATTCTAACCAATTTATAGGTATCTTAATCTTTGCCATTTTAGTCCTCAGGCTCTGAGATATAAATGAAGAGAGAAATGGGTGTACATTAAAAAGTTGCCTCATATTGCAACTTTTTATTAAAATATTCAGTAGTTTCAATAAGACTGTAACCAGCTTCCTGACTGAAAGCAACCATCAATGGCACAAGTAAGGTTGGAGCATATTACAGAAATTTTCAAGACATTATCCAACTATCCAAACAAGTTTCAGGTCACGAACCTGAAGAGGACAAATCAAGAACATACCTACTGCTGCCCAGCAGCTACCTGGCTAGCTCTGCTTTAATTGTTCAATTCACCAAACATTCTAAAGCACCTCCAAAAATTATTTCAAGGAAATCCTGCCCTGATCCACCCATCTCATGAATTTTCAAAATCATATTTGGAAAAACATTCAATCCATCCAATAGGCAGTCCGTGCAAGTAGGTCCATGTTGGACGTTTTGGAAGCCCTGTACCTACAGAAACCAAAACCAAACCAGTTGCTATCAAGTCAATTCTGACTGGCGGCAATGCCATGTATACAGAGAACTGCTCCATAGGGTTTTTAAAGCTTTGACCTTTAAGAAGCAGATTGCCAGGCCTTTCTTCTGAGGCACTTCTGGGTGGGTTCAAACTGCCATCTTTTTTATTAGTAGTTGAGTGCTTAACTGTCTGTGCCACCCAGAGACTCCAGTACATACAGAAGGGGAGGAGGAAGGAAGGAGGGAGAGTGGGAGGGAGAGAGGAGAGAGGAAGGAACAAAACGAGTGGCAATTTTCAAACACTTCTGTATATCTTTCTAGAAAAATTTTATACCCAGTCAGAATCAAGCTCTAGTACTCCTAAACTGCAATGTAATTAACCACAAAAATAGAGAGCATGCTAGGCCTTCATATGAAAAATGCAATCTAAGAAATAGTTTCTTCCTGGAAACATGTACACATGTGCACATACATGCTGGTTACTAGTCATCAGTTGCCATCAACTCCATTTCTGACAATGTGTGTCAGAGTAAAACTGCTCCATAGGGTTTTCAAAGGCTGTTTTTACAACGTAGATCTCCAGGCCTTTCTCCAAGGTGGCTTTGGGTGGACTCAAACCTCTAACCTTCCAGTTAGAAATTGAGTATGTTAACCGTTGGTACTACCCAGGGATGCCACACACACACACACACACACACACACACACACACACACATACACATGCACATTATTTATTTACATACATATATATTAAAATGTTAAGTTTAGAAAACATACAGAATTCCCTCAAAATCCTCTGAGAAATTGAACATGCTTGCTTATTTAAAAAAGAATTAAGCATTCAAAATCCTTGGAGCTTTAAAAACCTTCTTGCCAAAATTTCTACAAGGCACAGAATATGTGTAAGCCATGTGCATACTACAAAGTAAGTAGAAGTAGGTGTATAGCAATTTCGTAGAATTTAACATAGTACACAGATAGAACTTACCTTTCAATTTCTCAGGTAAATGGATATAAGAAATCTAGATTAGCACAAGTGGCATTTGTACGGTGTTTTTGTCTCAACAATGATGATGGAACTAGGAAGGAAAGAGTGCATTCCATGGATATTTAAACGAACCCAACACATTCTATTCTCATGATGCATTGTGGAATAAGTGAGGATACGATGTCCTTAGCTTTATATAGGTTTTGCTAATTTCCTTAGGTCCATTTTTTTTTTTCAGTCTTTTCTGATACTTCCTTTGTTTGTTCTCTCAATTTCTCTCTCTCTCCCTCCCTCGCTCCCTCTCTCTCTCTCTCCCTCTTTCCCCTAACTAGGCCACTTCTTTCTTCCCATCCTTCTTGCTCTAAATATACTTGCTATGTCTATCACTGCTATTGCTTCTTTCCCACATTATCTTTTTTAAGCACAATGCCAATGCCATTTTTCTTGTGAATTGTGAAAGTCTTTCTTTCCTCTGTCCCTGCCCAGGCCTCCTACCCCCTGCCTAAGCTTTTCCTTTTTCTTCTATTATCCAGTATGGTCTCTGTTATATTTCTAGCCCTCAAAGTTCACAGGACTCATGAGAAAAGAAAACTACAGCTGTCGTGAAACAAGAGAGGTTTGTCCAAACCCTGGTTATTTGGATCTGGTTTACCTTGTTGCCTCCGAAACAGTGGCTTAATTGCATGAGTCTTGAAAAAACTGCAAAAGTCAAGAAACGGCCTAGAGAAAGCCCTTGTGGTAATCTTTTTGCTCTCAAGCCTTAGGGCCCTCCAATTTGTACTACCACTGCGTTCATGTGATAAAACAAAATATATTTACTTATTTCCTTTCGTTTACAAGGGAGTTGGACCAAAAAAAGCTTCTGTTCACCCAATTGCAATGAACTCTCAACAGCAGTACGACCCAGAATACATGCCATTTAAACTGTAAGTGATAAGTATAAGGAAAATATGTTCAATTTGAATGGGATGCCTGTAGTCATGTACACAACACTGAAGAGAGGCAATCAAGTCCTGGATGCCTGAGATCATAGCGACATGCAGAGAATCTCACGAGCTGAAGAAATTCCCAGAACACAGAATACAGTAGCCAGTTCTGGCTTCCACACTCGAGTCACATCTTTGCTACGTTATGCAATGATTTGAAAGTCAATAATTTTACCAGTGTTGTTATATGTTTTCTTTTTATTTAACATCCTTCATTATTATTTTTATTATATTTATGGTTGCTTCAGTTGCCTAAAAGCATTCCACGTACTCTGTAGACACAAAATGCCAAGTGAGCGTGCCTCCGTATTGATCAGCATTGTTATTTTCATTTCACAAGTAAATACTTTTATTTCACATGTTTTGAGAAAAAGAATAAATATATTTAAACTCTTAATAGGAAAATTTATCATTACAAATGTAATTGGATCCATTGTCTTTCTTTTTTCTCCACACGCATCTGCACTATGTCTTCTGAGCTGCTGACCTATACAGAAAAAATATTTCTGATTATGACTGGAAACAAACAAACAAATCCTATATTTGCAAAATCAAAATTAGCGTAACTGATAGTACCAGAAATACCAAATTAAGTTCCCTGTAAGCTAGAGCCAGAAGTTAATAGTACTAAGATAGTTAGTGGAATTGAACTTCTAATCAAAACCCTTTCATAAAACCACACCTGAATTAGTTTTATGGGAAAGACTGAAAGTAGAAAATATGGGATTCTAAATAAATCATTAGGAAATTAGAGATGACTGGAATGGACGAAAATATAGAGAGGTTGAAAACAAAAAGCTAGGGTGCTGTTATTGAATTAACACTGATGTATAGCCACGAATAGGGTATAGACAGAAATTCATGCTTTAAGACTCTTTTAAAAAGAAATAGTGCTGTGATAAGAGAAAAGGAGCATTAACACTGATCAACTTTTGAGCAGTGATATTTTGCCCTGTGAAGTTCTATGAAAATTGCACTGTACCAGTAATATTTAGTTGTAGCATAAAAATTAAACACCATTTGCTTAATATAAAATAGGGATAGTATGTAAATTAAGTAAGTTTCAATTCATGTCTTCTTATTCACATCTGTTGGCAGCTTAAATAGTTTTAGCGTCATTAATTGTTATAAAAGTGCAAGATTTGCTGTATGCTTGCCACTTAGGACCAAAGGCACAAAAGTCTAATTGAACTAAGTAATTAGTAATTTGTCATTTCCTATTGTCAGCAATTACTTTCCATTAGAAATCCTCACTGAAAATTCTAATTTGAAGTGAGGTTTGCATTTTATTGCTGTCCATCCCAATTAGCTTAAAATTGACAGCTACATTTTCATTTAAAAATTTAAAGATATTAAATATGCTTGAAGAAACTGAAGCATACTCGGCTCCACAGGTTCATCAAAAAAAAAAAAAAAAAAAACAGCTAACACCAAAAGGGAGTTGCTGTGCAAATATCATATTGTCGTTGCTTCTATAAGATTCCAGGTTTCTGATTTTTACGTTTCCACATAGACCCCTGCAGTGGTTTTCTCACCTGCACACAGATGGGCAAGGAAACAGCACCATTAGACGTCTTTCTGGGGCTCCACACTCCCTCTGGGATATGGCTGTTGGATGGTTTTTCATTTGCTCTTTCTTCATGCTCCGCTAACCAATCAACAGTGTCCCTTTTCTAAGTTCTAAGCACGGCATAAAGCTCAGGGAGAACTTCTATCAGCCCTCAGAAAATAATACTAAGGAGGTGACTTATGATTAACATAGGACCACTGAACTGCTTAAAACTAAGGGCAACTGGTGAGCCAAGCTCATGCTTGGTTCCCTTTGTACAAGTTTGAGGCCCACATGTTATCCCAACTAGATAGTCTTCCTCTTTAAAGCTTAACAAGTTGGTTTCCTTTAAAGTACAGCTGGATTTCTTTAACGAATCTGTGATAGACTAGGTTTCCTATTGTCAAAATTGATAACAGTGAAATGAAGAACTTCACATATTTTCCTCTCTATCCCATTGTTAAAATCCTGAAACTGCTTTCCAACAAATCTTTAACTAAAAGGCTTGAGTTTGTAAGTATGTACACAAAGGCCAAATGTCTTAGATGAGCCTAATAAAAGTTGCTTGGAAAAAAGAATATTCATAGGTTTGTTATGATAACACTAGCGACGTCCATAAAGAACATAATTGATTTATTAATCCAAAGTTTAAATTACATCGATGGGCAAAAGACAACAAAATTTCACAATTCCATGACTAGTAATTCAATAACTAATAAGGGTGGTGTTGAATACATCTCTGTATTAATTAAAGTTGTATGGTGTACTAACTTCTTTTTTCCCAAGTTATGTAAATACTGTAATTGACTTGTAACAGTAGAAATGGTAATGAATTTCTCTTATTTTTAAAAATGACACTCTAATCATTACTCTAAATTCAAATACTTACACAGAACAAATTTTCTACAGTTACCCCTTTAGTAACTAACTAGATCTATCACACATCTGTAACACTTAAGTGAACATTAATTAGTGCTAATTTACAATCAAATTCCAACGGAGAAGCAACTTATGTTTTCTTGAACATCAAAAGTCTTTATCACGACCATTATGATGAAGAATGCCAGAATATCTTAATTATTTCTGCTTGTAAATAACGTTTTCCACAAATCTTCAAAATGCACAGGAATGCTCTAGAAAGCCAAAAAAAAAGCTAGTCTCATTATAATTTGGTTTTAACTGAGTGCTAATCCAGTTCAGCTCAGTAAATATCGTGCTCTTTTTTCTTCATTAAAATAGAAAAGAGATTGCCTGAAAATTCAAGAGCAAATTTGTCCATTGGGCATATTGTTTGAGACTGACAGAAATAAATTTAAGAATTTTTACTACACCGCTGCAAGGTTTTGCTACATAAATCCAAGATTGTCTATAATACTCGAACCAAGAATTATTTAAACTGCAAAATATCTGCCTCCTTACATGTATCATATTTTAATAGATTCACATAGTTCGGAAAATATATTTCACAGGAGAAAAATAAGCAACAGACATTTACAGACTCTTATTCTGCTCATTCTAAAATTGTGCATAATTGCCAATAAGGCACTGATGAGAACAGAGAATTAAATTAAAAGTTCAATAAACACTGATCAATGTGCTTGTAAATACCAAGTCTATAAAATGATCTTCCCTTTAAACGCAGTTATACCACTGGTACGTGTTCTGTATTTTGGAATTCAGCTGATCATTTAAAAATCTAGTTAGATTTGTTTCTAATAGAAACATGCCAGAGGGGATTAAAAAAGAAGAAGAAAAGGAAAAAGCATCCTAGATTCTCAAACTAGCGCTGTCTCCTGGCTTAGCCTTAGCTCACAATCAGCTGAATAAAGAAGTCATCTCTGTCTAAGATGTAAATAAATCACAAGCCTCAGTTACTTTACCACTAGCTGTTTGTCATTCAGGAAAATAATGGTTAATCAATGTCTAATCAATGAAGATGTGTAACATATTAGTTTGCAGTCCTTCATCATCCTATTTTCTTCAATTGCCTGGGGGTTTGTGTTCAGTACTTACAGAATCGATTACAATTGAGAGTGATCCTTCAGCTCACGTTGAGAGCTGTCAGCCGTGCTTTCCACGATGCAGTTTTACTCTTGTGTTTAATATGAGATGCTAATATTTAGCTGCATCTGACAAACTAGGTTCCATGGTGGAACATATTATGAGAAGTGCTTAAGTAACTAATTGTATCACTACATGTCACTTGATCAAACTAAACTTTTCCTGACTTCACAATAATCATAAGCATTACTGGCTTGCTGTGGAAAATTAAAGGGAAATAGCTGCCTGCTTGAGTCTGATCATGCCTGCAGGGAAGGTCTAAGAAAGGCAACTACCAATAATGCCTTTATAAATAACTACTGGGGGCGGGGGAGGGGGAGGAGATGATGCCTCAATTTTCATATAAAACATTTTCTGAGATAAGCATGGTGTATCCTCATGGACAAGCATCCTTGAACGTTAACACTGTTTCACGAACATCATGAAAAAAGTTGGACCCGCAGCCTTTTGACACATTTCTTTTAAGAAACAACCTTTTGTGGCTATGCATGTTTAAAGTCCAAAGAAAATGTTAATTGCCTGACAAGCCTGTTTTCCTTGTCATTTGTAAAAATGTATTACCAACCTGGTATATATCCTGAAGAAAGACTAGAAGAGCATTAAAAAGGGTAGGGAGAGGAGAATCTTGATTTCCTTTCAACAACAAATAATTGTCTACTTATGGAGCTCTTTGCTTTAATTAACTGTTTTTGTGATGTTTTTCAGCTTGTATTGATGACAATCACACAGCCCAACGTTAAAAACTAACAACGATATAGTGTTTCATTAGAAACATTTTCGGATCTTGATAGTATTGATTTTAAAAGAACAAGTTTAGCTGTCTCCTTGTTAGTATCAGTTCCAACAGCACCCTCTGGTGCCTATGCCTTGAAGCACCTTGTTGGAAGGCGGAAAAGCCATTGGTACGCAGTTCAAGCTCATTGACACTTGCTTTATAGCCAATATTAAGAAATTTTGAAAAGTGTATCCATCATCACAAGTGACCTAAACGTGATTTTAAACTTAAAAATGTTTTAGTATCATTCTGTGATCAAACGTACCAGAGAAATTTAAGAATGATCTAAGATTTTTTAAGTTATAAGAGCTCATTAAATTTATTAGACGATCGCCTCAGTGAGACATTGTCAGATTTTATGGATATTTCGGGATATGTCTTAATTGCTTGGATAGTGGAGAAAAACTTAACCAATGACAACATCTTAAAGGTTATTTAACGTTGCCTCATGCTCAATGCCAGAAAGTACAATGAAATATTGAATTTACATTGCTTCCAGTAACAGTGGGAACAAAAAAAAATTATCTCTGTATCCAAGTATTTAATGAATCTGACTTCTTTTAAGAAATAACTAATTTTAAAGATAAGCGATGAAAATCACAGGGAATGATTAAATGGTCACTTTTGCTTTCTATCTAGTTTCAACTCTCTTCATTTCACAAATAAATCCCGCTATAGGCATGAGTACTTTGAACTAAAATGGGCCTGCTGAAAAGATAAAAGGATATGTACAAACCAGTGATTTTAGTTATAGTTTGAAATAGAAACTCACGGTTAGAAAGAACAGCTGCAAGGAAGACGTGTATTCAATTTTAAATAATGGATATGTATCTTTTTGGCTTCATGGGCTAAACGGGTAATGAAGGAATTAGAAATCATGAGTTTGTAGTAATGCTTTATTCAGGAATAAATTGCATTCCTATAAAAGAAGTTCCCTAGTTAACCTGACCTAAAACACAAAGAAACAAAAATTTCAGCCATTAAATGAATTAAAACTGTCTAACCAACACAGTTTTGTTCCGATACACATAGTAACAAAAGATGTAGGACAAAAGTGCTAGAGGTACCCAATCCCGGTGAGATTTCTAACCACAAAAAGGCTACAGTTTTATCAAAATATCTGTGATGGAGTTTGCCTCCTTTACACCCAAATTTCTTATTGGGAAATCAATTCATGTTTACATCCCAAGGTATTTCAGCGAAACTGTACACTCAACAGATTGTTTCTTATTTATCTTTCTCATGACAATTAGAATATTTCCCACACACACAAAACTAACACTTGTGCAGTGCCTAATATATACCAAAAGCGGCCTGGTGGTGCAGTGGTTAAAGCATTCAGCTGCTAAGTGAAAGGTGGGTGGTTCAAACCCACCAGTGGCTCTGAGGAAGAAAAGACCTGGCGGTCTGTTCCCATAAAGATTTACAACCTAGGAAACCCTAATAGGGCAGTTCTACTCTGTCCTATAGGGTCGCTATGAGTCAGCACATGACAACAAAAACAATATATTTCAGCTTCAGGCTAGGCATAAGCATTTGGGTTATCTTTCAAAGGATCAGAGCAATAAATGGGTCTGCAACAAACTTGCAGACCAATGTTTTCTAGGTGTTACTCTCTTTTCCTGTCACTCACATATCTCGGTTAGAATATGGGAAACCCTGTTAGCCGGATACTTTGTAAGTTAGGCTCACACATCAGAACAGACATGTGTAGTCTCCTTAAATTACATTTTTACCATGAGCAGTTCCTAAATCGAGCACATACACTATAAAAGGCAAACTAGCAAAGAAGTATGTAAAAGATCTTCCTCTATCTGCACAGCTGCCATAGGAGGTGAGCTAGCCCCACGAATGCCTGCACTTTGATACGAGAGCTGTGATAATGATGAAAAAGTTAATGGATTTTTATCTGTATCAGCCTGATGACCATAGACCTTGTTATTTTTATTATTTTTTAAGAAGGGGATTTCTGCTGCATGAATATGAAGGCGTATATTCACAGTATTTCTCAGATTTATAGGTACAGGGGCTACAAAGCCTTCTTTCTGAGGTAGATAAATAGAGTTCCATGCAGTTTACTATGTAGGGGTCTTTCAAATGAGATCACAAAATCTTAAATCCTTCCTCTTCTGTGTGGACATTAAAGATCCCATAGCACTTTTCATAAGAGTCGGGGCTTGTCACCATGCCACTGGGCAAATTCCTGGGACTTACCTTAAAGTCCAGCAGCCAGCTTCTCTCCACAGGGTATGAGAGTATTAGAAACCTGGAAAAGTTCAGTATATTTATTAAATTTATTTAAAATGCTATCCTAATGGTTCTGAAAATATCTTCTTTTCTCTTTCTTTTCTTTTTTTTAGCAAAAAGGAACCAAAGGTCTCCTTAGGTGAAGTTACAGTCATGTTTGTTACATGAAATCAAACTTCCTTCCAAAATATTTGATTAGTCCCTTTTGGACACAAATGCCTACAGTATTAATTTTATTTAAAAAACAAAAACAACCAATATATAATAAAAAAAATCTTATAATCCTTGATCCATGCTTTCTGATACAGGTAATGTAAAATAAATGATATAATCTATAAAACAATGACAAATGAAAGACTTGGAAAAGGTTATGGTTTGACAAGGCAACATTTTTGAAATCTGGACACCAATCAAATTGATGTAGCTATTGACGATGCAACTCTCTTTGACACTAACGTCTTTACCACTGTCTAAATGTAGAGAAGAGCCTACTGTGATTGCTTAACGTCAGCTTTTGTTCATAAGCTCTTTCATAAAACTGAAACCGGGAAAATGATTTAAAGCAGTTCAATTTGTCTATTTACCTGAATCTTTTACTATTCCCATATGTCTGGCTACATGATGTATGACTCTTCATAAGCCAATTTTTCAAAGATATACACGACAGAAGAAAGTCAGGCTCCTAACCTTTTATGCGCTGAACTTTCATAGAGCGCTAGAAAACAAAATGCTTTTAGGTTTCAAAAAAGAATTTAAAAAAAAAAAAAAAAGGAACAAAGGTTACTTTCTTTCTCTCTTCTTTTAGTAAATATTTGCATCAGTGAAAGTAAAGCACACACTAATTTCTAAGTATGTGCAAAGGCCTTTTGATGGTCCCACCAACAAATATTAACAGCAGAGGTCCTTGTTTAAAAGATGATGATTTGCAAATTAAGGTCATTAAGCTCCTACACGTCCTGCAGTTGTGGTAGGAATATTGTGCTAGGTATAATACCACTCAGCAAGGGTGAGTAGAAAATAAGAAATGTAGATTAGAAACTCCTCACTGTAAAGAGTCAGTATCATACTCATAGTGGAACTACTTTGCTTTCAGTCTTAGGGGAAAAGGCATTTGGCGAATATAGACAGTTTTGAAATAGAATGTTCTGACTATTTTTTTAACTGTCACAAGATCATTAAATCAATTTTAATTAATCTATATGCCTTTATAAAGACAGAAATAAAGATAAATTGCAGCTTCTTGTTCATTCATGTAGCCAATATTTACTGAGTACCTACTGTGTGCCTGGAACTGGATAACCAGCTGCGGACAGATCCCCAGCCTTGTCCTACCGGAGTCTAATTTAAACTGGGAAGACAGTTTCAGAGTCATCACTATCATGTTCTGGTTATGAGCCAGTGTAAAACTGAAGTTTTTCTGCAGCTTTTAGTCCTTAAAACCTCTTGAGCTCAATCCTTATAGAAATTTTATTCCATAGCCTGTGTTATTCAAGATAGACTATAATTTCCTACCTGGTTTGCCCAAATTAGGAAATGTAGTCTTCTCTCACGTAAAGGCACAAAACATTAAAGTTCTTGTAATGAATATAGAATGCAGAACAGGGGAAAAGAATAAGCATTTTTTAGACGTCTAACTATTTGCCAAGCCCAATTCCAGGCACTTTGCGTATGTTGCATACAGATGTGTTTGTAATATGCAAGTATTAACAGTTTTATCCCAAACATTTGCATGCTTCATAAGCAGATTGAAATCAGGCAAATCAATTTTATCAAATAGTATAGTCTTTACCTTAAAATGGAAGCAAATCAAATAGAAAAGCCAATGACTCATTAAAATTACCTCTTATTTCACTGTGCTGATTAGTCAACTCATATTATGCCACCATTTCTCCAACTGTAGTTAGATAAATAGCACTTTCCTTATACAAATTTGCTGAAGAGGTCGTAAGGAACTACTGTATTAATTGATAAACTATAAGATTTAATGTAACTTCCTAAAAATTATCTACTGAAAAAAATGTAAATCCATCAACCAATGTAGAGAACATTAACATAGGAATTATTGTTACCATAATTAAGCACTGTGTAAATCTACATATAAAATCTGTGTAATAAAAATCAACAGAATGCAATCTAAAGCTTATCAAAGACTTTTATTCTCAGTAACACTACAGATTGCTTCCGATTTGTCTATGCAATTTAACCAAATAATCATAAATGCCAAACTAAAGTTTTAGCACCAACTTTTAAAGTACACGGAATTGACGTCTCATTTATGTATTTATTGTCTCCCAAGTGAAAAATGCAGCACTGACAGTATGTCTTTATGCACATGTACGTTGTCGTTAGTTGTTGTTAGGTGCCGTCTCCTCGGTTCCGACGCATAGCAACCTGATGTACAACGGAACAAAATGCTGCCGGGGTCTGCGCCATCCTCACAATTGTTGCTATGTTTGAGCCTATTGTTGCAGCCACTGCGTCAATCCATCTCATTAAGGGTCTTCCTCTTTTTCGCTGATCCTCTACTTTACCAAAATGATGTCCTTCTCCAGGTACTGCTCCCTCCTAATAACATGTCCAAAGTACTTGAGAGGAAGTCTTGCCATTCTCACTTCTAAGGAGCATTCTGGCTGTACTTCTTCCAAGACAGACTTGTGTGTTCTTCTGGAAGTCCATGGTGTATTCGATATTCTTTGCCAACACCATTAACTCAAATGCATCAATTCATGTATATGTATACTTAGATATATATTTACTATTACACATTTAACTATACTTGCAGTTCTTAAAGCACCAATATGGCTACCCTTATACTTTCGAACGTAAGAAGCTTAAAATTTACAAAATTGGTGCTAGAATTTATAATGTGATATCATTTGAAAGTACATTCTCAATTATTAAAGCTCTAAAAAGGAATTCCCTTAGACAGTGAGTATATGAGTATGGTAAGAATTTTTATATTCCTAAATCAAGTATATTCCAAAATAATCTGTTATTTTTTCTATTAGTAGGAATTCTAATTTATAAATCTGTTCTAATTCAGACTCACAAAGTTGTTATCTTAAAGCAATTTGGAATAACTACACAAATGAAAGAACCAAATAATTAGAGAGTATAAAGTTGATGTTATAATGAAAATATATTGGCAATTCTCAGAATGGAGGGAAAAGCAAACACGTTTGAATGACATTTGGTAAATGGCTCTAATTTGCCTTCTTAGAAATCTTGCCGTTTATCTTGTCCCTAACTCATTGGTAAAACTAAAAAAAAAAAAATTTCTAGAAATCAGACAGGCAACATAGGTGTGTGTTTATATCTGCCTATTTATTATTTGATAATCAAGAGATTTTAGGAGGGTGAAATAGATGGGCATTTAATTGTACTTACACAAATAGAAAAGATTAGTACTTAATTTTTTTTAGTATTTAAAACTTTAAAATATTTTAGTAAATTATTCCTAAAAGTAAAATAAAATAATTTTAGACATATTTACCCTAAAACACAAATGATTAGATTGTATATTTCAGCTCATTTCAATTAATACTTTTAAAAACAACTATTTCATGGAGAACAATCTCACTTAAAATGAATTTTTTTTTTAATTTCTAGATTTTTTTAATCACTCTTTTTAAAGCTTCAAGTAAGCTTGAGAAACTGACCGTGGATCATGTATACAATGTAGGGTCAATGCTGTATTGAATTTCCAGACCATTTTCAGACTACCTTCTGGCAATGGAAGCATTTTGACCACTGACACTCCCTGTGGGTATATCTGACTATCCTGGTACAATGCACCATTCCCCGTTATTGAATCTACAACATACTGCTGTAGGTTATTCATTGATTGAGTGTTTAAGTATATTCTTTAGGAGCAAATAGAGAACTAATCCGTAAGCAATCACGTAAAATAAAAAAGCAGCAGAATTCCTGCTTCAAAGATGCTTTGAGCTGTAGCACTTAATTATGTGCATTCTCTGATTATATTGTGTCACATTCAATAAAGATGTATAGGAATTCTATTTCTTTACAGCACTGTAGATTCCACTCAGTGCTTCATTGTACCATGCAAAGAAATTAAGAAAGCACCTTCGAAGTCAACTACTTCCAGTTAAAGCACATCTATTCCCTTTTTATAGTAATAGTTTTGGCATGGATCAATCACAATATTCACGAGCACCTTTATTTAATCAATAAAGATGCAGATGGTGACTCTATAATTTTCTAACACACATTAAACTAAATATCAGGTAATCTGTTTTAAGTTTCAAGATATACATGTATATAGGTGCATGAGTCTGCATTCGCCTTAACTAGACTGTATTTTAAGAATAGGCTTAAGGACCCCTTGCACAATCTTCTTAAACAATTCAGAGCCTGAGAATGTATGTGGTGGCCTGTGAGAGAGAGCAGACAGCTCTGCATCCATTCACACAGTCCTTCTGTCAGGGTGTATTTAGGACCGCTTCCTAACATGAAATCAACTCAGTGGCAGTGCCAATATCAGGGGTTCTGAAAGGGGGAGGGAGGGAGCAGAGAACATTAACTCAAAAAGCATTTGCTCTTCCTCTTTTCTGAAAACTCGAATGTGTTTTCTTATTGCTCAGAGAAAAGTCTTTTTGAGGATATACCTGCCATATCAAACTGATTTCTTTTTGCTTGAATTAGCTTGATAATTTTTCAATATTTTAACAAATATTTTAGAAATGTTTAAGAATAGAGCAAAATATTCTTAAAACGAATGCCTTCAAAAAACAAAATAAAAAAATATGTCCTTGATAAAAATACCTGGTCTAAAAAAAGAGTGGGGGGAAAATGCAATGCAAATATTTTTACAATCTTCTATCTGTAATGTTTTCTTTTATTCTTTTGTAAATTATACTTTGGCTGCTTAGTGGTTTTTTCTTTTTGTTTGTTTGTTTGTTTTTTTACCTATTCTGTTCTGTTGCAGGCAAAGCTCTCAATAAAGCCACCATCTGCATACCATGAGAAAAAAAGAGCTCAAAATATTAATACCGATAAACCTAAAATAACAATTTTATCTAAATTATTTTTCAGCAACTCAATAGCAGCACTGCTGTTTAGTACTGATGCTTTTTATTTACTTAACTATTTTCACTTTAATGGTAGCTTAGAAGATATGTGGAAAAAGCTATCACTCGGTTTACTAATCTAAGAGTTCAGTAAAACCTAGAGTTTAATCCAACTAACGAAAAATGCTTGAGTATTTTGAGAGATAACTAAATTCTAGTTTAATTCCAAGGAACCCAACCCGAACACCAGACCCACTGCCCTTAAGCTGATTCCAGCTCACAGTGACCCCATAGGGTTTCCGAGGCTGTAAATCTCTAGAAAAGCAGACTGCCACATCTTTCTCCTGCAGAACAGATGGTGGTTTTCAACTGCCAACCTTTTGGTTAGTAGCCCATTGCTTTAACCACTGCACTACCAGGGATCCTTAATTCTAAGGAAATCTGTCATTGTCTTAGTCATCTAGTGCTGCTATGACAGAAATACCACGACTGGATGGTTTTAATGATCAGAAGTTTATTTCCTCGCAGTCAAAGTAGGCTAAAAGTCCAAATTCAGGGCGTCAACTCCAGGGGAAGGCTTCTTCTCTCTGTGGGCCTTCTTCTCTTCCGTGTTCCCCTGGACTAGGAGCTTCTCTGCACAGGGACTCCGGTCCAAAGGACACACTCTGCTCCAGCACTGATTTCTTGATGGTATGAGGTCCCCAAGTCTCTGCTTGCTTTCCTTTCCTTTTATCTCTTGAGAGATAAAAGGTGGTGCCGGCCACACCCCAGGGAAACTCCCTTTACATTGGATCAGGGATGTGACCTGGGTAAAGGTGGTGTTACAATCCCACCCTAATCCTCTTTAACATAAAATTACAATCACAAAATGGAGGTCAACCACACAATTCTGGGAATCATGGCCCAGCCAAATTGATACACACATTTTTTGGGGGACATAATTCAAACCATGACAGTCATTAATCTTACTTTTCAAGCAAAAAATAACCAGAAAATAGAAAACAAGTTTAAAACATAGGCAAACAAACCACAAAAAAAGAAAATACGAATCTCTATGGTCGGTGTCACATTACCACTCACCTCTCTGCTCAAATTTGTAGAGTTCTTCAAGTTTAACAATTAACAATCCAGCTCGGTTAATCAATGTGATTGATGGCGCAAGGACAGATATGCATAAGAGGATGTGGCCTATTCACAAAGGATTTTGCACTATGGAACCAGGATATAGAAATGGAAGTCATTTGCTTATCAAATTAAAAAAAAAAAAAAAACCTGTTGCTGTCAAGTCTATTCCAACTCATAGCGACACTGTAGGACAGAGTAGAACTGCCCCATAGGATTTCTAAGTTGCAGCTGGTGGATTTGAACTCTCGACCTTTTGGTTAGCAGCCAAGCTCCTAACCAATGCACCACCAAGGCTTATAAAATAGTAAATAAAATATGCTGATGATGTGAGAGGTTAAGAAATATTATTGAATAGTCTTCTCTAGAGCTGTTCCACTTCAGTTATGAACAACTTCAAAAGGATATAAAAACTGAGAATACTTCCCAACTTGACATCAAGGTTTTACTTTCATATAAAATACTTTATTGTAGGGAATTTATTAACTTCATATTTTATATTCTTGAAAATGCATATATTTAACTAAGATACTCACTCAGAAGGGCATTTGGGGAACTTCCCAATAATTGTTTATAGAATTATTTTTATTCTTCGGAGGAAATGTCTTTCCTCAGTTTAAGAAAGACTTTTGCTACCACTAAAAATTAACCAATGTAGTAATGCCTGTATCAAACAAACACCATTCAAACTACCAATGAATCATCTCACTGATATTTTTTAACACTCTGCCAATACACTTATCACTCTGAATTATCATTTTTTTATGTGCATACTGTTGGTGGTGGTGTTGCGTGCTGCCGAGTCAATTCTAACTCATGGAGACCCTAGAGGACAGGGTAGAACTGCCTCATAAGGTTTCCAAGGGAAGGCTGGTGGATTCAAACTGCTGGCCTCTTGGTTAGCAGCCTGAGCTCTTAACCACGTCGCCACCAGGGCTCCACTATACGTGTATAGTCTTTACTAAACTATGAAGTTTTTAACATCTTGGACCACATTTTATTCAGAGCCTAACTCAGATAGGAACACATAGCCAATTTGCAATCAGTATTTGTGGAAAAGGAAGAAAGCGTCAAAAAGGAAGAAGGAAGGAAAAAAAAAAAGAAAGGAGAGAGAGACTTGAATAAGGAAGCTAAATAACGGGAAAACCTAAAAGAAAAGGAACGGTATAAAATGTGTAACAACGTTAAGTTAAGCAGCCTTCGCTATCAGACATGGACAGCATTAATCTATAATTAAGCAGTACAGATACAAATATGGTTGCTAAGCTGACGATTTATCCATTATTCAGAAATTCAACATGGGGTTTATTATTATTATTATATAGACTCACCTTACTTTATTATAATTCCCCAAGGACACATTTTATGAAGGTGAGTTTATGTTTCTATTTCAAATTAAAAAAACCATATTCCGTGCACCACTGCCTACTTTCTGAACCACATTATCATAACTGAGCTTCCCTCTGTGACAACCACATTTTTCCTGCCAGATACTTTGTTTGTCCTCCTGATTAATACGGATAATCTGTGATAATCAGTGGCTAGTAAAGTGAGAATCTAATAAAAGATATCATCATCATTTCAGGGTAAATTGAGACATCAGGTGAGTTTATTCTTTTTTTATCTTTTTTTGCCTTCACATATAAAGCCTTTCATAACTCACCCATGTGGATGCTTCCTTCTAAAATGAAATTTTGCAGAAGAAGATATAATCCAAGTTTGTAAAGTATTTTCAAAAGCCGTTGGTTTACTAAATGATATTCAACAGACAAATTTATTGTTGTCTATGAACTGTGATACCACCCGTTGTCATTCTGACCAATCCCAATCTTTTTATATTTCTCTCTGATATAAAGGCTAACCAATGTGCCATCTGGTTTGAATATTTAATAACTGTGTTAGTGACTCACCCATACCAGAGCCATAAGACATATCGCTA
This sequence comes from Dugong dugon, assembly GCA_030035585.1. Classification (NCBI taxonomy): domain Eukaryota; kingdom Metazoa; phylum Chordata; class Mammalia; order Sirenia; family Dugongidae; genus Dugong; species Dugong dugon. The sequence continues at coordinate 126,064,806 of CM057461.1, forward strand.
CCATCTGTGTAACAACTAGCCATTAAAATGTTTTCAATTAGATTTATTTTAATATTTAAGAGAAATAAACAACTGCAATAATAAAATCCAGAGGTGGGGGGAACAGTGATCTACTAACTAGAAAGTACACTGAAGTCTTTTGAGCTGACACACGTTCAGAACGAAAGACATTAAGCTGTCCATGAACAATTTTCTTGTGGTGAGCTGAGGGCACTGACAGCAGAAGAAATACTCCCAAGGATGTTGCTAGGAGCCATCAACCATGGCCCTCTTGAAAACCACTGGACAAGAGCAGCCACACTGCTGGGCCCAGAGTCCTCTCACATGGAAACATTCTACTTAGCAAGGGTCTCAGGTGACCTCAAGTCAAACAGAAAGAGTTGCAGACATCAGTTTCTGCAAACAGAGGCTACATTAAAAAAAAAACCCACTGTCATTGAGTCGATTCTGACTCATAGCAACTCTACAGGAGAGAGTAGAACTGCCCCATAGGGTGATCTTTACAGAAGCAGACTGCCACGTCTTTCTCCTACAGAGTGACTGGTGGGTTCCAACCACTGACCTTTCAATTAGCAGCCGAGTGCTTTAACAACTGCATCACCAGGGCTTCTTACTCACCTCACAAACAATCTTCACATGTACACAGCACAGAAAGGATTACTCCTTGCTCACTATAAAGAATACAGTCTTTGTCATGCATTCATTTTTGAGCTATCAAGAATAACAGAGTCATAAGGCAATGTGTACCAACTGTTTAATGAGAAACTATTTGTTCTGTAAACCTTCATCTAAGGTACAAAAAAAAAAAAAAAATTATCTGTGTGAGATCAAATTGACAACAGCAACTCAAAAGGTTTGATGGGAAGCCTAGGGGGCAGTGAGTTGAAGATAAAGGTGATGGAATAATTTGGAAAAGGATAGTGAGAATAGCAGCAATGCATTTTTTTTCACAGCTGATAGGGACTTCAACTGTACCAACCATGGGGCATGGTTTACATTACAGTCTAGAGCAGCTATTTTTCATTTGGCTTAGAGTCTGAATACATTGCCTAAAGCTGCATGATTTAGTTGACTGGAGCTTTAAAAGCTAGTTCCGATTCCATGTGATACAGTCGATCTATTATTATAGTAAAAAGTAAAGATGCTACAGAAATGAAAAATAAATAAATGTTAAAAACATGAAGTAAAAAGTCAGTGTCTTAGTCGTCTACTGCTGCTATAAAAGAAATACCATAAGTGGATGGCTTCAACAACAAGAAATTTATTTTCTCACAGTCTAGTAGGCTAGAAGTCCAAATTCAGGGCATTAGCTCCAGGGGAGGTCTTTCTCTCTCTGTCAGCTCTGAAGGAAGGTCCTTGTCATTAATCTTCCCCTGGCCAAGGAGTTTCTCTGAGCAGGGACCCCAGTCCAAAGCACAGGCTGTGCCGGTGCTGCTTTCTTGGTGGTATGAGGTCCCCAAGTCTCTGCTTGCTTTCCTTTCCTTTTATCTCCTGTAAGATAAAAGGTGGTGCAGACCACTTCCCAGGGAAACTCCCCTTACATTGGATCAGAGATGTGACTTTAGTAAGACTGTTATAATCCCACCCTAATCCTCTTTAACATAACATTACAATCACAAAATGGAGGACAACCACACAATACTGGGAATCATGGCCTAGCCAAATTGATACACACATTTTTGGGGGAACATAATCCAATCCATGACTGTAAAGAACCCTGGTTACTCAGTGATTAAGTGCTCAGCTGCTAACTGAAAGGTTCAAATCCACCCAGCAATTCCATGAGAGAAAGACCTGGCAATTTGCTCTCTTAAAAATTACAACTAAGAAAACACCGTGGGGCAGTTCTACTTCACAAAATCAACTCAACGGCACCTAACAACAACATGAAACATAATTTTGAAATAACCATATAAGCCCAGGGAAGGAGGAAAAGATACCTAACATGCTTAATGCTATGAAAGAAGAGCAGAAAGGAGTTTAATTGTGTATGTAAGGGGAGAAGGAAGAATATTTTAATTTCTTTTAAGTCTCCCTGACTGGATAATTTGTAATATGAACTAATTCATTAAATTCTACTATTTATATAGACCAACATACATGACTTGAGAACAGGGGATATCTCTTCTACTTCACCATCAGAGCTTAATAACTTGTTGACATCATATATCTTGTTGAGTTTATTTGAATTGAATTAAGCTTTGGGTAGCTTTCATCTAGTTCAGAGAGGATGATAATATAAGCTAAAGACAGTGAATAAATTTTTTCAAGAATTGGTTGTGAAGAGAGAAAGATTGAGAGGGAAAGATTAGCCAGATAAGCTTTAAGCTTAACTGAGAGAAACTTGCTAAAGGATTTCATGAGGGTTTATTTGGTACTGACAATATGCATGTATTTCCCCTCAGCTGGAATGACTCCAAAAGGCTTGTCATGGTTGGTCGAGTAAATAATACATGCTTTAAAAACAATTATAAATCTGTATTCACCTGATGGACTTTGTATTCATTCCAGTCAATTGGGCATATAATACTCATTTTAAAAATAAGTACATATAATGCATTAAAAACTGCTTAAACGCCCATTTAACCGGAGGGGCCAAAACAGCTCTAAAATGGAGCATGTGATTAACACTAATGGAAGCTATGCATATGTAATGAAAGGAGAACCCCAAACCCTTTTAAGAGGGCTATGACAGGAGAATGACAGCTGGAAAACACTGAGATTTAAGATCTATTGTTTTCTAAAACAGTCTCTGCCCTCAAAGCAGCCAACAATTCCCATAGTGGTGAATCTTGGGGTCCAAGGCAATAAATGTGCTGATATTTAAGGTAAAATAATGTTAAGGAGAATGGCAGTAACAGCTGATGATAATTAATGTAGTGTTGTAGTTGGGTTGCTTCTCTGTACTTAAAACAGCTATTTACTGACTATGGCTCCAGTCCCACTTAAGGTCTTACCCGTGATTTCTTCTTTATAATGCCAAATGTAAGAAAGACCTACATTTTCAGTTTTTAATGAGCATAATTTGAAAACAAATTCATCATATTTTAGATTTACAATGTTTTCTTTTTAAAGAGGATGAAGAACGTATGCAAGAGTTGACATAAAAACAGAAACGATTCTGGTTTATTTCTCTCTCTGGGTTGGAGTAGTAAGAGACTATTTATCAACTGGCTACATAGATGGTGAGATTTGGGAAGAAATTAAAAGTTAGCTTCCTGACCAAACAGTGTCCCCATTAGCCTGGAAAAAAAAAAAAGGTTTAAAATTATCATAAATAGAGGTGCTTTGTGGGGAGTTAAGATGACAGAAGCTCCCTGTTAAAATGTAAACACATCACCTGAATATAATATGCATTAATTCATGAGTACTCCCCAGCCCAAGTCCATAAATTAACTTCTCAGATGAACTAGACATGACCTTGGGGAACAGAGTAGTCCTGAATAGCAATGGGCCAGAGGATGAAGCAGTTCTGATGGGAGAAAAGATACAAGGTATGTATCGTGTGCTTAGAGGTAACATGAAAGAAAACTGTGAGCCATCAATGGGCAGAATGAAAAAATGGGCTGTCGCAGGAGCCCTGAAAGCAGACCTCATGTTCTCATCCATTACCTTGCTGATTACTGTCGAAGTAATATCCCACTGGTAACTACTAGACTTCTACCTCAGGCTCAGTCTATTTTCCATACCCAATATTAAATTGCAGTAGTTTGAATGTTGCTAGAATGTATCTTGAGGGCAGGGGCTTTTATGTGTATGTTGCTGTGTGCCATCGAATTTATTCCAACTCATAGTGACCCTATAGGACAGAGTAGGACGGCCCCATAGGTTTTCCTAAGCTGTAGCCTTTATGGGAGCAGATCACCAGGTCTCTTCTCCTGCGGAGCCACTGGTGGGTTTGAGCCTCTGACCTTTACTTTAGCAGCAGAGTGCTTAACAATTGCATCACCGGGGCTCCTTTTTATGTGTATAAACCAAAAACTGGTTGCCGTTGAGTCAATCCCGACTCATAGCAACTCTATAGGACAGAGTAGAACTGCCTCACAGGGTTCCCAAAGAGCGACTGGTGGATTGGAACTGACAACCTTTTGGTTAGCAGCTGAGCTCTTACCCACCACGCCATCGTACCTAGGTATTATTAGCAGTACCTGGAAAAGTGCTGATACATAGGAGATACTCAATGAATAGTCTTTGAGAGAATTAATTGAATGAGTAAATAAGGAAATACAAGAATCCTTTACAGAAGCAAAGTCAAATGCAGAGTGGATTTGATATTTAGTCTTACATTCAAGTTAATAATGAAGGATCAGCCAGGAATACATCCTTTCAATAAGTAAAAGCTTTGACATTAGAAGAAAAGGATATACAGAGTAGAGGATGAGTAAACGAGCTGGCAGAAAGAGGAGATGGAAGAAGACCAAAAAATAGAAGGAAAAAACAAATAGCAACAACACACAAAGAAAACCTGAGAATGTATTGGAGTTCCGTTAATAGGAGAACACAAGGATGAAAATCATAAAACAAAACTCCCTTAGAGATTCTTGAATCTATTCTAGTCTCTGAAAAGGCTGGCATGTTGTGTTTACTGTTCTTATATTCCCATGAGATAAATGCTGCCTTCCTTACTGCCAGGTGTAGTCTTATAATAAGTCCCTATAACCTGAGCCTGACAATTTCCAGGTCCCAATCCTCTGAGAGTCACAAAATGTTAGGTCCCATGCAGAGGGCAGGAGGGACTCCTACCAAACTCCATGCCACACGTTATCACCCAGGTACAGTGCAGGCCTGAAGAGTCCCACCGCTTCTGCCTCTTTCTTTAAAGTTGCCTAAATCCAATCTCAGGGATGTGACTTGACAGCAGAGTTGGAAAGGTGGCTTCATTTCATTTCTCCATCTTCTCTATATTCCCTACATCATGCACCAAATCTATCCTCTACAAGCAAGAAAATAAAGCTAACAAATGAAAAGAAACATAAATACTGGGCAAGTGGATGGGGAAGGGAAGTACAATCATCTGAAATAAGAGTAGCCTACATACAAGTCCTACTACACAGTAGGATTGCTCATGCAATCCACACCACTTGCCTGTGACATTATCCTCATTTTTCATATGTGGAAGCTGAGGCTAACTTGAGGGATCAAGTAGCTAGCCCAAAAAGGTATGGAGCATCTTGCCATGTACCAGCACTGGAAGCCCTATGCTCAACCAGAAATACATAGCCTTTGCCCTCAAAGATTATATTGACTAAAGATGAAAAAGTAAGCATGAAATTAAAGACAGTGTGGTGAGTGCAATGGAAGCACTTGAGAGAGCTTCAAATCCAGACCACAGGGGTTAGAGAAAGGATTGTATATGTTGAGATCTAAAAAATGTCTTAACCAAGCAAAGAGGCAGTGAGGATACCCCATGTAGAAGAAATGATATATGCAAAAGACCAGAGGTAAGATGAGCAAAATTGCAAGGGTAGAAAGTTGCAAAAAAAAAAAAAAAAAAAGATACTGAAAAAAGTCAATAGAGACCAGGTCATGCAAGACCTTAGAGACCATGGTAGGAATGTGGGACTTATTTTGGGGACAAAGGAATATCATCAGAGGGCTTTAACAGACATAAAATATAATCATATTTGTGTTTTTGAAAAATTTCTCTGACTGCAGCATGAAACAAATGAAAGAAAAGGAAAATAATTTTGATCAAACTATACGAATTGTCAGTATATGAGCATTTTGGTCAGACAAAAATGCCAATTTCATAGGGTTCAACTTAACAGGCAGCTGTTATCTGTACTAAACTAATGGCAGGGAAAAGAAAAAGATATAGACGGCTTCCATACCTTCAGTAGCTATTTATGCGAAGACATGGGAGGACTTGAGAATTGATTGGATATACCTAAGGGAGAGAAGAAGGAGCCTTCGTGGCACAGGGGTTGCGCGCTCAGCTGCTAACCAAAAGATCGGTGGTTGGAACCCACAAGCCGCTCCATGGGAGAAAGCTGCGGCAGTCTGCTTCCGTAAAGATTTACTGCCTTGGAAACCTTATGGGGTAGTTCTACTTTGTCCTATAGGGCCACTATGATTCAGAATTGACTCGAGGGCAGCGAGTTTTAAAAAAAGGAGGCATCAAGAATGACCCACCCCCCTCTTAAAAGCCTGTGAGCAGCCATCTAAGATACTCCACTGGTCTCACCTCTTCGGGAGCAAGAAGAATGAAGAAAACAGAATACAAGGAAAAGATTAGTCCAAAGGACTAATGGACCACAACTACCATGGCCTCCACCAGACTGAGTCCAGTACAACTAGATGGTGCCCGGCTACCACCACTGACTGCTCTGACAGGGATCACAACAGAGGGTCCTGGACAGAGCTGGATAAAAATGTAGAACAAAATTCTAACTCACAAAAAAAGACCAGACTTACTGGTCTGACAGAGACTGGAGAAACCCTGAGAGTATGGCCCCCGGACACCTTTTTAGCTCAGTAGTGAAGTCACTCCCAAGGTTCTGTTCAGCCAAAGATTAGACAGCCCCATAAAACAAAAAGAGACTAATGGGGCACAACAGTCTAGGGACAAGGACTAGAAGCCAGGAGGGGACAGGAAACCTGGTAATAGTGAACTCAAGGTTGAGAAGGGAATGTTGACATGTCGTGGAGTTGTTAACCACTGTCATAAAACAATACATGTACTAACTATTTAATGAGAAACTATTTATTCTGTAAACATTCATCTAAAGTACAATTTAGAAAAAAAGAATGACCCACCCCCAAAGTTTTCAGATAACAGCAACCGGGTTGATAGTGATGCCATTACTATCATTTAGGTAGAAAAGGAGGAGAAAGAAACAGGAGAGAGAGAAAGAAATGAGCTGGTTGGAAGAGATCACTTATTCTCAGAACTCGCCACACAACAGTAGAGGCAATGCTATCTTTAATGAAAATCCTGATTTAACAAAATGAAAATGCTGATTTTGAAGAAAATGGATGTGACCGTGAACAGATCTATCAACTCTTTTATATTTTAAAAATAAAACCCTTAAGCTAACTTGCCAATCCTCATTTTTCTGTAGAATAGGTATTGCTTTCAAACCATAAAAAATAGACTTATTTTTACATAGATTCATAATCTGACCTTCTCCAGGTTGTTTAAGCCTAAGAAATAGCTTCAAGACTGTAGATTAACCTTTATAGGGTGTACTTGACATGAATTTTTAAAAGATATAGTGTCTTCAAATAAATGATCCCAACACAAATTTGAGATTCAATCAGCATTAATGGTGGTATTAGAAATGATAACTTCAATTATAAGCATAATGCATTTTCCTTTGGGAGATTAATTTATGTAGAGTAGGCACTTGGAATTTGCCCTGGTACAGCCATACTTCAAACATGCTTGTGACCAAGAAAAGGCATTTATGTTGCTTTGCTTTTAGATAATCGCAAATGTTTTAAAAATGAAGAAATTATGTAACTCATTTTTTCCAGAAAATTATTTTTTCAAATCATCTGAGAAAACGGGTATGGGTTGAAAATTAAAGCAGACAAGATATGGAATTAATGAAAGAAATATAAAATTTTGTTCCATGTGAATTTTATAGTCAACCTATAGTTTTTAAAAAATTAGCTGTAAAAATATTTTGCTACATAAAATAAACAATTTTTCAGTATTATTTTTCCTCACTGCACTTTTTAAAAGAAAAATATAGTTCTTCAAGGATATATATGACAAAACTATCAAGTAATTTTAAGGATGTTGATAGCTATATTTAAAATGAGGATCATAAGCGCTCTCCTGAAGATGAAAACAAAAGCATCTATAACATAAAAATTATCTAAACTGAAAACTCAGAAAAAGAATTTTTTTTCCTAAGTAATTTAGAAAAAAATTATTAGAAAAAAAATTCTTCCTGGGGACATTGACAAAATGGAATAAAAAAATATGTAATTCTTAAAGTGTACTACAAAATATATAAATACCCACATGTGATATCTATAAAAATACATTAACTTAACTTAATTAAAATTGCTTTATAAACTGTAAAACCTTGAACTGTTAGTATTATAGGTAATCTTTACTAATATATTTTTATATGCCAGACAACAGATATCAGACATGTTAGATACTGTGAGGTAGTTATTATCACTTTACAGATGACTAAACAAAGCTTAAAGTTTAAATTACTCACTCAAGTTCTACCAGCTGAGTGGTAAATCCAGCTCTTGATCCCCAATCTGCATGCCTTTAAAGCACGGGCATAACATCAGCATATTTCAGTGCCCCTATAGAAAATGTGGGAATCTCTAAGTGTTGCAAACAGTTAATGGGCTTGTGCTGCTAACCAAAAGGTTAGATATTCAAGTCCACCCAGAGGTGCCTGAGAAGAAAGTCCTGACAATCTACTTCCAAAAAAATCAGCCACTGAAAACCTTATGGAGCACAGTTCTACTCTGACACACACAGGATTACCATGAGTCAGAGTCGACTTCATGACAACTGGTAGGAAAGTATAAGGTGAACTGGCAATATTTGACTATTGAGTGAGGAGAGGTGACACTCAAATGCAAGAATGACCAATTTATTTTTTAAAACTCATTACCTAGGAACTACCCACCCCCCGCGCCCTTGAAAAATTGGAGGAGGGGATATCAAATTACACTTCTGGCCTGATAATTGTGTTTATGCCAGCTGAGTCATTTATCCATTCAATTTGCCGTCTTCAAAATGGGTATTAGACTGGACTGAACCAATGAATCATTCTGACAAAGTGACATTTCTTATGTTGTTATTGGTTATCATATAGATGCATCATATAATTTTAAGCATTTAGATATGAAGACCTTCATAAAGTGTTACTTTAAAATAGTTCAATACTTTATTCATTAATCCACCCAACAAATATTTGTTCTACATTCTACATTCACATATATACAGTCTATATATAATACTTGGGAAAATAGAAAAACTTATACAACAAGCACAAAATTTCTGATCAATACGCAGTGAAGCCTGTGAGAGCCGGAACTTGCCAGGACTGCCTTGTTTTTGTGAGTCTCACAAGTTTTCTACCTTGACAGGGTGCGGTCTTACCACCTTTCTATCACTCATTCTAGTGGAAAATATTTGAGTTTTCCTTTTCTGACTGTTTCCACCTACACAGGTGCGGGCTTTCACTGGTTTTACTCTATACAGATCAGTACAAAATAATACAGTAGAAACTATTCATCTCAACAATGAGGGGATATGTAATAAAGACGTAAGTGTGGACAAGTGTAGTCGGGAAAGAGGATTGGAAGATTGGGTTTTGAGTCAGAATATCAAGAAAGTAATGAACACAGCTATCCAGAGAAAAGGTAAGAAAGTGTCCAAATGTATATTTGGGGCTAATAGGGACGTAGAAGAAACATGAGCTAAATAGTTGTGGGAGGGAAATGACAGAGTCTCAAAGGTAACACAACTTAGATTTAAACAACACCAAAAAGCAACCTTGTTTTCTTTAGTCCTTCAAATTGCTTTTGCAATTTGGAAAACAAAAATTCTAGTTCTAGTATACCGTTTGACTAAAGTGTGTGCCTCAAGTTTCTCTTAAATCAGTGCTTCATAGGTTACTTTATGAGTTTTACTCAAAACAAATTAAATGAGAACAAAATTCAAAAGTCCAAGCAAGTTGAAATATGGTTCTTCTTATCCCAAAATTTTCTTTTTTCTTTTTTCTCTCTTTCAAGCTCGGGATACACATTTTTCCTCCACCTCTCTTAAATGTTGTCTTAATGTCGTTGTGTGTTTGGTTTGAATTTAATCTCTGCTGTGTAACTTTTAATGCTTTCTGCGATATTCAACAGTTCAACCTGGAGCAAAGGAAATAAAACCTTGATGACTCTTAAGAGTTTGAGATTAATGCAGGAAGAAATTACCTTGGTTAGTCATGCTATTCTTATTAGTAGCCTGAAGTTTGCTTTTGCTGACCAAGTGGCGGGAGTTTGATGTAAAGCCAAGACTTGGTGGATCTTATTGTATGCTTTGTTTTTTTAATCACTGAATTTAAGGAGTAGTTAAATTGCATTTGAATGATTATATTACCGTACATGCTATCAAATAATGGCCAAACAAGACAGGACATTAATGTGTGTGATAAACAGAAATGAATGTAATCTTTCCTCTTTAGGTTATGTCAACAGAACAAGTGAATATTCTCTGATTCAGAAACAATATAAACACATTTTTAATGGAAGCCCATGTATAAGTGTCACGAATGTCTTTCCAAATAACAATATTGTGAGCAGCTACTCAACATCAAGATGTGTATTACATTGGAAAGCTTGTAATTGTTCTCCCTGAATATACTATGAACAGTGCAGTGTTTAATCAATTAAACATGCAGCTACTGTCCTGCAAACCCTCTACCAAGTGAGCTGTGCATGTCTCTGGATAGTGTACATGAACTAAGAGTGGAACCACAAAAGATGTCTTTTTTTTTTTTTTTATTTCCCCCTGCTTCTCCTTGTTCCAGGCAAGGCCAGTTGAAATTTGGGACTAACAACATTCACACATGGTCCAAGAGAGTGATTGGCATTCCCTAATATCTGGTATTATTTAATATCTAATAAAAATATTGCTCACATTTTTATCAATGGGTAAAAATAACATCAAATATTTATTAAGTAATTATCACATATAACACGCCGAGTACTTTACATAGAATCTCATTGTTCCCCACTATAACCTTATTGCACTGGTTCCCTACTGGGCTCATTTTGCCCCCAGGGAACATTTGGCAATGTCTGGAGTCATTTTTGGTTGTCACAACTCCTGGGAGAGGGGGTTGTGCTATTGGTATCTAATTGGTAGAGGCCAGGGATGTCGCAAAACGTCCTGCAATGCTCAGGACAAACCCCCACAAGAAAAAAGTATCCAGTGCAAAATGTCAAAAGTGCTGAGGTTGATAAATCCTGCCCTATTTCTATTTTTATCTTCACTTAACAGAACAGAAATATGAGGCTTAGGTAAGTCACAGAGCCAAGAAGTGGCTGAGCTGGGACTCAAACCCAGCACTGTATACTTCAAAGTCCACACCTTCTCCATCATGTCACACTCTTGCTGCATTGCACCTCGCTATAAAATCATTGGCCTCATTGCACACAATTACATAATACAACAAACCTAGTATTTTAAACCAGAGGACTTTGGTTTTGGTGTGGATGGTACGGCTCTTTAACTTTTTAATCCTCACGAGTCATTAAAGTTCTTATCAATAAACAGGGAGTCTACAGCTAGAGCTTTCCTAAGTGTTTCTTCTAAATTTCAGTGATTCTAGCCACGGGCAAGGTTGCCTGATTGCCTCTCCTTGTCTCTTTTGGGCGTTAGATTAGGCTTGATTAGGCTTTTCCCTCATACTGTTCTCTGCTTCTCAGCAAGAAATAGTGGAACCTCTGGAGTGGCCCCTTGCTGACTTTTCCATCTTCTCTGTGGAATAGACACTTGCCTTCAATGATGTCATGGATCTTTTCCACCTCTAGGGAAAAACCCAAACACCACTGGGGATGTAAGGGGGATTTGGCACCGCCCTTTCCTTCCAACTGTCTGTAGAGTATCAGATATTTCATAGGGAAGCCACTAAGAGTTGACTCTCACCCACTCTGAGGTAGTAAAGATTCCTGGTGGCGGGGCGGGGGGGGGGGGGGGGATCCATAGCCTGACCTCCAAACCAAATAGCTGAGGACCCAACGTACGCTGCTCAGTTACCCGCATGCACCCGAGGGACCAATCTAAAACAACCCAAAGTCAGCAGTCAGCATGAAGCTGGATTCTCCGTGCCCTCCGTCACCTTATTTTTACACCCGTTACAGAAGTAATGCACATGCCCCCAAAATAGCAGCTTCGCTAAACCATAGCTTTGGGAGCTGTAATTTGTTTCTAAATATAGACGTGAAATAAAAGAAGCAATACTTCCTCTTATGTGCCCTTTCGAAGGGCCAGATTTGTTTCTGTAGAAAACGGGATGGCGAGGAACACACAAGAACGCACTAAAATATCAAGCAAAACTAAACCCACTAATGAGGATTCTGTTCCACAGCATTTACAGAATTATTGCCAGAAGGATTTCTGGTTCTTGAAACCTACCTATGTGTTCCAGAGATGATGGATGTTTCTGTCCCAGTGGAAACATATCACTCTCACATCCAGATCCCAATTACACATACTAACAGTAGTTAGGCAGAACGTGGATTATTCATCATAACTAGATCGTTGAAATTCACATCAGAAACTGAACCGAAGTTTAACAAATAGTTTCTTCTTCTTATCCTCCCTCACTAAGACGCCTCTCAGATGTGCCAACGAAGATCAAAATTACCCAATGTGCACTGCATTTCCCTTATCTCCCCCAAACCAGCTTATCCCTGGTGATGATTCGAATGATGATTAAAGTCCAAGTAGCAGGATGAGAGAGAAAAAGGAACCCTACAATTTCCAGAAACGTGAAATTTCCTGTGCAAATGGACTGCATCTTAATTACCCGTGCCACAAAATCCTCCTTCCCTACCCCGCCCCCCACCCTGCCTGGCTTGTCATAGTTTCTGCTTTAATCCCTTCCGAGGGAAGCACAGGACTGCTCGCTGGAAAGGTCAGTAAAGTTCAAAAACACAGGCATACTCCCCATCAGAAAATCCATCAATGATGATAACAACCTCATCTCTGGCCGTGTTACTTATGGTATTTGAAGCAGCCAAGGCACCTGCAACCCGCAGACTGGATGAGGGGCTGATGCTGAGCGAAGTACCACTGGTTAGACTAAAAGTGGCCTTCCCATTGTCTGAAAGCTAATCAAACGCCTAAGAAATAAAGCACTATACTTTTCAACAATTGGAGCTTCGCAGAAAAGGAATCAGCTGCCTCTAATGGAGACCTAAGCTCATCTGATTCTGAATAATTCACTATTGTCTGGCCATCATCTCGTTATCAAGCCTCCACCCCATCCAACATTCTACTTCAACACACACACACACACACACACACACACACCCCTTTTATTCCATGACTTTCCGAATGTTTAAGTCGGATGAAAGTGAGCTGGCTAAACCAGGCTTGGGCTCGGGCAGCTAAAGCTGTCATGAAGCTATCTTCCTCTGACATAAGTCTGCCAAATTGCCGTAGCCAACTAGTAATCACTTGTCTCTCCCCACCGCCCCCACCCCCAACCCTCAGAGCAGAGGCTGATGTTCAGGGTAGTTTTAGAATATGGACAGGGGTCTCCACAGCCAGGAAGAGACAACTGATGCCTCCCCTTCCCCTCCCCCAAACCGTGCTCAGCGGCTGTGACTCCTCTAAGGCTTGAAGGCAGGTCTCTAGAGGTGAAAGGAGCATGGATTAGCCCACTGTGCTGCCTTGCCCACAGCATAGTATAATATTAATTAGTCACCTTCCTTATTATTCAGTCAAAATATGCCAGACTGAAATAAATTACATTCTTAGCACATATTTCACACCCCTGGATCAAGTCTTGCAAGGGTTTGCTTTTATTATTTATAAGATCATGTGCCATCTTCCTGCGGAAAATGAGATGGTCTGCATGAGGAAAAAGGTAGAAGAAATGCAGAGAAATGAAACAATCAGATATTCCCTAATGATATTTAAAAATAGAAAATTTGCTACTGTTACATACAGCATGTTCCATCTTTTGAGATTTAATGGCTCTCTTGTGGCTTAATGGAGAATTACTTTCAGTAATTGATTATTAAAATTTAAAATTGCTAACCATCTTCATTATTAGATGAGCGAACATGTTATCCTTGTAATTAAAAAAGCCCGAGACTCACTTTCATCCTGTTGACAGAGCGGGCAGACTGTCTCCACACTCAGACTTGATGGTTTCAGGCTTCTTGTTTGACAAAAATAGCCAGCCAGTCATTTGATGATGAAAATGCAGAACATCCACAGAGACTGAGCAGAAAATATAATGAACAAAAAATAAAATAATAAAAAGCCTTACAAGCTAATTAAAGTTTTCAGTCCCGACTCATTAAATGCTATGCATCACTTATGTGCTATTTCAATGTGCTATGCGCAGGTACGTGGGGCGCTGTCACATTTTCCCACCCTCCCTCAATGTCCCTCCACAAAGCATCACAACCTTCTTCCTCCACGTGTAACAGCACTTGCCCTTTCACCTTTCAACTCAGATGTTACCATTACAAATTGTTGGTTTCCACAACAAACTACACAAAGGGGCACTGGGAAAAATATCCAGCGTGATTTTCTGTTCTCTCTAAAGTATTCAGGATGTCTGTAGACTCTGGCATGAAGAGCTCCAAGGCTTAAGCTCTCTGCTGAGTCAAAAGAGTTGTACCTCAAAATCCCTTACGAACTCTCACATTCCCAGAGGGAGAGCCTTATGAGGCAGTTATTCACACAATGGGGATAGGAGATTTGCCTTTGTTAGAATCTTACATTTCCTTGGAAGTTTTCACCATATTCGAGTGCTCGTTTTGTGTAGACAGTAGTAGGAGATTTCCAAAAAGAAATTTTATAACTGTCAATGAAATGAGTCTATGAAAGAGAAAGTTTTTCACAACTCAAGTATTAGATCAGCCTTCAAGAAGGGAAAATACAGTAGACCTGAAAAGTGCAAATATGAATGAAGCAGAGACATTCATATATGAAGGTTTGTACTGAAAACAAGGGAAAGTCATCTGAATATAGCTCTCCCATAAAGTCTTAATTGTTTTGCTCCTAAATCCCTTATCAAAGATCAGTTTTTAAAAACTAGATAATCAAGGACTTGTTAATATTATCTTAGGATCCAGATCCTCAAGGATGTCCTCTCTGATTCAACCCAGTCAACCTTGATTATTCTATAATGCAAATCACCACCCTACCCTTTGTCCACTTTCAAAGATTACAATGTCACTGGACAGTATTTTACATCATGCTGTAAAGCTTTCTTATGTATTCGTCCTTGTGTTTGTCTTCCCAATTAGATTATACGATCCTCAAGAGTAAGAGTGATTTCTTTTATTTCTTTGCTATTTTCATTTACTTACAGCCTCATACCTGATGTCGAGCTCAGTTGCCATGAGACCTACCACACATCTTATTTGCTTACTGGATTAACTACAGAAGTGTGACAAGAACCTGGGCTTTTCTATTCTAGCTAAATATAATCTTGAATTTAGGACCAGAGCAAACTAAATTGGTCTTTCTTAATCATGGGATAATTTTCCCAATTCTCTCAAAGGTGATACATAGCTAGTTCCATTCTAGATGCGTACAAGGTAAGTAAACTCGTTGCATACAATGAGCATTAAAGTTTAATTCTTGGAATCGCTTGAGAAAGTCTGGTCTAGATTGTTCTTTCAGATTACTTTCAACAATCCCATAAAGTCATTAACAAATAAGAAAACTCCTCTCTCTTCTGTTGTCTTTCTGGCTTTGGCGATGTGACAACTTTTATTCTCGAATATAAAGTGCCAACCTGTTTGTAAGACTATCTCATATGTCACTTCCTCATAATCACATCCCTATACCTTAACACCATGGCACTTAACGTGGTCTAATGACTCACATTTCTACATTCTATCAGATACTGCTATTAAATTGTATACATGCTGATAGCATAATTCACACTTGACCATTTTTCTACTTCTCACAGTAACTAACAGTGTTTCTAGGGTATAAGAGATTACAGTACATATTAATTGAATAAATGAATGAATGAATGAACAGATAAAATCAAGAGATTGGATTAGCCCTCGGATTATTTCTATTTCTCAATCTCCTTTCTTAAATTTAAATATGAAGGAAAATAATACCCAAAATAACTATACTAATTAAGGATTTATAAAACATAGCTTTGTCATACCCAAAAAACAAAATTCTTGATCTTCCCATCTCAGTTGATGGCAAATCGGTCCTTCCAGTTGCTCAAGCCAGGTAAATTCTGAGTCATTCTGGACTTCTCTCTTTCTCTCATACTCCACATCTAAACCATCAATAACGTCTGGTCTTTCGTTAAAATAGATCCAGACCATTTCTGACC
This sequence comes from Dugong dugon, assembly GCA_030035585.1. Taxonomy (NCBI): domain Eukaryota; kingdom Metazoa; phylum Chordata; class Mammalia; order Sirenia; family Dugongidae; genus Dugong; species Dugong dugon. Next base: position 126,080,828 of record CM057461.1, read on the forward strand.
ACCTCTACCACTCCCAGGTTGGCTCAAGGTACCATCATTCTTCCCTTGGATTTTTCTAATTGCCTCCTACGTATTCTCCCTATTTACTGCCAGAAATATCCTGTTACAGCATCACTTGGTTCAAATTATTCCTCTACCCAAAACCCTCTAAAGGTTCCCTGCAATGGCCTACAAAGTTCTACAGATTGGCCCCTCCTCATCTTTGACATCATCTCCTGCTACTCTTTCTCCACCTTGTTCGTCATCAGTCATACTGGCCCCCTTACTATTCTTTTAAACAGGCATTCTCCTGCCTCAAGAAGTACCTCAAGGTCTTTGTATCTCTTGTTCCTTCAGTCTGGGTTGCTCTCCTCCAACATGGATGGGAATAGAGGCATGCTGCCTCACTTTATTAAGATTGGTGTTGAAATATCACCTGACTATTAAGACCACCAGAGACGTGTAAATCTGTTTTTTCTATAACTACTTTAATGCAGTTAATTCATCAAGATAGTTTTAAAAATGGAGAAATTACAAAGGTTGTAAACTGTTTACAGAACCTCATGGTATCAGAAGAAAATTCAAGAATTAACATAGTTTGGGTGTTGTAAAAAGTCATGGGAATGCTATGGTTTCCTAGGAGGGGACTGGTAAAAATGCATTTCCCACTATAGTTTCTTTCTGCCTCCTCCTTTTCATGTTCCACAAATGATGAGAATGCCTAAGAAGGGTTCTCAAAAGGGTACAGACAACCAATAGAAATAGTTTACCCCAATCCAGATTAGCTTCTGACATTGATCTTGTTGATCTATTTTTCCCACAAGGAATAGGGTTCAAGACAAAAGAAAAGGAAGGAAGGAAGGAGAAAAATTACAGAAAAAATTTTCATTTATTACTTCTTCTTAGTTAGATAAAGCTGACAGAAAATTCATTGGGCAGCAAGAGATTCCCCCCAAGATGTGTTTTTGTTTGTGTTCTTGTTTTTTACCAGTCTTTGACACATTTTAGTCTTAGCAGCAACACAGCTGACAGTAGCCTGTTGGCATCAAAACTATTTCTGAAAAATATTTCAGTTTTGCCAGATTGTTTTAATCTAGTATGTTATGGGACCTGGACCAAGGCTAATTTCTGTGGTTGAAGGAAAAACTTTCTAGCAGGAACTATCCCTGATGAGAGGTTTCACATATAAAAAACTTCCAAGGATTCTGAGAATTGGAGCTAGATTAGACATCAGTTGATCCATTCCCTTGTTGTACAGATGAGGACACAAAGATCCAGTGAGATTAAATGATTTGCCCAAGGCACATGGTTTGTTACCAGCCGATTTGGGAATAAAACTCAAGCTCCCTGACTCCCAGTTCACTTTTCCTTCTCCTCTGCTCTGTTCTGTGCCTTTTTAGTGATTGCATCATCCTGGTACTTTCAGTGAAAACACAACTAATGTCAGCCTACTGCCTAGGAAGTTGTAATACAAAACTTGAAACCAAATGAGTAACATAAAAATAATCATAGTCACAATGATGAAATGTATCTTCCAATTTATAATTTATAATCCTCAAAGTGTTTTAAAATCCATCACCTCGTTTTATCCTCACAATAATGCTCTACAAACTATAAAATAAGAAACATTACGTAAATATTTATAGATTAAATTTTAAATACATCAGTGTACTTTCTGGGAAATGGTCAAGACAGAAAAATCACTGTGATTTTCACCATGGTTTCCTACATGTGTGGACAAGACAGTGTTCTCACTGCCCATGCTGAATTCCACTAAGTTGGTTTGATGGATCAACCTTTCTTGAAAGGGTTCATCATATTAGAGTGCTCAATTTGTGAAGACAGTTCATGGAAATTTCTAAAAGGAAATCACATATATATGTATATATATATAATATTTCTCTTCCCTGTTCTCATATTCATATTTGGAATCCACTAATGCTGTTTGCTATATTCTATGTGTCAGCACAGACAAAAGCCATCTCAGGGCTCTGGAAATGGCAGAGAGTGAATAATTAAGATCAGGCATCAAGACATTGACATGTCATTCACTGGTAACACAGAAGGACGGGATGCCAATAGTACTTTCTAAATATGCCACCAAGGGAGGGATTTCCCAGATCCTTAATAAAATTGGCCCCCATACATAATGGATACTACCAGTCGCTACCTGCTTTTCACTGCATAGTTTATGTCAAAATTATGAAGGGAAAAAAAGGAGAAAAAGACATTGTCCATTTGCTATGGAGTAGACAACTGTCTGTTTTGTGAAATTTGAATGGAGTCAGGCAGGGCCTCTGGCCAAAAGTATATCCTTCAACACCTGTCACACTGCCTGAAATCCCACTGTTACTGACTCAGTCTTTTGTGTCTTGAAATCTTTTTCAGACCTCAAGCAGACCCATTAAAATGCATATACTCTTAGAAGGGCCATAGTCTTCTCACAGATTGGGACCTTAATTAATAGGACCCAGGATAAGCCAGGGGCGAGGCGAGTGATAGTAGAGGTTTGAAACAATACAACACAGACCAATATATTTCTATACATGGGAAATATTGCCTAGGGCCATTATATGTATTAGAATGTTGAATGGGACTTTTCTGGTTTCACCAGGGTCAACAGTTGAAAATAACAGTAGAAAAAAAAAATTGCTCAAATTCTAAAGAGAATCACCAACAATCAGGGCCAGGCAGCCTGATCCTGGGACTGCAGAAGTTTGGTATCCAGAAAAATAATTGGAGCCTGGCTTTTGGAAAAGAGACCAGAGTGGATCCTCTATAAAAATTTTAAACTGGTTTATCCTTGCTGGGGGACCCTGATTTTTTTTTTTTAACTGTCTGTCTGAGACCTGCCAAAGAGTTTAAGGGCCAATTACCTTATACCCCTTATTTTGTCATAACAGTCAAATGTCATTATAGGCTCACCAACATAGGAGACCTAACTTTAGCTGACCCAATATCCAATAAATCAACTAGATTTAACTACCACGTGATATGCTAAACGATCGCCAATTAAATCATTTAGCGTGAGATTAAGACCATAAGGTGGAAAAAGAAACACTATGAAAAATCCCTGAGGAAGAACTGGCAACAATGCTATCATGAGAACTGCCATGACCATCTGGCCACCCCACACTTCCCCACCAAACACTTATGTGCCTCCTAATGCCATACGTGTAGGGAGTTGGGCCAGGGGATGACAGAGGTCTAGGGAGTATGGTCAGCTTACTTTGCATGCCAGAAGAAAGCCAAATATGAGTTTCTCTACATTTTATTATACCTGTTCCTTTGACCACTGGGACATGTAAAGAGATGGGAAAAGTGCATGGAAAAGGGAGGGGAAAAGTGCCCCCAAATCTTGAGTAAGAATTGCTACCTTTGATTGGATAAATCCTTGGCTGGTTTTGAGAACACTCCACAGCATTGCAGAGAAAGAGGAAGAGGGTAGTGAAAATCCAAAACGCAATGGAGCCTAAAATATGCTATTTCTGACAAATCTTCGTCAGTGAGACCAAACTGCGATGCAGCCAAGAAGCAGCAGCTCATTTGGAGAAAAGTTGCTCTACAACCCTCAAGGTGACAATGCTGCCACCAGGGACAGAGTCTACAAACCTAGATAGATAGAGTGGAGAAAGGTACTATTTGCTCTCTGGAAATTTCTGGCACTCCCATAAATGTCAATAAACACTGGTCTAAGGGGTATATGAAGAGCCCTGGTGGTGCAGTGGCTAAGCACTCAGCTGCTAACCAAAAGACTGGCAGTTCAAACCCACCAGCCACCCCAGGGGAAAAAATTGTGGCAGTCTGCTTCTGCAAAGATTTACAGCCTTGGGAACACTATGGGGCAGTTCTACTCTGTCCTATAGGGTCGCTATGAGTTGGAATCGACTGGACGGCAAGGGGTTTGTTTTGGTTTAAAGGGGTATATTATGTTCGGATATATTTTTGTACACAAGTTGTAACCAGGAGAGTGTTCAAATAAAAATTACTGGAGGGAAATTCGTGACTCTGTTGAGGAAGGCTAGGCCATTCTCAAAGGTAATCTATGACTATGGAGGGGGCTGGACTCCCCGGAAGCCATTTGAATAATCTGTTTCATTGATACAATTATTAAACCATTGATTAGTGTGCTGAGTGGTCTGTATCGGTTGTCTTTATTACAGGTGAATTGTAGCCTTTGCCAGCTGTTTCTGTGGCGAGTGCTTTAGCTACAGAAAAGCTGGCATTATGCCCAGATGCAGCTTGTGAGTACCACTGCTTCAAAGTGTTTTTTCTTTCCCCCAGCGAGTGCTTCTCCCTGTCATTACATGGTTTATCTGTGCTCTCTTCATTACAACAATAGAAGCCATAAAAACCAAACATAGAAACAAAGGAATAAGTTATTGGCAACTAATGAAACACAAAATGATTGTTCAAGCAGACTAAATGTGAAAGGGCTTTGAACCAGTTTAAACGATCTACTTGTATTCCATCGCCCCGGTGTTAACACAGGCATGAAGGAAAGTGTCTCGGCTTCATAAAAATTACCGGATCTTCTCCTTGAAGGTCTACTCTTTGTTACCTTTACATCTTGACCTCTTTGGGGAGTGCTGGTTTACTTTCTTTTCACTTGGCCAAATTCTACCCATCTAGCAAGTCTCCTTCACCCACAAGCTTTTCTAAGAAACTTTCCCTGATTACCACAGACTCCTTTCTTTGCATTTCTCCAATAATTTGGATATGTGCCACTCATTTGACCAGGAGAATCTAGGACAAGTGTTATGGATTGAATTGTGTCCCTCAGAAAGATATGTTGAAGTCCTAACCCCTAGTATCTGTGAATATGAGTTTGTTTTGAAATGACATCTTTGAAGATGTTATCAGTTAAATGAGCACGAGGTCACACTGGAGTAGGTGGGTGCTAACCCAGTCTGATTGGTGTCCTATAAAAGACAAGACACAGAGAGAGGAAGGATGGTCATGGAAAAATGTATCTGAAAGCCAAGGAAGCCTGGAGCTACCAGAAGCTGTGAGAAACAAGAAAGGATATTCCCCTGGAGCTTCAGAGAGAATATGGCCCTGCTGACACCTTGAATTTAGACTTCTAGCCTCCAGAACAGTGAAACAATAAAGTTCTGGTGTCTAAGACCAACCATTTTGTGGTATGTTGTTACGGCAGTCCTAGGAAACTAATACAGCAAGTACGTCAGATATCAAGAATTTGCACCACATGCCAAAGAGACAAAGGCACGTTCTCCCTCTGATCCCAGATATGCTCTCAGAAACCGTCTCAGTCAACACGCTAGTTAGTGCCGTCACTTGCTCAGCATTGAATCGACAGGTAAGATGAAATCAGTTTGCCGTCCCTAGGGCAAAGGGAAGAAGACAGGCCTTGCTGTCAGATTAACCAGCATTCAAACCCCAGATCAGAAGTGTACTAGATGTGTAACCATGGTTTTTCTTTTCTTCTGTTTTTTAATCCCTTGAATCTGTTTGTTTTATCCCATAGACCAGGAATAATGCCACTATCCCTACAAAATGATGGTATACACAACACCTGACACACACTAAACATCATGCCATATGATTGCTTCCTATTTCCCAGGCCTCCACCAATAGCAATTATCTTGCATTGCTAATTATCTTTTAAGGTCTTATCCATACAAGTAGATTGTAATTCCTTGAGTATAGGGTTACCAATAGTTCTCTGTGCTAATGATAAAACTGTATATATAGAATGTAACATTTTTATCCTTTTTCCTAAAATGGTAGGTAGAGACTGGAAGAATTTTAGGTGATTTTATAAATGAAAATAGAGGATCAGTAAGCTAAGACCTTTAGGTAGTTGATTCCACAATATGATCATTCTCTAAGGACACTACTGATGTGAAAAAGTTATTAAATAAAATAAGTCCTGACCATCTGTCGTCCAAGTATGAAACAGTGTTAACAACATACTTGTAGAATACTGTCTATTCACAAAATTCTTTTTTTCCCATACAAAAATTTATACATACATTGTTATGTGATTCTAATTCTCTCCCCATACTGTGACAGCACACTCCTCCCTTCCACCCCTGACTCCCCCTGTCCATTCAACCAGCTCCTAACCCTCTCCACCTTCCCATCTCACCTCTGGACAGAAGCCACCCATCTAGTCTCCTGTATCTACTTGAGCCAAGAGGAATACTCCTCACTAGTATCACTCCCTGTGCCACAGTCCAGTCCAATCTCTGTCCAAAGAGTTGGCCTCAGAAATCATTTTTGTTCTGGGCTGATAGAGAATCCAGGGGCCATGCTTTCTGGGGTTCCTCCAGTCTCAGTCAGACCATTAAGTCTGGTCTTCTTACTAGAATTTGAGTTCTGCACCCCACCTTTTTCCTGCTCCATCTGGGACTGTTATGTTCCCTGTCAGGGCTATCATTGGTGGTAGTCAGGCACCATTTAGTTCTTCTGGTCTCAGGCTGATGAAGTCTCCGGTTTATGTGGCCCTTTCTGTCTCTTGGGCTAATACTTTCCTTGTGTCTTTGGTGTTCTTCATTCTCCTTTACTCCAGGTGCTTGGGACCAATAGATGCATCTTAGATGGCCGCTTGCAAGCTTTTAAGACCCCAGACACCACTCATCAAAGTAGGATGTAGAACATTTTCTTAATAAGCTTTGTTATGCCAATTGACCTAGATGTCCCCTGAAAGCATGGTCCCCCAGACCCCTACCCCTGCTACTCTGTCCCTCAAAGTGTTTAATTGTATTCAGGAAACTTCTTAGCTTTGGTTTAGTCCAGTTGTGCTGACTTCCCTTGTACTGTATGTTGTCCTTCCCTTCACCTAAGATAATTCTTATCTACTACCTAGTTGGTAAATAACCCTCACCCTCCCTCCCCACCCTCATAACCATCAAAGAATGTTTTCTTCTCTGTTTAAACCTTTTCTTGTGTTCTTATAATAGTGATCTTATACAATATTTGTCCTTCTGTGACTGACTAAATTCACTCAGCATAATAAGTTCCAGCTTCCACCATGCTATACAATGTTTCACGGCTTCATCGTTGTTCTTTATCATTGTGTGGCATTCCATTGTGTGGATATACCACAATTTGTTTATCCGTTTGTCTGTTGATGGGCACCTAGGTTGTTTGCATCTTTTTGCTATGGTGAACAGTGCTGCAATGAACATGGGTGTGCATATATCTATTCGTGTGATGGCTCTTATTTCTCTAGGATATATTCCAAGTAGCAGGATAGCTGGATCGTATGGTACTTCTATTTCTAGCTTTTTAAGGAAGCGCCAAATCGATTTCCAAAGTGGTTGTACCATTTTACATTCCCACCAACAGTGTATAAGTGTTCCAGTCCCTCCACAACCTCTCCAGCATTTACTATTTTGTGTTTTTTGGATTAATGCTAGCCTTCTTGGGGTGAGATGATATCTCTTTGTAGTTTTGATCTCCATTTCTCTAACGGCTAATGATCGTGAGCATTTCTTCACATGTCTGTTAGCAGCCTGAATATCTTCTTTGGTGAAGTGCCTATTCATATCCTTTACCCATTTTTTAACCGGGTTATTTGTCTTTTTGTTGTTGAGGTTTTGCAGTATATTGTAGATTTTAGAGGTTAGACACTGATCAGATTTGTCATAGCCAAAAAATTTTTCCCAATCTGTAGGCTGTCTTTTGACTCTTTTGGTGAAGTCTTTTGATGAGCATAAGTGTTTGATTTTTAGGAGCTCCCATTTATCTAGTCTCTCTTCTGGTGCTTGTGCATTGTTACTTATGGTTCGTATTACATGAATGCCATGTATCAGGGATCCTAGCATTGTCCATATTTTTTCTTCCATGATCTTTATCATTTTAGATTTTGTATTTAAGTCTTTGATCCATTTTGAATTAGTTTTTGTGCATGGTGTGAGGTGTGGGTCTTGTTTCAGTGTTTTGCAGATGGATATGCAGTTATGCCAGCAGCATTTGTTAAAGAGACTGTCTTTTCCCCAATTAACGGACTTTGAGACTTTGTCAAATATCAGCCGCTCATAGGTGGATGAATTTATGTCTGGATTCTCAATTCTGTTCCATTGGTCTGTGTATCTGTTGTTGTACCAATACCAGGTGGTTATGACTACTGTGGTGGTATAAAATCAGGTAGTGTGAGGCTTCCCACTTTATTCTTCTTCTTGAGTAATGCTCTACTTATTCGGGGCCTCTTCCCTTTCCACATGAAGTTGGTGATTTGTTTCTCCATGTCATTAAAAAATGCCATTGGAATTTTGATTGGGATTGCATTGTTTCTGTAGATCGCTTTGGGCAGAATTGACATTTTCACAATGTTGAGTCTTCCTATTCATGAGCAGGGTATGTTCTTCCACTTATGCATGCCTCTTTTGGTTTCTTGCAGTAGTGTCTTGTAGTTTTCATTGTATAGATCTTTTATGTCTCTGGTTAGATTTATTCCTAAGTATTTTATCTTCTTGGGGGCTATTGTAAAGGGTGATTTGGTGATTTCCTCTTCGAGGTTCTCTTTGTTGGTGTAAAGGAATCCAACTGATTTTTGTATGTTTAGCTTGTATCCTGAAACTTTGATGAAATCTTCTATTAGTTCCAGTAGTTTTCTGTGGATACTTTGGGGTTTTCTGTGTATAAGATCATATCATCTGCTAATAGAGACACTTTGACTTCTTCCCTACCAATTTGGATGCCTTTATTTCTTTTCCTAGCCTAATTTCTCTGGCTAGGACCTCCAGCACAACGTTGAATAAGAGTGGTGATAAAGGGCATCCTTGTCTGGTTCCCGTTCTCAAGGGGAATGCTTTCAGATGATGATGTTGGCTGTTGGCTTTGTATAATTGACTTTAATTATATTGAGGAATTTCCCTTCTATTCCTATTTTGTTGAGAGTGTTTATTTTGAATGGGTGTTGGACTTTGTTGAATGCCTTTTCTGCATTGATTGATAAGATCACTGGTTCTTGTCTTATTTATGTGATGGATTACATTGATTGTTTTTCTAATGTTGAACCATCCCTGCATACCTGGTATAAATCCTACTTGATCATGGTGAATTATTTTTTGTTATTTTGCTTAATTCTATTAGCTAGAATTTTGTTGAGGATTTTTGCATCAGTGTTCATGAGGGATATTGGTCTATAATTTTCTTTTTTATGGTGTCTTTACCTGGTTTTGGTATCAGGGTTATGCTGGCTTCATAGAATGAGTTTGAGAGTATTTCATCCTTTTCTATGCTCTGAAATACCTTTAGTGGTAGTGGTGTTAACTCTTCTCTGAAAGTTTGGTAGGAGTCCCCAGTGAAGCCATCAGGGCCAGGGCTTTGTTTTGTTGGGAGTTTTTTAATTACCTTTTCAATCTCTTCTTTTGTTATGAATTTATTTAGTTGTTCTACCTCCATTTGTGTTACTTTACATAGGTAGTGAGTTTCTAGAAATTTGGCCATTTCCTCTAGGTTTTCAGATTTGTTAGAGTACAATTTTGCATAGTATTCTGCTTCGATTCTTTTAATTTCAGTTGGGTCTATTGTGATATCACCCATCTCATTTCCTATACGGGTTATCTGCTTCCTCTCCTGTTTTTCTTTTGTCAGTTTGACCAACGGTTTATCAGTTTTGTTGATCTTTTCAAAGAACCAGCTTTTGGTCTTGTTAACTCTTTCAATTGTTTTTCTGTTCTCTATTTCATTTAATTCTGCTCTAATTCTTATTATTTCCCTTCTTCTGGCACCTGAAGACTTGTTTTGCTGCTCTCTTTCTACTTGTTCCAGTTGTAGGGTTAATGTTTTGATTATGGTCCTTTCTTCTTTTTGAATGTGTGTGTTTATTGCTATAAATTGACCTCGGAGCACTGCTTTTGCTGTGTCCCAAAGGATCTGGTAGGATGTGTTTTCATTTTCATTTGATTCTATGAATTTCTTTATTCCATCCTTAATTTCTTCTATAACCCAGTAGTTTTTGAGCAAGGTGTTGTTCAGTTTCCATGTGTTTGATTTTTTTTCTTACTTTTTCTGTTGTTGATTTCTACTTTTATGACTTTATGGTCAGAAAAGATGGTTTGTAATATTTCAATGCTTTGGATTTTGTTAAGGCTTGCTTTATGGTCTAATATGCAGTCTATTCTGGAGAATGTTCCACGTGCGTTTGAAAAGAAAGTGTACTTGCTGCTGTTGGGTGTTCGGTATATGTCGATGAGATCAAGTTGGTTGATTGTAGCATTTAGCTCTTCCGTGTCTTTGTTGAGCTTCTTTCTAGAAGTTCTGTCCTTCACCGAAAGTGGTGTGTTGAAGTCTCCTACTACTATTGTGGAGCTATCTATCTCTCTTTTCAGTGCTGTTAGAGTTTGTTTTATGTATTTTGGAGCCCTGTCGTTAGGTGCATAAATATCTATTATAGTTATGTCCTACTGGTGTATAGTGTCCTTCCTTATCCTTTGTGGTGGATTTTACTTTAAAGTCTATTTTGTCAGGGATTAATATTGCCACTCCTGCTCTTTTTTGAGTGTTGCTTGCTTGATATATTTTTTTCCATCCTTTCAGTTTTAGTTTGTTTGTGTCTTTAAGTCTAAGGTGTGTCTCTTGTAGGCAGCATATAGACAGATCGTGTTTTTTTATCCAATCTACCACTTTCTGTGTCTTTATTGGTGCATTTAGTCCATTTACATTCAGCGTAATTATTGATAGGTATGAGTTTAGTGCTGTCATTTTTATATCTTTTTTGTGTGTTGTTCACAGTTTCTTTGTTCCACTTAATTTTCTGTGTTGAGTCATTTTTCTTTACGTATTTTCTTTTCATCTTTTTCATTGTTGTTGGTTTTGTGTTTGCTGACTCTTTATATTTTTCTAGTTTTTTATTTTGGCTTGTAGGGTTGTTAGTTTCCTTTGTGGTTACCTTAATATTTACCCCTATTAGTCTAAGTTTATACCAATCTTTTTTTTTTTTTCTTTATATTGCCTTGACTTCCTCTCCATATGAAAAATCTATGTCTACATTTTTTAAGTCCCTCTTTTTTGTTTTAATGTTGTCATCTTTTACATATTGACATCTGTTTCCCTATTTTGAGTGTTTTAGCTTTGATTTACTTTTTTGACTTCCCTATCAGGGTTGATGTCTGGTTGCTCTGTCCTGTGTTCTAGTCTTGGGCTGTTATCTGATGTTACTGATTTTCTAACCAGAGGACTCCCTTTAGTATTTCTTATAATTTTGGTTTGGATTTTGCAAATTCCCTAAACTTCTGTTTATCTGGAAATGCTCTAATTTCACCATCATTTTTGAGAGACAGTTTTTCTGGATATATAATTCTTGGCTGGCGGTTTTTTTCCTTCAAGGCTTTATATATGTAATCCCATTGCCTTCTTGCCCACATAGTTTCTGCTGAGTAGTCCAAGCTTATTCTTATTGACTTTCCTTTGTAGATGACTTTTCATTTATCCCTAGTCGCTCTTAAAATTCTTTATCTTTGGTTTTGGCAAGTTTAATTATAATATGTCTTGATGACTTTCTTTTGGGATCTACTTTGTGTGGGGTTTGATGAGCATCTTGGATAGATATCTCGTTATCTTTCATGATGTCAGGGAAGTTTTCTGCCAACAAATCTTCAACAATTCTGTCTGTAATTTCTGTTATGCCCACCCACCCACCCCCACTCCCCCAGTTCTGGTACTCCAATCACTTGTAGGTTATTCTTCTTGATGGAGTCCCACATAACTCCTAGGGTGTCTTCATTTTTTTAATCCTTTTATCTAATTTTTCCTAAAATAAGTTGGTGTCAAGTGCTTTATCTTCAGTCTTACTAATTCTGACTTCCATTGCCTCAATTCTGCTCCTATGACTCTCTACTGAGTTGTCTAATTCTGAAATTTTATTGTTAATTTTCTGGATTCCTGATTGCTGTCTCTCTATGGATTCTTGCGGCCTGTTAAATTTGTCATTATGCTCTTCTCTAATCTTTTTAATTTCCTCTACTATGTTTTCCACGTTTTGATTAATTTCCTTCCTAATTTCTTGAAGAGTTCTATATATTAATCTTTTGTATTCTGCATCTGGTAATTCCAAGAAATTTTCCTCCTCTGGAAAATTTCTAGATTCTTTATTTTGGGAGCTTGCTGAAGCCATCATGGATTGCCTCTTTATGTGATTTGATATTAACTGTTGTCTCTGAGCCATCAATAAGTTATTATATTTATTTATTTTATATTTGCTTACTGTGTCCTAGCTTCTTGTTTTGTTTTAACATGCCCAGATAGGCTGCTTGTATGAGCTAGTTTGATTACTGGCACCTCTGAAGCTCTAATGTCCTGTCACCAGGTGGTTAGATCTGTTACTAGGTATGTGAGCTCAGGAGTCTGCCCACTCTTCCTGTGGATTCAGCTCAGGTGCCCAGGTAGATAGCCACCAAGCGTGTGGTGTAGGCTCTCACTTACAGTCCTAGACAGGCATGGGTGATTGGTATAGGCACAGGCATCTAGCTGTAGCAGGGGGACACACTCTGAGCAAGGCAGGGGGCTGACAGCCGCCCCTGAGTGTCCAGGAGGAAGGTGTGTTCTTGTTCCCTAGAGTGAGTTGGTGGGTGGATTTTGCAGCCTGCCTATGAGCACTTAATGCTGTTGGCTGTAAGGACTGGGGAGCATCTCTTATTCATAGGCCCCTATCGCAGGTGGCTAGGTGATATAGGTGGAGCCACTGGTCCTCAGGCCCCTGATGTGGGTAGGTGAAGGCCCTGCTTAATTGGTAGAGCAGTGTTAAATGTCAAGAACCTACCACTTCACAGCTGAAACAGTTGAAGTTAGAGTTCCAGTATATACCCTATTGTAATGCAGTAATGAGGGCCTACACTGTTGAGATGAGCCCACACAAGTCTATGCAGGGGGAAAGCACTCAAAGCCTGTGGATCCCTTATGCTTGTGCCTAAGTAAAGGAGCTGTGACCACCCTGGGTTCCTGGCTTAGGGGAGCTGGCAGTTTATTTTTTCCCATTTGTTAATTCTTTCACTCTCCAAGGCAGGGAGAATAGCTCCAGGCATGTGACAGATCCTACTTCTAGCCCAGGAGACTCGACAATTGCTGAAGCCTTTCTGGGACCCAGTGCAGAGCAGGGAGCGGGGCGGTAAATGGGAGAGAGGTTTTTTTCCTAAGAGCAGTGTTTTTGATCCACGTGGTAAGCCGTACGCAATTACTTATCTTTTGCCTGATCAGGGGCTGCTTCTCACCGGTTCTGGGTGGCTGTGTAGACTCTTTGGTGGTGGGTCTCTCCTGGTGTTGAAAATGTACCTCCCGAGCATGGCTGCTTGCCTGCCTTACCACTCACCCATGAGCTGCTCAGGCCTGAAGGGCTCAGGCTCTCGCTTGGTCGGGTCTGGAAACTCCTCTCTGCTTCCAAACCTTCTCTCCTTCCCCCTGCCACTCCTTCCAGTTCCTCAACTCTGCCTTTGATGTTCAGGGCTCCCAGATTGCCATATATAATCGAATCACTTGTTTTTTCAGGTCTTTGTTATAAGAGGGTCCACTGGAAGCTTCTGACTACTCCACCATCTTGGCCCCCTATTCACAAAATTCTGATCCATTTATTTAATGTCTTGATAGGATATACTCAAGTCAGAGATGAGCTCAAACCCTGGTTTAATCAGGCACAGTTTTCACAAATGGCAAGAGAGAACCACATCTACCATAACAGCTTGGTGCATTCTGCCAAATTGTGAATGAGAATTATTTTGAAAAAGGGTTGGAATTAGCAAATATCAGGTTATTCTTCTTGGGAGAAGGTTTAACCTATCACGAATATCAAATTGTACCTCTAACCTCTGGCTAGTAGGACTTTTTTTTTTTTTTTTTTCATTGTACTTTAGGTGAAGACTACTGAACAAATAGTTTCTCATTAAACAGTCAGTACATATATTGTTTTATGACATTGATTAACAACTTCACGATATGTCAGCCCTCTCTCTTAGGACTTTTTAATGCTTTGGTGGCCCCACAATGTGTCACTAAATAAACAGGTTACTATATGTAGTCCAAAATATATTAGAGATCAAATTCTCTAATTCAAACATCTCCACTCCATCTCTCTTTTGAATTCCAGTTTGTGATGCAAATAAAATTTCAAATTTTCCAAATTAAAAGCTCCCTTTGTTTCCTTTTCTACATCTAGTAAATGCAAAACATACAGTCACTAAGAAATAGATTAAATAATCACAGAATTTTCACCATTGGAAGGGACTTTAGAGATCATCTAGTCCAACCTCCTCATTTTAACAGATGAGGAGACTGATGTCAGTGGAAGATTATATCTTGGGGGATAAAACAGAGTTCATTAACTCATCTTAGAAAGGACCTGTTTTTGTTGTTAGAATAAATGATGAAATGATTCCAGTTTCATGCCATCTCCTTTATTCAGAAAATTTACCTTTCACCTTCTTCTTTTGTCCGTGTAACCATGACAATTGCTGGAAATAATATAGCTATCAGTATAAAAATAGCCTCATTAACATCAACAAGTAGCTCACCAATCAGCTTGGACCTATTAAAAGCCCTGATAACCACCTTCTCTGCCTTATAGTTTGCAATGCACACACTCTCCTAACTCCTCCCTTAGGCTGGTTTCTTCCTTTTCTGAGGAAGTGTCCTTCGCAGTTTGACAGCTGGGATTTACAAGTTGAATCCTACCTGAAAAAGCCCTGTTCTCAAGCAGGCTCAACTGGCCCTGGCCCTGGGATTTCTGGCCTACCTCTGCTTTCAAGAACCCCTAATGTCATGTCTGAAGTTACTTTTAAAGTGAACATTTTCCCTCTGTGCATACAGCAGAGGATGAGAAAAATTAGATATAACTTAGAAATGGACACTATTATCAGCAGGAATCCTGTAGAAAGGGTTTGGTTTTTTTTTTTTTTTTTTTGGGGGGGGGACTCTGTGTTTAATTTCTCCACTCCAACTTCCCACCTCACTGAGAGCAACTTGAAGATTTATGCCAATTTATAGAGGTTTGTTAAGGTTATTTCCATCATATTCCCATCCCCCCCAAAAAGCACAAACCAAATAAAAATGAAATTTGGGAGAATGATACTGGGAAAGGGAAGAGAGGGAGGCTTTAGGTAAATTTTAAACCACTGGCTAAATTTCACTCAAAGAAAATATTAAACTGAGTTGTCCAATTGAGCTACATGGAAAGAGGAATTGTACCCAACAAACTGTCTCAAGAGTTAACAGGCTACAAAATATACCACATCCCTAAAAAATAGACAAATAGATTAATGGAGCAGAATGGAGAGTCCAGAAATATATCCCTGCATATATGACCAACTGATTTTTGACAAAGACACAAAAGCAATTCAAAGGGAAAAGGTTAGTATTTTCAACAAATGGTGCTGGGGCAATTATTCATATCCAAAAAACTGACCATTGATGCACCATATTAAAAAATTAACTCAGAAAGGATCATAGACCTAATTGTAAAACCTAAACCTATAAAAATTCTTGAAGAAAATATAGGAGAAATTGTTTTAACAGTGGGTTTGGCAAAGATCTGTAAAAGAAAAAATAGATACAACTGACTTCATTGAAATTAAGAAATTCTCTTTAAAAGATAACTGTAAAGAGAATGAAAGACCAGTCACAGAGAGGATGAAAATATTTACAAATCACGTTTCTGATAAAGAATTTATATTCAAAATATATAAATAACTCTCAAAATTCAATAATAAGAAAGCAAACAATCCAAGATAAAAACGGGGGGAAATATTTGAACAGCCACTTCACCAAAAACGATATGTGATGGCAAATAAGCATACGATAGTCATTAAACCCTTTGCCATCAAGGTGATTCTGACTCATAGTGACCCTATAGGACAGAGTAGAGCTGCCCCATTGAGTTTCCAAGGAGCAGCTGGTGAATTCAAACTGTCAGCCTTTTGGTTAGCAGCCTTTTGGTTAACCACTGTGCCATCAGAGCTCCATGATAGTCATTAGAGAAAGTAAAATTAAAATCACTTTGAGATACCATCACTCTTAGGATGGCTAAAGTTAAAAAGACCAACCACATTGGTGAGGATATGGAACAAGAAGAACTCTCATATACTACTGAAGAGAATGTAAAATGGCACAACCTCTTTGAAAAACAATTTGGCAGTTACTTAAAAAGGTGAAGAGTATATGATCTAGTCATTCCGTTCCTAGATATTACACTAAGAGAAACAGAAGCCTACGTCCATACCAAAAAATGTGTTTGAATGTTCAAAGCAATTTTTTTTTCAGTAGAAAAAAACTGGAAACAACCTAAATGTCCATCAACAAGTGAATGGATAAGCAAATTGTGATATATCCATACAGTGGAATACAACTCATCAATAAAAAGGAATAAATTGTTGGCATACACAAAAACACGGCTGCTGCTCAGATAGAAATGCTTTCACTGGGGTCAAAATGTTTTCCTCAAAAATAAAACTCAAAATATTTATGCTGAATAAAACAAGTCAGAGTCCCTCCCTTCCCCCAAAACTACATACTGTTTGATTCCATTATATATAATGGAATCATTATATATACAAATTTTTTAAATGTAAACTAATGTGTGGTGACAGAAAGCAGATCAGTGGTTGTCTGGGGATGGAGAGGGGAATAGTGCAGGGTAGATGGTCCTCAGAGAGGGCAGAGGGATGGATTACAAGAGCACAAGGAGACTTTTGGGGGTGATGGATATGTTCAGTGTTTTTCTTGTGATGACGGTTTTATGGGTATAAATATATGTCAAAACTTACCTAATTTTGCAGCTGTTAAAAAAGGAGGAAGAATTTAAAATAAATGTATAAAAACCAAATCCATTGCTGCCAAGTGGATTCCTACTCATAGTGACCCTATCGGACAGCGTAGAATTGCCACATAGGGTATCCAAGGAGTGGCTGATGGATTCGAACTGCTGATTTTTTCATTTACAGTTGAACTCTTAACCACTGTGCCACCAGGGCTCCTAAATAAATAAAATAAAAATAATAAAATAAGTATATCATAGCCTAATTTATTGATGTGATTCACTTTTGGGGATCAGAGTGCCGCTTTTAAGGACGTGTGTCAAGAGGTAATGTATGAGGGATGCACAAATAAAGAATATTCAGCGAGGGTCGCACAATATTTTCAGTTCAGGTATTTGAGGTCCTTTCTTCTAGCTTAATTTGGGAATTATTTTCTGGCGTACAGCTTCTGAAAGTAACATTTTTTCCCCCAATGTTTGTTTCTTTAAAGTATCCTTATCATTCCAGGCATTACTTTCCACTGAGCACTTACTCGGTGCCCAGCATCTTACTAACGGCTTTGAATGTCATTTAATCCTCCCAGCAAGTGTTATTGTATCCTTTTTACAGATGAGGAAACTGGGGCTCAAAGAGATGAAATATTTGCTCAGTCACACAACTAATAAATGGCAGGCAGAGCCAGAATTAACAAACAGGTCTGACTGCAAAGCCTCAAACCTTAAAATGTACTGTTCTTGCTGCTTATTCAGAAGACAGGAGCAATATGTTGGGTGTAAAAACAGCACTAAATTCTTTTGACTGTCATCTAAAATGGCTGCTCTATTCAGATACACGACCTCCCTTTCATGCAGCTGAAGAAAAAAAAATGTATCCTACTCCAAAATCCTTAGTAGAGTTTGTTCTTCAGGGAATGGACAGACTGGGGAAAAGTTTGGTTCTCCCTGATAATAAAATTTAAAGACGTAGGAAAACAAGGATGAAGATAAGTAAATACAGATAAGATAGAGAGATAAGACATAGGGCTACTAAGGGATACCATGTACAGTAGTGGCATTTGTTCACTGTACAAGGGCAGATGGCTGACTAGACAAGTGGGAGCTTTGAGCCCCAACTCCATTCACCAACCCCAGACTTGTGCCCCCTCCCAGCGCTTCACTGACAGAGGAAAGAACACTTTTTAAAAATTTGCTCAAAGCTGAGACATGAGCTAGGGGAAGCCTCAGGAACAGATTTCCTTGTTCGGCTTTTGTTCTCTTACTATCTTCTAAACTCATAGCATTACATTACCATCCTGGATTCTGCATTATGCACGTGAAATAAGCTGCTAAATAATGTGTCCTAGAAGGCATGATCTGAGCCAAGGTAGCTCATGGAAAAAGAAAAAATAATGGCATAAATGATAAATGAAATAAAGATTTTTTTTAAAGAAATTGTATGGTATTTAATTAATCTACCAGTTTTACTAAGTTGCTTTCAAGTGAAATGGCTCTTTACCAGTGCCTTTTGAAAAGGTTAGAAGTGAATTCCCTGAGCTACAATCATTAGCATATAGATGTCTCTAAGTGTTAATTTCTGTTTTCGCTGAATGAATGTAATTTAAAATGAGGCCCTTTCAAATCAGTTAACTTCGGCCATTTGAGAAAGATAAGAAAAAAGGACTCAAGCATGAACCCCCAGCAGAACCTGCTTCTTCGGGATAAGTGCTATATGCCACAACCACGCACTGCTTTGGGAAATTACAGATCTGTTCAGAAGGAGAAGGGGGGTTTGAGGTGAGCAGGTTAAAAGGACCCCAGACATTTGCTTTTGATTTAGCTAATCATGGAAAGGAAATTGAAAATGAATGAAGAAATCAATTTTGAAAAATATGACAATTTTGTCCCTTTAGAAAAATCCAGTAATGTAGTTGATGAAATCCAGCAACACCACTTTTTATTTCTGGTCAGTGCCTGGCACATAGATGTACTCAATATATTTTGCTGAGTTGTGTTATCATAAATGGAAATACACATCTAATAGTGCTCTCCAATCTGGTAAGTCCCTGCTTTCATTCATAATCCCTTTACAACCCCTTCTTTTTACAACAGTAATCCTTTAAAAATATAAATAAGATCATATCAATTCCGTGCTTAAAGCACTTCAAAGCCTTCCCCTTGCTCTCTTTTGGAAAAAGATTCAAATTCTTAACCATAGCCCAAAGGTCCTACATGATCCACCTTATTGACCTCATCTCATCCCCACCCCTCTAGACTTAGTTGCAGTTCTTCCCCAAAATGGCTTCCAGCACCCACCATTCTGCCATAGCAAGGAAAAAAGGCAGAGTCATGAATTGGTGGACCCTCATAAACCGAAGGAGCTCTTGGTTTGGAGCTCCCATCTATGTGATCAATTCATCCAATAGAGCTTTATGAGACTAGAGGAGAACTACCAATTCATTCAGTCATTCATTCTTCATTCAACCAATTAATTCAACCCACCTACATACTATGTTTCAAGCAGTAAGCTTGGGTATACACTGATGAGCAAGGCACATTAGGGTCCCTTTTAGAACTTACAGTCTAATAAAGAAGAAATACCACAAGCAAGTATAAGCAATTTAAAATTATGAAAAAGACATAGTGATAGAGAATAAGACGTGGAGGAGAGTGGGCAGGGAAGGCCTCTCTGAGATGACATTTAAATGAGATCTAAAAGATGACAAGGAACTATTCATGCATAAATCTGGGGGATGAAGGAATGCTCAAGATAGAAGGATCAGCATGTGTGCCAATCCTGAAGTGGGAAGAATATGGGTTGTATTGCAGGACTTTGAGAAGGCCCCTAGGTCTGTAGCACTCTGAGAGGAGAGGAATGGACCCTTTGCAAAGGGAAGCAGAGCCTGAATCTCAGAGGACCTGGTAGATTGTCCTAATAACTTTATATTGTATTCCAAGTGCAATGGAGCACCATTGAAGGGTGTTAAATAGGGACATGATAGTATATTTTCTAATTTTGAAAGGTTATTCTGACTGATATGCAGAGAATAGATTGGCCATGGAGATTTACAAGTGACTCTCCTCCACAAACTAAGATATTGTGCCTGACAAAATCTTTCCTCCGCCAATACACTCAGGAAAAGCCCTGGTGGAGGTACCTCACTTATCTGGGTATCTGATTACACTGCCATGATCATCATAACTTCTAAGTGCACAGGAACACTGATACTGGGGACACTGGTGATTCCCTTGTACTTTGACACTGGATCTATAACGGGTTTCCCTGTGAACAGCTTAATTCTTTTGAAAGGCCATTGTCTTTTTGCTTGCTTGCGCGTTTGTTTCTTTGTGTGCTTACATAACTCCCAGTTTTATAAGTTCATCTTTTTAAAGGTAGAAATCACAGACACTGTAACTCCCACCTACCACTGTAGCTCTGTGCATTCTAAGCCAACTCCCCAATCCTTACAGACAAAGGTTATGTATGAGCCACGCCTCTACATGTACAAGCGCGTGCAAGCACACACACACACACACAAGGCAATAGACGAAAGAAAACAAGAGTTTTGTAGTTTTGTTTCTCTTTTTTCTGAGGCAAAACTAGACTAATACCTTGAAGGTCACACAGCAACTCATGAGGATCGTGGTCACTCCTCAAAGATTGCTTCCCTCTCCTTCAGGAGCTATTTAAAGGACCCAATTCTTTCAATGTCCATCCTGTCTTCAGTGCCCAAAACTACAAAGTGGAAAAAACACATCCACACCATGTGCTCTGTCTTAGTTATCTAGTGCTGCTATAAAAGAAATACCGTACGTGGATGGCTTTAACAAAGAGAAATTTATTTCTTCACAGTAAAGTAGGCTAAAAGTCCAAATTCAGGGTGTCAGCTCCAGCGGAAGCCTTTCTCTTTCTCTGTCAGCTCTAGAGGAAGAGCCTTGTCCTCAGTCTTCCCCTGGTCCAGGAGCTTCTCAGGCGCAGGGACCGGGGGTCCAAAGGACGCGCTCTGCTTCCGGTGCTGCTTTCTTGGTGGTATGAGTTCACCCCATTCTGCTCACTTCCCTTTCATCTCTTTTAAGTTAAAAGATGGTGGAGGCCACACCCCAGGGAAACTTCCTTTACATTGGATCAGGGATGTGACCTTAGTAAGAGTGTTGCAATCCCATCCTAATCTTCTTTAACATAAAATTACAATCACAAAATGGAGGACAACCGCACAATACTGGGAATCATGGCCTAACCAAGTTGACATATATTTTGGGGGGGACATAATTAAATCCATGACATGCTCTAAATAATATACTAGGTAGCCTGAATTGATGTGCTGGCTAAGATAATTAAATACATTGCCGAGAAGGACTCTATGCTTCAAGATAACATAACTAAGGAAGGGATAGTTCTCTATGTTGAAGGTTAAGCCTCTGAGTTCACAGAACAAATATGTCACTACTTGGTAAATTCAGAATCCAATCTAGTTACCTGTTCCCCTTATAGCTCTGTTTATGCAATAAATATGAATCTACCACTAGAACAGTACAAAGCTTGGAGAATACAGATAATAGCTATTATAATAGCTTATATATATTGAGCAATTTTATACTTTAATGCCAAATATCACTTAATACTCTTAATATAACATTATGATGAAGCAACTGTTATTATCCCCGTTTTACAGATGAGAAAAACTGAGCTCTGATAGGTAACGTAATTTGCCAAGGTCACATATGAGTAAGTGACAGAGCTGAGATTCAAATCTAGATCTGTACAACCCCAAATTCCAGTTCTTAACATTATGTTATGCTGCTTATTGTCATCAAGAAACCCACAATAAGAGAGACAATGAATATACCTATTAATAATCACCATGTAGGATAAGATACATTGTGGTGCTGTGCATGCTTAGAAAAGATGTTCCCTGGGTAGAAGAATTTCAAAAGCAAGTGAAGTTTCAAGGGAAAGTGGGACCATGTAACATAGAGATTAAAAGATCCTGTCCTGAATCCAAGACTCACAACATACGCAAAAACAAATTCAAAATGGATTAAAGACCTAAATATGAAGACTGAAACCATAAAATTCGTAGAAGAAAATGCAGGGTCAAGTCTGTCTATTCTAGCTTTTAACAGTGGGTTATCTGATATAATTAACAAAAGTACAAACAGTAAAAGATAAAATAAATAAATGGGACCTCATAAAAATTAAAAACCTTTGTTCATCAAAAGACTTTACCAAAAAAGCAAAAAGGTAAGCAGCATATCAACTGGGGCAATATCTTTGGAAACCATATATCCTATAAGAATCTAATAATCAAATTGTACATAAAACATCAACAACTTAACAAAAAGACAAATAATCCAATCAAAATGGGCAAGACTTGCACAGACATTTCACCAAAGAGGACATTCAAACGGCCACCAAACACGTAAAAAGATGCTCAATGTCATTAGCTATCAGAGAGATACAAACGAAAACCACAATGAGATACAATTTCACTCCCACTAGGATTGCTAAGAATTAAAAAAAAAAAAAAGCAGAAAATTACAAATCTTGGTGAGGATGTGGGGAAATTGAAATCTTTATCCGTTCCTGGTGGGGATGCAAAATGATACAGCCCTTATGGAAAACAATGTGGTGGTTCCTCAAAAAACTAGAACGATCATATGACCTAGCAATTCCACTCTTAGGTATATACCAAAAAGACTTGAAAGCAGAGACTCAAACAGAGACTTGTACACCGATGGTCATTGCAGCACTATTCACAATAGCTAAAAGAAGGAAACAACCTGAATGTCCATCAGCAGATATGTGGATAAACAAAATGTGGTACATACATACAATAGGTACTCAGCCAGAAAGAGAAATGGACAAGTCTTGATACATGCCACAATGTGGCTGGGGGTTATAGACATCCTGCTGAGTGAAATAAGTCAATTACAAAAGGACAAATATTTTATGACCTTACTTATATAAAAAAGACAAGAATAGGCAAATATATAGAGACAAAAGTTTATTCATGGTTACCAGGGTCGAGAAGCAGAGGAAAAGGGGGCTGATTATTGCTTATGGAGCATTGAGTTTTGGTTTATAGTGATGGTAAAATTGCATTGATTAAGGGTAGGGTTGCATGGACAATTAATGTAATTGCTGTCAATAAATTGTACACCTGTAAAAAGTTGGATTGGCAAAGGTTGTGTGACAAATATATTCACAACCATGCCGAAAAAAAAGAGTAGCTGCTGAGGCTACTTTTGTACAATCAAATACCTCATGGGGTCTGGTCCCTTGGTTTGGAGGTTTAGGGTCATGATTTCATGGTACCCCTCAGCTAATTGGCCTAATATTGTGTTTAGTGCTTCTGTTCTCTTAGCTCATTGTGTAGTTCCTGTGGTCTTAAAAGTTTGCAAGTGGCCATCCAAGATACAACAACTTGTCTTTATTTGCCTGAAGCAACAGAGAAAGAAGAAGAATCAGGAATAGGAGGAGGAAATCAAATGTGTGGCTAATTGCCTCCATGAACAACTGCTGCCTTTGCCATGAGACCAGAAGAACTGGATGGTGCCCAGCTACCATTACTGAAATTTTGATCAAAGATTCTATAGAATAATCCTGATCAAAAGGGGGGTAATGCAGAACAGAATTTTAAATTTTCATGAAATCCATATTTTCTGTAGCCATGTAGGCTAGACGAGCCACCAAAATCATTGTCCTAATATAATCTTTAAAACTTAAACCAAAAATATCCCCTGAAGTCTTCTTGAAATCAAACAAACAGTTTAGCTTAAGTGGTAAGGAATGTCTGCCTTGAGCATTGTGCATTCCTAGAATCTATCTATATGGGATCAAACTGACAATAGCCACTTGAAAAATTAGATAGGAAATTCAGGGGGCAGTGAGTTTATGTTAATGGAGGAGGAACAACTCAGAAAAGGAGGGTGAGAATAGTTGCACAACTCAAATAATGTAATAAATGTCACTGAATTAAACGTAGACATCATTGAATTGGTGTATATTCTGCTGTGTAGATACTCAACAACCACAACAAAAATACATTATTAAATTTAAAAAAAAAAAAAGTTCCTGTCCTGGAGATATATTGCCTGGGTTTTAACTTGGTAATCTGGCTGTGTGTTCCTGGACAAATTATTTAAGCTTTCAGTGTCTCAATTTTCCCATCTATGAAATGGGGATGATAATAATATTAGCTACTTCATCAGGTCTATAAGAGGATTAAATGAATTAAGTCATATCGTGAACATAGAACAGTGCTTGGCATATAGAAAGTATGTGATAAAGGTTACTAATTTTTATTTTTATCAAAAAATGTTGTTTGTTATTGAGGTGAATTAGGTGGTGGGGCAAATGGTATTTTAAGCTGGAGGAACATTTACAAAAGCCTATAAGCAAGACAATGTGACAGAGTCCAAGAATTTCGAGGCCTTCTGTCAGTTCGCATTTAGTTTCCTTGTGTAAGAGGAGGTCTCACTGCATGATGGAAGAGGGAGGCTTGCACCACGGCATTAAAACAATCTTGTGTGTGACTTTCAAATTAGAGAAGAACTGGTACTTGGTGTTCTGATCTGTAAAATGGCAAACACCGATGAAATGACAATGTAAGCCCTTGCAGCTTTAATAATTACCAAAGTCTACAATTCCTACAACCTCCATTCTAAACTTTTTGTAGCATTTATTCTCTGGTTCTTTTAATCTAGCTAGCCACTCGGCATTCTTATTCCCAAAATCCTTAATCAGTTGATATAAATGACATTTAATGTCATTGAATTTAGTGGTGACTACATCTCTATAAAAGTCTATTGTCAATCTTGTTGTGGCATTTTTTTTAAAACTAGTCTGTGAAAAAATATAGAAATGTTCCTGCAAAATAATAATAAATGCAAACACTAGACACAAAAACTACTAACATTTGTTAATGCCAAACAGTAATGTTTATCTAACAAATATGTGCAGTGTGCTTTACATTTCCCCTGGTAACCAGTTTACCGTATTTATTTATTTATTATTACTATTTACTTATAATTAACTGCACTAGTGAATTTAAATAGTATATTCGCTTTGTACTTAAAGCGTTCACATTCGTTATAAAAATATATACACCTTTTTTTAATACCTTGTTGGCACATTTATTAGACATGGGCCCAGCTCACTATAGCCATCTGAAGGCTGCTGTTAGGGAAATCATTTGTTTCCAGACAGTCCAATCGCTCCAAAAATAGGAATTGCCATTGTGCGGTAGATCGCTGCGTTATGTTATTTATAAAGAGCTGCAGTGTAACAGAGCGATGCTATCCATCAGTATCCAATCAGCGACGAAGCTGGCAGAGGGAAGTGGGCTGTACAAGAAAGCACTGGCACAGGCCATTTAAACTGGCAGATTCTAGAGCCTGAACTTGGCAATGGTTTTTGAAATTCATTTATTGGTTATTTGTGGGAAAGGGTTAGCACTTGGAAACACTCAGAAAAGTTTCCATTTCAGGACGTTGAAGAGTCACACAATGCTTGTCCGATTTCCTCCCAGCACCCCTCCCCCCACCTACATACCTGATAAGATGTCATTTCATTTCCTGCTGTAGTTACGTTTTTTCTTCCTTTCCTATTTTCGTTTTTAAAATTGAATCTTCTCCAAATTCCTTTCCATTTTTAAACACCACCTGCTCTTCTTTCTACGGTACCTCCAACATAGGTTCACATCTCTTGAAAGTACCATCAGTTTTCGAAGCGATTTATACATGCTATTTGTTGCTTAGCATTAAAGGTCCAAAGAAGGATTGATTTCTTATTTAAATATATCAGTATTATGTAGACAAGCCAAAATGTCATGAGCATCTATAAATGCAATGCAATTCCAATCAAAATCACAACAGGATTTTTCATATACCTTGACAAACAGATCTTAAATCCACATAGGAGAACAAAGCTCTAAGACTAGCTAGAACATTTTTTTAAAAGGCCAAAGCATTCCATTGATCTGCTAGAAATGATGATTTTTTGATAAAGTCATAGTTATTAAAACGATGTGGTAGTGGAGTAAAAAGAGACAAACTGATTAATGAAACCAAATAAGAATCCCAGACACAAAAGTGTGCATTTAGGTGAACTTTTTAAATGATAAAGTAGATATTTAAAATAAATTATCAAAGAACAAACTATTCAAAAATGGTATGTGGACATTAACTTCCCATATGAAACAATACTAATAAAAATAAAATAAAATCACTACCTACACAAATATAAATTGCTAGGGGATAAAACTTCAATACAAAATTAGGAAATATTTGTGACCTTAGGATGCCAAACAATCAAGAACTATACAGAAATACATCAATTAATTTGACCAGATCAAAATTAAAACTTCTGTACACAAAATATACCATAAACAAATTTTCAGGACAAGTAACACACTGAGAAAAGACATTTGAAACACCCAGAAGGAATTTGTATCAAGAAAATTTCAATAATTCCAATAAATCAATGATGAGAACACAGCCTAACAGTAAAATGGGCAAAGGATTTGAACAGACAAATACCAGAAGAGGAAATTTGAGTTGCCGGTTAAGACGATCCTGTAAAAATATGCTTATACACATTACTATTTCACACCAGTCAGGCTGGCAAAAGAAAGAAAACTAAGTCTGTAACACTAAGTGTTGGCGAGGATGTAGGTAACTGTCATGCATTGCTGGTTGGGGTGTGAATAGGGCCAATTAAGAAAACATTTTGGCAATACCTTATAACATAGACAATGTGTACAATCTACAGCCCAACAGTTCAACTCCTATGTAAATATTCTAAAAATAAAACAAAAAATTCAACAAAAACAAACTGATAAAAACTCTCACAAGAAGACTTAACTTAGAATATTTTTTGCAGCACTAATTTTAACAGTGAAAACTTTAAAGCTACCCAAGTAAATTTAATGAATTGAATAAATAAATTGTGGTATAATCCTTAAAAACACACAAAGAGAGAGAGAGGAAAGAAGGAAGGATAAATATGACAGATCTCAAAATATAATGCTTAATTTTTTTTAAAAAAAGCAAGTTAGAATGATATAGAAAGGTAGCATTACCCTCTGCTGTCAAGTCAGTTCTGACTCACAGCAATCCTACAGGACAGAGTAGAACTGCCCCATAGGGTTTCCAATGCCGAAATCTTTACAGAAGCAGACTGTCACGTCTTTCTCCTGCAGAGAGGCTGCTGGATTCAAACCACCGACCTTTTGGTTAGTAGCCGAGCACTTAACCACTGCACCACTAGGGCTCCTTGGAGATAGCATTATGTAATTTATTTAAACACATACATATAAAACACCATATACTGTCTGTAGATACTTACATGTGTTTTAAAAGTATAAAAAATACATAAAACTTGTAAACATGATTACCTTTGGGGAGGAGTGGAAGGGTAGGGCTATAATGTTTTATTTCTTTAAAAAATAGCATGAAGCAAATAAGACAAAATGTTATCATTTATTAATTCTGGTGTATAAAATATTGCTTGTCATGGAACATAAAACTTGGGGGCTATTCCTGCTTCTTATACACTCAAGGGGCCAATGCCATATCTCATTTCTCATATGCTTTACCTTTCTAAACTACAGTTATGGCTATGTTTCATATTAATACTTGAATACATTTTACTTTAAACAATTTGAAATGTTTTCCATTTAAGAAGCAACTGACTCCTGAGCTCACACAGAAACAAGCCAGTGGGGAAGGCTGAGATGTCCAGGAAGCACTAGCATTTTTATTGGAACCTTTGGCACAAACAAGGAAAGGCTCTCAGCTCTAAATTATCTTTCTCTACCAGCCAGCAAGGAGCCCTGGTTGTGCTGTGGTTAAGCACTCAGCTACTAACCATGGGAGAAAGACGTGGCAATCTGCTTCTGTAAAGATTTCAGCTTTGAAAACCTATGGGGCGATTCTACTCTGTCCTATGGGGTCACTATGAGTCTGAATCAACTCTAAGGCAACGGGTTTGCTTTTTGTTTTTCTTTTTTTTACCATCTAACAAAGGACTCCCTGGGTGGTGCAAATGATTAAGCCCTCAATTACTAGTGAAAAGATTGGTGATTTAAACCCATCCAGACACGCCTTGGAAGACAGACCTGGCAATCAGCTTCCAAAAGGTCACAGCTTTGAGAATATTATGAAGCAGTTCTACTCTGCACACATGGGGTTACCATGAGTTGAAACTGACTCCACAGTAACTAATAATAACAACAACCAGCCAGCGATTAAAAAACAAAACAAAAACGCTTTGTTGTCAGGTCGATTCCAACTCATAGCAACCCTATAGGATAGGCCTGGAGTTTGCTGGGCCTTTCTTTTGAGGCACCTCCGGATGGACTCACAGCTCCAACCTTTAGGTTAGCAGCCAAGCATGTTAACCCTTTACACCACCCAGGGACAACTCCTACCATCAAGTGGTAGCTATATTTGCTATAATTTTCATGTAAATGTTATGTTTAACATCTTTCTAATCTAATGGGGCAGCAGCTAAAAGGAAGAAAGTTTTGATAGGAAGAATAGTAGTGGGAACGAGCCAGTGTCAAGGCAATTATTAATTAGGCTAAGCTAGGTTTTGCTTGGTAGTCAACAATTCTGCAGATCTATCGGTTTAACATGACCATATTTCTTCCTCGCTGATGTTATATATACAAAGCAAATGGGTGGAGGGCTCGTTTTCACCCAGGAACCCAGGTGATAGAGACTTTGCCAACTTGTAGCTGTACTATCTGGAAGATGTATTGTACCTTTGGAGGGTCAGGAGCAAGCAGGAAAACATACACAGGCTTTTCACCGCCTCACAGTCTTTTGGCCAGAACAAGTTACAGGGCCCACTCACCCCAGAGGTCTGTTATCTTCCATGTGCCTGGAAGAGGAGAAAAACTGAATATTGGTGACCCCTAGTAAACTCTACCAATGTGTAGACCTGGGTAGGAGCTGGCAATCTGGAAACGGCATCTGGAGAGGGCAGTGAGTGTAAGGTTAAAAAAACGACTGAGAAAGTACACAAAGAGAAAATCCCTGCCGACAAGTGTTCCTTACTAGATTCAAATATTTGATTGACCTACAAAAATATTTTTTTAAAAACTCAGCTTTAGTCCAACACATTTAGTGTAGAAACTCAGTGCAAGATGTATAAGATGCCCTGAACCGAAAATCCAGGATGTGAATTTGTATACAGTTCAAGCCAGATGTCTTTTGTTTTGCTGGTCACCATAATTGGCCAATAGGTGCTTGATCTTCCACAATTTAATACGTTTACAAGAAAACCCAAAAGTCGAAGAACGGTACTTCCTTCTCATTCTTTCACTTCTGCTTATTGGATCCAATACAAGAAAAAAATATTTTGTTTGAAGCCCCAGAAATATTGATGCAGACTTTAAAAAATCTTTTAAGGAGATTATGTTGTTTATTTTCAGTGATGCCAGAGCTTGTTCAGTTACACCTAAATTGATCTCGTTAGGATGTCTCTTTGCCAAATTCATTTTTTATACTATAGCTTCCATAATATATTTGATTCTCTACTGGCATAGCTAAATCATAATCATTTATCCTGGCAGTTCTCTATGTGAAGTTGCTCAGTAGGTATTTCTAAATTCAAGGCAATTTAAAGCCAAAATGTGCCCATGTTCCACCACATGAGATTCTAAACAAATCTAACAGAGTTTGTGTGTTTCCTTTATCTTTTGTGAAAGTTATTGGTAGTTGCAAAAATAATATAATCTGTCTTCAAGCATAATATTTAATTATTGGTTCATAGTATTATTATGTTGAATGTAGCAACTATAATGAGTTTGTGTTCAGTTCTATATTTGGAATCATCTAGGGATTAAGTAACCTTTTTATATTCCTATTTATAACTAAAACCCAAAAGCACTATATCAGTTTGATAAAATATAAAACCTCAAGGAAATTGCTGGGATCAGTTAGATCTATAGTCCTAGTTTTGATAGCACTGATAATATGACAAACTTCTTTAGAAATTTTTTTTTTTTTTCTTACAGCTTATTTACATCTTCTGCATTTATTTTCAGGCGTGTATCTCACAGCAAATCCAGAATTTCTTTTTCCCCCTTTCCTCCTTTTTGATGAAGAAAGAAAACAAAGTCAGGGAGAAAGCTTTTTCTTAGGACAAGAGCAGCAGGGCCTTTTAAAGGACCTTCATTATTTTATGTGGTAAATGTTCACAGCTCTCAAATGTATTGGTACTGCTGTCAACATGTATGTTCAGTTTGATAATAATGCTCCAGCTTAACGGGTCCTCTTGGAATTATTTATTATTAAATTTCATTACCTTCTGCAAATGTTCAAGCTGATTAATCCCGCCCTTTCTATCTCCCACCACATTTAGACCAATCACAGTGTGACGAGGTGGGGAAATTTAAGCTAACTTGCTTTACATAGGACCTATCTTGTCAAATCTTTAAATATAATTTGATGAAATGTCTGTTAATGTAACTATGGAAAGTGGAAAAACTCATTTATAAAAGCAACCAACAATACCTGAAGCATGTATGCGCTCTTCGACATGACAACAATTACTTAAACATTTTGGAATGCCTTTGTGGGGAGAGCATTGTCATGAGTGGCATTTGCCAGATATTTTACCTATTGTACATGGCACATCTTCTCTGGACAAAATTATTCCCCAGGGCTCAGATCTATATAAAAATGCCATGAATAGTATGAAGTGATACAGAAATGTAATTTGCTATTATCTTTATAGCTGTTGATAGTGAGATAAATATTCTCCAAAATTCTTGATGATTTTATAAGGTATGAAAGGAATATCATAGGAATATATTATCAATACTGCCATATGAGGGCACTTAGAAAGTGATTTCATGTGTACAATGGGAAGGCCTGAGAATGGAAGAATAAATATGTACATTCTTTCCTTTCTCCTTTCCCTTTGTAAACATAATAATTATTTTGGTAAATTTTAGTTGGAAGGATATATATATAGAGAGAGAGAGAGAATTTTCAACATGGAATACGAAAAGTGTTAAGATTTTCTGATCTCAGTTCAGTAGAAAACAGAGGCTTGGAGACAAGAGAAAGGGGTGTGGGTCCACTAATTAGAAATCTACATAGGCAAGCTATGGACAAAGAATATCTTATTTTGAAACTAAAGGCAGCCAAAAACAAGTTAAGTTTGCCCGTTTGGGGTGATATATCGTACCTAGGAGTTGATCACTGCACCAGCCATATTGTTTTATACTTAATCTGTTGATGGTTAAGAGTTCGGCAGCTAACAAACTGGAGAAGGACATCGTGCTTGGTAAAGTAGATGGTCAGTGAAAAAGAGGAAGACCTTCAACGGGATGGATTGACACAGTGGCTACAATAATGAGCTCAAGCATAACAACCGTTGTGAGGACGGTGTAGGACTGGGCAGTGTTTCGTTCTGTTGTATGTAGGGTCGCTATGAGTTGGAACGGACTCTACTGGCACCTAACAACAACATCTGTTTATGGGTTTGTCCTCCTCGCTTGTGAATTCTCTCAGGAGAGGGAGCTGCTGTTATTTATGTTTCATTTCCTTAGCCCCTAGACCAGTACCTGAGGCATAGTAGGCAATCAACGAAAGTTAAATAAATGAACTGGAGATAAAGAGAATGCACATGGTCAAAAACAAATATGCATGTTGGAAATTTCCTTCATACAAATTAGTTTCAAATTATTTTCATATCTCTCTAACAGAAAAAAAGACGTAGTGGTTAAGAGTTCAGCTGCTAACCAAAAGGTTGGCAGTTCGAATCCACCTGGCGCTCCTTGGAAACCCTATGGGGGCAGTTCTACTCTGTTCTATAGGGTCACTATGAGTCGGAATCGACTTGACGGCAACAGATTCGGGGCTTTTTTTGTGAAGGTAGAGAGAGAAGAATGGTCAAAATTATTTCTAAAATTTCAAATGATTATTTTATACTCTTTCTTTCTGCTATGGTTTGGTTAGAAATGCATCTATTATTCAAATCAACAAATATTTGAGTGTTTACCTTATTAGGTATCATGTAGGATAGAAAGAAATACATAAAATATATTGCCTGCTCGTAAGGACCTTACTGTCTGCTTCAAATACATGTTAATTCTACAAAGTCCACTTCAACCTATCCTCAGAAATGTAAAATCTTGAGAGAACTTCTTGCTGTGTGAATCTAGTATTTTTCCCTTGGAAGGTTTCATCGAAAGGCATATTTCAAGTTGTTGTTTGAAGAACAGCAAGACTGTGAATAAGTGAAGGAGGCGTTGGATGAGAAAAGCCTACTGCTAAAAGGAGCAGATATGAAAAGGAGGTTACCAGAGCCTACCAAAAGCAAACGTAGTGATCAGCAAGCACTGAGGGGAAAGTGGGGCCCAGGGAGGTTCTGGAGACAACAGGCTCACATTTAAAACAATGCGGAAGGCAGGGCACTGAAGATTATGACAAGGACGGAAATGACAGTCAATGAATAGGTTTAAAATTTGCTTGCACAGTAGCGATCATTTATCCTTCCAACCAAAATTGAGTGAATTATTATTATGTTCACACAGGGAAAGGGGAAAGGAATGGATTTATATATATATTTACTGAGCTATTTTGTGCTAGATACTCAGTCTGGTGTTTTACATATGTTCTCTCAATCCTATGACAATTTCTTTTGTAAAAAAAAACTGAAGTATAGAGAACTTATTTGCCCCAAAGTCACAGAGGTAGGTAAGTAGACTTGAAACCCCAGTCTTTCTATACCTAAAGCTTATGGTCTTTTCATTCCATTGCTATATGCTGCCTCCCATATGTTCCTTCCAACTGGAAAATTTGGTGATATGGTTCCTCTACACAAAGGCCTGATAGTCTATCTAGTTAAGGGGAAAAAATAATACTAACAATATATATGTGTGCGTATGTGTGTATGTATATATATGTATATATACATATATAACCATTAAATAGCAGTTGCGAAACAAATTAAAAAATATAAATAACTACAAAATAAAATAGTTTTATTAAAATCCTGGTGAAAAAAAGAAACAAATCCTGAAGTATGAGAGAAAAGAAAATGAAGTTTGCCACCAACGTACTTATTTTAGAAATCCAGAACCTTAAGTTTCTTAATAATTTAACCTATTTTAAATCGTTTTACATTTGCCATTTTAATCACCTGCAATGTTTATCCACAGATATAATTGTGTCAAGTTGAGTTTGTGATATGTTACAGCATTTAATTAAAATGTCCCAGTGAAACTGGAGCTATGAAAGCAGCTTTCAGAAAATGTCTCTGTCTTAGTCATCTAGTGCTGCTATAACAGAAATACCACAAGTGGATGGTTTTAATGAAGAGAGGTTTATCTCCTCACAGTCAAAGTAGGCTAAAAGTCCAGATTCAGGGCATAAGCTCCAGGGGAAGGCTTTTTCACTCTGTCGGCCTTCTTCTCTTCGGTGTTCCCCTGGACTAGGAGCTTCTCGGCGCAGGGACCCCGGTCCAAAGGACGCGGTCTGCTCCCGGCACTGCTTTCTTAATGGTATGAGGTCCCCCTGTCTCACTGCTCACTTCTGTCTTTTGTATCTCAAGAGATTGCCTCAGAACACAGTCCAGTCTTGTAGATCCAGTCCTGCCTTACTAACACAACTGCCACCCATCCTCCCTCATTAACATCATACAGGCAGGATTTACAGCACATAGGAAAATCACACAGTACCAGGAATCATGGCCCAGCCAAACTGATACACACATTTTTTGGGGGGGGACATAATTCAATCCATGACAGTCTCCGACAGAGATATATCAATGATCAGACTGAAATAGGTGGCGTCAAGCACTTAACATGAGAAGGTTGGGCAATCCTAGAGTTAAGTCTAGACTCTTGAAATGGCCTTGAGGCCATTGCTTAAATTCACCATGGTGTTTCTATCTCTAAATTAAGATTGATAATGTCTTCTTCAGCTTCCCATCTTCTACAATAATGTGTCAAAACTTAACCTATAAACATTAATTTTTGGGTAAAAGTTCTACATGGCTCTGACTCCACAGTCGTAAAAGTGTGAGTAACTGGATTCAATCCTATGGGTAGACACAGACAGCCACCTTCAAACAGAACTGGAAGAAGCTTGGAAAGTACTTCCTGTTCTGGAGTGTTGTGCTTTTGCCTTGAAGACCTTCATATTGAGGCATGAACTGCCAGTACCTTAGTCAAGGTACTACCCAAGGAGCATATTCAGTGGAGTGCCTGGGTCTTAGAAAGCATGGTAGCAATGTTACCTAGTGAAAAGAGCCCTTTTGAAAAAGATCTTAGGCATTTAAGTTAGATACCCATGATTTGAAAGCAAACACCACCACTTCTATGTTTTTCTCCTTTGTAGCATCAGAATAGCACAGCTCCCCTTATCTCATTTTTTCAATCATTGCAAGAGGTAAACTGTGCAAAGAGGCTATGATAGACTCTTAGCAAAGCCCCCCAAAATAATAGTTATCCCTGGTATTGCTTGATTTTCCCCAGAACATAGCTAAGAAAACAGAAGCATAGAGTTTAAATATCTTTTCTGCCATCACACAATAAAACAACCTAGATTGACTCCAAATTTACGTTCATAGAAGAGAAGAATCCATGCTCTGGAGAAAAATGTCTTTTAAAACCTAGAATTTGGGGATCTGAGTTTCTTAGGGCAATCTCATAATTTTGTAATTAACTAAAAATAGCTTTCTTGTAAGCCAAGAGAGGTCAACAGCAGTTCCAGTTTGATCTGGACATCTACGCTTCACTGCTTATACTTCACAACAAACCTTCAAATTGGAAAATTCACTGGAGTAATTAAGAGTTTTAATTGGAGAAAAAAGTATACAATCGACAAAATATATCTAATTATCCCTCAGACCACTCACTGCTCCAACACACAATTTCCAAAACAATTATAAAATCCTATAACACAGTCTTTGCTAAAAAGAGAACCGTATTTTTAAAACAAAACAGCTATAACTATCTTATAGGGTAAATGTATCCTCATCGAAAGATATTCTTACTTCTTGGCACTTAACCCTATTCCCTTTAATGTTTCACTTTCTTTTACAAACTCTTCCAGCTTGTTTTTTTTATTAATTATACAAATCATTACTATTAAAAGGCAATATAATAGTTTCAAGATGTAGCTTCACAGACTATCTGCATATTTAATCAACTGACTCTAAATTTTTTATCATTTGAGTCCAGGTTCTTGTCTTGAAGCTTAACTTGATAACAAACCTACCAACTGGTAGAACTAATTGGTACAGAATCAGTCAATAATTTATAAGGAAAGGAAAAAACTATATATTTGATGTTCCAAAGGTGTAAGACCACCAGCCACAGTAATTTCTGAGCAGTAACAGCAAAAGGAACACTTGGCACTACAAATGCATGGCGCACTGGTGACATCCTCTGGCTTCTCTTATAAAACAAGAATCGGTAGGTTTTACGTATTTATCCCTTCCCTTAATGTTAACAGTATTTGGCTTAACCTATAAATCAATCACACTTAGCACATGATGTGTTTAACATTTCAAAGCTTGAAATTCAATGATATATGAGAATCAATCTATATATTCTGTGCTAGACTGACTCCATTGAATTTCTTCACTACTGCGAGTTTGAAAGATGGCAAACTGAAATGTAGTGAGAGGAGAAAACATCTTCACTGGTCATATGATCAGTGAAAATCAATATCGTCATTTTACTCTAACAAGAATTTGGTGGATTGCCTTGCTGCTGTGATTTTGAAAGCAGTGAAGCATTTGGCAAAGATTAGCACTAGGCAGGTATGGTCAAGTGCACTGAGACAGTATCTCTCAAAGTTTAGTAAGCCTCTGAATCAACTGGATTGCTCATTACAATGCAAATTCTTGGGGCCCATACCAGATCTGAGCCCTGGATAGTGGTTAAGAGCTCGGCTGCTAACCAAAAGGTTGGCAGTTCGAATCCACCAGCAACTCCTTGGAAACCTTATGGTGCAGTTCTACTATGTCCTGTAGGGTGACTATGAGTCAGAATTGACTTGATGGCAACAGGTTTGAGGTTTTTTTGTTTGTTTGTTTGTTTTTTGTTCTTTTTTTTTTGGTATACTAGATCTACTTTAGAATTTTTTCTTTTTTTAAATTCCCTGTCTCCACCCCCCCACCAACCCCACTCCCACCCCATCCTCTGGTAACCACTAATCTTCTTTTGTTTCCATGGATTTACATATTCCAGACATTTCATATAAGTGGGATCATATAAGATCTGTCCCTTTATGTCTGGCTCATTTCTCTTAACATAAGGTTTTCAAGGTTCATACATGTCCTGGCATGTATCAGAACTTTGTTACTTTTTATAGCTGAATGCTCCATTGTATGTATATACCACATTTTGTTTATCCATTCCTCTGTTGATGGACACTTGTGTTGTTTCTACCTTTTGGCTATCTTGAACAGTGCTGCAATGAACATTGGTGTACATGTATCTGTTTGTGTCACTGCTGTCAATTTTTGGGGGTATATACCTAGAAGTAGAATTGCTGAGTCACGTGGTATTTCTAAATTTAACATTCTGAGGAACCACCAAACTGTTTCCTACCATGACTGCACACATTTACATTCCCCACCAGCAATGTATGGGTTTTCCAATTTCTTTACACCCTCTCCAACACTTGTTGAAATAATTTGCATTTTTTAAATAATAGCTATCCTAGTAGGTGTGAAGTGGTATATCATTGTGGTTTTGATCTGCATTTCATTAATGACTAAAGATGCTAAGCAGAATCTTTGAGAGAAGTTCTGGATGCAGTTGGTTCACAAACTGCACTTTGAGGTACATTGCATTAAGAGATAGAATCTCTTAAGTCCTCAATACGCCAATCTTGGAATTACATACAGAATACAAAACACATACTATTTTGAACTCCTTTTCGGGGGCAATATGGGAAGAAGAGGTTCAATTTTATCAGTGGGACAATTTTTTTTGGAAATAATTTCTTTTATATTATGTCACTTTCCGAAATTTCATAATCAAAAACCTTCCAGGTGGTGCATATATGGCAGGAATAATTTACTACTATTTATAAACAAAAATCTGGTAGCTAGAAAAATTAGATTGACTGGATGGAGGAATAACCAATATGAAACTTTAAAAGGCAATACATATTTTATACTCATCATACACATCAATGTGTTAGCAGTAGGGTGTTATCTGTGGGTAGTAAAAGAAATGTAAGTAAAAATACCCTACTGATTCTGAGAAAAGCATGGCTGTGCAGATGTCACTAAATGGTGCATTCAGTAGTTTCATTATATTTAACCAATCTTCATTGTCATCGTCTTTGTCATTGTCATCCTATCCTCCTTCTTCGTCTTACAACTAAGCTTGCAATCAACCAGAAGCTCCATGGATGGTTTTAAGAACTGAGTCACTGTACAAAGAGTTTGAGTACTTACTTGGACGCTACAATTTAATAACTTTGAGGTAATAATTGTGACTTTGAGTAAAAGACAATTTTGAGAAGCACCAAGAAGATAAGAGACATAAGGGAAGGAAGTACAAAGGCTAAGCTATTTTCTCTGAGAAACTAAAGAAAATGTATTATAGGGTACAAAATGGTGAGAGCAGGAGAGATAGTATAAATGGCATCTAGAACTTAGAGGGGGAAAAAAACTATTCCCCCCTCCCCATTTGTCATGGATTGAATTGTGACCCCCCAAAAATGTGGGTAGCAACTTGGCTAGGTCATGAGTCCCAGTATTGTATGATTGTGTAATCTGATGTGATTTTCTTATGTGTTATAAACTCTATCACTATGATGAGGTTGTATGTGATCTCCTTACGTGTTGTAAATTCTATCACTGTGATGAGGTTATGCTGATGAGGTTTACAAGATTTGATAGTGTATTAATCCAATCTCTTTTGAGATATAAAAGAGAGAACTCAGCAGGGACACATGGGAACCTCATACCACCAAGAAAGCAGCGCCGGGAGCAGAGCGTGTCCTTTGGACCTGAGGTTCCTGTGCAGAGAAACTCCCAGACCAAAGTAAGACTAATGCATTACAAGGACCTTTCTCCAGAGCCGACAGAGAGAGAAAGCCTTCTCCTGGAGCTGATGTCCTGAGTTTGGACTTGTAGCCTACTGGAGTGTGAGAGAATAAAATTCTCTTTGTTAAAGCCATCCACTTGTGGTACTAGATGACTAAGACATCATTTTATGGAGAGACTGAAAATTAGCCAGGAAGATTACAATTTCGGGTAAGTTATTTCCTTTTACCATATTAAAATGTATATTGTTATAATGTACAGCAACAAGAAGGTAATCTTCTTTCAGACAACATGCTCAAATAACCTTCAGACTTCCAAGGACCTGTGCAGGATTCATGTATATCTGGTATAGTGCCACTGGAAGAGGATTGGAGAGTTTTTCGCTGAAGCCGCTTTGTAATGCTTACTAGTTCTTCAGGATAAAAAGCTGGGAGCTAGCCTAGCCTCAGAAGATAAAAACAGGACTCTTTAATGAAAATTCTCCAGTTCCTTTGAGTTACAAAGACCACAGCCTGGGGTGGGAGGAGCCTAAATTTAGACTGCTCTCACTTCCTTACGAAATAGCCAGTCATCTTCAAGGATGTGTGTTCATTTTTCATTGAGATCTTATGGGAAATAACTAATCCATATGTTTTGGCAGAAAAGTAACATGCTCAGATTAAAAAACTAGAGTGAATGGATAAGACATCCAATAATCAATCCATATGGTATTTTGTATTAGATAAGAATGCTAGTTCACATTAAGAAATGACAAACAAAGTAGGTAAACTTAGGTAAGTAGAGAGTGTAAAATGACTTAAGTAACTTTCTCCTGTTTAGAAGTCTTTTTTTTCTAAAATAAAAAGAACTTTATTTTTTTCTATTACAAAAAGTACACCCACTCATGAAAAACTACTTAGAGAAAAAATAAATCAAAACAAAACTTCAACAAAAAATCCCACTAATTTTATGTTATAGACAGAGCAGGGTTAACTACTTCTACTAATATTTTTGTGAACATCTTTCCAGTGCAAGTACATATACACATAAAGACATATACTTTTTTCTCAAAAATTGTGGATTTTTTTTATCAGTGAGTACAGCTAAGAATACCGATACAGAATCATCCACTATGATGGTTACACAGTATTCCATTGTATATTAATTTATTTGATCAGTCCCCTATTGATATGTATTTGTTGTTTTCAATTTTTCACTATTATACTTAATGTTACACCACAGCCTCTTCTACCCTGAGACCAGAACTAGATGGTGCCCAGCTACCACTACAGACCATTCTGACCAGAGATACAATAGGTGGTCCAGGATAGAAAGGAAGAAAAATGTGGAACACTACTCGAAAGCTTAAAAAAGTCTAGACTTACTGGGTCAATTGAGACTAAAAGAGCAGAGAACCCCAGAGGCTATCACCCTGAGATAACCTGTAAACTCTGAACTGAAACCACTCCTGGAGGTCACCTTTCAGCTAAACAACAGATTGGTTCATGAAATAAACAATATCACCAGTGAATATTGTGCTTCTTTAAAAAAAGTCATCTATATGAGACCAAATGGTAACAGTCATCCTAAAGCAAAAAGAAGAAGGTAAAGGGGCAAGGAAAATCGATTAATGGAAACAGAACAACCAGAAAGGAAATAATGAGAATGTTGATCATTGTGAAAAATGTAACCAATTTCACTGAACTATATGTACAGAAATATTAAAAGGGAACCTAATTTGCTGTGTAAACTTTCACTGAAAATACAATAAAATATTATTTTTAAAAAATGATGTTACAGTAAACATTTATTCTTCCCCACTTCCAATACATTACTCACAAAGCCTCAAGAGCAATCTTCTCCAAGTATAAATCCTATCTTATCTTTTTCTGTGTAAAAACCATCCATGGCTTTCTACTACCCTTAAAATAAAATCCAAACTCCTTCCTGTGGCCTAAAAGTGCCCATATTACCTGAATGCCACTTGTATCTCCACTATCATCTGTACCACTCTCTTCCTAACTACCAAGCCCAATCATGCTGCTTTTCTTTCTGCTCCTCAAACATGTCATGTAACTTTTTGCCTTGGGGCTTTTGCACATGCTCTTTCCCCCACTTGGAAAACTCTTTGCCCACATGACTCTCACATGGCTAGATCCTTTTTGTCGTTTGTCTCCCCTTAAGTGATGCCTCCCTAAAAAGATCTTCTTTGGCCATCTTATTAAATATGTATTACCCATTCTCTTTTTCTTTTTCACAGTCCCTTACAAATAATTTGTACCTATATATATTTTATCTTGGTTTTTATCTGTATCCTTTTCTAAAATATAAGCTCCACAAGGTCAGCAATTGTGTCTTTCAAGGTCATCACTTTTTTCTCAGTACAATGTCTAACATATAGTAGGCAATAACTAAATATCTTCACCACCCATCTGTTAGTTTATTGTATTGTAATGGTCTACGTGTTTCTGTGATGCTGGAAGCCGTGCCACCAGTATTTCAAATACCAGCAGGGTCGCCCAGAGTGGACAGGTTTTAGCAGAGCTTTCAGACTACGACAGACTAGGAAGAAAGGCCTCGCGATCTACTCTAGAAAATTAACCAATGAAAACACTATGTATCAAAGAATATTGTCTGAGACTTCCACTCACTTATTTTGGATGCATCATCAGGAAGGAAAGATTATTGGAGGACATCATGCTGGTAAAGTGGAGGGCCAGC
Organism: Dugong dugon; assembly: GCA_030035585.1. Taxonomy (NCBI): domain Eukaryota; kingdom Metazoa; phylum Chordata; class Mammalia; order Sirenia; family Dugongidae; genus Dugong; species Dugong dugon. The sequence continues at coordinate 126,121,228 of CM057461.1, forward strand.
AAAGGCAAGGGAAACCCTCCGTGAGATGAACAGTCACAACCACTGCAACAATGGTCTCAAACATATGAATAATTACGAAGATGGCACGGGACTGGGCAGTGTTTCATCTTGTTACGTATGGGGTCGTCATGAGTCCAAGCCAATTCCATGGCAACTAACAGCAGCAACAATGAAATATCTGTTGCATAAATGAGTAAGTCAATGAATGAACAAATGAATTGATGAACACATCTTGGTACATGACTTGACCAAAGATTGTTATTAAAAGTGCAGCTTATATGTTACCTGAGGGCAACCTATTTTTTTTTTTTTTTTTCATAAAACAAATTACATTAACTTGGAAGGTCGATGTCCAACTCAAGGTTTCTGAAATTTGGTCCTGTAGTTTGGATTTCTTATCTTTGCTGAATGTTTAGTCACTTTAGTTCAACTTGTGCTACCTAAAGATTTACATGGAGCATGGCACTTTTCCTGAATATTCCACACCACTCCTCCCAGCTATTTGTATATGTGGAGACTTTACTTCAGGTTTTGGGAAAATGAAAGATGGTTAAATTGTAGCACCACATAGCAAACTTCCTAAAAAAAAGTGTATTCCATATCCATGTTTTGAAGAGTCTCTGGAATTTCTCAGTGACCATCTTCCTCCTCACGTTCAGCATCCCACCATCTTGTTATGCCTCTTGCTTGCTTCACTCTCTGCTTCCCCTTCTTCACTTCCATGCTTAAATTCCTAGTTTCCTATGCAAAAGGAAGTTCTCTGTACTTCTCTGTTTCCTTCTGGAGCAAGCTTTAAGGCCTCACCTTTCCTATATAAAGAGGTTCTAAATAAAGACAGTTCTTTCTCTAAGAATGCTGATGACTTGTGTTAAAATCATAACTTTTTCATGACTGTAAGTATTAAGATCCTCCTAGTTTCTCTGGCTCTAAACCAATCCTTTTTCACTCCTCCCTTTGCTTCTCCCTCATCCTGCTCATCCAGTCACTGATAATTCCACCTCCACAAAATCACTTTTTCATGCTCATAATCCTAGAGTAGGCTCTGCTGATTGTTGCCAAGATTATTGCAGTAACTTCTTGATGGGTCTCCCAACTTTGGTTCCCTCTCCCATCCTTAGCCATCTTATCCACAGTTGCCATTCTAACTCAAGAAATCTTCAGGCTACTTCTAGGATCAAATTATTTCATTCTTTCAGTAGACATTTTTGAGCATTTCTGATATGCAGAGGAGAGATAATAAGATGAATAAAGCACAGCCCTGATTTCAAACAGGTAAAAATTTAATGGGGTGACACACTGAAGAACCTGGCTGTGGCTTTCCTTAACTAAATGTAAACTGCTTTGCTGAGTCTTGAAAGCGCTCCCTAATATTGCACGAGAGTCCCTGGGTGACCATACAGTTAATACACTCGGCTGCTAGCTGAAAAGTTGGAGGTTTGTTTCCACACAGAGGTACCTCAGAAGAAAGACCTGGCAATCTTCTTTCCAAAAAATCAGTCATTCAAAACCCTGTGGAGCACAGTTCTATTCTGACACACATGGTGTCCCCATGAGTCAGAACCTACTCAATGGCTTTTTTTCAATGCTGCAGTAGCTGGCCTTTCCAATCTTATTTTCCATTACTTCCCTCTCTGTTACAATATCTTGTGTACTTCAGTTACAATGAAACTATCAACTACTAAAAAACTCTTAAATTCAATCTGTACCCTTTCCATGCTGCCTGATTTTGCCCTCCAGCCTTTGATGACACCTGTATTAACTCCTACAGGTCTTCCAGGAACCCACTATACTCCTCCCCATCCTTCAGCAAGCGTTACCAATGTCTCTCTCCCATTGTATTTACAGTATAGCACTCACCCAGGCTGGTTTCTAGGGTAGATACTTGTATATCTATCTTCCATTATTCAATTTTGCATCTCTGAAAGTGCTTTCACATAATTAGGCACTCAATACATGCTGAAGTGAACTTAAGTATGCAAGGTAAGAACGTCATTTTTAGCACCTAATCAGATCACAAACACTACCAAAGCTTCTGTGCCATAACGACAGCAGAATCCATTCTGAGGGTATAACCAGCTGGGGGAGGGACACATTCATTCAGCAAAAGTTTATTTCTCTGAGATACATCAATAACCTAGTAGTTTCTGTTTTTCATTTTCCCCCACCCAGGCATGCATTATCCCATTTCCTACATTGTCCAGGCAGGGTCTCTAAAGCAGGGTTTTCAACCTTCTGTATTTCCCATCGTATCAATCACTGCAAATGGGGCGGGGGGGAGGGGGGCGGGGGGACGGCGGCTGTCTGTGGACAGCGTGAGAATCCCAAATCACACTTAGCTTTTAAATCAGCAAGTTAAAAAAGGCATGGGCGACTGTAGGTTATGGTACAGGTGGGCCCAATGTGGTTGTCCACAGTTTCTAGGTTGTCCACTATAGGATAATCATGGCTTCTTCCCTAAAAACAGCCTTATAGGAAGAACCAAAACAAGAACAGAGGCAGAAAGTATACTGTATGTGTATAATGTTAATTCCTGGCAGGAAGGACAAACAAGAGGTAGCACAACAAAGGACTCAGTGGTGGAAAAGGGCAATGTCATGGTTTGAATTATTTCCTCCAAAAAATGTGTGTATCAATTTGGCTGGGCCATGATTCCCAGAATTGTGTGGTTGACCTCCATTTTGTGATGGTAATTTTATGTTAAAGAGGATTAGGGTGGGATTGTAACACCACCTTTACTCAGGTCACATCCCTGATCCAATGTAAAGGGAGTTTCCCTGGGGTGTGGCCGGCACCACTTTTTCTCTCTCAAGAGATAAAAGGAAAGGGAAGCAAGCAGAGAGTGGGGGACCTCATACCATCAAGAAAGCAGTGCTGGAGCAGAGCGCGTCCTTTGGACCGGGGTCCATGAGCCGAGAAGCTCCTCGTCTGGGGGAACACTGACGAGAAGGCCGAGAGAGAGAAAGGCTTCCCCTGGAGTTCACACCCTGAATTTGGACTTTTAGCCTATTTTACTGTAAGGAAATAAACTTCTCTTTGTTAAAACCATCCACTTGTGGTATTTCTGTTATAGCGGCACTAAATAACTAAGACAGGCAATATTCCAGTGAAGTGGAGGATGTAAATGTACAACCACCAATGTGATGAAAAAAATTAGTATAAATTAAGATCTAGACAACTTGCTAAACACTTTACATGAATGATTTTTATTTAATCACCAGGACTTAAGAAGTCATGATGATAATTATGATGATGATGATCACATCTATGCTGATGAAGAAACTGTGATTTCACAAAGGCTATACACCTACTATGGAATGGGCTGGAATTCAAGCCCACAAAGTATGATTCTAGCACTGTCATTTTATCCCAGTTTCTAAAGCCTCTTGTGTATTATGTGGGGTTGAATTAGGTTATGATGAATTTCTTATATTTACAAAGGAAATTGGCACTGCAAAGGACCAATCACCTGATATCCCAACTGCAGTAAAAATATGCTGATTAGAAATTCATTTGAAAGCCTAGCTCAAGTGGGATCTCTGCAATGAACTTTTGGGTGAGCATAGTTGCGTGCCCATCAAGAAGTCAGCCTTTCTGTTGCTCACATTTATAATTTGTGGCCTAAGGTATATATAACTAGAGAGATTACTAGCAGTGCCCTAGTCACTAACATGCCTAATGCCAGATATTACAAGTGTGGGGGCCAGGACTGGCAGGGGTTACACATCCCAAAAGAAGTAGACGTGGAAACGTGGCTGAGTGAATAAACAATACGTGTTAGCAGAACTGTGCACTCAAGTAAACTATTCTGTGCCCATTGGTAGTGTGGGTTTAACACTGACTGATAATCACCATGTCCTCTAAAGAACACAAGACAGAAAGCTGGAAGTCTCGGACGGACAACAGTCACCACAACCAGAAGAAGACACAGCAGGTCACAATATAGCTGGGTTTCAACCTGGGGTCCAGATACATATACCCCCCCAAAAAAACAAACCCATTGCCATTGAGTCAATTTCAACTCATAGTAACCCTATAGGACAGAGGAGAACTGCCCCATAGGGCTTCCAAGGAGCGGCTGGTGGATTTGAACTGTTGACATTTTGGTTAGCAGCCAAGATCTTTAACCACTGTGCCATATACGGTTATATAGAATTATGTTTCTATATAATTAGTTTGCTTTGAAGTTGTTTATTTTATGCACATAAAGACATTCTGTAAAAGGGATCTATGAGCTTCACCAGGCTGCTAAATGTGCCCAAGGCACAGAAAAGCTTAAGAATGCCAGCAAAAAAGAGAAGAGCTTTCTCAATAGTGGAGTCAGCTCTGAGCTCCAAGTTGGAACCACTGCGATTGATAATCTTTCCTCTTCAGAGACGTCGTGATCCAGGGGATAGTCTGACATCACAAATAGAATAGACTTGCATTGTTGGTGTTCAGAAGTCAGAGGATTCTGATTGATTGATGTTGCCCATCTTACAACAGAGTTAAAATAAAAATTTCTATCCAATCTACTCAAATCTGTCAGAGTATACATGTGAAACAAGTAATTATTCCAAACTGAGGCACTCCTAATAATTTTTATCGTTTGATTACGTCTCCGGGATGTTTCAAAGTAATTATCTGATCCTTCAATCTAAGGAGATAAAAAAGCACAACGTGGACCAGATGGTCTGCTGAATTTGCTTCTTTCTAGGAAAGCACAGCATACTAACTCCAACATGTGAACAGAAAAGGAGAAAAACAGAGCTGATAATGTCCTCTTCTAAATCCAAAATGGTACAAGGTAGCAGAGCTTGGCTAAATCAAAGTGAAAAATAATCCAGAGGTAATTTACATTTATTTTGGGGATACATTTTAATACTTATAGCAACTGTACATGTGTCTGATTCTCAAGTTTAGTTTTATATTAGATTTAAACACACACACACACACACACACACACACACACGTGAGAGCAAAGCCCTTTATCAGAAGGAATCAGGGAAATATCCATTTCCCTCTGTCAGTCTGGAGCCCTGGAGGCACAGTGGTTAAGAGCTATGGCTGCTAACCAAAAGGTTGGCAGTTTGAATCAGCCTGAGACCAGAATAGCTAGATGGTGCCCAGCTACCGCCAATGAATGTCCTGACAGGGAACATAACAGAGGGTCCCTGATGGAGCAGTAGAACGATGGGATGCAGAACTCAAATTCTAGTAAGAAGACCAGACTTAATGGTCTGACTGAGACTGGAGGGGCCCCAGAAAGCATGGCCCTTTTACTCTCTATCACCCCAGAACTAAAACAATTTCCGAGGCCAACTCTTCAGACAGGGATTGGACTGGGCTGTGGGGCATAAAGTGATAATTGTGAAGAATGTGCCTCTTAGCCAAGTAGATACAAGAGACCAAAGGGGCAGCTTCTGTCCAGAGGTGAGATGGGAAGGCAGAGAGAGTTAGGAGCTGGTTGAATGTTCATGGGGAATCAGGGGCGGAGGAGAGAAGTGTGCTGTCGCAGAAATGGGGTGAGCGGTTGGGGTCTCATAACAATGTATGTAAAAAAAAAAATTTGTATGGGAGACTAATTTGAAATGTAAACTTCATTTAATTACAACAATTAAAACAAAAAACAGAAAAAAAGGTTGGCAGTTTGAAGCTACCAACAGCTCCTTGGAAGCTCTGGAGCAGTTTTACTCTGTCCAATAGGGTTGCTCAGTGGGAATCGACTCGATGGCCATGGGTTTGTTTTTTTGTTTTGTGTCAATTTTTCCTCAGTAACTTCTCTTGATTATATATTTTAAGACCAAAGTAAGAAATTACATACAAAATCTAGACTTCACAATAATAAATTTAGATTATGGAAGAAGTTATAGACACAAGCAAAAAAGACAAGCATAAATTGATCTAGTATTTAAAATATTACTTTTTCTGATATTGTCAATTTGAACTGAGTGAAAAATAAGAAAATATGCTCCAAGTCAAACACAATGTATTTTTTTAAATTGAAAATACTCAAGGTCATTCCGAACAGTGGAAAGGTGTAAGTATGTTTACCCCCTGCTGCTTCATCTAGAGATTCTGTGTTTTCCAAGCTTTTGTGGAACTCAGATTTATAATTTATAACATCATATTTATGTTCTAAGCCTTAGTGTATTAGGAATTAATTTTGCATTGGCTAAAACTAAATTGAATACTTAAAAAAATTTGCAACCAATAATTCTTTTTCAGTGATAGTTAATTTTATTAGCATTTCATGAATGTTTTCAGATGCTCTGTTACCAAAACACATAGTTTTTACTTAAAACTAAAGTATGCAGTTGGAAATATTGTTTAAAACACCTTTCTAAGTTTCCCACGATATCATTACAAGGGCTATCTAAAGGAGATGGGCAATATCTTGTTTATTTGGTGTCTTTGTTTCTCTTTTCTTTTTTAGAACAATGAATATCCTTCCCACAAAAAAAGAGGAAAAACAGAGTCATCTAAAACTTCTGAGATGGTCTCAGAGAAGAAAAAAAAGGAGTTTAGTATCTCAAGTTTCAAAAATCTTTGGCTTCCATATTGATGTCACCATGCTAAGAAACTGAAAAGGGGGTCCACAAAGAAAAGAGCACTGATTTACCTATTCGGATCTTTAATTTCACCCACTTTGATTAGGTTAATGATCTAGTAGTGAGGGCTTTAACGAGTCTTATGAAAGTTAGAGCATGTGGGACATATGAAATATAAGGTGACAATGTCACATTGTCAGATGATATGTCACAAGATGTGTGAAAATTAGACAAGTTCCCTCTGTATTTCGGTCTTTTTCTTAAAATAAGTAGATAGTTCCAGTCAATCATTAAATTAATGAAAAAAATAAATGTGATGAATAGTGCACACACTAGCAGTGTGCCACAATACCAGTATAAAGTTTATAGTATAATTAATAATTCAATAATGTAATAAAAGTCATCCAGAAAAAAATCAATACATTTCAAAATAATTTTAAGATGCTTCCTCAAAATATGATTTAAGTTTAAGGTTATGATAAACTCAGAAAATATATACTTCAAAATAGCTTTTACTGTTACTAACAAGTTATAGTAGCTTCTCATTGATAACTCAAATTTTATCATACTTCTTAAGTTACAAAAAAGTAATGTAACTACAAATAATTCATTCTGAACCCAGAAATTTTTTCATATTTTGTGGGTGAGGCTTCTAATGCTTGCTTCTGTAGTAAATAAGGATAAATAGATATTTACATTTTGCATTTTTTGAAGAAAATATTATAGTAATACAAAATCACACAAGAACACACCAAATTATTTTTTCTGAGGTTTAATTTTAACTAATGAATTTTAAATGATGAAATGTAATGTCAATCCAAGTCTTTGCTTATTTGCAATGCACAAACTATTTTTTGTTAACTTGTAGGTAAAATACATTCTTTTCACCATGGCAACATTTTCATCCTTATTTGTGGGCTTTTTTTTTTTTTTTTTCCCCTAGAGTTCTTTTTCTTCAATAGTTTAACAAGTCACTTCTGGTTTGGCTAAAGAGCAATCCTAGCACAATAATGTTTCAACTTGCAAGGAAGTACACCCTTATTGAGTTGATAAAACTCCACTAGCTGGATTAGATCTGTAAATCTTGTGTGGCCGTCATCCAGGCTGTGGAACGTTTCACCGTCATCTTCTACCTGCAAGAAGAATAACAAACTGGTAAGGAGAGTAAATTATCCAGAAGGACAATTATATTCCATTGCATACTGTGGCTTCATACGTCAAAAAGGGCAAATTTATAAAACTAAATTTATCATCCTAAAAATAACGATACGGCATGTCAACTTCTTTTTTGTAACTTCACTTGCATTTAAAAGAAACATGTCATCTGATCTTAGGATAAGCAGTGTGGCTTTATTTCTTCTACATTTAATCCCCCAATGTTCTGTTAGTTAGGACAGTATGACTATCTTGAATCAATGAACAGTGAGAAATCTGAAATATTCTGTGTAAAAGTAAACATATTTTAATGCTCCCATTTATAGAAATTAATTTCCGTTTCTAAATATTGTCTACTTAACATCCTCCCTTAGTATATGAAAAATGAATATTCACATAATTTGTATCACTAAATTAATTCTGAAGCAATCAAATATGCTCATAAATGTCAATCAGGCTTCACGTTCTTTTTTTTTTTTTTTTGGCAGTGACGTCTTCTGACATCAAACAATTCATACTTGCCAGGAACACTGATCACATAATCAAAGAAGTAGGGAGGATACTTTTGATGGTCTTTGAATAATTTCAGAAAAAGCAATTCAAAAGGAAAAATTAGTAATTTAGCCATCTTCTGTAATACTTTCCTAAAAGTAGAGTGAATCTCTACTCCACATGACCTGGTTTCAATATACAGATGGTATGCACATGCACACATATGTAACAGTAGCAGCAAAAAGCCCAAAGCAAGCTGTGCTTGCTACTCAGAAGTAGAATCACAAAGATATTTTAAATGTGCTCAGAATAGTTTAAAGAGCCCTTGTATTTCTATCCATAACCATTAAAAACAAACAAACAAACAAGACAAAACAATGTTTTTGAGAGAAGGGGCTTTAACATAATGGTCTAAAAAAATAAACCGCAGAATTCAGGAGAAAGAATCTTTAGTGGCCTTTTAACAACAGGTGGCATGGGGTCTATACAATATTGCTAAATCATATTTTGTGGAAAAAGGGAAATTTAATTTTTATAATTCCTGTATTTGCTATATTAATTCAGGCTCATAAAACGATTTCTGCCAAACTTAACTCCAGTCAAAACACAAGCTCCCTAATGATATTTAATAAAAGACCAAAAGAAAACCAAGGTTTCCAAAAGCTTATACATTAACATCATTTCTAATATAGGAATGTGAAATCACAAATTACTTACTGGTATAATTTGAAAGTGCTTTATTTTTTGTCCATGACTCATTGACAGTACGAAAGTTTTGGGATTACTTTGACTATCCCGCACCAAGAAAACTCTAAAAAGAGAGAAGGAATTTCAGTGTTTCTACATTTATTCATAGATTTCATAGAATTATAGCACACCACAAATCCAAGAAGCATATTCATAAATGTTGTAGCTAGGGGTTTCTCTTGTGTATTCAATGGCTGGGATTTTCCAACATGGTAAACAATACAGCATAATATAATCTTATACTATAAAACTGTCATCAGTGCTAATATCATTTTAATAGGTTAAATATATAGCCCATTTGTCAGACCGTTTGCTCACAATAACCAATATAATGTTGTGTTGGCATCAACAATTAGTGCTATGTCCTTTTTCCACTGGGAAATTGGGTGTTCATGGGTAACTATATCTCTCTTTTGCACAGACAATGAGGCATTAGCAAATGATTATTTTAACATCTGGGTCATATCAGGCCCTGAAAAGAGAAAATTTTATTTATTTCGAATGAGATCTTTTTTTTTTTTTTAACCCCTTCTCCTACCCTGACTCCCCTTTCCTGTTTTGATTCTAGCTTCTACTGTTAGATATATTAAAAAAAAGTGGAAAGAGTGAGAAAAGAATATATTAAAAAAAAAAAATCAATCCTGAAATCATTTATTAAATGATTAACCAAAATGTCTTAAGTAAAACAAAACAAAAAAAATCAAACAACACATACTTTAACCCTGAAGAATGAGGTAGAAAAGCCTTTACAATGTCAGGCTAGTGAAACAAGACGTGGCCTAATGGCCTAAGAGAAGAACACTGCCAGGCGTGGATTCCTATTTACCGGCAACACAGTGCAAAACCATGTTTGTATTAATTGCTGGCAAACAGATTGTGCGAACAGTCCCAACTGGTAACTCCAATACTAATCTCCCTGTGACTGGGCACAGAGGTAGCCCCATTTGAGTCATCACAGATGTCTGATGAGATTATCCATTTCAATTGTGCTGTGTGAGATTCCGACATGACATCACTGGGAGATGGGACAAAAGTGAGTGTCACTGATAGATCAAGCTGTAATTCTCCCTTTTCCAAGTAGACCACCACTACCACCTAGTGGACCACTTGGCACCATCACATCTTTCCAAAGGAATCCAAAAAAATAAAAAGGATATTGTCATTCTTTATACAACTATTTCATTCTATTTACAAAACTGGGCTCAGAAATAAAGGAAATTATAATTGTCCAAAACATTGGAACAATCCTTTGTGATTTCGTTCTTTTCTTAGTCTCATCAGATTGTAATTCTGTAGATTGTTCAAATTTATGTCCAAAATGGCTGCACTCTACACAGAGAAGCATATTAAATTTTTCTCTTATTTAGAGGCTGGTAAGACACTGACTTGCTATTAGCAATTTTCCATGAAAAGATGTGTTTTTACCCAAATGCCAGAATTAAATCCCCTTGAAACCTTGTCACCATCTCAGGCCATCCCTTGAAGATAAAAGATCCCATAAAAAGCAGTGAAAGTATGTAAGAAACAACCTGTATTATACATTAAAAATATAAGTTGTAAGATAATGTCCTGAGACAAACCACACTTTGGAAGTATATTAATTATAAGCTCAAATAAAAGAATTTTTCCAGTATCTACCACCAACTTAACTGACACTCAAAGATGAGTTTTTTTTTTTTCCCCATCAATTAATATCTGAGATGCTAGAACTGGCACTAAAGGGGTAATATTAGTGATCATTGGTTAAGAGCAAAGTGTCCTATTCAGTTATCAGTTCATTTATGTAACAAATACTAAGTACAAACTATGTACCAGCTACTGTATAGCTATTACTAGGATACAATGATAATCATCCTTAAAGAACAAAATCATTTCTGTTTTATGACAAGCCAAGGTCAAAAACTCTTCGTGTGAATTGAATAAGTGAATCCTGCTTATAGGAGAACTCCAAATCGCTACCACTCAAAACCAAAGATATCAAACTTACCCATCTACAAGTCCTTGCTGAATAATCAGTCGCTGAGCTTCATCTCTAGAAATTTTATGGTGAAACCATGGCTGTGATCGGTGGATAGCTGAAGAAATTAAATGGATGAATACGAAGTTTTTTTTGAAATGATCACAACTTAATTGCATATACTTTCCACCACATCCACTTAGTGACTGCATCTAAATACACTTCCATCCATCCAGTTACAATGAACATAAACAGACATACCCATGTTTGTGGAAGAGCTCTGTGAAGAGGCAGTGGGGCTACCATGAATGCCCAGTCGTAAACATCCTTTTTTCTGAGCAAGGAAGGGAGAAATTATTTTCAAATTTGGGGGGGCAACAAACTCAAATCATAAATATTTCAAAGAAAGTGAAGCTATTTGTACCCTCCAAGCAAGACCTTCTTCAACCGCAACTGAGAGGGCTTCAGTGGGATTTTCTATAACTCTGCTTTTCTGGCCTGAGAAGTCCATTGCTACCAGGGAATTCTCTGATATACTTCTCTGGAAAACAAACAAACAAACACTTTTAACCATGAAAATACCTTTGAAAGTTATCTTCCAGTGCTTTGCTGGCAATAGCTTCCCATTCCAGAATGTGGTATCAAAAGCAGCTAGCAACAAATTAATTTGAGGAAATTAAAAAGCTAAAGCACATATTCAAGATAAAATGGGGCTATAAAATATTTTGCTTAAATAAGTTATACAGTTATTTGATAAGGTAATTAATTAGTGATGAATAAAGAGATTAAAAGCCTTCAAGGTAAGTATGTCTTTCTACTATAACAATCTCATCTCTTCATATTCTCCAGTAAAATGGTAAACTCCAATTTAGAAAGGAATTTGTATGATTACGAAGATTCACTACTTCTGAACTCATCTTTCCACTAGGTTCTGAGGCTCATCAATTGTCACTTACATGTCAAATCCATCTACTTATGAAGCAGCTATTTTATGAGACTCAAGATGCACAAAAACTCCAATTCAGATTAACTTGCATCTCTTCTTAAGAAAAAAATAGTATTCATAGTTATAATGGAGCAAATTAGAATGTGTATATTGAAACTTTATCACATCAATTATTATCTTAATTAGAAAATAAAATTTAGTAAAATTCAGATAATTCCATAATATTAAACTTTCTGATTTAATATACGAACATTTTTCTCACCTTGTGAGAACATAGTAAAATTAGAGCTTCCAAAATAAAGTATTAATGATGAAAGAAGAACTAATATAAAAGGAAGATATCTTGAAACAAACATATTTTAAACAAGTAATAAAATCATCTTTTTTCCAAATACTTCTTGTATCTATATTCTCTGACAGTAAAAGTAAAATATCTAAAATCTGGTTCTATATTTTTGTTTTGTTTGCTTATCTATTTGGAGCTCTACTTCTCAATCGTCTTTTTAAAAGTAGGCAACCCAACAAGAGGCCATGTATCTTACAAACCGACAATTGTCAAAAACTCCGGTCAAGAGTCTCACTCATTTTATACAATTTGAAGAAGAATTAAAATTCCTCCAAGGGGGGGGGGGGATCAAAAACAGCATGAAAACGTTATCCCCACTACAGTTATTGTTATTTTTCACTAATAGAGGAGTAAAACCAAGGGCACAGTTCTAATGGTAAAGTTTGAGCCAAAATGTATCTGGGGACTCATGGCTTAAATTAAGGCCATGTTATGCCTCTCTATGTGGAGTCAGCCATTCCTAGCTTGGTCTAACAAAGTATAGTCAAATGTGTGTTTGGAACAAAATCTTGTCCACAAAAAAATAAAAAAATAAATCTAGGGCTCATTTATCACTGCATTGCACATTCCTCTTTATTACCATTTGTTATTTTCTCTTCAAACCATGATGTAGTAGTTCACAGTATTTTTATGGTTCATCTATATTTCTCGAGATCTGGCATGCAATCTTTCATTTGTTACAGGAGCTTTTATAACTGACAGCTGCTCTTTCCAGACAGATGCTGTCTCTGTAATCTCTATTTACTGTCACACCTTAGTTTGCCCTTCTCACCCTGTGATCTTCCATGCAGGGCTGTGGACCAGTTGGATATACTTTTGCTTTGCTGACATTAATGAAAAGCCTCCACCTGCCTAAACCACAGAGTAACTAGCCTCAATCATAATGATAGCTTTATCCTTGTAATATCTCTTCCTTCACATGCCAAGATGGGCTCTGTAATCTCAAGTTCCTGATAACATAAAATACTCTAAGGAAAGAAAAATAAACACTACCAGCTATTCTTTTTTTGGCCTACCATATAACAGGAAGGAATATAAAACAAGACTCCATGTTCCACGATTACCTGACATAAGCGGAGAGATTATGATACAAATAAAGAACTCTTTACTTGCTACATTAACTACACTAGGGGAAAACAGGAATACAGCAAAGGTTTTTGTCTGTTTGTGTTTTACTAAACAGCGGGTGAAGGATAAAAAATTAATAGTTTACCTTTAGTGGACAAAGAAATGGAAGTGAAGCAGAGTCTGACTTGAAGTCAAAAGGTCATTTTCAGTTAAACTTCTTTCACACAGGAAAGCAATGTTGAAACATTCACAATTGGTATATTTCTCAAATATCTGCCCTTTTTTCTAGCTCTTTCTTCTTGTGGGATTCAGGGCAGGCCCTAAAAAAGGGTCCATGGTTTTAATGGCACTTTTTAAGAAAGAAGAGGCCTGGGTATACCCTGGATGGATCTAGGCCACACTCTGAGATCAGATCCAGTCACTCTTAGAAAATTTGCACCTAAACGTGTTTCAGGCAGTTTAACAGAGCGGTAGCTAGTAGCCCATTTGAAGGATCTAGATAAAACTATCAGTGCAGTCCTTAACAAAGGGATACAGAATTTTTGTTCTCTCATCTGCTTCATGAACAGTCACAGGACATCAGAGATGTAACAGATTCTAGAGATTATGACAACAACCGTCCTTATTTTATACTGGAAGACACCAGGGCTCTACCAAGGTCCCACAGATAGTTTAGGGTAGAATCAGCAACAGGTATGCCCTTTCTACGGTCCTTTTATATACCACAGAATGAAACTACACTTTAAAATGTCTAGTCCAGGGTCAAAAATGAAGAATAATAAGAATCTGAATAAATTGTTTTCCCTTCCTCTTACTCCAGCCAGGGCCACATAAATAGATGCCTCTTTAAATAAATCCCCTGTATACCTAAAGAAATATAAAAATACATTTGGCTTTCAGAAATGTCTGCTGATGATTCTTATTTCAAAGGCTGATGAGCATGGCCAGTATGTACTATATATATAGCTATTATGTTCATTACAGTATGAGAAATTTTATTTTCTCATTTTTGTTCTCAAAATGTATACCTAGAAAAACTAAATACTGAATACTGTTCCTTTAAAAATACAATTAAAATACACTTAAGTTTTCTATTTCCATCACTGAAAATAGTTCTTGGCATGAAAACTAAGACTGGTGAGGGGCCCTGGCATATATTACACAGGTCACTGATTCTTCAGTAATAATCTAGAAATGTGAGATTCTGCATGGACACTGAAGGAAATACAATAACCTCCCCATGCTTCTTAGGTTCCATCTTGGGAAATTAAGAATATTGGAGATACAGTTCTCAAATATATTACTCTTGTCACCCTAATTTAACTTTCAGATGCTACTTTCTCTGATCATGACAACTGCCATAGAGTACAGGTCCTCACCACACAGGCCACTAAGCCCTTGCCCTACCTCTTAAAACCAGTTGTTATTGAGTCAACTCTGCCTCATGGTGACCCCATGTGTGACAGAGTAGAACTGTGCTCCATGGGGTTTTCAATGGCTGATTTTTCGGAAATAAATTGCCAGGCTTTTCTTCTAAGATGCCTCTGGGTGGACTTGAACCTCGAACCCTTATAACCCCCAGTTCCTCCTACCAGATTCATCTGAATGTCTCTTTATTTACATGGGGGCTGAACAAGTAAACTTACAGTAACCAAACTATCATTTATGTATTGACCAAATGTAGGGTCACTTTCAATGGGAAAAGGCAAGAATACACCGTACTTGGATGCTAATAATAAGTGATGAGACTACAAAGTACCTTGGTTTCCTATCTATGATTAAGAGAAAATTAAACAATCATTGCCTCCAAATGCTTGGCTGCTATTAACATGTTCATTCTAATCACTTTAGACTCTCAAAGAAATCTGGAGGGATTTAGGAAAGGATTAAGCTAATAAAATTTCTTACTCTTTTTATGTACATATGGATTCAAAGATAAGGGTAAGATGACAAATTGAGAAAATACTCACCTTAAAGCAATTCCTTTTATAAAAATTCATTACCTTCTTTAGTTTCTTATTTTAGGGCTTAAAAGTAATCTGATACAAAGATGAAAAGTTACTCTTCCACAACATAAAGCAATGTAACTACAGAATTGGAGTTCTTTTTTTCTATATAGTCTATCAAGCTTCATAATCAACATTATTTCGTGCCTCATTCTAGAACTGAGTATTTCATCTGCTACATTACATGTAGGGTAAATGTTCCTTCCTTGGTCATAGCCATGAAGAATACATTTTTAATCTAAGTGGAAATGCAGGTTTCAAAAAATGCATGATAACTGATTTGTAACCCAGGCACCTACATTTGAATTCCTAATATACTCAATATTAAGGAGCACACAAAAAAACTGTACAGCATAAACTTTAAGTTCAGAAATAAATTTCTTATGTTAATGCAAAGGAAATTAAAATCAGGTCCTAAAGAAGGAAAAAGACGTTTGTGTCTGCAGGTAAATATCCAAGCTACATTTATTATCCATCTGAGAAGCAGTGTCAGCGTTAATGCAATGCATGACCTCTATTTAGGCTTTCAGTTTGGGGGTTTCCTGGACTGGAGTCTGCTTTTTAAGGAATCTGAATTTTTTTTAATTTTTATTATTAGAAATCCAGAGCACAAAAGAGCTCACATGCATATAGTGCATCATTTAAAATCCCAATCCACTGGCATACTAGACTATGACGATCTCAGAAATGAATGAATGAATCCACAATCAAGACCAGTAATTAAGGAAACTAATCTACAATCCCAAGGAAAATGTACTGCAAATTATCTTATTAAGGTCTAATCCTCAAATGTAGTAATAAGACAGAATGGCTCACATAATACTTTCTTTTAAATATGTTAAAAATTTCTTCAATGTGGACTATTATCTATTTTAATTGAATACTTCAGATATACTTACTGCTATGATTTTATCACATAGGCTGTAAACATACAAATCAAAGAATACAAAATTAAATATAACTTTATGGCAGAATGGTACCAAAGAGTTACTTTACTTGACCAAAAGGAAATAATGTAAATAAAAGGAAAATAAAGTATAGGTTCAAAAATCTGGTACTTACCATGGGTGATATACTCTGAGAACTGCAGCCACTTCTACCTTGATATGGATGCATGTAATTCTGGTACAGCTGCATGCCATACTGCAGAATAAATAAATAAAAACACATTTCCACCACTTTTACTATACTGATTATTTATGAAAATCAACACTTTCATTAATTACACACCATCGATATAAAACAACTTAAAAATATAAGCTTTACTTAAAAAGCAACCAAAATTTTGAAAGGTAAATTTTGAGAAGCAAACATGGTACTACAGATAGAAGGACCACGCCATCTGTCCACAGCAAAGACCCAAAAAACTAAGTAAAACAGAGACAGACGTCAATCCTGGAACCCTACGTGTCAAAAAAAGAGATAAAGAACTCAGCCAAGCACCGAATGGAATAAGAAACTGACAAGGGAACACAGAGCTAGGGGAGATACCAGTGGAGGTCCCCTATCAGCTAACGCAGCACAGATGCACCATCTTGGGGTCGTGTTGGAGATCAGCAGACAGGGAGTACGGAAAGCAGCTTCACAGAGCTCCCAGGAGACAGAGCACCCAGTAACCATCAATATATGCTCCCCCCCACGCTTCTTCCCCCCTCTTGATCTCTTCTGCTTCCCACTGGCTGCAGTCTCTTGGCTGGGAGGCACTGGCTCTGTGCTGCTTGGATTCACTCCACCCACACTGGCCAGCTCTCTCAGTGCCACTTCTTTGTTGCTGGTGTTGCTTTCCCCACTTCTTTTGGTTGCTTCCCTGCCTCTCACCTCCCCCCCCTACTTTTTCTCGAGCACCTGGCTCCGTGTGCCATCTTTGCTTCTTCTTGAGAGGCTGTGAAGCACCATTTGGCTGGGGAACTGCTTCCCTGGTCTGCATCGCCAAGCTAGTGAGATCCCCCGGGACTTTTTATTTGTTTTGTTTTGGTTTCTGTTTTGTTTTGTTTCATTTGTTTGTATTCTTTCTCTTTTTGTGGCTTGGAAGCCCCTTCTAGCCAGGCTGTACTATACAGCTCGGGAGCCACTTCCCTGGTCTGCATAGCCATGCCAGTAGGCTCCCTGGGGGTATTTCTCTTATTTTTTTATTTTTATTTTTTCTCATTCCTCAGTTTCTCATCTCTCTATACTTACCTTCTTTTCCTTTCACCTGAATACCTGGTGTTGTGTGACATCTCTGCCCCTTCTAGCCAGGCTGTACTGCACGGACAGGGAGACACTTCCCCGGTCTGAGCAGCCACACCAGTGGGATCCCTGGGGTCTTTTCTTCTTTTTTCTAATTAATTATTTATTTCTATTTTTCTTTTTCTTCATTTCTCAGTTTCTCATCTCTCAACTCCAACAAGCTCCCTTAGTACTCTTCTTTGCTTTGTTTGTTTCTTTGTTTTTATTTGGCTCCTGTTTCTCTCACATCTCTATCTCCTTTCTCACACCCATCTTACTCCACACGTCACAACATTCCCCCTCCTTCCTGCCTACCTGCACCTTGTGCTGAACATCACACCCCTGAGCAGCACAGGCACAAACAAACCATCCCAGCCTCTTCCCTTCAGCTGGACCTGCTCTGCCGCATCACAGCTGAGTGGCTGGCCCTGCCCATTGGACAAGGAGGTGAAAAGTATCATGCCCACAGACAAGCAAACAAGGAACGCATAGCCTGCCTACTCAGACATAACCAAATAAAACAAAAAAGTAGGATGAAACAAACAAATCTACAACCAATAAACGAAGACAATAACTACTGAATGTCCCAAAAACAGCAGATAATATCAAAACATATTAAAAAAAACAGGACTAGATGGTTCCAGTAGGCGTCCAAAATAAAACATCAGATGACTTTCCAGTAGAAGAAAAGGCACTAGAAGTACCCGATAGGGAATTCAAATTTCTAATATTCAGAGCTATCCAAGAGTTGAAGCAAAAAGCTGACAAAAATGAGGAAAAAATAGACAAATTCATGGAAAAGGCAGACCAAAAAATGGAAGAACTCAGGAAAATAATACAGGAAAAAAATGCCAAAACAAATTCACAACTAGAAACCATACAAAAACAACAATTAGAAATCCAAAAGATAAACAACAAGATTTCAAAAATGTACAGTGTCACAGAAGGGCTGAGGAGCAGGTTTGAAACAATGGAAGACAGGATCAGCAAAATTAAAGACAAACACTTGGATACAATTTTGAGGAAAAATCAGGAAAAAGAACAAAGAAAAATGAAGAAACCCTGAAAATTACGTGGGATATAATCAAAAGCAAAAATTTTCGAGTGATTGGAGTTCCAGAGCAGGGGAGAAAACGGAAAACACAGAGAGGATCACTGAAGAATTGCTGACAGAAAACTTCCCTAGTATAATGAAAGATGAAAATCTGACATCCAAGAAGCTCAATGAACTCCATATACAATAGACCCCAAAAGAAAATCACCAAGGCATATCATAATCACACTCACCAAAACCAAAGACAAAGAAAGAATCCTGAGAGCAGCTCGATAAAAATGAAAAGTCACATACAGAGAGGAACCAATGACTAAGCTTTGATTATTTGGCAGAAATCATGCAGGCAAGAAGGCAATGGGACAACATATATAAAACCTTGAAAGAAAAAAACTGCTAACCAAGAATAATATATCATGTAAACCTCTTGTTCAAATATGATGGTGATTTAGGACATTTCTAGGTAAACAGAAATGAAGGGTATATGTAAAAACCAAACCAAACTTACAAGAATTATTAAAGGAAGTCCTTCAGTCTGAGAACAAACAACATCAGACTACAGCCTGAATCTAGGACGCAAGATTGTACCAGCCAGATACCAAGCTAGAAAATGAACTCTCAAAGACTATCCAAAATCAAAATAATTACAACAGGGAACCAGAGAGGTTAATCTGTAAATGACAACAATGTCAGAACAATAAAAGAGGGAATAAACAGTGTAGGTACAGAATTTTCTGATGGAGAGAAAGGCAAGGTGATACCAAGTAATAATAGACTGGTTTAATCCTAGGAAGATAAGGATAAATTTCAAGGTAACCACAAATAAAGTTAACAAACAAATCTACTCATCAAAATAAAGAAGAAAAACAAAGTCTCAGTAAAAACAAAATTTACAAAAACGAAATAAAAAAAAAATCCACAAACCAAAGGAATTCAGGACAGGAGAGTAAGAGGAACAAAGAAAACGTCAACACCAGACACACACACAAAAAAAAAGCACTACAAAATGACAGCAATAAACTCACACCTATCAATAATAAGTATATATAAAAATTAATAGAATGGATTAAAAAAACAGGATTCATCAATACGCTGTCTACAAGAGACACACCTTAGAAACAAAGACATAAATTTATTAAAAATTAAAGGATGGGAGAAAACATATCAAGAAAACAGCTACCAAAAAGAGCAGGAGTGGCAATACTAATCTCAGATAAAACAGACTTTAAAACAAAATCCACCATAAAAGAGAAAGAAGGACACTATACAATGATTAAAGGATGATCCACCATGAAGACATAACCGTAATAAACATCTACACACCCAATGACAGGACTTCAAAATACATAAAATAAACTCTAACAGCACTGAAAAGAGAAATTGACAGTTCTACAATAATAGCAGGAGACTTCAACACACCACTCTTGGTAAAGGACAGAACATCTAAAAAGAAACTCAACCCAAGATACAGAAGAGCTAAAGGGCACAATCAGCCAACTTGACCTCATAGACATACACAGAACATTCCACCCAAAGCTACAAAGTACAGATTATTTTCCAAGGCACATGGAACTTTCTCAGAACAGAGCACATTTTAGGCCACAGAGCAACCCTCAACAAAATCCAAAACACTGAAATAATACAAAGTGTCTTCTCTGACCACAACGCCATCAAAGTAGAAATTAACAACAGGAAGAGCAAAGGAAATGAACAGATACTTCACCAAAGAAGACACTAAAGCAGGCAACAGACACATGAGGAAATGCTCGCAATCACTAGCCATTAGAGAAATGCAAATTCAAACCACAATGAGATACCATCTCACCTGGGCTTTACTGGCAAGAATAAAAAAAAAACAGAAAATAACAAATGTTGGAGAGGCTGCGGGGAGATCAAAACTCTTATGCACTGCTGGTGGGAATGCATAATGATACAACCATTTTGGAAAACGATATGGCGCTTCCTTAGAAAGCTAGAAATAGAAATACCATATGATCCAGCAATGCCACTCTTAGGAATATATCCTAGAGAAATAAGAGTTATCACACGAATAGACATATGCACACCCATGTTCACTGCAGCATTGTTCACAATAGCAAAAAGATGGAAATAATTTTGATGCCCATCAACAGATGAATAGATAAATAAACTATGGTACATACACACAATGGAGTATTACGCAACTATAAAGAACAATGATGAATCTGCAAAGCATCTCATAACATGGATGAATCTGGAGGGTATTATGTGAGTGAAATAAGTCAATCAGAAAAGGACAAATATTGTATGAGACCACTACTGTAAAAACTCATGAAAAGGTTTGCACACAAAAAGAAACAATCTTTGATTGTTACGAGGGAGGGGAGGGGTGGGGAAGGAAAAACACTAAATAAGACAATAGATAAGTGGTGACTTTAGTTAAGGGTAAGACAGTACACAGTACTGGGGAAGCCACCACAACTTGTACAAGGCAAAGTCATGGAAGCTCCACAGACACATCCAAACTCCCGGAGGGACAGAATTGCTGGGCTGAGAGCTGTGGGGACCATGGTCTCGGGTAACATCTAGCTCAACTGGCATAACACAGTTTATAAAGAAAATGTTCTACATTCTACTTTGGTGAGTAGCGTCTGTGGCCTTAAAAGCCTGAGAGCAGCCATCTAAGATATTCCACTGGCCTTACCCCTTCGGGAGCAAGGAAGAATGAAGAAAACTAAAGATACAAGGGAAAGATGAGTCTAAAGGGCTAAAAGACCACAACAAACATGGCCCCCACCAGATCGTGTCCAATATAATAAGATGGTGCCCGGCTACCACCACTGACTGCTCTGACAGGGATCACAATAGAGGGTCCCGGACAGAGCTGGAGAAAAATGTAAAACAAAACTCTCTAACTCACAAAAAAAAAAAAAAAAAAAAAGACCAGACTTACTGGCCTGACAGAGACTGGAGAATCCCTGAGAGTATGGCCCCCGGACACCCTTTTGGCTCTGTAATGAAGTCCCTCTCGAGGTTCACCCTTCATCCAAAGATTAGACAGGCCCATAAAACAAAACGAGACTCAAGGGGCACACCAGCCCACAGGCAAGGACTAGAAGGCAGGAGGGGATAGGAAAGCTGGTAATAGGGAACCCAGGGTTGAGAAGGGAGAGTGTTGACATGTCGTGGGGTTGTTAACTAATGTCATGAAACAATATGTGTACTAACTCTTTAATGAGAAACTAGTTTGTTCTGTAAACCTTCATCTAAAGTACAATTTAAAAAAAGAAAGGTAAATTTATATTGTCCAGCAATGATACATTTAAAATGACAGCGTTTTTACTTGGGCCCACAATTTAAGATCTACCTTACCAGTATAACGTTCTGGAGCTGGTACTCATACTCACTATTTTTAGCATCAAATAATACTACAATCATATAGAGTGGTACATTGTCTAGTGATAAGATAGCTCACTTGAAAAGGGTGCCATGCTTGGTGGTACAAAGACTCAGAAAATCCACACCCATCCTAAGCAACACTGAGTAAATTCACCATAGCTCTCTGATGATTGATCAATGAATTCCACTGTCTCTTTGGTAAATCCAAAACTTGGTACTTATGTTGAGGATTCTTGGCACTGTATGATCCTCTGGGATCAATAATCTTATGTCATTGTTTAATTTTTGGCTTCAAATTCAGGGATGCCCAAATGGTGGGAGAGCCAAATCAGGCTGATTTCAGACAAAAGGTGGCAAAAGACAATGTGATCCAATATAGATAAGGACTGAAACTTCTTTGATTTCAGAAGGTAACATCACACGGACTGGGCTACCAGGCAACAACTAGGAAGTGTGTCTGGATTACAAATAGATAAAATGCCAGCTGCCATGACCAAAACTGTCCCAGAGGGGTTTCTACCTGAAACTGAAGATACTGCATTTAGGCTTAAGCTATTTTGTTAAACTACACAAACACACACACACACACAATGGGACAGACAGGTTTTCTTTTTGCTAAATTTCACAATTCTCTTTTTCATGAAGCTGTCATGAACTTAAAAGTGGGTCCCACATAAAAGAGATCAACAAGACATCCTGGAATCAAATCTTACCTTTAGGAAGTATTCAACTTAAACATTCCAAAAGAGCTGTTTCTCCACTAAAAATTATTTAATTAACAGAAATGTCAGGAAAGTGGATATATTCTGTAATTATGCAACACTGGGGAGTGGTTACTGTTTTCAAGATTTTGCTTTTAACAAAAATACAATCCCACACTCATTCAAAGTTCTTGTGTTGCTTTCATTCAATTATTTCCCATCTTTGAAAAATTATTTTTTTAACTTAACGTGTAATTGATGCTACTGGGGCCTAATGAAATGAATTTAAATTAACTCAAAGCATACCATAACTTTATGACATGGGAGCTTAATTTCTGGTCAAATTCACTCTGAAAAGTATATAATAACCTAAAACCAACACTTTCACAGGTAATGCTGCTTACCAAACCAAAATCAAATCCATCACCATCAAGTCAGTTCCGACTTGGCTGCCTTTTATTTATCTGCAGTGAACAGCCTGCTACCTACTAATAAGACTGTTTTCTTCAAAGATGCAGTGTGCCTGGTAACTGCAGTGTTAGACAGTTGCCTCTATGCTGCAGGAGATCTTTAATAGGTATCTACCTTTGGACAAGGGGTAGGGCACAAGGTGACCTTAACAATTCCCTGTCCTATTGAGGGGCAGATAAGGAACTAAAATATGTTAGAGAGAAGCCAGCAGAGGACTTAATTAAAGGGAAGGGAACAATATGTAATTAGGACACTACACCCAACCTCCCCTTTTCTAAGCCTCAAATGTTCTATGATTCTATACTTTATCTAGCTTACTTTGGACATGTCATCAGGAGGGACCAATCACTGGAGAAAGACATCATGCTTGATGAAGCAGATGGTCAGTGAAAAAGACGGAGACCCTCAATAAGATGGACTGACACAGTGGCTGCAACAAAGGGCTCAACATAGCAAGGATTGTGAGGATGGTGCAGGACTGGGCAACGTTTCGTTCTGTTATACGTAAGGTTGCTCTGAGTTGCAGCCGACTCGACAGTACCTAACAACAACAACATAGGTAACTAACATTTCTCCAAAGAGAACAGCAATGTCTCCATCTGATGCTTCATGAAGAGAGATTACTGACTCACTAAATAAGGATCCCAAAGGATGGGCTGGGGCATGTACAACTTCAGAAAGCTTCTTAGGCAATTCCAACGTTATGTCTCTAGTTACTACTCCCTGGACTAGCTGGTTTCTAAGATCCTAGAAATTTCTTTCTTTTTTATTTTTCTTTTTCACATTTTATGACAATGAACAACACAGAAGCAACTACGTATCATGAGAGAATTTCAAAGAACCAAGCCATCTAGGCTTTGTTTAAAAAAAAAAATATTGGTAGTCATTTTAAAAGCAGAACATTTGAGAAACAAATAAATAAACCCCTATAAAGAAGTAACCACGGTGGTTATCTGTCATAACAGAAAAAGGAAGTAAATTTCACAGTTAACCCAAAAACTTCATTTAAACCCTTTAAAAAGACATTCTTCCAAACCTAATATAACAACTAGTAATTCTGATAATTCTGTCCTTCTTTACCCTGATCTCTCTCTAAAAAGGGATGTCAGTAAAAGGTTAACAAATTACAGAACTGAGAATGGCAATGGCAGAAGGAAAAGAGTGGATCTGGAAAATGCACAGACTATAATTTAATTAAAGAGTTGACTGCATCTCCTTCTTCAGGCTAAATGAAATGGTGGAATACAAAGGTTTCACAAAGCCCTATACTGCTCTGTGATTTCCATTTATAAATATATCAAGGAGCCAGTTTTAACACATATATCTAATATTAATAATCTAAGTCTTCCTATAATAATGGGTTAATTATATTAGCAAACTATTCTACTGCTTAGGTAGGAATCATGAAGAGTAACTTGGAAAATGTTGAGGCTTCCATTTTAAACCAAAGATTTAACAACAACAGTACATTATATATTTTATTGAGGTGACCTTCACACTTCCGCAGCAATGATACTGGCCAGTTCTAGTGGAGAGACACAGTCCTCAAATTGTATGTTTTCAATGAAAAAGACGTGTTTTTTGGAATTTTCTCCCACACGGTGACTACCAAAGCAGTATCTTCAAATGAAATGGCTGATAATTTTTATTATTATAAATTTAAAGTTGTATTAAATTTACCTGTGTACAGGTTTCAAAAATAAATGTTTTCTATAACATTCTGGAGGAAATATATCCAATGTCTTTCTTCCTTAAGTCTATCTACCTTTAGAATGTTCTTACTCATTTTAAAATGCTCACCAACAAATTATGCTTATGAAAGTAATAATTTCTATTTAGCACAAAGACAGATGTTTTAAAATATATCCACCATAAAACTTATATGATAATTCGAATCATTTAACTGTGAAACTAGAAAGCAAATTTAGAAGATACTAAAATGAAATAAAAAGCAATTGCATTAAACACCTTCAGGTGGGCACATTTTAAAATACACCTCATGTTGGAATGTTGGCAACATTTTAATAATGTAGACTAAGTCCTGTATAGATGTTTCAATCAGCCATACTGGCTACATATGTGATACTTCTACAAAAGTAAAAATCAGAACACTTCTAGAAATGAAATACTCCACACACACACACACACACACAAATAAATGCATTAGGTTACTCTACTCTACTCTGGAAATGTTTTTATCTTTTAGCTTAAAAAAAAACACACACATATTTGGTGGTGGCTATTTTTCTTCTTTGCCATATAGCCACACAGATTCACAGTGAGTTTTCATGTTTTGAAATACAGACATGTTCAAACTTTTATGGTACTCTCAGCATTTAATAGAAAGTTGCACCTCTGGCGAGATTACCTTAAGCAATCTAATCGCAGTCAGCCAGCACGTCCTACTCTGCTCTTCTTCTGCACAGAGCATTTTCAGGTCTCGGGGCCCTCCCGCTTTGTTAGGCTAGAAGGCCACAGCACATTGTTTATCGTTAATGCATATCTTGAAGGTAACACCTGTTGAAATAAAAGCCACTAAAATTCTCCTATATATAAGAGGAAGCTATCGCTTTCAAAAAGAAATTAAAAGAAACCCAAGCTTACCTAAAAGGCTGAGGCTTGCTTTATTCATCTATCAAAATATTAAGCCTGTACCTTAAAGCAGAATCCATAGTTAGTGGGCGCTCCGTGTTTTTTTTTGCCTGCCAGTGACACATAAATATCACTATTGCCAAATTCGCTGAAAAACTGCAAATGCCGTGGTTCCTTAGGAAAACAAAAAAAAGTGTTGAAATGAATACATATTTTTACCCTTTATCTTTGTGTTTCTATTATATTACATAATTTATACCTTGGGCAAAAATTATTCCAAACAGAATTCAGTATACAGAAACAAAAGCAAAGGAAAACTAGGTCATTATATCCTTAAATAACCAGGTACTGGATACAATTTGATTTAATTTGGGAAGTGGCAGTTTGCTCATAATTTAACTTTGAATAGTACAAAAAAAATGCATCTTCTTATTTTAAAATTACTCTCTTTAACCACCATTGAGAATCCCTCAGATTCCTTTGTGAGGGAGAGAAGACAGCAAAGAATGGCTTTTCAAAATAATTTTCCTATCTGGGTTTCAAATGACGGCAGTTCAACAAAGGGAAGAAGGCTGGTTTGAGCTTCCACAGAAGTTTAGCCAAGAGAAAGGAGAAAGAAAAGATGATTTCTGCTTGGTGCAAACTGGTTATCCCTCCCATGTGTCTCCCTCATGAGCAAATCACATTCCTCCTGAATGAGGTCCCTCATCTCTCAGGGGCACACCAGGGGAGGACTGAGATAGGCTGCACCACTCTCCTCCTTTAGAAAAGAAGGAAACCTGCACAGAATAATTCAGGGAAATTACCTGTCACTGGAATGTGTCTGATTTTCAAGGCAAAGTGGAATCCTGAACGGCTATTTTTCCTCTGGGAAATCTAGGAGATTTAGAGTTGGTCATGGGACATCACTGGGTCATGATATTCTCTCAGGCTAATACTTGGAGAAATGCTTAACTCTGGGGTAGAAAATATAATCAAAACTGACCAAAGTACACTTGTTCTCTAAAATCTAGCTACTCTAAGTGTAAACTCAGATCAGTAGCATCAGGATCACCTTGGGAGCTTTCTAACAAGCTCCCAAGGACCCATCCCAAACCTACTGAATTAGAATCTGCATTTTGTAATGATTTCTAAGTGATCTACATGAACTTTAAAAGTTGAGAAGTGGAGCTGTAAAAATCCACAGCATTCAGCAATGTGAGCGACCCCATTCAAATCCAGAGAAATTCCAGTTATTTATCAGGGGCTATCCCATTTCTGATCATTGGTAGAGCAAGCATTTCTCTGTATGTCAGTGTTCTTAGGCATTTTGATTTAATGACTGACTACCTCTAGTTCCCAACTCCATGGGAAAATTAGGCAGAAAAGAAAATTATTAAAAAAAAAAAAGACCTAGCCTAGGACCCTAGAATAAGGGAGGATGAAGGAGAAAGATATTCTTATTGCCATGGCTTATAAATTTTATTCCTTCATAGAAACTGGTTTTGTAGTAAACAAATATTTGATTTCTATGAAGATAGCACAAAGCCATCCCTGTCCACTGATATCACAGAAGTCAGTGCACCTGACTCATTCGGATGTGAGAAAAAGGCAGCTTAAGAAACACTGGAGGCATGATCAGTATCCTCTCTTGATTGAATTTTATCCCTTTACTGCAGACATATCAAGGCCTATGGCACTACAGGACTACAAGGATGAGCTGGATAGTTAGCAAAAGTTAAACATTTGCATGTGTTTATCAGGGCAAAGAGGGAGAGATTACTTAGAGGTTTCTCTGTTAACAGGTCCTAGCCACAACCCCAAGGCTTGTAGCAGTGCATATCTAACTCCTATGCAGCTTACGACTTTAGAAAATTGAGACCTCCTTAAAAAAAGAATATGAAATGGTCTCCTTGCCAGGTAGAAAGGTCATATTAGGTATCAGATAACCTATGTAATTTGTACTAAGGTCATAATCATTGAAGGTACCTAATATCCTCAATTTTTTTTCTTTGAGGGTGAATTTAAAATCATCTTCATGTATAGGCTATGGGTTTGCTAGGTGCAGGCTACAAAGAAGAATATTATGTGTTGATGGGTAGCAAAGTCAGACAATCTCTTCAGGAGAGCTAAGGTCTGGCCTGAGAATGGATGTTTAATGCTTACTATTTTGCCTAGCCAAGGGGAAGACCATTGCAGAGATAAAGGAACAGATCCAGTAGAAGGAAGAAGGGCTGTTTTGTTGTATAATTGGCAGAGAGGGAAAGGAGGTGAAAGATGAAACAAAAAAACATAATGGACAGTGAGTTTTAATGAGAAATCTGTTAGTTAAACAGACATGATCATCTCTTCCAATGAAAAAATGATCGTGAGATAAACATGATTACTAGATTGAGAAACCACTTTCTCTGATGTTAAGAGTAAAAAAGTTGATCCAGTACACACATGCTTAAAGCACTCTCATATACTATTTTGTACATTAAGAACACTGGGAAAAGAACTCTCTCTTTAAAATGGTTAAGAAAGCATCTAAGACCTTAACAGCAAAATGGGTAAATATTTATCTTAACATCACTTATGACAGAAAAATTTGAAAACTAGTTTAAATGTTCAAGAAAGTTTACTTAAATGCATCCATATAATAGACTACTAGGTAGTAAAATAATGCCATATACTTATAAATAAGAGATTTATGCAAAGGAACAGGTTACTAAACTAGTGGAAACCCATTCCATGAGGCATCCCACCACTCATACCACAACTGAAAAACCAGCAAAAAATGCCCAAGAAAAGCAACAAAGGAAAACCACATATGAGAGCAAGGAAGAAACTATGCAAATATAGCAAGGGGAAATCTGGAAAAGAGCCAAGTATTCCTCTTCTGCAGCTCCATATTCCTGTCTGGACCATTGCCCAACTATCTGGTCTTCATCATTAGCTGTGTTCCAAGCATTTCGATTTGGATACTTCACATTTATCCCAATATATCTACAACATTGTCTAAGACCATTATCTTTCTTCTTAGTAACCTTTGAGAAAATCTCCTATTCCTGTTTATTCTACTACAGTATTTTCTATTCCTTTATTATTTTTGTTTCTTTCTCTAAGAACATATTTGACTACTTCCTTTCTTTCATATCAAATCAGTCACCAAAACCGGGCCATTTGACATTTACTCTAGTATCCATCATCCCTTTCTTCCCCCTCCACTTCTCATCCTAAATTAGGTTCCCATTACCTCCCACCTGGATTACTGAAATGATCGTTTAATTAGCACCCTGTATCTCTTTCTCTCCTCTTTATCTCCTCTCTCTCCCTGCCATACTGCCTCCCTTGCTCCTTCCCTCTCACTCTCTCTCTCTCTCTGTCTCCCTCAATCTCGCCTTGATTTTTTTAAGCTCTCTATGGGTTACTATGAGTCAGAATCGACCAACAGCAGTGGGTTTGGTTTGGGTTTATGGCCAGACTAATCTTCTTACCATGCTCACTCACTTGCTAGAAAAATTTTAACGGCTTCCTAAAGCAAAATATGGGAAACTCTGGTGGTGCAGTGGTTAAGTGCTACAGTTGCTAACCAAAAGGTCGGCTGTTCGAATCCACCAGGTGCTCCTTGGAAACTCTATGGGGCAATTCTACCCTGTCCTATAAAGTCGCTATGAGTCGGAATCGACTCAATGGCTATGGGTTTGGTTTTTTTTTTTTGGTAAAGCAAAATATATATAAGTTACTTTAAAAAGTGGTCTTTTCCTACTTTTTCAGTGATTTTCCCTTCCCAAAAGTTCTCTATGTTTTGGTCATGCCTTTCTTCCATCTGAAATAATTTTTCTTCTTATTTCAATCTACCTACATAGTACCCATTCTTCAAAGGCCTGGCTCAAGCTTTTGAACTTAAGGAAAAAAAGAAAATATTTTATATTTTTTAGTATAACAAATTAACATTGTTAGAAAATTAATAGTTATTTTGCAATATTTTTGAAAGACAGAGTTCAAATTAAGGTCAATCAAATAATTTTTCTTTAAATCTAGGTACCATAATGAATCCAGGACTGGAGTTTTGCAATCCAGAAAGTCTAACTGAGATAATTGTAAAAGAATACAACAAAGAGTACTATCTTGGATAAGTAAACTCATGCTCAGTGACAATCACAAAGCAGATAAGGAAATATCACCATGAGACTCAGTAGACTCAGCCAATAATCATAACTAGGGTAAATAAATAATACAGTAAACTGAAAAATAATTTTATGAAGTATGTTAGAATACTCGAAAAGTAAATCAGGGAATATATATTTGGATTGAGAATAAAACGCTATTAAAAACAGAAAGAAATGTAAAAGAATCAATTGGACAACTTAGAAATAAAATATATAACTATGGGGGAAAAGCTTAACATATCAATTGAAAAGCAGAATCGCTTTAGCTGAAAAGAGAATTAACAAATTGGAATATGGAAATGAGGAAAGCACTCAGAATGCAGCATGAAGACATAAAAAGATGGAAAATATAAAAGAAAAATTAAGAACTATGGAATAAAGACAGAAAATGCTACTGAAAATTTCAAGGATCATACAATGAGAACGGAGAAGAAATAGTCAAATAAATAATGGATGAACATTTCCAGTATAGGAGAAAATTATGAGCACAAAGATTGAAAGTGTATGCTGAGAATCAAGTAAGATTTAGCTACATACTTCAACAGACTAGAAACATGGTAGGGAAATTACTGAACACCAAGTTATATGAATATTAAAAAAAAAGAGAGAGAGGAATGACAGATTACCTATAAAGAAGCAACAAGGATGTCTCTGACAAAAACAGATACAGGCAGTCTCTGACTTACAACAGGGATCTGTTCCAACGACTCTGTCATAAAACGGTTCTGACAGAAGTCAAATACCTCTTTTTTTTTCTGTTTTCATTATTATTGCCTTTTACTATCAGTATCTTTAGAAATCCAATCTTTATTTATCTTTGGGAGTTGGAAGCATTACACAGAAACTTAGAAAGAACAATAACATCAGCAAATTACACGCTGCAACACTGTATGTGTTACTAATGATAAGATGTACAAAAAAATGGAACAGGCAGTCATAGGTGCAGCTCGTCATAATTTGAATATGTCGTAAGTTGGGAACTACTTATACATGAAAATAGAATTAAAATAACTTCTCATGAAAACTCTCAAAAGTATTTACAATTGAAAAGTATGAATACACTGCATAAAAAGTCAATACTGTATGGCATAGTCTACATATAGACTAGACTATATGGAAATATAGATTACATGTGTGTTTATATAATTATGTATATGTATATCTGCATATGCATATTTATGTAACTGTGTATGTAGGTGTATATACACAGATATACATACACATCTAACCCTAATCATAACATAACTTCTTGTAGGAATTTACAATCTAGGTAAGAAAATAAAACAAAACACAAAAAAAGAAGTAAAGAACAATTAACGACTCAGTTGGATATTATTAACTGCATCAACATCAACAGAAGTTCAGATACAGTTAAGTCTAGCAGTATGACCTGGGTAAAAAGAAAAGGTATGAACTATGTTTGGCCTTGGAGATTTGCAGGCCTAGGATAAAGAAAAAGGGGGTGAATTTAGAGTGGAGAAGAAATGAGCAGTATATGTGGTATTGTAATAACAGCAGTCAGATTTCATCAAAGGATGTGTGTTGAAACTAGTGGGAAGTAACACTGAATAGTTAGATTTGAAATAGATTATGTAAATGTTTGGATTCCAAAAAAATTACAAACTCTTGACATCAAATAATCAAGTTTTAAATATGACAGAGTAAAATCCATTTGAATTTATAACTAATATGTCATTCAAGACACATCACTGACATATCAACTTACCTTTGATGTCCCTTTAGTAGAAAAATATAAACCAGATCTTCTTAGAAGGAAGTAAATCTTTTTCCAGGACTTCTTTCCCTGTTCTTTTGCATGTAAGAAGCCATGGATTTCAGGATATGTGCTTGAACTCAGAAACATCTGGAAGAAAAATTAGACATTTTAATACTGTTAGTGAAGGAAGGACGGACATTGTTGCCTTATAATGCTAAAATTTCAAATATGAACATGTAGATTCAAACTGCATTAATACTACTTATACCATTACAGAAATGACAATATACATAAAACAGAAAATAAACCAGAGAATCTTATGAAAACCTGAGGCAAGTTCCAGATAAAAATATGTTCACAAAATATACTTTCTAAGTGATCAGTACTTAGACAACAATGAAAATTATAAGTCATTTAAATATCCTTCAAAAAGAATTCATCTATAGAGTTAAGATCTGATATTTTTCATCCTTTTCCATGATTTCCCCAAAGACTGCAGGTTTACCTATCAGCTTCATTATGGGATAACTAAAACCACAATTCTGACTTCAATTGTTGAGCAGGAACTTAAGTCAAGTTCACTTCCTTGATGAGGGTAAAGCAAACAATCTCTTCTTTGCCTTCTATGGTTCTCAGTTGTGCGTGGGTATGGCGAGTAGTATTTTCCAAAGAGAACTGCAATAATATGCTCTTTTCCAAAGGTTCTTCTGCAATGTGACTTTGCCACTGAATCATCAAGAGGTGGAGTCTGTTTCTCCACCAGTTTGAATCTGGGCGAGGCTTGTGACTGCTCTAAAAGAATATGCTGGAATTAATAGCCTGCCAGTTTTAGATGTAGCCCATAACCAGCCTGGTGGCTTCCACTTCTTGACTCTTGGAAGCCAGCTGTCATGTAAGAAATGTGACTACCCAGACTGCCATGTGGTAGAATCTCAAGCCAAATGGAAATGCCCTGGCAGATGAAACACCATGTAGAGAGAGGGAGACAGTGCCCAAGGAGCACTGAGACAGCAGACATGTAGTGAAAAAGCCATCTTGGAAGGAGGTCCTGCATCCACAGCTGCTGAGTCCATGTGTATCAGAGCTTACCTACCCAGCTAAATTCTTCCTGAATTCCTGATCCATAAAATTGTTGGCAAAATGTGAGTAGGTGTTTTAAACCATTAAGTTTTGGAATAGTCTGTTACACAGTAATAATGAACTGAGACAGTGGGCATGTGCTGGTAAGAAAATGAGAATGAAAAGGAACAGCTCTGTGTGGCTGTGCTCAGCGTCCTTAATGAGATGGTGGAAATGCATTACTGTCTCATTAAAAGAAGAAAACAGAAATCCCTATGAATAAACAAACACAAAATGGAAAAACTGAAAGTAAGAGAAATTATTAGCTAAAACAATGTAACATATTTCAAAAGCTACTATGCGAAATGCTGGTAGTAGATATATACTTTTCTTTAGTAAGTTACTAAATTTTTTTTAATTTAATGATCCACAGATATTAATTAATTGACATGCAAAACAGGCCAGTAGGTTTTTTAGTCTGAGAGCTTTCCAAGTTATTAAATCAAACCAATTAAATTTTAAAAAGAAAGTCAGGGAGGTCATACTAGAAAGAAGAGAAACCTTTTAAAAAGTGAAAACATTGCCTCAGTGGAGAGAAGAGGTCAGGGGCATATGCAGGACTATCTGCTTCCAAAGCCTATGATTTTTCTTGTTTTTTATAATTTAACATAAAAGTAATATCAGTATATTATAGGAGAATTCAGAGGAGGAGGAAGAAAAACTCCAACCTACCACCTTGTCATAACACAGTGGTGAAGTATTCAGAGGGCTGAAATATGGGGGTCCAGGGCACTGCTGCCACCACCACCTACCCTAATATTCTGTTGGGGCGTTGTTCCCTGTGAAAACCCAGCAGCTTTCAGAAAAATCTCTTGAGATTAATCATATTTATAAAATATTCTGATATGCTAAAATTAAATATAACCTATTTAAAAAGCTCATTAAAAACAAGTCTGAGATAGACATGCCTACCCAATATTTTGAAAGTCATAGCTATAGCAGTAATATTAAAAGTTTTCTTAATTAAAGATCGGAGAATGTTGAATGGATTTCGAAATGCCCAAGGCTTAGTTGAAACATCAACTGTTATAAAGACATTGTTTAACATTAGCTTATTAACAACCACCACAGATCTTTTGATGTGAAATTGACTAATCGATCAAAAGTAAAATAGAACAGCCAAAGTCACTGTCTTATTGTAATGAAAATTTCTTAGAAAATGACTACTTCAATCCAATACCAGTTTTGAAAAAATGAACCCAGTTGATACAAAACTAAGAAGATGATGACATAATTAAAACACGTTGCTGTCAAGTCGATTCGGACTCATAGCAACCCTATAGGACAGAGTATAACTGCCCCATAAGGTTTCCAAGGAGCAGCTGGTTGGTTAGCAGCTGAGCTCTTAACCACTGCACCATCAGTGCTCCATGACATAATCAGATAACTAGTATTCTTAATTCAGCTAAAATTTCACAACTCTATGCAAGTATTTTCATCAGAGCTCTTACAAATTTTAAATGAAACTAATTAAATAGATAACTATTTTATATCCTTTTCTCCTTTCATTTAATTGAAAAATATTTTATCACAAATAGGACTTAGAAAGTTAGCATAAAAGCAAACACTAGATAACTATTAAAAAAAGTCTGCAATTTTACTGGGAACTTTGATTTTTCAAAAGATGAACATAAATCTTTAAACACATCACAAAGCAACCAAAACCAAAACCAAACCTGTTGCTGTTGAGTCGATTCCAACTCACAGTGACCCTACAGGACAGAGTAGAACTGTCCCACCGGGTTTCCAAGGAGCAGCTGGTAGATTTGAACTGTTGACCTTTTGGTTAGCAGTCAAGCTCTTAACCACTGTGACACCAGGGCTCCATCACAGAGCAAAGCTCTGCAAACTTCCTTTCAAGATACACATTTTTAAAATGTTTATAATCCTTAGACAACTGGCCAAAACTAAGAAGAATATTGTTAGGTGTGGTTTATTGATTTGGGGCATTCTTTACTCTGGGTTTTTTTTTTTTTTTTTTTTTTTTTTTTCAGTTTTATCTCCAGAAAAAATAAATAAATATTCAAGGCATAACATTTCAGAATCTGGGCATGTATAAATAAAGATCTCAAAGCTTCCCTATATTGTGTTCTACATACTAAACAAAAATACATCATACCTGTAAAATCTGTGTGGGGGATATTTCACCATTGGTTTCAGTTGCAAAAGACACCATATGTTCTGGAAAAAAGTACTGACAAAAAGATACAGGTTATCCTAAAATCCATGCTAGAAAAAGTTCAGTATAACCAATTAAGTAGTATAAAGCAAACATTTTTTAAACCAATGTGTTTAAACCAGTGTTCCTAAAATTTACTCAAAGTACTTTTGAAAATGCAAGCCCCTGGACTCTTATGAGAAAGTATCTTAATGAGAAGTTCTGGATTAGGACCCAAGGATTAACAACACCCTGGATGATGCTGTTCCACCTACCTTGAGTTTCCAAATGCTGCCCTGAAGTTGGCAATGTACTTGCTCCCACATCTTGTCCCTGAATCCTGCAACTACTCCACCAGGTACTGAAGGACTATTGGCCCAATCTTATGAAATCAAGGCTCAGAGAAGTAATGAGCACGCCCAAGGTCACAAACCACAAAGCAGAGGAGCAAGGACTTAAACCAGGGCCAGTGAGCTAAAAGTCCAGTCCTTTCTACTTATCATTTTCTAAACTTATTTGATCATAAAAATCACCTAGGGCAGTAACACAGAAATTCCCAGGCCTCTTCCTAGAGTTTATAATTCAGTAGGTCTAGGTAGCTCCTGCATTCTGTATTTTTAACAAGCACCTCTTTCCTTCCCCAAGGTAATTTTTAGGATCAGAGAAATTGGGGAAAACACATTTTACTATACTTTCTCTAGAACAGGTTTTTTTCAACAGCAGTTTTACTGATATTTTAGTCTGATGATTCTCTGTGTGGGGAGCTACCCAGTGCATTGTAGGATGTTTAGCAGCATCTCTGGCTTCTATCCACTAGCACCACCCCCAGGTGTAATAACCAAACATGTCTCCAGGCATTGCCAAATCGCCCCCAGTTGAGAATTACTGCTCTAGGTCTACACAATGAATGCCCAGCCTTGTTTATAACAAAAACAAGCACTAAACCATATTTTTTTCAATGTGACTTTTAACTTCTTGCTTTTAATAAAGATTCACAACAAGAAAACTTTCCCTTCAAATTCAAATTCTATTTTATTTTTATTAGAACTCTTATTTTCTTTCTCAAAGATCATCCCATTACATCCCTATTAATAAGTTAAAAATAAAAGCGAATGTAAGAGGTCTTTCAGGGTTGGAAAATATTCTATTATGGTGTGTATCATATATGTTTCACAAAGGATCAGTTCAATCCAATTATCCAAAACTTAGTGCAAAAATATGCTACAGCTGCAGAGACAAAGACAATTTAAAATAATGAGCCCAGAGGCTATTCTGACTTCTCCAGATCCCTAGTCTTCATTAGAATGTGACATACATTTATTTTCTTTTAAAGAGAACTACAACGAAAGTAGTATTTACCAGATAATGCACTGGTCCTTACCTCATTTCTACTTAGCTCAGTAATTACTGCAGTGCAAACAAAATAATTTGGAACAGCAAGCTTCTTGTCAATCTTAAATTTCTGGCTAAGTTACAATACTACCAACAATTATCCATCTGTTTTTACTTTAGGAAGTTTCTTATTTCCCAAATTCTACAAAAAATATGAAAGTGTAACAGTTTTATAATCTAACTGAGGACATATAGAATACTTTATTTCCCAAATCAAAATACATAAGTTATTTTTTTCTAAAAAGGTAGGAAAAGAAGCAATGGTTACCCCAACTAGGTTTCTTAGAATTTTTTAATCAAATAATTTTTCCAAATCACTCTCAATTCAGATTTTTGCCAGCATGGTTAAAAATATTTCTTCTGTGTACCTGAACTTCTCAGTATGATGCTGACTAATCATTGTTAAGAGTAAGAAGAAATGTGACTACGATTTAAAATGACCAGAATTTTTATCTACAAACTAACAAAGAACTGTATTTTATTCATAGTGACTCTCTTTTCAGCATAAAACTAAAGGAAATATAACTGATTTTTTTTTTCTATAATCATTAAGGGATACTTCACTTACCATTGGGTTTTTAAAGAATTCATATTTGGCATAATTTTTTCTAAAGTATAGCTTATTGTCTTCTTCCATTCCCCAACTGGATAGCACTTCAATTACCAGTTCGTGGTCTTCTATCGTTCTTTCTGTAAAGAATGTTTAATGAATATGCTGTAGACAGAGAGACAGATATATGTTCATGTGTGTGCATGTATATATTTACACATACACACATATACATCCATACACACGTAAAAATATTATGTATGTATCCTTATTTAATGTAGCAATAGCAACACAATTCTGAAATAGCAAGACTAATGAAATTTCTCATCAACTTTGAATTAGTAATATTGATTTTTATACCAAGCACTTTTTTGCTAACTGTTGTTGTTAGGTGTCAATGAGTACATTTCAACTCATAGCAACCCCGTGTGACAGAGTAGAACTGCCCCATAGTGTTTTCTAGGCTATAATCTTTATGGGAGCAGATAACCAGGTCTTTATCCTGCTGAGCCACTGTGTAGTTTCTAATCGCCAGCCTTTCTGTTGGCAGCCAAGCGCTTAACCATTGAGCCACTAGTGCTCTTTTGCTAATTGTTAGTCTTCTTTTATTGTTTAGTAAAATTGTAAGTTTACTAACAAATCTGCATTAAGAATACGGGAGCTATTCTTTCCATACATCTTGTCATGTTGCCAAAATTAAAAAATGATTTCAAGATGGAACAATTCACCACAATAAATACGGAGAATTTTGACAGGTTCAATATGCATTTAAGATACAGAATCTGGATGACTGATAAAAATTAAAATAGATGTTAAAAGAATATTTTTAAGGCAAGCAGATACAAATTTTCAAGAAGCCTAATTTCTTGTGATACTTTATACTTTCAAAACTAATATTAAGGCAAATATACTTAGTATTAACAATGAAAATAATTAGGTAGGATGGGAAGGCACTTAGTAGGAAGGTCACTTAAGAGAAGTAAGCAAAGTAAGTTTAGAGAGGTGAACATAATATGCAAAATGCCTATTTTAATAAGAAATTGTGATGTTCATAATAGTACTATTTATAACAGTCCCTAACGAAATTTCTCAAATGCCTATCTTAAGAATGAATAAATAATTAGCATAATAGTTACACAGTGTAATATCTACTACAACAATATGGATGAATTTCACAAACATAATATTAAACAAAAAAAGTCTGACACAAAGGGTATATACTATATGATTCCATTCATACAAGGTTGAAACAGGCAACATTAGTCTATGGTGTTAGAAATCAGGATAACAGGGATAGTGGGTGAGTGGGGGCATAAGGGAGAGCACTAGAGTGTGAGTAATATTCTGCTTTTTCATCTGGTTGTTGGTTACTCAGATGTATACAATATCTGAGATTTCATCAAGTTGTCAACATAGGGTTTGTTCACATTTTTTAATGTATGTTATACTTCAATAAAAGGTT
Organism: Dugong dugon; assembly: GCA_030035585.1. Lineage (NCBI taxonomy): Eukaryota > Metazoa > Chordata > Mammalia > Sirenia > Dugongidae > Dugong > Dugong dugon. The sequence goes on from CM057461.1 coordinate 126,159,404, forward strand.
GAAAAAAATTGTAAGATTACTAATGCAAATCAGGAAGTGAAAAAGAGCCAATAAGGAATATAGACATTCCCTGCCTTTTTTAGGAATACAGAAATTCTCTGCTTTTTTAGATGCTTCTAGGACCTTTTTGAAAAGTATCTGTGTCTCAGAAACTCAATATCCGGTAGTGAACTGTGACCTACAACACTCGAACCCTTGAAAGTAATGTCATACTTAAATAGAAGCTTATTCATCTGAAAGGAAGTCCTTGTAAAAGTGCTCAATGAATATGGATGAGTTTGAGCTAAGGGTATGTCATCTCTCGGGGTTCTGTTCCTAACTCAGATTGCTCCTTTCCAGTCTCAATAACTGGCTCCCCTAGCTCCTTCTTCCTAGTAAGACTCAGTCCCTCACTCAACTCTTTTTTTTCCTCTCTAAACTAATTCACTCTCTGTCTTTAATCATCATGGGTCCTTGAAGTGAAATGTCCAGCTTCAGTTGTTTTCACTCAAGTTCCAGTCCAACTGCACCTTTTTTTCCCCTTCAAATTTCTTCTTCCTAAAATTTTCCTATCTCTGTTACTGTCAGTGTCATTTTTACCACATTCTCTCAAATAAATATAGAATTAAAACTCACCTTTGTCTCTTTCTCTACTTCTACTCCAAGTTCAAACTCTCCCCAGATCTGAGTGATTCTTCCTCTAAGTGTCTCTCACACAACCAACAATCCCACTTCCCACTGCCACAGCCCAATTTAGATCTTTACCTTTCCTCATACAGCCTCTTAACTAATCAAGCCTCTAGTTTCTCATTCTTCCAACCCAACCTGGACACCAATAGCAGAGCAAATCTCCTGAAACATTTGTATCAGTGTAACCCCTCCTCAAAAAGCTTGTCTACTTCCTACTTGCTATGAGATAAATCCAAACATATAGTCTGGCAGTTACAATTTATTCATTCATCCACCCATTAAACAAGTATTTATAGAAGGCCTACAATATACCAGACACTCATCTGTCATTGTTAATTTCTACTGACTGGATTCCAACTCATGGCAACCCCACGTGGCAAAGTAAAACTGCTCCAAAGGGTTTTCAAGGCTGTGACCTTTCAGAAGCAGATCACCAGGCCTGTCTTCTGTGGCACTTTTGGGCGGGTTCAAACTGCCAACCTTTTGGCTAGTAGTCGAGCACTTAACCATTTGTGCCACTCAGGAATTCCTGACACTCATCTAGGGGCTGGGAATTTTGTACTGGACGAAACAGTCAAAATTTACCACCCTCACGGAGCTTACATTCTGATGGGAAGATTCAAGCAATATAAATAAAATGTAAACTTTAAAAACTGGTGAGAAACACCACAGAGAAAAATTAAAGCAAGGCAAAGGGACAGAGTACTGAGGGCACAAGAGAAATAAATCTACTTTCAATAGTCTGCCAGGGAAGGCCTCATTGAGAAAGTAATGTATGAACAAAGACCCAAAGGAGAGGACAGCATGAGCGAAGCAGATACCTAGCAGAAAAGCAAAGACAAAGCTCTTGAGTCAAGAGCCAGTCTAGTATGTTTGAACTACAGCAAGGACATCAATGTGGCTGAAGCTAAGTGAACAAAGCAGAGAGGACCAGAAGAAGTGGTCAGAGAAGTAACGGTGATCAGCTGGGGGATTATAAAATGCCTTGCAGTCCACAGCAAGGTAGATGCGAAGTCATTTTAAGCAGCGAATGACATGAATTGACTTATGTTTTTATTTAATCACACTGGCTGTTGAGTAAGGAAATGATTTTAAAAGTCTGGGGTGAAAGCAGGGAAATCATTTATTGCTCTATTGCAATTAACCAGGGGAGAGATGATGAGGCTGAGATTAGACTGGTAGCAGTAGACATGATAAGAAACAGATTTTGACTGTATTTTTAAGGTAAAGCCAAAAGAATTTGCTAATAAAGTGGATATGGAGTAAAAAAGAGACAGGAGTCGAGGAAGACACCAAGGTTCTTGGCCTAAGCACTTGGAAGGACTGAGTTGCCATTAATGACACAGGAAGTCTATAAGAGGCACGAGATAGGGGGATCCAGTGATCACCAAGATGTTCAGTGGGAAGCTGCATCCCTAACAATATTTTTATCCTTACTTCTGCCTACTTCTCTCAAAACCCCAAGTGGTGTTTTCAAGCTTCTATAACACAGGTACATATTACTAAAACTACTATGTGCTAAGCAATGTATCTATATTCTTAGCAACTTCAGGGGAGAAAATTTCAAGATATTAATCAAGGTATGTGTGTGTTTTGCCAACCTGTGTTTCTTTGTACCCATTTCCTCTCCTCTACCACTAAGTACACAACATATGCTCTGTCCTCAAGATGCATTATACAGAGAAAAAAAATTGACAGAGAGGTACCTTGTTGGCTTTTGAGTATCTAAGAAGACTTTATGAATATTTGCCAGATATAATTGCTTGAGTAGACTCATGCCTAGCCAGCCCTTCATTGCCATACAGGGACCCACTCCTGTTCTCTAGAAAAGGAGCTAGAGTAAGCGGCTAGAGGAAGGATGGAGCTGGAGACTGAGAGAGAGCTAGATAGTAAGTGGATGGTGTAGGTTCCAAGTGCCTCATATCCTGTCCACTTCCACAACTAGAACTCCCTCAGGATGGGGAGTTGACGATAATAATAATAATAAAAACTCAGGTAAGTTTAAGGGGAAGTGTACAGCTCAAACCAGAGGGTGGCCTTAGGAAACCTCTAACCTCAAATAGAAGTCCTGCAGCCAACATGGTGGAGAAGCAATAATTGAGTATAGTGTCGAGCAGATGAATCCACAGCACCTCAGGATGGAGAAAGAGCACGGCAGCACTAAGTCTCCAAAAGGAGCATGGAAGGGCTAAGAGAAGGCCATGAGCTGAAGGGGCTCATGAGCTTGTACAGGCAATGAGCTTGCAGAGGAGTAAGCGTTTCCATAACAGGAAGAGAAGAGTTGAATTAATACTCCTCTTGGAACTTAGATGCCCCACCAAAGTGTTGGAGGAATGAAGGGAGGTCTGCATCTTCAATTGAGAACATTCAAAATCTGAATTTAACTCAGAGAAACTGAATTGATTATTTACCCCAATAAGACTGAGAATAATCCAGAAAGCAAACAAGTAATGGAAGATTAAATGGTTTGCTGTTAAGCAGGCAGGACACTAAGAGTCAGAAGTGACAGAAATAAAGTTACAGAAACAAAGAAAGTTACATCTCTGCATGTCCCATTCTGAGACCTTTTCATTACTGCATTTAATTCCTACAATACCTATTATAGGCTAGATGATGCCCCCCAAGATATCAGGTTCCAGGGATTAGGATTACCTTATATGGCAAAGACTTTACACATGTGATTAAGTTAAGGATCTTGAGAGTCTCCTGGATTTCCCAGGTGGGCCCTAAATGCAATCCTAAGTGTCCTTATAAGAGAGAAGCAGAGGGCAGTTTAACACGGATAGGAGACGGCAACGTGACCACAGAGGCAGAGAGTGAGTGATGCAGGCACGAGCCCAGGAAAGCTGACTGCCACCAGAAGTTGGAAGAAGCAAGGAACATATTCTCCCCTAGAGCCTCAGACCCAGTGCAGACCTGACAACACTTTGATTTCTGCCCAGTGAAACTAACTTTGGACTTCTGGCCTCTAGAACTAAGTGAATAAATTTATTGCTTTAAGCCACCAAGTTTGAGGTAATCTATTACAGCAGTTTTAGGAAATAAATACAATACTCATTTTACAGATAATGAAACGGAAGTTCAGAATAGCTAACCTGCTAACATAAAGACAACAAAAATACTCACAACTAGACCAATAAGCAACATCATGATAAACAGACAAAAACACTGAAGTTGTCAAGGATTTCGTTTTACTTGGATCCACAATCAAAGACCATGGAAGCAGCAGTTAATAAGACAACGTACTGCGTTAGCAAATCTGCTACAAAAGACCTCTTTAAAGGGTTAAAAAGCAAAGATGTCACTTTGAGGACTAAGGTGTGCCTGACCCAAGCCATTGGTATTTCCAATCGACTCATATGCATGGGAAAGCTGGACAATGAACATGGAAGACCAAAGAAGAACTGATGCATTTGAATTACGGTGTCGGCAAAGAATACTGAATATACTATGCACTGCCAGAAGAATGAATAAATCTGTCTTGGAAGAAGAACAGCAAGAATGCTCCTTAGAAGCAAGGATGGTAAGACATTGTCTCACATACTTTGGACATGTTATTAGGAGAGACCAGTCCTAGGAGAAGGACATCATACTTGGTTAAGGAGATGGTCAGTGAAAAAGAGGAAAACCCTCAACAAGATGGAATGATGCTGTGGCTGCAACAAAAGGCTCATACATAGCAATGATTATGAGGATGATGCAGGACCGAGCAACGTTTCGTTCTGTTGTACATAGGGTCACTATGAGTTGGAACCAATTCAACAGCACCTAACAACAACAACCTGCCCAGGATTTAAGGGCAGCCACGTGTGCATCCCCGAAGTCCTTGCTTTTTCCTCTGCACAGCATGACCTCTCTGCCGTCACAGGAGTTCCCACCAGTAGGGCAGTCCTGCCTCCTCTGCTGGGTTTATTTATATCCTGCTCATTTTCTTCTGTATCAGATAAAACCTATTCTCTCCGGTTCATGTAGTTCTCATGTTTCAATTGCTTCAATTTTTTTTTTTATATTTCAAAATGTGTTCAATAAATATTTCAAATTAACTGACAATAACACAGTTTGAGTGAAAGAGAAACTAAAATAATAGGCAATATTTCAGATTATATCAATTTTACCCTCCCATGAAAGTAACATAAACCATTTGAAATTGAACTGTGTGAAAAAAGGAAGTAAAAAAAAATGCGTAAAAACCAAGGTGTGTTTCAACAGCTATGACAAATGCATTAAGAAAGAAGAACTAGTACACTGCATGCAATGGTTTAATACGTGTGGTCACCAGAGAAGCAGCAGCCTAGTAAGGGGTTTTATTGACTACATGCAAATAAAGGGCAGAATACAGGTCAAGAAAGGAAAAACAAAAGACAAAATATTTGCATAAAATTTCATAGAACTTTAATACCAAATGTTTAAATTATGAAATCAGTAGCAATCAAGAAAATGGTCTGGTAATCTTAACAAGAAAAATGTCTTTAAATATAGCTAGTAAAAACTAGAGAGTATGTGAGAAAGTAAAAGGCACACTTTCCATTCCTCCAAAGATTTCTGGTACTATTCTATTGAAAATTCAGATATCATACAGAGAAAGCAAAGAAATGAAATTCTGGAGGATCAAATGCAGCTACTCTTTCTTTACCATATACTGGCAGAGAGATGGAGATAGAACTTCCTTATGATAGAATCTTTTTTATTTTCAAAATTATGCTATATTAAATATTCTTTTTAAAGCTATACATCAGGCCAGTTTGAATGCACACGACATTCCCTCAACGAAGTCTCATTATTTTAAAGGGCTAATGCTACAATAACCCAAATAACACTTGGAGGCATAATTATCAATTACTGTCTTTTTACACAAATAAGGAGCAAGTTGTTAAGTTTTTTGTCCACTGCACACCCCCTGCACTATTTTCATAAGAGTGCTATGTTGTGCATTATATGGCTGAGCACGTTATTTGCTAAAAATACAGTAATAACATCTTACAGAATATTAGTGTTTGTTTTTTGTTTTTTTTAAATGCAGTTATCTATAACTAAATACGAGCCTTAATAGGGAGAAAGATAAACATGAAGATACAAGATGCCTAGATGAAGTACTTGGAGAGGAAGAAATGCTTCAAGGGAAGGTGAAACATTGCTGTAGAACAACTTTTTCTTGCCTATGCCCGGCCATGAAATATAATCACTGAGATGTGAGAAAAGGAAAAACAAAACAAACCAAATTAAAACTAAACACTAGACCCAATGATGCCCAATAAGCTTTTTTTTGAATTTTCTTCTTTAGCTCCTTTCTAAAACCAAACAGATTTTAACCAATTAAATAATCCTACTAAGTAACTTATATAATTAAAGTACCAAAAGGAAACATGTCTATTCTATAACTAGGGTCTCTGAGTTACCATTTGAGAAATGATCTCAGGCAGTTTTCACATAAATCCATCATGATTATTTTAAAGGCCTTATATAAATAAATTCATACATTCATTAAAAATACTATACTAAATATATTGTTAAAACTTCACAAATTCAAATCTATTTAAAAAATTATTTTTTCAGCCACTGGAAACTGATTTACAAATGTCAAATACCACTTATTTGTAAGTAAAAAAAAATAGAAAGGAATCTCTCTCAAATCACTTCAAAGCAGCCTAACCAAAAAGGAGAAAAAAGCAAGGAAAGGCTTCAAAAACAGTATTAAAAAAAAAGCAAGCAAGCAAGCTTTATTTATAAACAAAAACAAAAGCTTCATATTGCTTTAGGTTGTATTTTTGTTTCTGATAGTTCACTGAGGTCTTAATAGAATGAAATATTACCAAATAATTATAACTACTTATAATTCTCTTTTCTATCTAAGTTTCAGAAGCATTTTCCTTAAAACAAAAGAAAAAGAAGAGGAAGAAAAAACGAAGAAGTTTCTTCTGAAACTGTTGATATAACTTCAAAGCCTTTTTAAAAACCTCAATCCTCCAAGAATGGAAAGTGTTCACCTGTGACCTTCTGCCTGGATTTCTTCGCTGAATCCACTGAAAGTACAGTGTGGGGCTCAAAGAGAAACCTGACTCCCCACTCTTGTCATCACTTGATAAGAGAAGACACAAAAGTGGCTTTTACCTGTAATTCACCCAGAAAACAATTCTTTGTATACCTTTGTTACAGAAACTCCAGAAGACAAATGGTCCTTGTGCTTTTCTGTGCTAGGTAGAAACTACATACATTTTGTCAGTCTTATTTTCAGATAAAAATGAACAGCCTCTGACCAAGCAAAACAAAAACTGGAAGAGCAAAGAATTAAACAGGGCTCACTTTCTAAAAGGTTCCTTAACCTAAGAAATTACTTAATACAGGCAGGATCCCCTGAAAAAATGCCACTGCCAGATTCAGCTCCCCAAGTGCAGTAACAGGAAAATCTTGACACTTTAAGCTTGATGGCTATGGAGGCCTTGCAGCTCATTCTTCAGCAAATGGAAACAGTCCTCATCTGAACTTAGACCTAACAATCCCAACGTGTATTCATGTAAAGCCCGACTTTTCCATAAAGTGCTTGCATATATATTATTTCAAACTGACTAATCACCTGAAGAGCTTAGAACCATTTTCCATAAATTCTAAGTTATCCAATGTACCATTTAAGGACTAAACTGGGTAAATTTCCATCTGGGAATGGTGTGTGATTCCTGTGGCTTCTTTTCTGAGCCTCTTCCTTCTATGCTTCTATCACTTGTAATTCATCCCTTAAATTATGTGGTATAAATACCTTACAATTTAATGCAACTTAGTTCAACATTTATTTGTCCTAGATTATGGGACACAAAAATCAATATATTCGCAGGGTCCCAACCCTCACAGAATTACCATTTAATTTTAATATTATGGTTACCATTAAGATAGTCGCAGAGAATGGTACAGCAGCACAGAAGATGGGCACTGGAGCCAGCCTGAGGCTTCAGGAAGGTGTGTCTGAAGCAAAGTCTTTGAATGTCCCTTTAAAAGTTTTTGACATTGTATCTATTTCTTTCTTTTTTTTTTCCCCTATGCACTAAAATAATACATTTCCATTACAGGAAATCTGAAAGTCACAGACAAGTAAGAGACAATTAGAACCATCCTTAAACTTACCAACCAGGAATAAGCACTTAATATTTTAGAAAACTCCCTTCTTATCTTTTTCTCTGAGTCTGTAGGAGTGTATATGTACGTATTTTTCATAACATTTAGGGAACATTTTATAAATGTTTATACACTGCTTTTATTCAATCACCATTACATCCTTACATTTGCCCATATCAGTGTTGAAAGCAAGAATTTCAAAAATATGATCAATAGCTATATAACATTACATCCTACAGATGTACCATAATTTATAACTTCCCCTCATTATTATACCTTTAGCTTTTACTTTTCTAGTTAATTGATACTACAAATCATGTTACTTTGAACAGCCTTTCATCTAATTCTTTTCCAAAATTTGCATGTTTCCCACACCCACCTATAGCATTTACTTGTGGAGCAACAACTCCCAAGACACAGTTCATCCCCAGCAATGCTCACGCCCCTTGCACCAGTCTGTTGCTTCTGGGATTTGCAGTTTCCTAATGGATATATAGACCCTGGGTGGCACAAATGGTTCAGTGCTCAACTACTAACCGAAACGTTGGCAGTTTGAACCCACCCAGCGGTACCTTGAAAGAAAGGCCTGGTGATCTGCTTCCAAAAGGTCACAGCCTTTAAAACCCTATGGAATAGTTCTAGTCTACAACACACAAGGTCACCATGAATCAGAATCAACTCGACAACAACTAGTTTAAACTGTTTGTTGTTGCTTTTGTTTTTAATGGATGTATGAGAATCAGAGGCATTAAGAAGTACCTTGGTCATCTCAAGAAACAGCTTTTGAGCAGCAAAAATCTTGAGTCTAGAGATCAGCTACATGGAAGAGGCAGATATGTCTCCATACCTACTCTCAGATGGAAAGGGCAACTCTACTCAACAAGGCTAAAGGTGGGGTGACCTCCAGCTGCTTTTCTCTCTGCTGTCCCCAGATTGCAGTACTCAGTTATCTGTCAGCTTGGACAGTTGAGAGTTTTCATCTTTATGTTGTTTTCATAGATGTTTTCTGGAAAGGGTGAGGGGTTATAATTTACAGTAATTTTCAGCTAAAATAAGTAAGCCTTAGGAAGATGTATAGTGGTTAGGCAGAAGAAGAGTGGGAAGTTCATGAGAAAGGTAACAGCATGAGCAAGGATACCGAGGAGTAGAAACTGTGTAGTGTATGCAGGAAACTACAGGCAGGTGTCAAATTTATAAACTACGATGAAGGGAGGGGTGAAACACAAGGCTGAAGACATGAGGGGGTAGGCAGGTCACAGGGCATTACAAGCCTCATTATGGAACTTGGACCCTAGAGTATGGGCTTATTTATGCAGGAGAATCAGGTCTACACTCAGATGGAAAATTCCAGTACGATCAGAGGCAAGAGTACCAATTGTGAGAATAATGTAATACTCAAGGAGAGAGATGATGAAACCTGAACTCAGGTAGCGATACTCATGAGAACATTTATAAGGAAAAATCCGCTGGAGCAGGAGGTAGATTAAGTTATAAGCACTTCCCATTCTTTGCTGGTTTAATATTTTCTGTCTCTGGCCTGCATGTGCCACCGGGGACTGCATGTCTCCACCCAGCTCAGGCCAGGTGTACATGATTCTATACAGCATGATGTAGAGTGCCCCATATCCTAAAGGCTTTGCAATTACTTCTGCTGGTGATGAGGGAGGTCATAAGGTGGATGGCTGGTGGGTTATAAATAGCACAGAAAGTAAAATGTGTATCAGTTTCAGACAACAGGAAAAACACTTGTGTCTCTTTTGTTTAAAAAAAAAAAAGGCAAAGTGAAGGAGCAGCTCCAAAGCAGGCTGCTGCAAACTGTTCTCACTGCAGCTGTGTACTGCTTCAGTCTTAAAGAGAGAGCGTGGGTATAGCTGCACACATAAAAACGGTTTCATTAAAAGCCTCCAGCCATGCATTTTACTTATTAAAGCCACTCCACAATGATATTCACAATGGAAATTTCAGCTGCCCCTCATGACGACACTAAAATACAATTAATTTCTCTTCCAGAGGAGTCTATACGTATGTGCTTAAAGTACTGTGTTAATTGCTACTACTTCATAGTATGGCTTCCATTAGGAATCAAAATGGGAGCAAGACAAACATGGATCCCATTAAGTGCCAGAGGACTTAAAACTGAAGTCCCCCCCCCCACCCCTTCTTACACTGATTAGAAAACAGGGAACTCCATCTGGTGAACTACAGTGACACCCAGTGGCTATGAAGTGAAACATGCCAGTCACAAAATGTGGTTTATTACATCGTGACAGAATAGGAAATATATGTTGATATACTCATATTTTAAATTCAGTGTCTATAAAACTGTGTATACTACTAGAACCTCATCATAACATGACTCAAAAATAGGCAAATCAGAGATTCATAACAAAATCAGGATATTTAAGTGCCTTCTTTGGTTTGTTCTGCCTATTAATACCCTCAGCCATGTATATTAATAATTATGTGCAGATGATATGAAATATTGGTACTGTAATCAAAATACCAAACATAATATTACCATTCATGTTGTTTATAAATTCAAAATCTGGTAATTTCCAACATGATCCTCTTGCTCAGCCAGAACGGTTTGGTCTAAAGTGAAGCAGGTGGGATCAGTTCAGTAACAGTAATTTCAATACTATCTGCGTAAGGAGGGTTCTCTGAAAATGTTCTTGGGGGTTCAAAATGTACTTCTATATTTATTACATGCATGAGAAAAGCAATGGAGAATTAGGCAAAGAAAAACCAGCCACAGTACCCCAGAGGCATTTGCCTGAGCTATTAAAAACCAAACCAAACCTACTGCCATTGAGTCAATTCTGACTCATAGCGACCCTGTAGGACAGAGTAGAACTGCCCCATATGGTTTCCAAGGAGTGGCTGGTGGATTCAAACCGCTGACCTTTTGGTTAGCAGCCAAGCTCTTAACCACTGCACCACCACGCCTGAGCTATTGGCAGGAGGAGAAATCAACTCGTCTCAATGGAAAATGCGCAGACTTTAGAACCTGACAGAACCGAGCTTTGTGCTATGTTTGACTTTGGACAAGGTATTCCACTCAGAGTCTTCGTATTCCTGTTATGTAAAGTGGTGATACATACCTGACAGGGCTGCTGTGAGGATGAGTATTAGAGCATCTCTCAACATTAATGTAAAACATCTCACTTGGCACCCTGTACATATACGATGCACATTAATAATATCTATTACATATATGCATTCATATTAAAAAATACTGGTAAGACTGTGGTTCTCTTTGCTACAGAAAACACCACTCTGAAAACAGACTCTAGGTTCCATTTTGAATGTCAAGTGTTCCTCCTTCTGACTTCTGTAATTTGTGGCGCACTTTCAGGGATCAGAAGCAACAAGAGTAGTGCATCTATCAACAGCACAGAATGTCTCTGTGACATTGCCATGAGCTTATCCTGGTCATTAAAGTGAACCAAAGGGCAGAAGAAAATTTTCAGCCTTGTCTATCCTAAAAGCCAAATGCTCTTACCTGTAACGCTTTAGGATCTCACAAGCACTAAACTTCATAAATGTGCAGACCATGTGTGAAGAAGGTAGAAGGGGGCATGCACAACTAGCAGAAGTGAGAGATGGGCAAGGATTGATCCAGGGAGCCACAGGTGGTTTGAAGCAAAAGCAAAACAAACTTACTTAGCCATCTAAAGGTCAGAACATGAACTGTGGCCTCCTTAGTAGGATACTTTTAAAAATAAATCAGATCATATCACTCACCTACTCAAAACCCTCTTGTTAGTTTCTGTCTCACTAAAGGTAAAATCCAAGTCCTCTCAGTGACCTATGAAACTCTACATGATCAGGCCCTGCAGTAGCTCTATGAAGTCCTTTCCCATTACTTTCCACCCTACTGACTCCACTCCAGACACCCTGGCCTCTTTGCCTGTACATGGCAAGCACATTGTCATGTCTGGGCCTTTCTACTTACAGTTCCCTCTGTCTAGAACAATCATTTTCTACTGAACTGCAAGGCTCGCCTCCTCACCTGCTCAAGGTCTCTAGTCAAAGGTCATCCTCCCAGGGAGGCCTTCCTTGATCCTTCTGTTTAAAGCACATCTCTCCCATCCATCTCAGCACTCCCTACCCCTCTCCACCACCTTCCTTTCCTCCTGAGTGCTTACGATACAACAGAATACAGATTGTATTCATTTGTTTCTTATCTTTCTTTCTCCACTAGAACGCAAACTCAGAAAGGCAGTGATTTCTGTCTGTTTTGTTCATACTGAATCCCCAAGATCCAGAATATAGAATAGACTTGGCACTAAGCAGTCATTCAATAAATATTTGTTGAACTTGTTGGGGAAGGAAACAGGTGAAAGCAGGGAGAGTTTCTGTGGAATCTATAAAGTAAAAAAATTACAACAAAAAATAAATAAATAAAAATGCTTAGGATGTGTTTTTAAGTGCAAAAAACAAACAAACCAACCCCACAGAAGGTAGTCTATAAAAGTGGATAAATAATATAATGGGAGATTATGTTAAAAGATAGAAAATAATTCAAGATTTTTTTTAAACGCTAATAAAAGTTGTCTCAGTGTTGTAAAATTTTGAATGATACTGTCTACTTCTTAAAAATAGTAAGTTATTTGCAAAAAGCTGAATTATAGTTGCAGACATAAATCTAAAAAAGTAAGTACTATCCCCTCCTTTTTAGAATTCTATTCACTGAAAACTCATCCTCTTGGTTAAAGAGAGGTCAAGAACATTTCCTGAACAACAAACAGACTGGACTCGCTGGTCACCAAAGTTTTGGTAAACGGTTTGTCCCTTGGTTCTTTTTATCTGTAGCATTCCACAGAAGACTTGCTGGTGAAGGTGTCCACGGCCCACTCTGTTGACAAAGGGCATTTGCAAGTGTATATTATGTTCAAAAGGGGAAAAAAACCTCTCTTTTTATTCATTTTAATATGCATATGAGGAAAATATTACTTAATACTTCTATTAGATTGAATAAATATTACAAGAGTATTTACAAGCTATGTAAGAAAAATCAAAGACACATCAGTTTTATATTTGCTGCTGAGGAAGAACATGGCACCTCAATTCCTGCTATACTGCTAGATCAAGAAATGGAAGCTGTTAAGTCTAATAAATGTTAGTATTGGGGTAGGATTAATGTTTGTAATCTTTTTCTGCTGCTTTTTCTATGAGTAGAAAACAAAAAGAAAAAGGAGACAAGAAAGCTCTGGAACTAAATTTCTCATAAGCTTTGGTCTAATACGTGGTTGATGAAGCCATGAGAAAATATTCTCACATCTTTGATTTTATTTCAACAGTTTCCAGAAAATAGAATAATGAAGAAATATACTTATATTCCTTACTTGATGTCTGAAACTTTAAATTTAGTATGTAGCTAAAATTAATTCTCAATGTTCCATTTTAAGCTTCTACAGTAAGAGAGTTGTGCATTTTATTCTGTAATATAAATAATTTGCAGTGGTCTCAATGAAAATGCTGCTTGATTTATAGAGATTTTTATTACTTAACTTCAAGCTATTTGTTGGGGATAAACTGTAGTGACTATAACAAAAAAAAAATCTATCTGCCAAAAGAAATTTTTAAGAGTATAAAATACTGTAATTATAGCTTATGTTAATCAAGAGCAATATTCGTACAAACATAAGTAAATGGAATAGTTCAGAATATGGTTGACATCTATTAACTTATACCATACTTCTGGATGATTATAATGAATAAAAATTAAATTAGTCACAGATGGCAATGAAGGAAATATATCCCAAGCTTTTTCTGCCCTCAGAAGGTGAGACTGCAGGTCACACTGGCCACCGCTGAGTGCCTTCAGAATGCAGATTTCTTGGCTGGCAGGTATGTAACGACCTATGCTCAGCTGTCAGGATCAGCTGGCTGTGTCATAGCTCATCAACCGGGGACAGGTGAGGTTCAGAATCTCTATGGCGATTGTCAAGCTATGCAAGTTTCTCCACAAACTTCACACTGTCCGCTCCCTGAGATTGTGACATATCCTTGGACAGCAATCTTCAAATTGGAAGCACACAAACTTTCTGGAATGTTCAGGGAACACAGGTAGTTTTAAGTGAGTCACTTTCCAGAATCTCCTTTTCCACCAACGTCATCTTTAACTCCATTTTATAAGAGAAAGGCAAATCTCTCATCCAAACTGAATTTTACTATGGTGCATTGCTCTGGGGTGTAAAAACCTCTAATGCATCAAAGAAAAGGAAAATTTTATATATTGGTGTCTATGTGAGAAAGTGAATGACTCTAATGACTAAGTATAAAATTCTTTCATAAGTCTTTAAGCAAATTGAAGGACTAATTGAGCTGTCACTTTTTCATGATTTATTACTAAATGTTTTTGACATATAATAAAGGAGCTTATGATAGGCTGAATAATGGCCACACAAAAGATATGCACGTCCTAATCTCTGGAACCTGTGCATGTTACCTTATATGGCAAAAACTTTGTTGATATGATTAAGAATCTTTACATGGAGATACCATCCTGGATTATCCAGGTGGGCCCTAAACGCAATTATAAGTGGCTTTAAAAGAGAGGTAAAAGGAAATTTGACGCAGACAGAAGAGGAGAAAGCAATGTGACTATGGAGGCAGAAACTGGAGTGATGTGGCCACAAGCCAAGGAGTGCTGCAGCCATCAGAAGCTGGAAAAGGCAAGGAACAAATTCTCCCCTAGAGACTCAAGAGGGAGTGAGATATCTTGACTTAGCCCTGTAAGATTTAGTTTGGATTTCTGGAGTACATTTCTGTTGTTTTAAGCCACTAAGTTTGTAATAATTTGTTATATGGCATCCTTAGGAAACTAATACAGATTTCAAAGGACTGAATAGCATGGCTATTACAAACTCCTTCCATTTTCATCTGCTTAGGTGAACACATTTTTTAGCAATTATATTTGCAAAAATCAGAATAAAAAGAAGGGGCAACCAAAAAATATATGTGCAGGTATATATGTAGGCAGACATACATATGTATAAGTATGTATATATGTGTGTGTATATAGGTGTATGCATATGTATATGCATCTATGTGACTGTTTGCACATATATTCATATATATAATAAAACACAAAGAGGGCACAGTTATGGATATTTCTTGGACATAACCAAACACCTCAAGGGATTGGATTTCTGGGTTTGAATGATTAGGTCCACAGTCTAGTGGGACATCTTAGTCAATGGGCATGATATGGTACATAAAGTTATGTTCTACATCCTAGTTTGGTAAGTAGTAGTCTAGGGTCTTAAAAGCTTGCGAGCGGCCATCTGAGATACAGCTATTGGTCTCTCCTCATCCAGAGCAAAAGAGAAAGAGGAAACCAAAGACTCAAATAAGAAACTAGTCTACAGGACAAATAATCTACCCAAATAATGGCCTTATCTACCCTAAGACCAGGAGAATTAGATGGTACCCATCTACCACTACCAACCACTCTGATCAGGGCCACAACAGACGGACCCTGATAGAATGGGAGAAAAATGTGGAACAGAATCTCAAAATAGTACCAAAAAAAAAAAACAGACCTACTGGACTGGTTGAGTCTGGAGGACTTCCCAAGACTACTGCCCTCAGATACTCTTCCAACCTTGAACCAAAACTAACCCCTGAGGTCACCCTGAAGCTAAATAACAAATTGGCTCTAAAAATAATGACTGTCACCCATAAGTAATGTGCTCCTTTAAAAAATCATCTATATGAGACCAAATGGTAAACAATTACTTTAAAACAAAAATGAGACTGTAAGGGGGTAGGGAACCTAGATTAATGGAAATGGAACAACCAGAAAAGAAATAATGAGAATGTTTACCCATTGTGAAGAATGTAACCAATGTCACTGAACAACTTGTACAGAAATTGCTGAATGGGAACCTAAACTGCTGTGTAAAACTTCACCAAAAATACAATGTTGTTGTTGCTGTCTGTTGCCGTTGAGTTGATTCCAACTCATACTGACCCTATAAGCAGAGTAGAACTGCTCTACAGGGTTTCCAAGGACTGGCTGGTGGATTCGAACTGCCAACTTTTTGGTTAGCCGTAACAGCTCTTTACCACACCACCACCAGGGCTCCAAAAATACAATAAAATATTATATAAAAAATAATTTAAAAAGGGGGGGGGGGGATAAAATTATCATCATTCTAGAAGAATGAGAAGTCTTTGATAATTTATTAAAAGAGTTGAGGGAAAAAAAGCTCCCCACAGTTCACTACATAAAGATGCATTTCCAATTAAAATAAAAAGTTTACTCTTTATGTTGCCAACCTAAAAATGTACAGGAGTTCCTTCTTTCTTCAAAAAAACTTTAGGGGGTCACTCCCATAAAGAGAAGCACTTCTGTGGATACCTCCCTTGTCTACACTACAACCAACTCAAAAAATGGCCCAAAAAACAACTTATTTTATTAATTGCTCAAAAAAATTCATTATGCTACTAAAGATTATTCTGAAATTTCTGTAGCTTTACCATAAATTTGGATTCTGTGTTTTAGCTCCAAAATTCCCACAGATCATTATTTAAACAAAGAGGGGTGGTATAAATTTATAATATTTCTGTCCTCGTTTCCATTTTGAGCTGCTCTGTCTCTCAAGCATCATCAACCAAAAATTTAAAACAGTAAAGAAATGGAGTATTCAAAATTCCCTTCTGTCCATTTTTCTACATCTGAAGAAAAATCTTTGCCATGTGAGCCACACTATAAGGAACAGAAAAGCAACGATGCAAGACTACGATTCTGTACCCTTACCTAGACCTATGTGAGGCAGGTGCTCAAAAAGGGTCCAGCTGTGGTCATCAATGTAATGATTCTTCAGGATCAACAGCTGGCAAACATCCCGGGCAGTTATGTCACTGGGTACTTCTAAAGCCCTGCTGGTTTCATCTTCACTGTATACTTTAATTACCTGTGTAGAACGAAACAGGAAAAAGAGCTAAAATATTCTATTAAAATATCATTCTAATAAGTCAGCAAACTTACTAGCTCAACTGATTACAAGTTATTCCTTGTACAGTTTCTTGTACACATGATTTTCTTATACAATGAATGAAAGTTACCTATCTAAGACTTATTTATTATATCTGTCAAAGTCACTGCCCCAAAATTTCCACTCTCTTCAGTGTCTAAGCTAAAGACCCTTCAACGGTCATTCAATGTCATTTCCCCACTTCTCTTATCTATTAAGAGTTTTTAAAACTTACTATTATTTGAAAACTTCTATTCCATATTTAAGTCCTGTAAATAATCCATGTTACATGAGCAATTGGTTCCTGGATAATATACTCAAGTAACATAAGTAGTGAATAGAATCCAACTTTATGAAAAGATTCCTCCATTTCAGGTACAGAAGTTTAGGCAGAGACTGGCTGGATGTTCCCCCCAAATCCTTTTTCTTTTCTCCTTTGCGATTAGTAGTGGCCTGATGACTGGGCTTTAGTTAATGGAATGTAAGCAAATGGGATGGTGTACTTGAGGCCTAACCCATAAATCTCCCACGTATTGTCCTCCATTTCCTTTTGCCATCCTCCCACTAGATGGAAAGGACCACAGGGACCTCGTGGAGGGGAAAGCCATGAGATAGAAGGAGCCCAGCTAAGATGGGCTATGACAGAAATACAATAACGCACGCACGCACACACACACACACACACACACACACACACACGGGAAATAAGAAAACTCAATATAAGAAATATACCCAATTAAAAAAAAAGACATGTTCAACATTTTTAGTAATTCAAATAAACGTAAATTAAAATGATGTATCAATTTTGTCCTATCATTCTTTTTTTTTTTAATTACTCTTAAAGACAATGCAATGACATAGAGGCTCTCTTACAACGACTGGGGTGTTAGAAATTTTTGACACCTATTTGACAGTATTTATCAAAAGCATTAAAAGGTTATTCTTTTGACCCAGTGATCTCACTTAGGCAAACTATCTCATATGGAAATGTGGAAAATGACTTTAGGCATAAACATGTCCAGCAAAGCATTATTTATAATTGTTTATATTTATAAATGCTCAACAATAAAAAATGGTAAATGACAGTGCTTTGACAAAATGGAATATTGTATTAAGAAAAACCCACTGCTGAGTCAATTCTGACTCATAGCAACCATATAGGACAGAGTAGAACTGCCCCATAGGGTTTCCAAGGAGCAGCTGGTGGATTCGAACTGCTGACCTTTTGGTTAGCAGCCAAGCTCTTAACCACTACGCCACCAGGCGTCCGGAATATTGTTCAGTTCTTAAAAATGTTATTCAAGATGATGACATAATAACTCCTAAAAAATTCTTGAGAAAATAAAATCAGGACATCAAAGTACATATTCATTAAAACAGTGCATATTTACTTGTTGGCTTTGGGCTAGCCAGCACCCATCCCTCTTTTTTTTAACAGTATTCTGATTTTCTTTTAGACCACTACCCCTTCTTTCACCATCAGCCGTTGTTACTCAGACAGCTCCACCTCCAGCTCAGTGATGGTGTGCTGGAGCCCTGAAACTGGCTGTTAAAACATTCAGGAACTCTGCAAGCCAGGCATCTTGAAATCAGCCATGGTGGGAGCATTTATACCACAGAAACAGGAAAATCCTACAAATAAAGTCTTTTATTTATTTTTTTAGCCAATTTACCAGTGTACTACTGCCCCAGCTCCAGTGTGGAAGACGCATCCTGACTCATCAATCAGCACCCAGAATACCCCTGGCAACAATTAACGATAATTATTTCAGAGATGGATACATGGTCTAATCACAGCCAATCTCGGTATTTGCTCAGATGACCATTAGGTGGGTTCTCTTTTCTACTGGATGAAGCCTGGGGAGATGAAGGCTGTACCTGCTACTGTTCAGAAAGAGAGTGACTGTAGGCAAATGGGCCCATATGGAGTAAAGCAGGCCAAGAGATAAAAAGAGAGTTCTGATGATATTGTTTGAGCCGCTGATCAAGGAACATTTGAAATCTTTGTGTCTGTATCATATATGTGCTATGAGGCTATAAGCTTCTAGTGGTAACATCCACCTACTAATCTCCCTTGTTCTAGTCCTGGCCCCACTCCAATCCATTCTCCCTACTGCCAGCAGAAAAAGCTTTCTAATAGCCAATCTGATCAAGCCCCTCTGCTACTAAAATTCTTCAATGGTTCCTTATCCTAACTCAAGCAGCTCACTGTGTCTATTAAGGCCCCATGGTAGGTGCAGGACCTTTGCTAAGTGCTTTAATATAAGGATGTCACAAACACAGATGGTTGTTGCCCTCAGAGAGTTTAAAGTCTAGTGGGGAAAGCAGTATTAAAAAGCAGTGTTTACAAAGTACAGATTAGAAGTGCAGCATGCTACTAAATCATAAAATGGCGACTGGAGCGAGGCCAAGAAGAGGGAAGTGATCATTAAGCCAAGAACTGAAAGATGAGTGGGCAGTAGATAGCAAAGTGAGTTCAGAAAAGAGCATTTCAGGCAGAGGGAGCAGGAGCTGTGCAAAGTCCCTGGGACAGGAGGAGCTTGGCAGGTTCCAAGAACTGAGAGGCATCCAGGATGCAGGAAGAGTAATCAGGGAGAATAGTCCTAAGGAAACTGAAGTGATAAGGATGATGGTAGGTTTGGGAGAAATAAGATTGTAAATTCAGAATTGACTTACGAATCATTAAGCTTCTAGCTAGTAAACAAACCCATGGATATGCCTGATGGAGGCGAAGAGGAAGAACAAGCAGAGAAGAGCACCTAGAACTGAATCCGGAGGAATTCCAATATTTAACAGCGAGTTAGAGGAGGAGCTAGCAAGGAAGCCTAAAAGATAGAGTGAAGTAGGAAGACAGCCAGGAAAGTGTAAGACCCCCAGAATAAAATTCAAACTCCTTGCCATCACATCTACAGCTTACACACTCTTCATCAAACCAGCCTCATGGAACAGGTCACTCAATGATCCTAACCAACAGGACACACACAACTCATTCTCTTTGTTGTGCATGGGGGCATCCTCTACTTGGAGAACATTTTTTCAATGCCCTTCCACTACCAACATGCTTAATCTGGTAAATTCCCACTTATCATTCGGCCCCAGTTTTGATGGTGCTTCATCTAGAAAGTTTTCCCTGGCAGCCCAAAGTTTTGTAATGTGCCCCATTTTGTAATTTTCTGCTTGCATGTCTTTCTCTCCAACTTGGCTAGTAAGCTCCTTTAAGGAAAATCTCTATTCACCATTTATCATGGTATCCCAGGCACCTAGCACAGGACAGTGAATGGTTTTATCCATATCTGTGGGATGAATGAACTTTTCAATAAATCTGCAAAGCCTACAAAAATGTTTTGTATATAGTAGACACAATATATTTTTCTAAAGCTTAATTAAAAAATGTTTTCTGATCAAAAGATTAAAGATGTCTCAGAAATATTTGGTAGGCGCTCTAACTCACAAAGATTTTGGTAATGATGCAAGCTCATTCTCATGAATACAGTTTGAAATTTGGCTAATTAAAATTGAGAGATATTTTCAAAAAACAAAAATTTCTGCCATGAAGTACAAGATTAATAAAATGTGTATCCTCAGGGAATTAAAATTCTTCTCCATAAGCAACAGACATACAAATTTTCATTATAAATACTCCAAGGTAAAAATTGATTCAATACTGCGTTAGTGGACAGTTCTGGGTTTCACTGAGGTAGCATAAAGTCATATGAAAAATGTCGTGAAAACACACTGTCAAAATCAGATGCTAATTTTTCTGTGCTTTCACCTCAATTCATTCAATTTTTTGGTTAATACACATGGCTCACTATGATCCCAAAATGTGCTTCAACTCTCTCAGCAACTGGGTAAGCTATTGTTGTTAAGTGTGGGTCTTCATATTTGTAGCTGTGCTACACAACTGGTGGAATTCTAAGGGCTATTAAACTTCACTCTCTCTTCTGAGAAAAGTAATATATTTTCTGAAAGGATGCTACTAACTTCCACTATATATACATGCTGCTGTGGTTACAAGTGACTGGACCAAGCATTGGGGCTGCTCCTACCAAAAACAGCATGAAAGTGACCACTCCTGAGAGGACAAGAGGATCTGGACTCTAGGCGGGTCCTTCGTATAGAGCAGTTCCCTCTGAGGCCTGCTGTACATTCCATCCCAAGAAAAACTGGGGAACAGGAATGACCTGGCAGCTGCTAAACAGGTTCCCTGTACTTTCTGACTATGTATTTTCTCACAGTAAATGCCCATCACCTGGGATAACATAAACATACCTCTTATTTTGCAGTCTCTTGTCGTTTATTTCAGAGAAGCAAAGAAAATGAAAAACTAGAGACGTTCTGAAACCTAAGCCAAATTCAAGAAGCGGGCAAGAGTAGTACAAGAGGTAAAGTTGGAAAAATAAAAAAGATAACCAATCGGGAAATAACATCATTTTGTTCACATTATGCTGTTGCAAATTTGAAAGAAACAATTTGTCAAAAATAGAGAAACAGAATTTTAAAGGCTAATTTATTCTTAGGAATGCCTATTGGTATTTGATATTTTATTTAATAACTGTGGTCACTTATATTTTAAGAGCACCTACAGCTGAAAAGCACAGTGCTGTGGTAATGCCAGTTCATATTCCTGTTCTATGGCAGAACACTTACAAGTTCTTGCTTCTTAGGTGAGACAGTAGGAATGAAGAGAGATGACATAAACTTAGAGTCAGATAATGAATACATCTATGGTGCTGCTGGCAAACACAGACAATTCAGTATTTAGCAGGTATGTTGGCAACCACCCTGACAATAGAATCAAACTGGCAGAGCAGTTCTTTCTTTTTCCAACAAATCCAGTTATTAATAATGGTTTGCCACTGAAGACATGTATTTAGGGCCAACTTAAATTTCTAAAATAGGTGCATGTTTTCATTTTTCAAACAAATAACACATACTGAGAGAAAAAAATTAAAACACTTTTGTTTGAGCTTATTTTAAGCCCTAACATTATTTTTTAATGCTATTTAATGCTGACACTTGTCCAAAATACTACTTATCTATGAACAATAAAATTATATTCAGGTTGATGTTTCACAGCAGTAAATTCTTGTCATCTCTTAGACGTACTCAGTAATTACAAAAGTTCCTTATACTACCAATGGGCTGCCTTTGTTGAAAAGGCTCATTTTATTTCTATTTATTTCACCTTAAAATATTAAAAAGGAAAAGATGATCTAAGACAAATCTCTAGAAGAGTTTAATATGCCTCTTGCCAAACTATTACTACACTAAACCTATTTAAAAAAAAAGAAAAGGTGAAGTCATCATAAAAGATACATGAGCAGTATGGGTTAAAACTAAGTTAAAGACTTTTGTGATCATATAAAAATCAAATAGCAGAGCTGTTCTTAAGACTCACTAGAGCAAAATAATGGTGTCCTGTTTCCTCTGCATACTTAGAGGTAAAAGGAGAGTTGAAATTTATATAATCATGTTATTTAATAAAGGGATATGATACATTCCCAGCTAAGTGGCCCAACTTCTCAGCTGCTTTATAAAGTGAATTAACAGCATGAAAAGAATATTATTCACATCTATTTATCTATGAATTCATTTGAAATTGTATGCCAGTAGGAAGAAATCCTACTTGGACCCTTTACAAGATTAGGAACTTTCTTTGTTTCATCAATGGGTTAAAACTTGACTAGGAAGAGAGACATGGCATTGATAAAGTCTGTCTATAACATCCAACCAGAATAAACAGAAAAGAGGTCCAAGGACAGCCAACAGTGTACACACAGGCTGTGTTGGGCAGAACCTTTCCATGTCACTGTAATCTTGACAATCAGAACAACCTTAATCTCTAGAATAGTTTACAGCTTTAAAAACGGCTCTAGGAGCATACGGTAACTGGCAAAAGAAAATTAATAGAGACAAGGCCCACTGCAGGTGATCTGCTGGGTGAGGGTTGAGCAGATCTGTTTTGAGTGACAGCCTTATCAACACGTGTTTGTACCTTATACATCAACCCCCTCCCCCGATTTCCTCCATAAAAAGTAAAGAGATTTTAAGAATTAACATAACCCACTTTTAAAGCAACAGACACAATGTTAAAATATGGAGAGACAGCAATATGTGGTAATTTTTCAGGAGGACCTTGAGGTCCCTCAAGCCTTTAGACTAAAGACACAAAACATTTAAAATATAAGACAAAGGCCATTTCAAAAAAAAATTTAAAAACAAAATAAAGAGAATTTGAAAGTCAATTCAATTATTTATCACCTTGTCCCCAGAGCACACTCAGTATTTATCTGCTACCATCATCTGAAATTCAGATTCTAGAAGTGATTATTTAGAAAGTCCTTAGGAAAAAACAGAGCAAAGGCAGAACAGTCAGCCCATGAGGGCACTTTCTCCACCTCCCAAAGCCCCTCCTAAAGCTTCTCTGCCCGAACCCGTCAGCTCCAAGGAATGGGATGCTGTGGAGTAGCCCAGTTCCTTCTTTAATTTGGATTCATCCTAGAATATCTGAATGAACTTAGGGATGTCATTTGGTCATTTTTGGCATTGCCATATAGCCAAAAGGGGGCAATGGACCTACCGCGATTGGTAACTAATTACTCAACAGGTTCCCTCCCCTTATCCTTTGCTTCTTCAGAGGAAATATGAGAGAAGAAGGAGAGACATTCAGCAGGTAAAAAAAAAAAATGAGCACAGAAAAAGCATGAATAAATAAGAATCCATAGTATAAAGTGAGAGAAAGAACAAAAGGGCGGGAGTGGGGAGAAAGTGAAAGAGGGACAAAAAAGATAATTGGAGCATGATTATCTTCCGTGTCAAAATTTTCTCTTTTAGGAAAAACATGCCACTTTTAAATACTAAGATCTTACCATAATCGAATATATATAATTTTTAAACAGAAACATATTTTTATTAATTTATATATATATATATATATATATATATATATATATATATATAAGTGTGCTTAATTACTAGAAATAAAAAGAAATTAACCAGGCCCACAGAAATTTGCTCTCAACTAGGTCCCAAAGTAAAGCCACACACCTCTAAATGTTTATAATCTGAGCATAGTAGGATTATAAAACCATCTTCTATGTTTCAGGCTTTTTTCTTTATTAACAGCTAGGCGATGTACCTAAATCATGTGAAATATTTTTATATCGAGGTCAGAGTAGGCTTTGATTTTTACATTCTTCTAAATAAGGAATGCAGTGTCCTAAGATAAGTGGAGACATTCTTAGATATTTTGAAGTAAGCAACTCAATGTGTTCCCTCAAAGGGAATGGGAGATAATATATTCATTATTACTTATTCCAAATTTCTAACAGTAGTTTTTAAAATGTTATATTTTAAAAACAGAGATGGTTCCAAAAGACCTAATCGCTCAAGAAAAGCTGCTGCTTTCTTATTGCCATCCTGTATTATTTTGCTAGTTGTCCAATATTTACTAAGAGCAAAACAGTCTATAGTTTAGAGAAATCAGGTAGCAGAGAAAGTCTTAAGTTGTCTCTAATGAGAGACATATTCAACCACCCATTTTATTGGAGCATTAGCAGTACATGTTTAAATCAGTTACATCAAGTTTTATCAGTTTTGTCATGACTCTCAGACACGGGTTAGGAAAAAAAACCCTAACTCAAACTCAAGCGGAGATTCAGTTTTACAAAGAGAAATGGGAAGCCCTTACAGGTTGCTCAGTTATCTGGCAGAAGTCAAAAGAAACAGCTCCAAACTCATCACAAAAAAGGTGAGCTTTAAAAACTAAATTAAAGAAATATCCTAAACCATATTTGTGATCACACACACACACACACAATTTTAAGACCTAAATCCAATAGAAATAATAAAGAAAGGGTCAAATCACAATTCCCACACTAAAGTTTCCAATGACTTCAGCAAAGGAGTGTTCTCTGAAGTGTTGTTGTTTTTAAAACTTATGCAATTCCTGCTAAGATGCCAGCGCTGACTAATTCATCTCTGAAATAAAATTAAAAATAAAAGCCTTCAGAAGTGCTAATGCTTATTCATATTTACAGCAGAAAACCACTGGTCATGCTTGTGTTGGACACAGCTCCAGTATCTCATTTCAGTCTTTAAGCATTAGTTTATTCCCAGAATAACCATGTGGAATGTCTAAGCTAAAACATTAAATAACTGGTTCATGCAGTGAGAAAGAAGGACAAGTTGGGGGAGAGGTGGAAGGAGAAGAGATAAGAGGAGACAAAGGGTAAACACCAAATGGAGAGAGACTCTATTTATTAGAGACAAGGACACATCAGACTTTATTGTAATCATTGAGTTACCTGACATCAATTGAAAGAAAAGCTTAAGAAAGTACATTATTTCATCCATTTTTAAAAGTTTTTTTTTTTTTTCCTTCTCTGAAACTGGGAATGTAGCTAACCAGCAATAGTATGTTATAGTTTAATTGGAAGCATATAAAGTAACAACACTTCTTGTAATTTCACATCTTAGAATCAATGAAATATGTTATGTTCAGTCTTTCTGGGACACTTGGGGTATTATTCTATAAACTTTTAACGGCATATAAAACATCACTTTCTACATCTTAGCATTCCCATGATGTGACAGCACTAGCGAGAGCTCATTTATACCTATTTTGTAATTTTACTTTTCTTCATTTTCCTAAATATTTATAACAGTGCAAAATTTGTGTGTGTGTGTGTAATATCTATGTAAGTGAAATGGAACAATACTATTAGAATTATAAAATACTAAAGGTTAGAAGGGATCCTGAAGAACATCCACTGAAATCCTCTCCTTTTACAAATTAAGAAGTCAAGACTCCAGAGGGGTCTGACTTGACCAGCGTCCTCCAGCCGGTCAGCCACAGAACTCCATCTCCGGGCTTCTTCCTAATTCCATGTCCTTTCCACTCAGTTCATCCAACTTTTATGCTTCTTTAAGTTGCTGCTTCTGCATGACATCTTGGATAAAAGTATTAGATAACTAAAAACTAGAACAAAAATATGCATATATGCCCCTAAAGTACCTAGCTTTTTCAATGTCAAAATTTTTTTTCCCACTTTTCTCAGAATAACTTGCCAGAAAAATTGCATATACTGGAACAGCCAGCAGAGGGAGTCTTTATTTTTAGCCTGTACAAATAAGGAAAATGTTTTGAAAACGACAACTGTAACATTGTTAAAGTTCCTGCTTAATATAAGTTTGTGATAAAGTTTAGACCTGTTAAAAATTTCTTAATATTTGAATTTTTAAGATAAATGATCTGTACATCTTAAACTTCAATAGAAAGGGTTTTTTTCTTTTTTCTTTCTTTTTTTTTGTACATATAAGTCAAATCACCAGTAGTCTTTCCTAGGGCTCAAGCTGGAAGTTGTCCCTGGAATTTAGAATGGTGATGTCAATTTTTTTCTTAAAATCATGATAGAATTACCAAAAGTAATTTGTCTTCTGAACCTGAAACAATACGCCTGATATTTTAACAAACATAACTGAAGTATATATATGGCCAAATACGTACCACCCATTATGAGGCTATAACCACTTTCTGACAATGCTGTTTTTGCCAAAACAATTTCTGAATTCCTCTTTTGGAACTGTCTTAGGAGGGAGCATTTCCAATATTCTTCAGGGGTGGAAAATCTCTATCCCTTCAGGGGATTTAATATCTGAAATTACCAAAAGTCTTGCTTCTTTTTTTCTGCCAAAAAGAGATTCTGATTTTCTAGATTTGGCTTGGGGAGCTGGGGCACAGCCAGGACAGCCAGCCCTACAGACTGCCCCAAGCGAGAGTCCAAGACTGTTAATCAGCCCAGTTATTTTTAATCTGCCTGCATTGCCAGACATAGACCATGCACTGTAGTTTACACAATACTATGAGGCACAGCCCTTGTTCTCATGGAACTCAGTCCAGGTGCTTAAAACAGAGTGGTAGACTCTGAAGCCTGATCTGTGATCAGATCCTAGTCCACCAGCTTCTCAGTTATGAGTCTGCGTTTCCTCCTGCTGTAAAATGAGCAAAATGCTGGCAAACTGATAGCACTCAATCAATGTTAACAATTATTATTATTATAAAACTTTGAAAGCAAAATAAGGCATTTATGATTAAGTCTCAAAAGACCCTCTTGACTCCCTTTGAGCTCTAAGAAGCTCTGATATGTTGGACTAGGCACTATTATCTTTGAGGCAAGGGTGAATACACAGCAGAAAAAATAAAAAAAAATAACTAGGACAGTAAATGGCAGCTTGGCAGAAAAGGTGAGATTTGCCTGATGAGTATTTAAAAAAAAAAAAAAAAAAAAACCAAACTCATTGCCATCAAGTAGATTCCGACTCATAGTGACCCTACAGGACAGAGTAGAACTGCCCCATAGAGTTTCCAAGGAGCAGCTGGTGGATTCGAACTGCCGACCTTTTGGTTAGCAGCCGTAGCACTTAACCATTATACCACCAGAGTAGATTATATAACATGGAGACAAATTCTGAGCAGCAGTGTCCTGTGCCAGGTGGAGCATGGACCTAGATCTCTGTCCCATGGCTGTCATTTATTAGCAGTGTACTTGGGTAAGACATGTAATTCTCCAAGTCTGAGTTTCCTCATCCAAAAAATAGACTTATCCACCATCCTTCATAGGTTCTTGGGAAGATTATAGAGAATGTTCCTGGATTGTGGAAACAGTTAACATACTCAGCTGCTAACTGAAAGGCTGGAGGTTCTGTTGGAGGTTCGAGTCTACCCAGAGGCACCTTGGAAGAAAGGCCTGGCAGTCTACCTCTGAAAAATCAGCCATCGAAAAAACTATAGAGCACAGTTCTATTCTGACACACATGGGGTCACCATGAATTGGAATCGACTACATGACAACTGGTTGGCTGGTTGGTCATCATCGCTACCGAACATATTTTAGCTGTTTTGTTAGTATTGATATCTGCAGAGGGTAGGGAGTAAACCAAATTGCCCATAGCAGCAAAGTGAGCTGGATAAAGGTAGTAGAAAGGCAGGGTGGACCAGGCTGAGGTTGGCCCTGAGTGCATGGCCTTTCATCACAAGGGATAAAGCCTGGGGAAAATGAAGTGAAAACAACAAAGAGACAAAGGCAGAGAAGGAAATACCAACAGCAATCAGAATCTAAAGAGCTCAACCTTGTGTTTTCAAAAATTGCTTTTATTCAACTAATAGTAGTAGTATTAACTGCATTCCCTGTGCCACGGTATAGCTAACATTCTACTGGCTCCACCCTTGTCTACTGAAAACAATACCTTAACACAGGTACACTTTACCTCTTTCAAATATATAACACAGATGACACTGTCTGATACTCCCTGGGATATTGAAAGGAGAAATAATCTAACCACCTATCCTGTTTTATTTAAATCTATGTTCGCAAATTAAAGAAAAATACTGATGAGCACAGAATAGTTAGATTACTTTTTAAAAGTTCAATCTAAGAGACCTCCTAAAGCTATAGAAAGGGAACACACATTTGAAAGGTATATTGTCTCTCCTCCTGGCTGCATTATATCAAGGACAACCTTTTTTTTTTTTTTTTTTGATTCATTCACTACGAGGAAATTTTTGGAAAACCATCTTAGTAGGACAGGACATAAAAAACCTAAATTCATACTAGTGGAGAGATTTTAAGTGTTTATGAAACTAGTAAAACACACCATTTCAAAGGTAAGGAAAAAAAGGAATTCACATTTGTTGAGCCTCTACTACGTGTCAAGTACTTTTAAATATTTATCCTATTTAATCCTCACGACTGTTCTGTGAGGAAGCATCATTATCCTCAAGACAGAGGAACTTATTCTCAGAAAGTCTTAAAAGAATGCACCCAAAGTCACATCACTGGCTAGTTACAGAGCTGAGCTCAAATGAAAGGGGCCTCCTGGCTCTAAAACACACAAGCTCTACTACATCACACTCCTAAATACTCACTTCTCAAGAAAGAAAACATTTTATGAAAATAAAAAAACCATTCATCAGTGTGATACCCTTCCTCAGTGAGTATGCAACTAAGTTTACCTGTATAAAAATTAAAACAGCAGGAGAAAACCAAGCTTTAGTAAAAATGGGAACTCCAGATAAAGAGCAACAATAATATTCATTACCATTTTAGTACCACCTTCCAAGCAAATCTGTCATCTAAAGTCAGACCACTATCTGTGGACTTTCATTACCTTCCTCTAGTCAGGAAATCTGTTCTCTTCCCACCTACCCCAGCAGCTTCTACTATCCACATACAAGTAATAGAATATAGTCATTCAAAAATGCATAATCAGATTTGTAACTGGCATGACAATAATAAAAATCCAAGGGACAGATATTTACTGGATGCCTAATATGTTCAAGGCCCTTGCAGTAGAAGTTGCCCATCAATAGCCATCCTTCCCCTCTTTCTTCCTAATGAACTCTGATTCTGATGAGGAGGGCAGTGTACTGAGCTCAAGGCCCACATTTCCCGGCTTCCCCTGTAATCTCATTGGCCATGTGACATAATCCTGGTCAAGGATATGCAAGCAGAAGTGCTGATTATTCCAGGGCTACATAACATGGGACAGAACTGGTTGGCATGCCCTTGGTCCTTTCCATTCTCTATGCTAGGAATGTGAACAGGATGACTGGAGAGTTTGCATTTATCTTTCACATAAACGGAAAAAGGATACACACTGAGAAAGACAGAATGGAAAGCAAGAAGGAGCTTGGTTGCCTGAGGATACTGTATGGCTGCTACATTAGCTTTGGACTTACTCTT
This sequence comes from Dugong dugon, assembly GCA_030035585.1. Taxonomy (NCBI): domain Eukaryota; kingdom Metazoa; phylum Chordata; class Mammalia; order Sirenia; family Dugongidae; genus Dugong; species Dugong dugon. Next base: position 126,188,910 of record CM057461.1, read on the forward strand.
CTTGTAAAGTGGAAGGAAAATAAACTCCCTCCCTGTTTGATTCACTGTATTTGAGTTTTCTGGTTATACGCAAATAATTCTACCTCTAATTGTAAAGCACTTTATCATAAGATCCTTTCCATTAGAATTTTAAAACCTAGTTGCAAGACAAAAAAAAAAGGCATTTAGAAAAACAGATGGTGCAAGATACAATAAAATACACACAATACACAAGAAAAGCCTAAAAGTCAAATTTGAAAAGCCAAAAAGCGTAAGATACACATCTATGGATAGCTAGAAAGACTTAAATATCATAAAAGTTACAATAAAATTGATGCCACGGGGCAGTAGTTACTGAATTGACAAATGAGTTGCATAGCATATCCACTGATACTAAATCAAGACACAGTTAACCGCGATGAGAACAGTCATAGAAAACTTTGAATAGTACCTCGGCCTGAAATGAGACTTAGGCAATTGACAGAATTTGGGATAGCAAATAGGAGCATGGAGTTTATAAGTCTCTATTAGAGCGCAACACCAGAAGCAGAAGTCCAAAGATGCAAACGTTAAACACTGTTTGGGGCACAAAAACAGTGCTGGAATGGATGCTTCAGGGAGAAGATGAAGCTGTGGAAACCAAAGGTCCTCAAAGCCGGAAGTGCTTAAGTCTGGACTGATTTTGTACATGTTTAAAAGTTTCTGGGCAAGGCAGTGACGTGATGGTCTGTATTCTTTCACTTTATAAAATCGTCTTCAGAAAATCACAGCAATGATTCTAACTGCATGAAGAAAGAAATGGACATAACATAAACTGTTCTGTTATATGGAGGGGGAACCGAATCTTCTGATAAATGGCATTGCTCCATATTATATTCATTAAATTTAAGATTTACAAGAGGATTTGAATCTTAAGTAACATATATTCTAAATATCATCTCCTTTTTCTCTGAAACTTCAGAAGACACTTTAGAATCTTGTGGGCTTACAGACATCCTGCATAACTGTAGTGTGGAAAAAAAATGCAGAAATGCTTGCAAACATAATTTGGAAAACAATGTTAATATGATAAAGGCGTAAGGAGTCGTAATATGGACATCAGGTCTTCTGACCTTGCAGCCTTTCCATAAAAAGCTTACGAATTTCAGATTGCACTTAAGTTATATTTTATAATTCTTGAGAGTCTTCTGTTATCTCTCTGGAACCTTAAAATAGTTTCTTGATATCATTTACCAATCTACAGCCCTGGGTATAAACTGTCTTTCCATCACACACATGCACACACACACACTCGCACTCACTCTGCTGCTTACAATTGCCTTCTGAATAAAATGGTATCTATACTACAGCATATGGGAGTTGGTGGAGGTGCAGAGGAAGATGACAGGATTTGCCTAAGCTAATTCCAGACTTGAAGCTGAATGGCAATTATACACACCATAAGGCAATTTCATTAACATATTAATTTCAGTAGGTAACATGTATCTAGGAGAAACACACTGTAAGTCACAAGAACTAGATTCTATTTCTAGCTTTGCCATTGACCTTCTGGGTGACCTTGCATAAGTCATTCAACTCCTGAGAGACTCAGTCTTCTCAACTGAAAAAAAAAAAAAAAAGAAAGGGAAAAAAAAAAAAAAAAGCACGACCTAGGAGTTATCTAAGGAAAATGCTATGACATAAAGGATTCATTCAGAACATTTGGTGAGGATATGGTAATTTCTGAGAGAGATGATGAAATCTTCTTCACTAAAACTTTCTAAAACTAGGGACATCAGATTCTACTAGAATTAGAGAAAGGCAATTTTTTTTCCAATTTACTTAAGGGAGATTCTACCAAAACACACTGTTACTCAAAGATCAAAGGGTATTTGGTGAGTTATAAAAGGACCTCATGTTAAGGACCATGTTTAAAATTCAAGTCCCCAACCATTCACAAGAAAATCTTATGGCCATTTAGATCAGGTGCAGTAGCTGATGAGAAAATTACTTCTGAGCACTACTGAGCATTTTCAGAGATGCGCCTGGCCTTTCAAATGATTAGGATTCCAGTTGGTAAATTATCTTACAAGAGCCGCTCATTCATGATAAGCAAACTTTATGCCAAACCTGTGGAAAAAAGCACATGGCTTCTTGGGAAAATGAGAATATGTCCCCCAAAATACTCCAAGAAATGCAGGTACTAATTTGTAAGATAATCTTAAATTATGGCGCCTACAGAAAATGACAAGTGTGGAATAATGCTCCTGTTGGCTTTCCTATCTAAAAAAAACAAAACAAAAAACTCAGTCATAGTGTAACCAAAGCAGATGGATGTTTTTTAGTCAGAAAAACCATCCAATTCCTTAAAAAAGAGATACTAAGATTTTCACAGAGAAATTGAAAAGACAAACGGGTCCTCTGGGGATTAAAATGTCAGGAGCAAGGAACAGCATAAGTACTTTCAGCAAATGATGTGCTACATTATCTGAACATTTAGTATGTATACTCACTGAAAAGAAACAGCATGAATTTTTACTTCCATAGTTATATAATAGAAACCTAAAGAAGCTTATTATAAAAGACCGAGAGAAATCACAAAGATACTATCCATTAGCAACTCAGATTTAACATCAATAATCATCACAGCTTTCCAGAGCAGTCTTGTTTTGCTACTTACCATTCAGTGCTTGAAGTTATTTTCTAGCCAAGTTTTACTCATATCAATTTCTCCTAGACTAACTGCTCAAAGTTGTTGAAAATGACAGCATCTTTTTCTAACGTTATATACACTGTCTAGGATCCCTGGTGGCACAGTGGTTAAGAGCTCGGCTGCTAACCAAAAGGTCGGCAGTTTGAATCCACCAGGCATTCCTTGGAAATCCTATGGGGCAGTTCTACTCTGTCCTGCAGGGTCACTATGAGTTGGGTCAACTCAATGACAACAGGTTCATATACTGTCTAAAATGGTAAGAACTGGTTTAAATAGTTCTACTGTAACTGTGAAAACATAAAATATGTTCTTTGATACACAGAATTATAGACATAAAGAGCACTGGAAAGATCATTTAACAAAAACCCTTCAGCTATTATCTTATAGATGAGACCTTAAAGACTATGAATGTTTAAGTGGTTTGTCCAAGGTCATACAGCTAGTAAACAGAGTCCAGACAATATACTTTCCACCACACCAACCTGCATGTCCAGAGAAACTACATGATGAAACTGCTCTGGTCAATCTAAATTCCTGATAGTAAATGACTAAGGAAGAATTCAAACATAGGAACACAGATGTGATATATGTTAATATACCTTTTCATATCCCCAATAAGTCAGAGAACCTATATCATCATAATTAATGTTCTGCTAATCCTAATTCTAAAATGAAGATTCAAGCTCAAAGCAAAATGTTTTTAATTAAGTTTGCTTAAATTATATAGATAAAAGAAAAGGCATCAAGAAAGATGAAAAATAAATAATGGCTATTCTAATACTAATTTAAATATTGCTAGTATATAATCTAGTTCTTTAAATATCATTTTAAAAAGTATCAGAATGTTCCATTTGCATTAGAAAATAAACTGAAAACCTTAAAACTAAAAAAAAAAAAAAGACCCTGCTTTGAAAAAAGCCTTAATTGTTAGATTTGTCACATATCAAATAAAGCATGACTAAACAGAATGCACTAATATTAAGTAATAGTTAATTATTAAGAGTTGAGAATGGAAATAAACATCACAGCTTCTATGTCACCAAAACCATTCAGAAAGCATACTGCCAAAAATGTAGGTCGGTGCTTTCCTTCTCAATGCAACGTATTCTTTAAGGAGTGCAATGCAATGTTCTTAGTTGGTGTATTTACAAGAGAAGTTTAGTATATCAGTTTTTCTCACATGGCTACATTAAAGGGTGTATGTGTCACCTTATAAAATGCAATGTTGCAAGTAACACATGAAATAATCCTTACAAAAAAACTAATAGATAAAATATTTTCATATACAAGATTGACTGCATTAGGAATTAACAGAAAGAGTTTTCACAGTGGAATTTAATGGAATTTTTTCTCTTAAGCAAACAGGCAGAAACTCAATAGAAATGGGTAGAAACTTTAGGACAATAAACTGGTGCCATATATTTAAAACATAAAATAATAATATAACCCATTCAACACTGAAGACGGATGTAATATGAACTACAATGGAAACAAAGAAGGTGTCCCTTGGTAAACAAATATAAAACATAATGCCTAGCAGATTTTATTGAACTAAAGGCACACAGGCCTGAAGTTAAAGAAAGAAAGAAAAGAAAAAGCTTCAATACAGTTCCTAAATCACAATGACCTGAAGTGGAGATCAAGCTGCTTTTATATAGAGATTTTTTACTACAGCAATGTTCTAATACAGCTTTTTTTTTTTCTTAGTTCGATTCCAATAATATATCCTTTAATTACCTACAGCCTCAATGACTTATAGTCCCTCTCAGGATACGTAACTAAAGCTTCCCACACAGTAATAAACACACAGTAAGGGGCAGGGGAAGCAAGTAAAAGAAAAGAAAAAAGGAGTCACATACCCTTTTCTGGAGAACTATTGGCGTTATTGCAGGCAGAGTGACTCTCCTCGCACTCAAACTCATGCCTGCTTGTCTCAGAATGATCCCTCTTGTAGATCATGGACGAAATGAAAGAAATCTTTTACGGTTACTTTTTGGGAATCTCAGGGCTCAGTGCAAAGACACAACTGGGAAAGTAATAAATGTCACCCTGCTTATGTGATTCCAATCTACCCAAAGCCAATTAAGGATGGCTGTGGGACTGGAAAAGGCAGCAACCAATCGAAGCCTAGAAAACTCCGCCTTTGTCCTTGGAAACACATTCTGATACTTTTGTTTATGATATTTAAAGAACCAGATTAACAGGCATCTAGTTCACTTAACTTTTTTTTCCAAAACAGTGCAATTCAATGCCGTCTTTGTTGACTAGGCAGTTATATCTTTACTTCACTAAAGCAGTTCAACATATGGCAGATAAGAAACTTTACATTGGTCTATTTAAAGTATATAAATATGTAGATGAACTAAATTTACTTATGCTACTCATAAAATTGATGAATGGGCCAATATGAACATATTACATGAGGCTCAAAAAATAATCTTGAAGTCAGAGTGGGTCCCAAAGTGTTAATTTATTATAAGAAAATATTTTAATATGTATTTATACATTTCATCCCCTAAACAGCTGAGATCTTTGTATTGTGGACCTTTCAGTTATCCTTGAGGTCACACAATGTTAAATATTACCTTACAATCAACCTAAATAATAATTTTAAACATAAGGGGAATATTAAACTATAATATATAAATTTCAAACATTTATGTTTTTAAAAAGATGTGTGTAATTTAGCATATTCCTTAATCAAAAGCATTTAAACAACAATTATTGCAAAAACGTACCTCAACATTTTAATAACCACTTTGTCTTTTTTCTTAGAATAACTAAAAAAGTTACTCTAGTACTTTTTTGGTTAGAGAAGGGTCACAACTAAAAGTAGTGCTAACAAGAAAATTTTCAATAAAGCCTAAATAAAGAGTGAAATACTAAAAGATGACTACAAGTATTCAAATATTAAAACCCATCTGAGTTTTCACAATCATGAAACCCCTTCTAGACTGACATTTTAACAAGCTTTACTAACCCTGCACAGTGTTCTTTAACCGTGACCCATGGACTGCCCCACTGCATTCAGCATGAAAAGAACTCCTTGAAATTTCTAGATTACAATGAGATCACTGCAGTAAGGAGGCAAAATGGATGATCCTCGGCAACTCAGACACAAACTTTCCATTTCATTATCTAAACTGCAGGGTTCACTTTACTGTTTTATACCTGAGTGTGTTTTATATGCATGGTGAGCTCATATTCCTCAAGAGAAAAAGAGACACTACAAACTCTAGTGTCTACTAGACACTACTTTGAATTTCAAAACCTAGTTTGAATTTCAAAACCTACAACCCCTCATAATGGTAGCTGGGGCAGGGGGATGCACTTAGCATAAAAAGTTACAACCAGATCTAGCTCAGCAGCATTAATTTGATCCTTATCTTTATCCAGTAAGGTTTACCATGGTCTTTTAAAATAAAACCACCAAAAAAAATCTAATACAGGAAGGGGAGTGGTTATCACTTGTGAAGTAAAAGATTGAGCCTGGTTTAACCTTGAGCCACTTTTTGGCAGGCCAACAATAACAAAGCCCATGGGAACTACATAAACTCAAGACCATTATCTATATTTGGCTTTTCCTTGTTTCTTTTCTCCATTTAGGTTTTGAGTATCACAAAATGTCACATCTGGTCTGAAAAATCTTACTGGGGTTCCACCACATCCAAAGCAATTAATTTCACTAAATCATTGAGCAAAGTACCCACCAGGTGCCAGGCATTACATTAGGCAGTAGAAACATACTGTTGAATAAGATATGTTCACTGGCTCATTGTGAAATAGAGATATTAGTTTTTTAAATTAAAAAAATCACACTCGGTAATGGACTACATTAATCTGTAGTGATTAAATGCTAAGTACTGTGGGTATACCAACGTAGAAGATACTAGGCATTAGGGGTGAGATCAGAGCAGGCTTCAAGGAAGAAATGGCATTTGCTTTGAATACCGATTAGGGGAAAAGAATATGCAGATATGAATAGGGAGTAAGATTCTCAAAGAAGACTTGAAGTCTACATGATTAGGAAGTGAGATATGCTGTTTTACATCACCCTGTAGAGCTTCTTTAAGCCCACTGGGTGGCACAAAAGGTTTGTGTTCAACTACTAACCAAAAGGTTGGCAGCTTGAATCCACCCAGCAGTGCCATGAAAGAAAGGCCTAGAAATCTACTTTTGTAAAGCCACTGAAAACCCTCTGACATACACTTCTGCCCTAAAACGTGAGGTCACCATAAGTCCGAATCAACTTGATGGCAATGAGTTTACAGAGCTTTTCAAGCACTGAAAATAGTGATGAAGTCCTGTATTTATTATAGAGCAATATACCTACCCTATAAAGGCTTAAAAATATTTGACAGATAAATAACTGCTAAGATGTGAAAAACCGTATCTTTGGAACACTTGAAAATTGAAGCTTTTAAATTTTCAGTGAAAATCATAAACAGTAAAATGTGGCATTTTGTGACTCTGTTACCAAAAAGCTAACTGACTTTGAAAAATGAAATTTTTTCTTTTTGTAGTTAACAAGCCAAAATGCTAGCTGGCAATCACACTTAAGACATGCAGAGTCTCAATTCTTAATGATCACTGTCAAGTGTTCATACTGACCACACCTTATCCTTACTTCAGAGTTATTTTAGAAACCAATTCAAATTTTAACTTTAGCTCATCCTTTCTTTTCATTATTATAAATGAATTTCTTGCTCACTAATCTTGTGACTTGCATCTTAATTTTTTCAGCTAAAAAATGAGGATAAAAAAAACTGTGGCAAACACTTTTTTAGAATTGCTGGGAGGATCATGGAAATTAAGTCTGCATAGGGCCTAGAAGACCCTATGCCAATAAGCACTTCTTAAACTCCCACTGTTGAAATCAGACCTAAGATGCATTCTCCTAGACTGTCATCAGTCATTTATTTCCGAAAAAAGAAATTGTGGCATAAAATTTCTGCTTAATACAATAAGGACAACGATGAAGTGTTACAGAATGTTGTTGTTGTTGTTAGGTGTCACTGAGCTGGTTCCAACTCATAGTGAGCCCACGTACAACAGAACGAAACACTGTCCAGTCCTGCACTATCTTCACAATCGTTGCAATGTTTAGGCTCGTTGTTGCAGCCACTGTGTCAGTCCATCTCATTGAGGGTCCTCCTCTTTTTTGCTGACCCTCTACCAAGCATGATGTCCCTCTCCAGGGACTGGTCCCTCTTGTTAACATATTCAAAGTAAGTAAGACGAAGTCTCGTCAACCTTGCTTCTAAGGAGCATTCTGGATGTACTTCTTTCAATACAGATATATGAGTTCTTCTGGAAGTCCATATTCTTTGCCAATATCATAATTCGAATGCGTCGATTCTTCAGTCTTTGTTATTTATTTTCCAGCTTTTGCACATGTATGAGGCAACTGATAATACCACGGCTTAGGTCAGGTGCGCCTTAGACCTCCAAGCAAAATCTTCACTTTTTAGCACTTTAAAGAGATCTTTTGCAGCAGATTTGCCCAATGCAATACGTCCTTTGATTTCTTGACTGCTGCTTCCATGGGTGTTGATTGTGGATCCAAGTAAAATGAAACCTTTGACAACTTCAATCTTTTCTCTGTTTACCATGAAGTTCTTATAGGTCCAGCTGTGAGGATTTTTGGTGTGTTTTTTTTTTTTTTTTTTTATGTTGAGGTGCAATCCACTCTGAAGGCTGGAGTCTTCGCTCTTAATCAGTAAGTGCTTCAAGTCATCTGCATATCACAGGTTGTTAACAAATCTTCCTCCAAACCTGACGCTGCTGCGTCCTTCTTCCTGTAGTCCAGCTTCTTGAATTATTTGCTCAGCATACAGAGTGAAAAAGTATGGTGAGAGGATACAACCCTGATGCACACCTTTCCTGATTTTAATCCATGCAGTACCCCCTTGTTCTGTTCAAATAACTGCCTCTTGGTCTATGTACAGGTTCCTCATGAGTGTAAATAAGTGCTCTGGAATTCTCATTCTTTGCAATGTTATCCATAATTTGTTATGATCCACACAGTTGAATGCCTTTGTGTAGTCAATAAAACACAGGTCAACATCTTTCTGGTATTCTCTGCTTTCAGCCAAGATCCATCTGACATCAGCAATGATATCCCTCGTTCCACATACTCTTCTGAATCGGGCTTGAATTTCTGGCAGTTCCCTGTCGATGCACTACTGCAACCAATTCTAAGTTATATTCAGCAAAATTTTACTTGCGTGTGGCATTAATAATTGTTCAATAATTTCCGCATTCTGTTGGATAACCTTTCATTGGAACGGGCTCAAACATGAATCTCTTCCAGTTGGTTGGCCAGGTAGCTAACTTACAAATTTCTTGGAATAGACGAGGGAACGCTTCCAGCGGTGCATCCGTTTGTTGAAACATTTATTTCAATTGGCATTCCATCAATACCTGGAGCCTTGTTTTTTGCCAATGCCTTCAGTGCAGCTTGGACTTCTTCCTTCAGTACCATTGGGTTTTGATCATATGCTACCTCCTGAAGTAGCTGGATGTCAACCAATTATTTTTGGGTACAGTGACCCTGTGTATTTCCTCCATCTTTTTTTTTTTTTTTTTTTTTTGCTTCCTGTATCATTTTTTTGCCCGTAGAATCCTTCGATATTGCAACCCGAGGCTTGAATTTTTTCTTCAGTTCTTTCAACTTGAGAAATGTTGAGTATGTTCTTCACTTTTGGTTTTCTAACTCCATGTCTTTGCACTTTTCATTATAATACTTTACTTTGTCTTCTTAAGTTGCCCATTGAAATCTGTTCAGCTCTTTTACTTCACAATTTCTTCCATTCATTTGGCTACTCTACATTCAAGAGCAAGTTTCAGAGTCTCTTCTGACATTCATTTTTGTCTTTTCTTTCTTTCCTGTCTTTTTAATGACCTTTTGCTTTCTTCATGTATGATGTCCTTGATGTCATCCAACAACTCATCTGGTCTTCTGTCATTAGTGTTCAGTGCATCAAATCTACTATTGAGATGGTCTCTAAACTCATGTGGGATATACTCAAGGTTGTACTTTGGCTTTCATCAGCTTTTTAAAATTTTTCTTTAGCTTCAACTTGAACTTGCATATGAGCAATTGATGGTCTGTTATGCAGTTGGTCCCTGGACTTGTTCAGACTGATGATATTGAGCTTCTCCATCGTCTCCTTCCACAAATGTGGTCGACTTGGTTCCTGCACTTACATTTATTTAGTATTTTTGTTCTGTATTTTGATAGAACAAGACTGAATTTTGCCACTCAAAATACTTGCGTATCAAGGTTTCAATGAGTACTGAGAATTACAAAAATAACTGTTATGATGATTATTAATAGTATTTATGAAAGCACTCAATATGTGCCAAGTATTGTTTTAGTTTTCATTTAACCCCCACAATGACTATGAGGTAGGCACTAGCTATTTAATAGGTGAGGAAGCTAAGGCCAGAAGAGCAGATAGCTAGAACTGATCTCAGATACAAACACATACTGGAAAAAAACTTGCCCAAGTTTACAAAGCTTATAAGCCAATAGGCTACAGCTAAAACAGCATGTGACCTTCTCTGAGACACCCCACTATTCCATCCCACAACACTATGTCCTGCATTGTACAATGGTATTACCTAATTTGAAATAATATTAGCATAAAATGCCATCTTCATACAGTCCTGGTTTCTCATGTATCTCAGCATTTGTTTGTTTTATTAACCCACTTAATAAATATGTACTGTGAGTCTTACTAGGTGTAAAGTACTGTGTTATTTACTATGCGGAATTCAAAGTTGATCAACCGATTCCTATTACCAAAGGAGCTGATGCATGGCAACATGAAAATAATTAGTCAAAGGAGTGTAGAAGGTGGGATCTGGGCAGAAGAATGCTATACAGTATTGGCCAACCTCTGGGCCCCAAGCCCACCTTTCATACCTTTTCCCCCATTCAACTTCAACAATAGCCTACAACACCCAGAAAGTGAATCCTCTAACAGCTCCCAAATGCACCTTCTGTTCCCACCTCTTTGCACATATTGTTCTCTATCTCACTTGTTTCAAGGTCCAAGTCAGGTCAGACATCTTTTGAAAGTTTCACTGATAGTGCATCCTTCAATCATCTCTCTATTTTATAGCACATATTACCTTAGAGTTGGGAGGTGGAGAAAGAAGGAAAGACAAATACGTATCAATTGCCTATTAAGGCACTTTACATTTGGTATTATGTTTTATTCTAACTCTGTAAAATAGGTATTATTTAATCCCATTTTACAGATTCAAATCATATATGCCATTTTCATACTGCCTGTTTACCATTTTTCATATATTAGTTTATTCAAACTTCGGCTACTACTTCCTATATGTGTGTGTACTTTCTTATCGTTTTTAGAATGTGGGCTCCTTTAAAATAGGAATGTCTTAACTTCTCTCTAACATTACACCATCTACTCCATGGTTTTTATACAGGAAAAAAAAGTATAACGTGGAAGAAAGCTTCTTGATTAGTAAGTCCTACACTACATCTTTAGCCAAATGATCTGCTTTACACAAAACCCAACTTTCTCTGTCTCTTCCTCTTGCCCCTGTATATATTGCTACTCATTTGAGGTAGCTCATTGCCTATCCAGATTCATTATCTCCCTCAAAAGACTCAGATCAAAATTCACTCCCCCAAGAAATCATTCCTTCATCTAAATTATATAATTCTTGTCTTTTATTTTTTTAGGGCTTAAAACTTTTCCATTTCTCATGAGTTGTTCTGTACTTACATTGCTTCGAAAACTTATAAATTCTTTCATAGCCCCTAAGTTTTATGCCCAACAAAAATATAATCCTTGAGGATGGGACCTAAGCTCTTATTTCCTCTGCTTTTCCCACAATACCTAGAAGAGTGCTCTCGGTATACAGTACACATCATGTTCATGCACAGTCAATGTGGAAGGACTAGGCAGTCCGGTTAGATAGAGGACAAGCCTCCTTTCTCATCTTAACAATTATTAGCCTTATGATTTATTCTGAACAAAAGCACACAGTCTTCTCCTCCACGGGAACATTTGGATATTCTTTTGCTATCTGACAAAGTTCTCTTAGTGATCAATAGTGTGGACACTAAATCTAAATGTTGTCCTGAAAACACCGATTTCAGAAAAATCTTTATTTTATTATAACAATTAATATACAGTCTAGATCTTTAGATGTAAACTTGGTACCTCTAATTCTACCAGTTCATTTAACTCTACTAAGATCATTCACTTCCCTAAATATATGACATGGCATCAGTCTCCACACTTGATAAGCCTGATGTGATCTACCTCTATTCTACTTTCCTCCCTCCACTCTTACAGTTATTACTTCTATCAGGAAGGTCTAGGATTTATCACTGATTTAACCTGTAACAGAAAATTTCGACTTTCAGAGAAATTGCTGACTGACTCATTATACACGCTTCTTGTTGTTACTAGTGATGATAAACATGTATATAAAATGAGTCTGGGAAAACATGGAGGGAGGGGACAGAGCATGATGGTCGTTTTAGAGAATCAGAATGGTTCATTTAGATCAAAAGGACAGAATGAATACAAGTATCTACTTTCTTCATGCCCCCCAAAACCTTAAAATGACAAGAAGGAGGAGGAGAAGGAAGAGACAAAGAAGAAGAAGAAATTATTTCCTTGCTGAGAAAGAAGAAATCATGTCTTTCTTTACTGTGATGAGATATAAGAAATGTACCTTCAGAAGACTGTAAATTAAAAGAATTTCTAGAAGCTAGAAAGTCATTAGGATTAGACTGATAAGAACACATTAAATTACAGCTAGAACTTGGGCACAAGAGAAATGATGGTGAGGATAGATCCAAAGAAACTGCTTAGAGCCTATCTAGAGAAACCTATAAGCACATTATAAATAAAAACAAATAGTTGGAAAGGAAATTGGATATGAACTGTATGATAGAGAGGGCTGGGAGGGATGTAGGGTGATAAATCTCCCAACCCCCTCCTGTTGCCTGTCCTCAAGATTAAAATCTTTGAACCATATGCCAAAAATAATTAAAGTCCACCTTATGTAAAGACTTAAGAGAAGAGGAATGCAGAATCTCCAAAAGAGACCAAAAAAGAAACAGGGAAGGAAACAACCTACAACGTAAACCTAAACAAACACTCTCACACTGATAAAGATAATGACGACCAAGGATCACCAAACATAAGAAATTTAACAGTATGAGAAAGAATGTAAATATGAACAACAGAAAAAACTCAAATCTCTCCTGAAAATATCAGAGATAATTTAAAAATTTTTAATTTAAAAATTCTAATTGGCATCCTCAGAAGTGGTAAAGACTCAAGGAGCTGTAGCTTTGATAAAACAGAATGTTCGGCTGTGTAAAAGTAGCAATCAAAGAACCACAGACCAATTCTGGATATTATAAATAGTATTAAAAATATGTTAAATAAGATCTTATTATTATAATACATAAAGTAAAAATAAGTGGTATTGAAGAAAAAAATGAGAGATATCTTCCACAATGTGGAAAGAAAAATTCAAAGAAATGAAAACAAAAGAAAAAAACAGAGAAATAATCTATAAAGACCAATATGTATAAAATATGAACTAAGAAGACTAAAAACAGAAAAGAGAAGAAACTAGGGGAAAAAAAAGTAAATTTCTCTGAGCTGATGAAAGATACAAGCCTTTAATTAAAAAGGTCCACAGATCTATAAGTTATATGAATGAAAATGAGTCATCCTAACTGTATGCGATGTTTAAGGTTGTGTGTCAACTTGGCTGGGCCATGATTCACAGTGATCTGGCATTTATGTAATGATGTAGTTATCCTCCATTTTGTGATATAACATAATCACCTCCATAATTTCATCTGATGTGATCAGCCAAGCAGTTGTAAGGAGAGTTTACTTGGGGTTGTGGCCCACATCCACTATAACAACATTCTGGCGAAGCTTGCTGGCTTTTGCTCACTCTGGATCCTGCACCCAGTATGTCATCATCTGACCCCCAGTCCTTTGGACTTGTGCCAGCAGCATGCCATACTGCCTGCTGATCTTGGGATTCACTGGCCTCTGCAGCCTGTAAGCCAGCAGCCTTATGTCTGACCTGCCGATTTTGTGTTCATCAGCCCCTGCAGCTATGTGAGTCAGGAGAAGCCTCTAGCCTGGCCCTGACCAACAGACTTGGGACTTGCCGGCCTCTTCAACCATGTGAATCATTTCCTTGAGACAGATCTATCTATCTATCTATCTAATCTATCTAATCTATCTCTATGTATCTGTGTATCTATGTAACTGACTATCTACTTACCTACCTATCTACCTATTTACATATGCTTTACTGGTTTTGTTTCTCTAGAGAAGCCAATCTAAGGCATTTGGTACCAAGAGTGGTTCTAGAGAAACAAAACTGTAAGGAAGAATTTTCTAAATGGGTTGGTTCTGGTTAGTCTTAAAGATGTTGATGACTCTGCTTCCAGTAGTAAAGAGGACACTGCTAACCCATGGTGTGAGATAGCAATAGAAATACACAAACTATCACCACCAATAGCTAAAGCATTGGTGAGGGGCAAGGATTTGGGTGATCGCATATTTGATAGTTTTCTACATTTATGTCACAACGAGAAGTACAAGGAAGCTGGTTGGTTCGTCCTATCTTCACTAGACAAAGTAGTGAAAGAAAGATGAGCTCAGGGTTTCAGACTCACAGCTCAAGTCGCACATAAACAATCTCAAAATTGCCACTTGTGCCCTGAAAGCCTTCTTTCTTGTAGTAAGAGAGCAGATATTGCCAAAAACCAAATGCAGAGTCTTATCGTAAGAGTGGCTGAATTACAACGTCAACTGAATTCCCAGCCTTGAATGTTGTCTGAAGTTAAAGTGAGGGCATTAATTGGGAAGAAATGGGATCCTGAAACGTGAAGTGGGGACACATGGGCAGGTAACCAGGAAGCTGGGGACACCCAGCCCTTAAAGTCTGTTGAATCCTGCCAACAGAACCAACCCTCTCACTCCCATCTGAAGAGATGATTCCATCTTTGTCTGAAAATCCAGCCTCCCTGGTAAAACCATCAGCTCCCCCAACCCCATCTGATGAGATTAACCCAGGTGTGTCTGAAGAGCCCTTGTGTGCATCACCTGGGACAGATGCCTTACAAGACATTGCTGAATGTTCTCAGAACACATCCCCACCACACATTTTTGCTTCTAGATCTAGAACTAGACTTAAGCCCCAGTGAGCCCATAAGGTTAAGCACAAAGTGTGATGCAGGAGGAGATACACTACATTCCAAAAGAACTGCTTGGATTTTCTAACATGTACAAACAGAAACCTGGGGAATATGCGTAGGAATGGCTATTAAAGGTGTGGAAAAATGGTGCAAGGAACAAGTTGGATCAATCTGAGTTTACTGATATAGGCCCATTAAGCACAGATTCTTCATTCAATGTTTTAGCCTAAGAGGTTAGGAAAGAATCTAATAGTTTATATAGTTGGTTTGCTGATGCATGGATTACACAGTAGCCTACACTAAGTCACTTTGAACTACCAGACCTGCCTTGGTATACTGTAGAAGAAGGTATCCAAAGGCTTAGGGAAACTAATGTTAGAGTGGATTTATGAGGTTAGACTCACAGACCCACACATGGAGTGCCCAGAGAACACACTTTTTACCACAATGGTGAGAAATAAATTTTTGAAGGGGGCCCCAGCATCCTTGAAGACTGATGTGATTGCTATTTTATGTAATATTTGACAGTGGGAACTGCCCTAACTGAATTAAGACACCTAACTATTATGGGGCTGACTGAACTCCATAGTGGTAGGGGCCATGTGGCAGCACTCAACAGACAAAGAAAAAGTGGATGTGATTACCGTAATAAACAGCAGAGTCAAAGCAGTAATCAGAATTAGTCTGACTCACATGGACTTATGGCATTGGCTACTTAATCATGGTGTCCCTAGGAGTGAAACAGAAGGGAAATCTACTAAATGTTTACTTGATCTGTACAAGCGAAATAATTCTAGATCAAGTGAACGGCATCTAACTCGAATCCTCAGAATACAGAGCCATGACCCCTCGATCAATTCCCAGACTTGAGCCAGTTTACAGACTCACAACCCCTTGAATGAAGGGGATGCCAGGTCCTCTTGAGGAAAGACCCCACTACACTGCCAAAAATTACACTGTAACTCTTTCTCCCAGCTTTCCGCAGACGAATCTACAGCCTTTTATTAGAGTGACTGGTCTTTGGGGAAAAAGAAAGAATCAGATATTTTGTGGTCTGCAGGATGCTGGTTCTGAACTGACACTAATTCCAGGAGGCCCAAAATGTCACTGTGGCCCACCTGTTAGAGGAGGAGCGTACGGAGGTCAGGTTATTAATGGAGTCTTATCTCAGATTCATCTCACAGTGGGTCCAGTGGGCGCCTGAACCCATCTTATAGTGATTTCTCCAGTTCTAGAATGCAAGATTGTAATAGATATACTCAGCAACTGGCAGAACTCCCACACTGGATCCTTGACAAGTAGTCTAAGGGCTATTATGGTACAAAAAGCCAAGTGGAAGCCATTAGAACTGTCCCCACCTAGGAAAATAGTAAATCAAAAGCAATACCACATTCTTGGAGGGACTGCAGAGATTAGTGCCACCATCAAAGACTTGAAGGATGGGCAGGGGTGGTAATTCCCACCATAACCTCATTCAACTTGCCTATTTGGCCTGTGGAAAAAAACGGATGGATCTTGGAGAATGACAGTGGATTATCAAAAACTTAACCAGGTGGTGACTCCAATTGCAGCTGCTGTTCCAGATAGAGTTTCACTGCTTGAGCAAATTAATACATCTCCTAGTACCTGGTATGCAGCTATTAATCTGGCCAATGCCTTTTTCTGGATTCTAGTTTCAAAGGAACAGCGGAAGCAGTTTGCTTTCCGCTGGCATGGCCAGCAATACATTTTCACTGTGCTACCTCAGAGATATATCAACTCTCCAGCCCAATGTCATAATTTAGTCTGCAGGGACCCTGATCGCCTTTTCCTTCCACAAGACATCACACTGGTCCATTACATTAATGACGTTATGCTGACTGGACCTAGTAAGAACAAATGTCGATGAATCTGGACTTCTTGGTAAAACATTTGCATGCTAGCAGGTGAGAAATTAATCTGACAAAAATTAAGGCACCTTCCACCTCAGTGAAATTTTTAGGGGTCCTGTGGTGTGGAGTTTGTTGAGATATTCCTTCTCAAGTGAAGGATAAGTTATTGCATGTGGCCCCTCCCACAACTAAAAAGGAAGCACAACACCTGGTGGGCCTCTTTGGATTTTGAAGACAATGTGTCCCTCATTTGGGTGTGCTACTCTGGCTTATTTATCAAGTGATTCAAAAATCTGCTAGTTTTGAATGGGCCCAGAACAAGAGAAGGCTCTGCAATGGGTCCAGAATGCTGAGCAAGCCACTCTGCCACTTGGGCCATATGATCCAGCTATTTCAATGGTTCTTGAAGTGTCCATGGCAGGTAGAGATGCTGTTTGGAGTCGGAAAGGACCCTACTGGTGAATCACAGCACAGACCCTTAGGATTTGGGGGCAAAGCCCTGCCATCCTCTGCCGATAATTACTCTCCTTTTGAGAAACAGCTTTTGGCTTGTTACTGGGCCTTAGTAGAGACCAAAGGCTTAACCGTTGGACACCAAGTCACCATGCAACCTGAGCTGCCCATCACGTACTGGGTGTTGTCTGACTCACAGAACCATAAATTTGGACGTGCACAGCAGCACTCCATCATTAAACAGAAGTGGTATATATGAGATCAGGCCCGAGCAGGACCTGAAGGCACAAGTTGCATAAGGAAGTGGCCCAAATGCCCATGGTCTCAACTCCTGTCACATTACCAGCCTTCTTCCAGTCTGTACATATGGCCTCATGGGGAGTTCCTTATTATCAGCGGAGAAAGTAAAAACTCATGCCTGGTTTACAGTTGGTCTGCATGACAAGCAGGAACCACTTGAAAGTGGACAGTGGAAGCACACTACAGCTCCATTACGGGACCTCTCTGACAGACAGTGGTGAAGAGATATCCTCCCAATGGACAGAACTTTGAGCAGTGTACTGGCTGTTCACTTTGCGTGGGAGGAGAAATGTCCAGATGTGCAATTATATACTGATTCACATGCTGTGGCCAGTGGTTTTGTTGGATGGTCAGGGACTTGGAAGGAACATGATTGGAAAACTAGAGACAAGGAAGTATAGGCAAGAGGTATGTGGACACACCTCTCTGAATGGGCCAAAGAAATGAAGATATTTGTGTCTCATGTGAATGCTCACCAAAGGGTGACCTCAGCAGAGAAGAATTTTAACAATCAAGTGGATATGATGATGCATTCTGTGGAAACCTGTCATCCTCTTTCCCTAGCCACTCCTATCATTGCCCAATGGGCTAATGAACAAAGTGGTCATGGTGGCAGGGGTGGTGGTTATTCATGGGCTCAGCAACATGGACTTCCACTCATCAGGGTTGACTTGGCTATAGCTGTTGCTGAGTGCCCAATCTGTTAGCAGCAGAGACCAACACTGAGTGTCCGATATGGTACCATTCTTCAAGGTGATCGGCTAGCAACCTGCTGGCAGGTTGATTACACTGGACCATTTC
Source organism: Dugong dugon (assembly GCA_030035585.1). NCBI lineage: Eukaryota > Metazoa > Chordata > Mammalia > Sirenia > Dugongidae > Dugong > Dugong dugon. The sequence continues at coordinate 126,207,232 of CM057461.1, forward strand.
CATCATGGAAAGGGCAGCATTTTCATTCTTACTAGGATAGTCACTTACTCTGAAAACAGAACTGACTTCCCTGCATACAATGCTTCTGCCAAAACTACCATCTGTGTACTCACAGAATGCCTTATCAACCATCATGGTATCCCAAACAGCTCTGCCTCAGATTAAGGGACTCTCATCATAGGAACTGAAGTGTGGCAATGGACCCAACGCTCATGTAATTCACTGGTCTTACCATGTTCCCCATCATCCTGAAGCAAGTGCTGGATAGAGCAATGGAATGGCCTCCTAAAACACAAGTACTTTGCAGGGTTGAGGCAATGTTCTCCAGGAGGCTGTATATGCTCTAAACCAGAGTCCAATATATGGTGCTATTTCTCCCATAGCCAGGATTCACAGTTCCAGGAATCAAGGGGTGGAAATGGGAGTATTGCCCCTAGTGACCCAATTGAAAAATTTTTGCTTCCTAGTCCCACAATTCTATGCTCTGTAGGTCTAGAGGTCTTAGTTCCAAAGGGAGAAATGCTCCTACCTGGAGACACAATATATATTCCACTGAACTGTAAGTTAAAAATGTCACCAGGTCACTTTGGGCCCCTCATGACTCTAGATCAACAGGCAAAGAAGGGAGTTACCATACTGGCTGCTGAGACTGATCTTTACTACCAAGCAGAAATCAGCTTGTTCCTGCATAATGGTAAAGAAGATAATGTCTGGAATACAGAACATCCCTTAAGGTGTCTCTTAGTATTACTGTGCCCTGTGATTAAAGTCAATGGAAAATTACAGCAACCCAATTCCAACAGGACTACTAACGGCCCCCAAATCTTCAGGAATGAAGTTCTGGGTCACCCCACCAGGCAAAGAACCAAGACCAGGATGAAGTGCTTGCTGAAGGTAAAGGGAATACAGAATGGGTGGTGGAAGAAGGTAGTTCTAAATTCTAGTTATGACCATGTGACCAGTTGTAATTGTCTTTATTTAGAGATTGTGTATGACTTAAGGAGATGTATGCAGGTGTCAGGCTGACAAGGGGTAGACGTGATAGCTAAGGTTGTGTGTCAACTTGGCTGGGCCATTATTCTCAGTGGTTTGGCATTTATGTAATGATGTAATTTGACAGTGTTATGCAATGATGTAGTTATCCTCTATAATGTGAGCTGATGTGATCAGCCAATCAATCAGCTGTAAATGGTGTTACTCAGGTGTGGCCTACACCCTATATATATATGTATGTGTGTGTATATATATATAAAATATATATATACGTAAGATATAATCACCTCCATGATGTGACCTGATATGATCAGCCAGTCCGTTGTCAGGAGAGTTTCTTTGGGGCTGTGGCTTACATCCAATATATACTGACATGCCGGCAAAGTTCACTGGCTTTTACTTGGTCTGAATCCTGCATCCGGCTTATCATTATCTGACCTCTGGTTCTTGGGACTTGAGGCAGCAGCATGCTGTACTGCCTTCCAATCTTGGGATTCATTGGCCTCTGCAGCCTGTGAGCCAGTAGCCTGTCATCTGACCTGACAATCTTGGGTTCATCAGCTCCTGCAGCTACGTGAGTCAGGAGAAGACCCAGCCTAACACCTGACCACAGATTTGGGACTTGGCAGCCTCTACAATCATGTGAGCCATTGCCTTGAGATAAATCTCTCTCTTTTTCTCAATATCTCTCTCTATATATATATGTGGGTTTTTTTGTTTTGTTTTGGTTTTTTTTGTGTGTGTATACACTTTAATGGTTTTTCTTCTCCAGAGGATCCAGTCTAAGACACTATATAATGGGAACTATCACAATTCAAAGAGAAAATATAAAATTCTAAACACTTGCTGAGAGAGGAAATAATGCTTACCTACAGAGGTATGACAATTAGGCTGGTATCAAAATATTATAAGATTTGCCATCAATATCCCTCATGAACACAGACACAAAATTCTTTAATAATAGAAATTTTTTTTAAAGTTGCTGTTAAGTCAATTTCGACTCATTGCTGCCCCATGTGTTGCAGAGTAGAACTGCACTCCAAAGGGCTTTCGAAGTTGTGACCTTTCAGAAGCCTACTGCTAGGCCTTTCTTCCAAGGTACCTCTGGGTAAGTTTGACCGATCAGTCTTTTGCTTAGTAGTTGAGTACTTAACCATTTACATGACCCAGGGACACCTACAGAAATCAAGGGAGGTTAAAAATCCTTACTTACAGGGAGCACCCCGCCTTTATGGCAGTGGTGAAGAAGAAAGTCATTATATTATGAAAAACCTCCTGAATTCATACACAAAATCCTAGGTCAAAAGGAAATTTCTTTTTTAGCTTTGTACTTGGCCCTTGCCTGTCTCCCACATGAACTTCCTATAAATATATTCCAAGAGAACCCACTACCTTTAAAGATGAATAATAAAATAGACTCATCTTCAAATCTGTATAGACATACTATGAGTCTGAAAAAAAAGGAAAAGTGAAAAGAAATGGCAGATGAAGACCACTTGCAAGAGAAGTATTGTCAAAGATCAGATAAAAATTATGACCATGCATTTCACTAAAAATTAATAAAAATAATTAAGAAAGCAAAATCACATCTGTTCATTCAGAGCACAAAGCAGAGAATCAAGAGCACGGGGAAGAAACACCAAGACAATAACAGAAGATGAAACATCAGCTGGCCTAGCACAAGAGATTTAATTGCTCTTCAATGAAACTACAGTTAAAGAAATAAATGGCAGAAATAAGAGAAGTGAGAAGAAAAACTGTTTTAAATTTAAGAAGTATTACAAACTGAGAAATCAAAAGACAACGAAATCCAAACACACATAGTTGGAATCCTCACAGAAGGAAACCAAAATAATGGAAAAGAATATATATATATATAAAGATAAAATATAAGAAAAATTATTGCAATAAAAGACCTATTGAAAGGGCACACAGTTCTCTAGAAATTCATCATCACAGTCAACTCCAATATACATCCTAGCTACCGGACTTCAATTTAAAAAAAACCTATAGACAGCAAGGCAAATAAGTTTTAGTCACTCATTAAAAGAAAAAAAAAAAAGTATTGCCATCTAATTGATTCCAACTCATAGTGACCTTACAGGGCAGAGCAGAACTGCCCCACAGGGTTTCCAATGCTGTAAACCTTTACAGAAGCAGACTGCCATATCTTTCTCCCGAAGAGCAGCTGGTGGGTTCAAACTGCTGACCTTTCAGTTAGCTGCTGAGTGCTTAACCACTGCACCACCAAGGCTCCTTTTAGTCACCTATAAGGGGGAGAAATTGGTCTGTTGTCGTATTTCTCCAAAGAAATATTCAAAAACAGGATTCAGTAGACTTCACTGCCTTATAGTTAACTCCACTGGGTGGAGAAACATCCAGAAAATCCTTCAGACAAGAAAATATAAATGAAATTTTTAAATCCAACCAAACGTATTAATTATAAAGGCAAGAGACATATTTAAAATTTTGAACATACAGAAATACATTAAAATTTTATTCCCATGGGATCTTCTTGAGGCATTTACTATAAGACAAACTGCAGTCATCTAAAAGATGGCCGTGAAAACCAGAGCAAAAGGACTTGAATAAACACTGAAACTAATTATAAGGCTAAAGTTCAATAAAGTATGTGATTATTCTGCTATAATAAAATGTAAGTAATATAAGGCTTAACAAGTTGTTGTTGTTAGGTGTCATCGAGTCAGTTCTGACTCATAGCAACCGTATGTACAACAGAATGAAACACTGCCCGGTCCTGTGCCATCCTCATGCTTGTTGTTATGCTTGAGTCCATTGTTGCAGCCACTGTGTCAAACCATCTCATTGAGGGTCTTCCTATTTTTTGATGATGCTTAAAGAAATACAGTTATAGTTATAAATTATAACAGAAATGCAAATCCTCCTAAGTAAGTAAAATAAAGCAGAACACATTATGAAATTTTTTCAAAACTTATAAATTAAAAAACACATAAAATAATAAAACAATACTAACATCAAACTTTTAAGTTACCTTGGTAAATGTTAGAAGGCTAAACTCACCTACTGAAAGAAAACAAACTTTCAGTTTGGATCATAAAGCAAACTGCACTCTATTCCACGCAAAAGAGAAACTCCTATAACCAAGTGATTCAGACCCATATGTATATAGAATAGTTGGTACAGAAAATCAATGGAGAAAGAATGAGATACCAAAAAAAGAATACTACCCACTTGAGTAAACAAAAAAAAATGCAGATTCTTTACCTAATACCATAATAAAAATAGAATCCACAGTTAGAAAACTAAAGGTAAATTTTTTTTTAATTAACTAATTTATAAACATGTTAGAAGAAATAACAAGAGAATAGTCTAATAATTCATGTAAAAAAAGATCAACAAGTTTAACTTATAAATATTCTTAATGTTTACAGTATAAAATACCCCATACACGAAGTTCAAGAAAATGCACAAATGGAGAGAAATATGTGCAATATATTTAAGAAAGGACTAATATCTGGAATACTAAAACAGAATCTAAAAATTAACAGAAAAAAAGAACACTACCACCCTCAAAGGACAAAGGAAACATACGAACAGACAATTCACACACACAACATACCACTGAATGTTAACACTTGAAAAGATATTCAATATCACTAATAATAAGAGAAATGCACAGTAACATAAAGCATTTTCATTAGTCAGACAAAAAATTAAAAGACTGAAGTATCAAATGCTGATATAAGGGCCGAGTTACAGAGTGGTACTCGAAGATAATGATGAAAGGATTATAAACGGGAACAGATTTTAAGGAAGGCAATTAGGCAGCATCCATAAAAATCTTGATGAGCTATGTCCTTTAATGGAAATCACTCTTTTTATGGTTCTCTACTCTACAGACTGTTGTTACTGTTGTTCGGTGTTGTTGAGTCAATTTTGACTCACAGGGACCCCAAGTGACAAAGCAGAACTGCCTCGTAGGGTTTCCTAGGCTGTACTCTCTACAGGAACAAATGGCAAGGTCTCCGTCGGAGTTGTTGGGTGGATTCAAACCAACCTCTTAAACTATTAGCAGCCAACCTATTAACCACTGCAACACCAGAGTTCCTTACTAACTAGCATAATATTTAGAAAGGCATCTGGAAGAAAGTCCACTCCTTTACTGTTTATAGAAAAAAAAATCTGAAATAAGTAAAGGATTGGAAAAATTGATACATACTAATAAAATGTAGTGTTTCCAGACTATGGAATATTGGGTAAGAATTAAAAGAACTAAGGGATGGACTAATGAAAAAAAATAGGCTTGGACTAACAAAAAAAATTACCAAAACATACTGTTAAATAAGAAGAAAAAGAGAAGAAATTTAGCACAACCCCATTTCTGTAAAAACAAACAAAATACCCTATACTTTTGTATATAATGTAAACATAGGTAAGATCATAGAAAAAAACCTAGAAAAGTCTATGCCAATTTTTTAATAATTTTTACTCTAGGGAGGAAAGTGAGATTGAAGGGAGAGGTGATTACAAAGTGATTATGTTTAATTTTCTCTTTTCATTTTTACCATTTTACCAAAATATTCATTAACTATTCAAAGAATTACAAAGCAAAGATGTCACTTTGAGGACTAAGGTATTCCTGACCCAAGCCATGGTATTTTCAATTGCCTCATATACATGCAAAAGCTGGACGATGAATAAAGAAGACCAAAGAAGAATTGACGCCTTTGAGTTACGGTGTTGGCAAAGAATACTGAATATACCATGGACCGCCAGAAGAAGGAACAAATCTGTCTTGGAAGAAGTACAGCCAGAATGCTCCTGAGAAGTAAGGATGGTGAGACTTCATCTCACATACTTTGGACATGTTATCAGGAGGGACCAGTCCCTGTAGAACAACATCATGCTTGGTAAAGCAGAGGGTCCGTGAAAAAGAGGAAAACCCTTAACAAGATGCACTGACACAGTGGCTACAACAATGGGCTCAAGCATAACGATTGTGAGGATGTTGCAGGACCAGGCAGTGTTTTGCTCTGTTGTACACAGGGTCACTATGAATTGGAATGGACTCAATGGCACCTAACAACTAACATTAATGTAAAACTTAAAATTGAAAACACTATAAGATTACTCAGGTTAACAGTCAAGTGCCTAATAAAGGAAGAATGCCATGAACTGATAGCCCAAATATTGACAATGACTTCCTAAAAATTCTTAATGTATTCTCTACTCATGAGAGATTATCTCTGGTATTGGCATTTAACACATTCTATAACATATTACTCATTTCTTTAAAATATGTTGGATATAAAATCTCACTGCTGTCGAGTCAATTCTGACTCATAGCGACCTTATAGGACAGAGTAGAACTGGCCCATAGGGTTTCCAAGGAGCGGCTGGTGGATTCAAACTGCTGACCTTTTGGTAAGCAGCCAAGCTCTTAACCACTGTGCCACCATGGCTCCATATTCTCCATATTGGATATAGTAAACACAATTAATAGAATCAGCAAATGTTAGAATTGCCTATGAGGCCGTCTATTTATCTTAGTACCCAGGAATCCTTTCTAAACTCCTCCTGATAAATGGAAAGAGGTAATAACCACCCTGTGTTGGATATCTTTGTACCCTAGTACCTTCTAGGTTCTTGGCACATAGATACTCATTACCTATTAGCTAATTTGAGTTCTAGTTGTCAGGGTGGTATTTTCTTCTTTGAGTCTTCTATCTGTGCCTCTCCCATCAAACAAAATAAACTCCATTTTAAAGACGAAATAGGGACATCAGCCACAAAATACATTTATTTCCACTGCCAGACATACTAACCAATCATATCTCTCATATGTTCTTTCTTTCTTTCTAATTAAATTAGAAAAGTTTCCCTACTTTCACTTAGGGTCCATCCCTCCAACTATGCTTGGTCTCCAGCGGAAGGCTGAATAATGATCTCCCAAAGATATCCATGTCCTAATCCCTGGAATCTGTGAATACATTATCCTACATGGCAAAAGAGATTTTGTAGATGTGATTAAGTTAAGGATCTTCAGATGGGAAGATTATCCTGGGTTATACCGACGGGGTAAATGTAATCACAAAGGTCTTTATAAGAGGGAGGCAGGAGGGTCAGAGTCAGAGAAGGTGACATAACAACAGAAGCAGAGGGAGAAAATGAGATGTGATGATGGAAGTAGAGTGATGTGGGGCCATGAGCCAAGAAATTAAGGAAGTTTCTAGAAGCTGGAAAAGGCAAGAAAATAGATTCTCCTAGCAGTTCCCAGAAGGAACAAAGACCTGCTGACACCTTGATTTTAGTCCAGTAAAACTGATTCCAAGTTCCTGACCTCCAAAGTAGAAGATAATAAATTTGTGTTGTTTTAAGCCACTAAACTTACTGTAATTTGTTACTACAGCATTAGGAAACTGATTCAATGCAGTATGTTAGTTACTATAAGATGTCCAAATCAAGTGCTTTGGGGCACACTGAGAAATGGAACATGGAGTTGCAGAGACTGGCAAAGACTTTGTAAAAGAAGTGGCCTTGAAGCTGGTCCTTAAAAGACAAAGATGTCACTGGTATAAATGGAAGGCAGAGAGAATTCCAGTCAAAGGGAACAGCATGGGAAAGATTTGGAAAACGTACAGTAATATATTTTTATTAGATCAAAGCAATATGTAGGAAATTCTAAAAAGTTTCACTGGAGGCAGTCTCTTTGACAACTTGAAAATTAAGCTGAGTCAATTTTCTAGGCAATGGGAATCCAACGAAGATCTTTAAGAAAGTGTGTGACAAGATCAGAGCTGTTCTTCAGGGAAGATTAATCTGTCAGCCACTGATCAGAAGAACTCATGTGGCAATACTCCAGATTTAGGGAAACAAACTGAAGTCTTCTCCCACAGTTTTCTTTCATAGACTTCAACATTATAACAAACTCTAAATGTCACTCTGTTACCTAACATTGTACTTCCTATTTCCCCATATACTTTGGCCCTTTTCTTTAGGCTGATCTCTGTATTTGCCATATAACACAGGCTACAGTAACCAAAGAAACCTTCAGAAACTAGCCATTGCTACCTTGAGGAAGACCAGAGTCACATCCAATAACCCTCATGCTAAAAACAGGTATCACCTTAAAAGCCGGAAGTCAATATACAGATTCAAATGCCTAGATCAAGAGAAAGGAGCAAGGCATCTAAACTAAAAGGAATAATTACCACTTATTGGGTACTAGCCTCCTGGGGATTTTAAAAATAATGCAACTGATAATCAAAGATGTTAGAGGTAAACTTGCTCAAACCCATCAGCCTAATATAATGCTCAACAAACCGTGAGCCCAGGAAAGTAAAACAGAAGGGAGAAAATAATGGAACACACAATGTTCTTGTAGCTGAATAAAAGCCTGCAGGCTTTAGAGCACAAATAGTTTCTTGAGGAAAAAAAAGACAACAGCTCAACATATTTTAGCAAAATGTCAAAACTCCAACAATAAGAGAAAAGCCACAATGCTTCCAGAGAAAAGATTAAAAACCAATAAAATAAAACAAAACAAAACTCCTTAATTACAAATAAACAGAAATCAGACTGACAACAAACTTCTTGTCTGCAAATCTGATCCTGGGTGACAATGGATTAGTATCTTCAAAGTTCTGAGAGTAAAATTATTTTGAACCTAGAATTCCAGGCCTAGTGAAATTACTAAACAATTGTGAGGGTAAAATGAAGACATTCTTAAAAATAGAGTCCTGCACTGTTGAACACCCTTTCTGTTTCAGGCACTGTGCTGGGCATTCATTATCTTAAATGAATGACTGTGTCAAATAGAGTTTCTCTGTTTAAAAAAGGTTGTCTTTTAGTTAATAAAAAAATTCATTGTATTGGAACACTGTATTCCTAAAGCATGCTTAACTGCAATGTCTCTACCAATGAGATAAATTTTTAATATAGGAATTCACGCAATAATATTTTATTGCTTCTATCTCCAAACTTTCGCCCCATAAACCAATAACTTTATACCGTCAATAAAGGAAGGGAGGAAGGAAGGAGTCAGTCAGACAGTCAATTAGTTTAAACTCTAATAAATATAATACAACAGCCCTGGTGGCACAGTGGTTAAGAGCTCGGCTGCTAACCAAAGGTCAGCAGTTCAAATCCACCAACTGTTTCTTGGAAACCCTATGGGGCAGTTCTACCCTGTCCTATAGGGTCGCTGTTTGAGTTGGAATTGACTCGACGGCAAAGCTCTTCACTCATTTTTGTTTTCCCAATTTAGAGGCCACTAATTTAGTACCTTGGCTATCAGAAAATGTTATTTAAGATTTTCTTTCAAAGCAAATTTTCTTTCTAGATAGCAGGAAAACTGCACTTGTCATAAAACTTACCTCACAGAAGTAAAAACACGTATCAGAGAGCGGTGAAATGAAATCTCCGCCATCAACACTAGAAGGAGGTGAGCACCCTTACAAAGACGGTGTTTGTCGTGGCAATTTCTGAAATAAACACCCAATTCCAAAGAGGGTCCCCTGCATTTATTTCGAACTTTCCACCTACTGATTTAGGCCCTTCCACACTGAACCACAGTAGCCATCAAAATAAAGCTTAAGCCAAGTGGATGGTCAACTTCTCACCAATAGATAAATCTGTCTTTTCCAGTCTTCTAGAGCTCTCTATAGGTCACAAGATTTAGATCTAGAGCTGCCTCTTTAATGTATTATACCATGCGGGGGGAAAAAAACCCTCTTTTCATTACTTAAATGATTCATTTAATGGTTTTATAAAGACAAGAAAACTAACGACAATGCCTAGCCAAGGGTGGGTAAGAAATGCAGAAATTTTGCCAATGTGCCTCATCTTAACAGCAGCATCCTTATGTTCTCTCATTAGACTCTCCTGAGCAGATTGAGTAGAACTACTGAATTAAATAAAGGCCAAAGAATTTCTCTACTTAAATCAACAGACCATCTGCTCTGTTATGCTGTTTCTGCCAGTGGTCACAGCAGAAACTTAGAGAATGCAAATATGGACATCGTTAAAGAGTTCTATGTAGGTGGAGAGAGAAAAGTATTCTAAACTGAAACTATGAGAGAATATGTATTTTCTGAACTCAAGTTCAAATATTTATGAGGTGTGACAATGTGATAATGATACTGATTTAACAAATACAGCAGAACATACAGATGCAGCAAATGAGTGAAACATTTCCAAAAGTGATTGTCTTAGAAGGTATTCAGGTAGATCTGATCGTACAGAGCCCTATTCAAATTGTTTAAAAAATAATAAACCTGTATTTTTATTTTCAGCTATCTTTGCCCATTTGACAATTTATTAGCAAAGGAGAGACCATTATTTTCTGGTATAAGTAAGGACAAGTTCCAAGCTATTTTAAGTAGCATAGTTTTAAAGTCAATGCAATGGATTTGAATGCTCAGCTTGCTGCAGGGCAAGCTATTTAGAGAAAAACATGGCTTCTGTTTAAACTTCTCAGACACCTTTAGGAAAATTCTCAACTCACATAAATCATCTCAAAAATTCCTTTTGGATAACATTCATTTCATGATAGTTATTATATACCCAGCATATCTGTAAACCATTGAGGCTGAATTACACTTTTTGTGTATTAAATGTCCAGTAGAGAGGTCTCTATCATTAATGTGTACATTCACAGCTATTTTATAGGAGTTTAAACATAAAATTAGTATTCAAATGCTGTTTATTGTGCTCTATAGTTATTGTATCTTTGCTTTCAGGAAACTATTCTACTAGAATGTATTTAATTCAAATTCCGATTACCATATTTCTTTACGCTTTGAAAAAATACTATGTTAGTTAAAATTGCCCTACAGGCAGTCAGTCCCCAGGTTACGAATGAGATCTGTTCCTAAGTGTGTCTTTAAGAATTTGTAGGCAAGTTGGAACTGTTGGATACAGTTCTTATCTAGCTTCATGGCACAGTGGTTAAACTGCTGGACTGATAACCAAAAGGCCAGCCGCTCTGCGGGAGACAGATGTGGCAGTCTACTTTCATAGAGATTTACAGCCTTGGACACCCTATGGGGTCACTATGAGTTGGCATCAACTCGACAGCAGTGGGTTTGGTTTTGTTATTTTTTTAGTGCAAGAAAAGCCTCCAAGCCTTTTCATTAAAAGTAGCACGTGCAGCAAGTGAAGGTGATTGTGATGAATTTGTTGTGAGGAGGAGCTGGTTCAATTGTTTCCAAGTGAGGACAAATTTACAAATTAAAAGGCAAGCAGAAGTTACCTGTAAGTGGGCTGTTCATAGCTCAGGGACTCATGTGCTTTACAGTTCCATAGAAATGTCACAGAAAAATTTCTAGACATACTATATCCTTATTCTAACAATGTTTCTCTCCACAAGCAAGTTTTATATTCTTAGAGAACACTGAAGTGCAAATCACAAGAACTCAGAGCCTCATTACCTTCTTCACGTATTTCCCAGTTTAAGTGCTCACTTCCTTCCCTAGGACTGCCTCTAAAATAGTTTTTTACTCTTTCTCAAAATCAGATACTCTCAGGAAATTAAGATCAGTTACCAATCGGAATGCTTAAAAGATTATTACAAGCCTTTAAAATCAAGTGAATTTTTCCATAGCTACTGAGCAGCAACAACATTAACAGAATCAATGTCATACCCCAGTGACTACCCTGAATGAGACCATACTCATATGGATATATAAATTCTGGCATGAGAGAGAGAGACATATCACATGAGATTAATCCATACTAAAATGAAACTAATAGTTGGTGGGGGAGATGGGGACAACAAAACTATTATTTAGACTATAATCTTGCTCAAATTGACATTCAATTCATGTTTTTATACAGCACATAGCAACCTGATGCCTGAAGAATCCTACAAGACTCAACATATCTCTCCTACAGTATTATTTCATCTGAGTCTATGGCTAGAATTACCTTGACAGTGCTCTGTAGAAGTGGTTTCTTTTTTTTTTTCATTTCACAAACAAGACATCCTATCTTTCATTCTATGAAGAGAAAATACACCTACCTGTTAGTTACCAACTACCTCATTATCCAACATTTTGCATTTACAAAGCAATAAAAAATCCACTATCCGACTATTTTGTGCATTAACAACGTACGTCTGGCAGTAACTAACATCAAGGTGCAAGGTGAGAATAATACTGGCTGTGATGGTTAAGGTTATGTGTCAACTTGGCTAGGCCATGATTCTCAGTGGTTTGGCAGTTATGTAATGATGTAATTTGGCAGAAGACTTGATGCCTTTGGATTATGGTGTTGGCAAAGAATACTGAATATACCATGGGCTGCCAGAAGAAAGAACAAATCTGTCTTGGAAGAAGCGAAAATGCTCCTTAGAAGCAAGGATGGCGAGACTATGTCTCACATACTTTGGACATGTTACCAGGAAGGACCAGTCCCTGGAGAAGGGCATCATGCTCGGTGAAGTAGAGGGTCAGCAAAAAAAAGAGGAAGACCCTCAAAGTGATGGACTGACACAGTGGCTACAATGGCCTCAAGCATAACAACGATTATGAGGATGGTGCAGGACGGGGCAGTGTTTCGTTGTGCTGTACACAGTCACCGTGAGTTGAAACTGACTCAACAGCACCTAAGAACAACAGTTTGGCAGTTATGTAATGATGTAATTTGGCAGTTATGTAATGATATAGTCATCCATCATTTGTGATCTGATGTGGTCATCCTCTGTCTTAGTTATCTAGAGCTGCTACAACAGAAATACCACAAGTGGATGGCTTTAACAAACAGAAATTTATTTTCTCACAGTCTGGTAGGTTTGAAGTCCAAATTCAGGTCATCAGCTCCAGGGGAAGGCTTTTTCTCTCAGCTCTGGAGGAAGGTCATTGCCATCAATCTTCCCCTGGACTAGGAGCTTCTCCGTGCAGGAACCCAGGGTCCAAAGGATGTGCTCTGCTCCCAGTGCTTCTTTCTTGGTGGTATGAGGTCTCCAACTCTCTTCTCACTTCCATTTTCTTTTACCTCTTGTAAGATAAAAAGTGGTGCAGGCCACACCTCAGGGAAACTCCCTTTACATTGGATCAGGGATGTGACCTGAGCAAGGGTGTTACATCCCACCCTAATCGTTTTAAACATAATCCAATCTTGCCTCATTAACCACAGGCAGAGATTAGGATTTATAACATATAGGAAAATTGTATCAATCACAAAATGGAAGACAACCACAGAATACTGGGAATCATGGCCTAAACAAGTTGACACATATTTTTGGGGTACACAATTCAATCCATGACATCCTCCGTTTTCGCATAATGCTGATTTTCGCGTTAAGGTTCTGGTCCTTTGAACCTAACCATGTCAATAAGTGAGGGGTGGGTGTATTAACTCTATTACTTTGGTATTAAAGTGCTCTAAATATACAACTGCACTGGTCCCACTGTTCTAACCCATATTTGTAAAATTGCCATTTCACTTGGTTTGGAAACAGCTAAATCACAAGTGCAATTACATGCCAATATCTGGATGTAATCTTCTATCAATTACGCAGATTGTTCACCCAGCAAAATTACTTGGGCTAAAGAATTTCTATCAGCCCTAACAAGTTGCTTTCAGTTCTCATATTAAACTAACTGGAGATAATGCATATGGCATTTTGTCTGTGTATTTAACTGAGAGTTCTTCTCAAACCCAGCAGTTGTCAAATTGGCAGTTAGAAATACTTTTCCACATCAGTCTTCTGTGTAGAATGTAATGATTTTCTAAAACTAGTGATGGCGAAAAAGGTGAAAGATTCCACAGGGAAGACTACCTCTGCTTCTTCTGTCATCATGTCCCTGAAGTGCCTCCCCGCCCATTAAGTAAGGGTTCTGCCCAAAAAATTGCACAGCGAGTGTCTACTGAGTGAAAAAGTCTTCAAAAGCTTCAAGGGGAAAAAACAAACTCTATAAATACACACACACACACACATATATATATATATTTATATCACTGTTTCCCCCATCAATGACACATGTAGAACCTGGGACTCAGGTTGCTTTAATAGTACTTATTAAAACTACTAAAGAGGTAAAGGGGAAAAGAAGTAAAAGGGAAAGTTTGTTCTGCCCCAGGCCCAACAGCATCCTGGAATCCACCTGTTATTTCACTAATTCTCAGAGGGCAGATCTAGAGAGCCCTGGTCTCCTCCAACATGCTGGGCTGCTGATCTGGAGGTTTCCAAAGGCCTCAGAGTAGTTTACTTCCCTATCATTCCTCACTAATCCTCATGAACCGTTTCTGGAGCTCACTCCCTTCTCCTAAGCAGACTCTATTGTTCCAGGAGGCTGAACGGATACACTTGGTATACTTGACACAGAGCCCCTGCTTCACAGGCCACTGATCTTGGTGAGACCTTTAGGACCCGACCACGAACAAGCCAGTTCAGACCTGGAGTCCCTGCTCTTGGGCACCACCCAGCTGGGATGCAAACTGGTGGCTAGCATCAGTCACTATGCACACCCTGTTTATGCAAGTTTTGTCTTCACAGACTGGCATTCATGCACATGGCAACCTGCTAACAATCTGAAAATTTAAAGGAAAAGATCTTCATTTTGATATAGCAGAAAGATCATCAGAAACCTTGAGTTCCAATCTTGTCTGCTTAATACAGGATTATAGCCAAGTACAGTTATGCATTGTTTAACGTCCATGATGTGATTTGGATATTGTGGGAACACCTGGGTCTGCTGGGCATGGGGCTCCAGATGCAGGGGCAGCCCAGGCAGCTCCCATTGTGGATGCCTCAGGTGAGCACTCGGCTGGATCCCGCCTGGTACGTGGCCTGGCAGACGCACGAAGGTCAGGCGGGGCAGCTCCGGTGCAGGCCAGGGCAACAGGGAGGCCACAGGGCAGCAGGGAGAAGTGTTCCTGGCAACCTGGAGCCCCAGCCCCGGCCACCTTGCAATGCTTGCCAACCTTGGGCGCTCAAGAGGATGATTGGGTGCCCACTCCTCCTAGCGGCAGGGACGCTTGCTCTCGTGGGTGGGGGGTGGCGGGGCGTGCTCATTGGTGAGTGGGGCTGTGGGAAGGTGTTAAAAATATAAATAGTATGTTTAAACTGTCAGGGAGCCAAAGCATCACCTTAAAGCAAAAACAAAGCCAGGGGAAAGGGAGAAATCAAAATGCACTCCGGGCCAAAGCGGCCTGATGCATAACAATGTTTTCTGTCATTTATGGCTGAGCAAGATGTATGACTCGGCGCCCCAAAGCTGTAAACAGCAAACAGAACAGCAAACACTTGCTCCTTACGGTATATTGTGGTGGTGCAACATGAAATGGGGAGCTGGGCCACCCAGGAGGCGAGAGCAAGTGGCAAAAATCTACTCACCAGCATTTTCTCTTCAAACTGGCATGGTTGGATGTGGCATTTGAAGAAAGAAGGCGTGGGTCAATAAGTAACCTGCCCTTTCTCCTCCAAACTGTTGATATCACTGCCGCCACCTTCTCTGCTAAGTCAGCTGCAGGGAAGGCCAGCTCAATGTTGAGAACCTGCCTCAGGAGGGGATGGTGCAGGCCAAGGAGGCAAAGGGCATCCAAGTAAGGGCTGGGGACCACACCAGGCAAAACGCAGGAACTAGACCAGGCAAGTCACAGGAGCCAAGAGGGACTAGGATTGGGAGTTTGGGCCTAAGCCTCCATTGCCGCAGACTAGGTGGCTTCCAGGTCAAGCGTAACAGCTGGCACAAGTGGGGCTCTGACCTCAAGATGAGGGTCTGGCATCCTGGCATTCAGATACCTGGGTGTCACGGCCCACAGACATATATGCGGTCAGATGTTGCTTGAACAGACGTTAAATGATGCATACCTGTTACTTAATCAATCTGGGTCTCAGTTTCCTCATTTGTAAAACAAGAAAGCAAATCATTGGTAAGGTCTCTTCCAGCTAAAAGCTTATGATTCCAGATCAGTATACAGTATTTGACCCAAAATTTTAAATTATTTGGAGATGCATTAAAAAGGTAAGCAAAGATGAGGTACACCCCCGAGATGTTAGCAGACGTTATTCCTGAGCAATGGTATTTTGCTTTTAGTTTCTGTTCACTTCAGTCTTATCCTTTTGTTTACATATATATCCTAATTTTTCCATAATATGAATAAAATGTATGAATACTTATTTTTAATTTAAATACCAAAATGAAATTATATTATTTCCCAGCTGAAGATTGATGTTTAAGATCACTCAGGCAGGGTTTTTCCAAATCACCAGAGGTTATTTAATTTTGTTTTAGTCAAGCCTTTTCATTTGTACATGCACGAAGCATGTTGAAACTATTTATTCAGCATCTTTAACTGAATTCCAACCAGCAGTCTTTGAGTAAATGTCTTTAGAATGTTGATACAAATGTTCAGAATATAATTTCTGAAGGCATCATCCCTATTTTGGAGTCACTGAATGCATATTTATTGCTGAATAAACATGTACAAGTCAAAAAATCATAAGCATTCTTTAACAGTCTTGAGTCTATCAAAACTCTTCAAGATGTGTACAGATATGTATTCTCTTTTGGAAGTAGCAAAACTTTGTGATGCAAACTTTGCTATTCACTCCAGATATTACAGAAAGCATATGGTGGGATGACTAATTCTCTTCTCCTGGCTTACTTTATACATGCTTTGTATATCACAGGGCACTGTACTATACAGATTATTTTTTCCATATGTGGAAATATTCCTAAGTTTTTTAAAGTTGGCTTAAATATTCACCTCCATTTTTCTTGTTACTTTCTTTCAGCATTGCTCCACCTTTTTCATTGCATCTCAACTCTGCCTACATGCCCTTACCTCTCTGATTTGCTATTCCCCATCTTTTTCAATTCCCCAACGATAAGGCTTGAGTTTAATAAACACATGTGTGCAAGTGTGCAAGAACCGATAATAAATTATAAATTAATACAAATAACCTTCTGTTATATAGTGTCTATATATGTAGCAGTTCTACTCCGTCACATAAGGTCACTGAGTCAGAATTAACTCAACAGCACCTAACAACAAATTTTTAAAGTGCTCTCATGTGAAAATATCCAGAGAAACTGTTAGCCCATTAAGGTAAAGTAAATTGGAAATGGCAACGAATGAATGAATATATTTACAGTTGCCAGTGGTTAAGCGTTTGGCTGCTAACCAAAGGGTCGGCAGTTCGAACCTACCAGCCGCTCCTTGGAGACCCTATGGGCCAGCTCTACTCTGTCCTATAGGGTGGCCATGGGTCAGCTATGATGGCAGTGGGTTTGGGAGGGTTTAATATTTACATAAATAGATACAGGGGAGTATAAAAGACCTTCAAAAGGTTTATCCCTGTAGGGACAGGGAGAGGCATCATGGGCTGAGGGATTCAGGAATGGGAGTGAGACTTCTCAATGGATATTTTAATATTTTTTAATTTGTGAACTATGTATACATATTGTTGTTGTTGTTGTTAGGTGCCGCTGAGTCAATTTTGACTTCCTGTGTCAGAAAAGAACTGCCCCATAGTGTTTTCTAGGCTGTGATCTTTATGGGAGCAGATTGTCAAGTCTTTCTCCCACAGAGCCACTGGGTGGATTTGAACCTCCATTCTGGTTAGCAGCTGAGTGCTTAACCACTGTGCCACCAAGGCTCCTTTCATAACACTTACCAGTTATAAAGTTTTATTGTTGTTACTTATTTAATAAATAAATAAAAGAAAAATAAGTGTGTTTTCAGTAGGTTTAAGGTTTCAAGATGGCAGAGTAATACATTTTCCCTCCTCTTTTCAAAGTCACCCAAAGCAAGAATTAATGAAAATACTAACCCTATATACAGTAAAACCTGTTAAAGCCAAAACCTGTGAAGGCTGGAACCTGTGTAAGGTAGAAACCTATCAGAGAAGAAAAACTCAAATACTTTCCACTAAAATAAGCAATAGAAAAGTGTTAAGACGACACTCTGTCAAAGGCAGAAAACTTGCCGGACCTGGAAAAACAAGGCAGTCCCGTCGAGTTCCAGCTCTCACAGGTTGCACTGTACAAAGAGACCAGAAAGCACATATAACCATGAACTTTAATATATGAAAACATAAAGTGGCTGGAAGAATGGTAAATGAGTTAGGAGAGTGGAGAAAGGTCAAATTTGAGGGTAAAAGCAATGAGAAGCAATCCAATATGCCCTGAAAACCCCTCAAAATGTTCAAGAACTAGAGGGATAAGGTATATATAGAGTAGGTGTTATTACTAGACATTAAAAAAAAAAAAAAAAAGCAGATGGCTTGAAAATCTGTATAAAGGGCCATTATACTCAAATTCCTTCCCACCCCTATCCTGGAGACTTAAGCCACTATTTCTACCAGCACCCAAGGGAAATACAGTCTTCAGAGAAATGGAGCTGGAAAGACTCCAGGGTCAGAGGAGGGTGAGGTGAAAACTATATTCCAAATAACGAGACAGCCACAAGCCCTCTTCCTTCACCTAGCTCCCACACACTGGCCACCAAGCTTATATCCCCAGGCAGAATACTGGAAGATCCTTGTCTGAACAAACTAAATGGCTTTGGAGAAAAGACCTAGAGATACTGTCATATGGATTCCTTAATTAGTTTTATTAATATTGTCCTACTGTGAAAACTACTAGCCAACAAGCAGAGCTTTCAATAATTGTTTCATTGCTTCATTTTTAAATATGGAACGGGCAGCCAAAATCAACAGACATTTGATGAATGTCTGCATCACAGATGAATAAGACCATGACAAACAAAGAAAAGAATCAGACACATTGACTGGAAGAGAAGATAACCATCAAGAAACCATCAATAATATACTGAGAGAGATGGCAGAAATAAGATCAAGATACTATACAAAAAGGGGAATATCTAGAAGAGTTTTTAGCTATTAAAGATAAAATTACTGAAACTAAATGTTTCCTTCAAAACGGAAACATAAATTGAGAAAATAACCCAGAAAGTAGAACAAAAAAACAAAAAAATAATTAAAGAGAAGTGATAAGAAAATTAGATCAATTCAATAAACTCAACATTTGACTCATACAATTCCAAAAACAGAGAAAACAGAGGCTAGAAACACACCATAATAAAGAAATAATACAGGGGAAAAAATGAAGAACAGAACTAGTCTCCAGATTAATAAGGGTTACGAAGTGTCCTACACAAAGAATAAAAAGAAAAAATTCCATATCAAGACATCTCATCATGAAATTCCAGGATACCAGTGATATAGAGAAGATCCCAGAAGCTTCAAGAGAAGAAAAAATAGGTCATAAAAGACTAAAACTATGATGTGGAAGTCTCAACAATATGTAAAATGCAAGATAATAGAGAAATGCCCTCAAAAGAGTAAGAATAACTCAAATTCTAAATTTAGCAAAACAACTAATTGTGAGCCTAGTATAAAGACATTTTCAGGCTGGCAAAGACTCAAAGAATTACTCTCTCCCTTCTCCTTTCGCCTCCCCACTATGAACATCAGCAGAAAAAAAGAGGGAGAAAAAAAAAGAAATCATGAGGCTCAGAAAATAGGGAATCCAATACAGGAGAGACGCAAAAAGAATTCCCAGAATAAAGGCAAAGCAAACTCCCAACGTTATGACAGCTTTATAGCAGTCCTGGGGAGCAGCAACCTTTCCAGATAGGAGGACAGGAACAGAAGAATGGAAGGTCCCAAGAGGGATGGATGCCTGGGCATGGGGAAAGGAACTGAGAAACTAACTGCAGAGTTCACCACCTGGAAGGCTGTGTTGGGAGTTTAACCACGTTGTTTAACCAGGTTGTTAGAAAAATGAGGCCATTATTAACTTCAGAAAAAACATTCCATTGTTTTTCAGTGGAAATCTGAACAATCTTGAACACTAGCATAAGAAGGTAGTTAATATTCCGTAAGTCATTAAAATGCCAGCCTTTTTTAAAAAAATAATAAAGGACTAAGAGTGAACCAAAATCCTTAACAAAGCATTTTCTTACATATTATTCTAATTTTCTCTTAAAATTACTATCTAGGATTCTTTCATAGCTGTGTTTTCCTCCTTGATGACTGGAGGAATTATTTAAAGTATGCTTGGTATAAGAAGATAAAAATAGAACTAGTTTAGAATGGCTAGAGCAAAAAACAGATAAATACACAAAGATAACATTCTGTGGAATAAAATGTTCTTCACCTTGGCTCTTCTTGGCATCTTATTTTATTTACACTTCAAATCAGACTCAAGGAAACATTAAACTTGAAAATTACCTTGAACTTTAGTACATTTTTTTGTCTTATCCTTGAGGAAAGTTTGAACTGTCACAGTACAAATGATTCCGTTTGAATGAAAAACTATAGTTCATTTGCTATAAAAAAGCTAGCTGGAAAACATAAATGATTCCTAGATCTAGTCTTTAATCCTTGAAATAACCTATAAAACCTACATTTATGTCATTTTACTCTAAGGAATGGAGGCAGTTAATGCCACATATTCTCCTTAACATTAATGAATTAACCATACTACACCCACGGTGTTACATAGCACTGCTCTTTTACGGTAACGTGACAAGAGAGTCAAGTGGTATTATCAGAACATCGGTGAAGTGGGAAATAGGCAAAACAGAAAACCAAAGGAAAAAATTGACTTTAAAACTTCACGTACACTTGCATGAAACACACAGCCTAGAAATATGGGTGATATGCTGGAATTCACATGATTTTAAAATAATTCTCTGTGCCTTTCACCCTCTTTCATTGCACTATATAACCACTGAGAGATGTTACAACTGTGATCTTCAATCTTTACCTGCTTACTCAATAAAGTGTTAAGCATCTCAAAATCATGCATGAGGGATTATAGGGACAAATTAGATGTAGTCCCTGTTCTCAAGGGTTTACAATCTCACTGAAATATTTACAATTTGTCTTAGTTATATAAGCAGCAAAGACATAAAGCATTGCTAACCTTCCCCTAAATCTAAAAATAAACTGAAGAATTTAATTAACTATACCAGCTAACAACTCCCAAGGCATAAGAGAAACTAGGCTGATCTTAAGAAAAATAAGGCAACAGGTGAAGATGAAAAAGAAAAGAAAAGCAATGTGTTGCCGTTAGAAACAGGAAAGCACAGAAAAATGGAAAGACTTCATTCTCCTCTCCACTGAGTTTAAGAATTGGTATTTTGTAAAGACGAAGCTATTGGTAAGGATAGAAAGGAAAGCAAGTAAGCCAACCCCTAGGTTACTTTAGAAGACAGAGGGAAGCACCAGGAGCTAACCTGAACCAAGATATTGAACCTACAAGAGGTACTGAGCCACACTGACACTTCCTCTTTTTTCCTCATCACCAAAAAGACACTCTTCAACTGCATGGAGCCCCCAGAACCTTCTTTACCTTCATCCTAAGGCATAAGAAGGCTCTGCCACTAGCCATTGTTAAGAGCAGGGTAAAGTGCTCACTCCACTGCTGGACAAATAGGAAGGGGGGAACCCAGTTCCTCTGCCAAAGCCAAATAAAGAGAGGGGTTGGACTCATGGGTTCACAAACAGTAAGCCGGAATTCGTAATACATTTTCCCACAGAAAACTGATAAATATGGTGACAATTTACAGTAATATAATTTAGGCATGTTATGTGATAAATTGAATTGAAATTAAATTAAATTGAAAGTGCATTCTAAGTTTCCAGATTTACCAAGGAAATTAGGAATACAAATTTTTAAAATGTTGAGTATGCCAACATATAACATGAGCATTCATTATCTGTGTGCATGCTTATTTTTCTAGCTCTGTTTTACTATATTTGAATGTTAAATGAATTACACAATTACAGTAGAATTTAAGTTTTTATAATAGTAGTTACATAGTACAAAACGGTTAGACAGGTATTCCTGGAACAAACACTGTTTTAGGATATTTCTATTTTTGAAGTTATGAAAGTTCTTTCTGTCATGATAGTATTTCTTTAGGTGTCTCTAGGCTATGTCTAGGAGTCCCTGGGTGGCGAAATGGTTAAGCACTTGACTACTCGCCAAAAAGCTGGCAGTTCGAACCTACCCTGAGGCTCCTCAGGAGATAAGCCTGATGAAAGGTCATGGCCTTGAAAACACTATGGAGCAGTTCCACTATGCACACACAGGGTCCTCATGACTCAGCATCGACTGACAGCAACTGACAACAATCAGACTATATTTATGTGTCTTCACTTACCAGTTATAAAATGTAAAATGAATAATCTTACATGGTTTTTCAGAGGCAAAGGCAACAAAGTCAGATTAGAGTCCTGACTGTGCCCATGAATGGCTGGATGACTTTGAACACTTCATCTCTCTGAAATGCAGCTTTTTCATCTACACAAGGGAATGGTTAAATGAGATGTTCACCAAAGTTCCTCCTAGTTGCCACAATCTACTCTTTTCTCAGGTACTTAGCCTGTGTTCTGGTTATTCTAGTACTGCCCACAAAACATAGTGCCTTAAAACAATAACCCTTTCATTACAGCTCACTGTTTTGTGGATCAAGAGAAAGGGGCTTTGTTGGACAACTCTTCAGTTCCACGTGGTGTCAAAAAAAGGCCACAAGGTATTCTGCAGGTGGATAGACTAGTCTGGAGGATCCCAGGTTGCTTCACTCTCATGTCTAGCACATTGGCAGGCACAGCTGAAAAGCTGGACTCGGCTGGGACTGTCAATCAGAAAGTCTGCATATGGTCTCTCCAGCATAGTGGTCTCAATATGGTCATAGTTCTTATAAGGCAGCTCAGGGTTTCCAAAGAGGATGTTCCAAGACACAGGAAATGGAAGCTGCCAGTCTCTTAAAGCCTTGGACCAGAAATGGGCACAGTGTCATTTCCACTGTATAATACTGGTCAAATAATCAGAGCCCTCCAAGATTCTAGAGGAGAAGACATAGACTCCACCTCTCAGTGGGAGGCATAGCAGAGAATCTGTAGGACATGGGATTCATTTTCAATTTTTAATGACATAATATGACTGAATGATATACATATCTTCAATTCTTAGGCAAAACACTACAAAATTTTGTTCTACAAATAATATGTAGGAGAGAGATCTCTCAATTTTAGCTTTAGAATCAATTAACCCTTTACCTTATAAGAATCTTAATCCTTACAGCTAAAAAAAAAAAAAACCCTACCTAGAAGAGATGTTAGCTGGAGCCACTATTCATGACATACTGTGAAAATGTGAAAATAAATCAGAATTACTTGAAATAAATGTTTAAAATCTTTTTCAAATAACTTATTTAAAAAAACTGATGGTCTTTATTTCCATTTTAGCTTCCAATCACCCAGTTCTTTCTTAAATAGATCATTTTTTCCAACAAATGATACTTCTCCAATAGTCTAAATGAAACGAAATTAACAATATGGTCTAGGGTAATTTATACTCAGGCAATCAAATCACTGGTTGGTTGTGTCACTTAAAGCATGCCCCCTCTGCTGTTTGTATTTGGAACTATTCACAGACAAAACCATATTTAAACAGCGCCCCCCTGTGTGATGTACTTGGGCAGCCACTTTAGCAGTCATGGACAGCCCCACTGCCATAAAGGTTCTTATTAAACAATACATACACTTTCATTTTAAAGGTAACACAATTTGAAACTTGATCCAAAGCTAATCAGCTTTGAGATGACCAGATTTACACAAGTGTTATCACTTTAAAAAATTAGCAATCATGAACATATATAAAACGTGGATGTATGAGCAAACTCTCCATAACTATGGCAACTGCCCATTTCTTCCTCTGTAGGAGAAATATTGTTCTCCCAACCCCTGCCTTCAATCAGATTAAACCAGGTTTTCTTCAAAAGATAATCTGCATCAGAATCATCAGATATACCTGGTAGGTGCTTGTTGAAAGTTCTAATATCTTGGCCCCAATCCACTCCTATAGAAATAGACTCTACATGGATGAGACCTAGGAATCTGCACTTACATCAAACAGCCTAGGTATGTTATATGCCCTTTGATATTTCAGCATTTCCACCCCAAATTACCACATATAAAAAAACTTTTTTAATATTGGAGAATTATATTAATAAGCAAAAGATTTCTACCTTCTTTTTTTAATGGAATTTAATTCAATCTCTAAATATCTGAACCATTTTTCGATTCCATGCTTTAAAAACTAAGTACTCCCTGATATTTATAGCCCCACATTTTATTTATTTATTTACTTATTTAATGATGGGAATCTAACTTGCTAATGGTGACCATGTGGGAGCAGACAGGTCCACTGCCAAATCTCTACTATCTCTGCAGGTGACCTGGGTTCTGTCCCACGGAAAAAGAGCTCGAGAAAATCCATTCCTCTCCACTTCATCTACTTCGTCCAATCGTTCTCTAGGCCACAGGGCAGGATTATTACTGACTTAAATCTCAGTTAAATCTCAGACAAGGATCTGTCAATGAAAATGAATTTAACACCCCAGAGTACAGCTGAGCTCTTTCAGTCAGAATACATCCTAATATTAGAATGATTCAATTTCCCTAGTAGTTTCTAAAAATCATTCAAAATCCTACAAATTAAACAATAATAATGAATACGATTTCTGACATTTCCTGAAGGCAATATACCAATACTATAGGAAAAACACTATGGAGGTAGAGACCAGAACATATTAAGGCTGATTTTCATGTGCAGTTTAAAGGATGGCCTTTTTTATTATTGTCACAACCCATGCTTCACTACATAAAAATCTGCAATATTAAAAGCTCAGAGAAGGCACTTTATTTGGAGTTTTTAAACAAAATGCCATCTGTCAATTTTGTATTATACATCAGTGCCGGAATTGAAATTTGAAAATCTAGGTTCAATTCCTCTCTCATAAATTATCCATGTGATTTAACCCTTGATCTTTGTCCTTATTTTTTTTCCTTGGGTAAAACTGGAATAAAACTATTTTATTTACCACATTCAGATATTTAAAAGGATAAAAATGAAAACACACCTGAAAGAACCTTGAAAACTGTGAAGTATCATCACTAATATGAAAGTACGATATATGCAACCTTATAAACCAGTATAAGAGAAAAGAAGTTGCACTGCATCACAGCTGCAGAGGCCTGCACAATTCAGGACATAGTCTTAATAGTTTGGAAGACTCATTTTTCTCAAAGAAATCAAAAGCATTTTTATATTTAAATTTTGTATAATGACTATAATTGTGTAGTCATAAACCAATTAATTCCAAAAGAGACTGAAAGAAATCTTTAAATAAATCTAAAACTAGTTCTGTTCCAGTTATACCGCGTAAGGGGGATGTCTCAGCAATGTCTAACTCTAGAATTCTACCCTACACCACTATCCATGCTATCTACAGTCCTTGTCTGCAAATCTCACTAATATATGGCAGTCCAAGCTTAGAGCCTGGCTCTACCACTTCCCAGCCCTGTTATTTTGATCAAATAATTTAACCTTTCTTAAATCTAAATGTACTCCTCGGTAAGATGGACATAATAGTAGTGTCTACCTCATCAAAGTATAGTGAAAAACGAATGTTACAAAACTTGCCAGCTTCTTAATAAGAACTGAATAAATGTTACTGATAAGTGTAGTAACAGCTAGTTTTTTAAATAGAACTCTAGATTAAATCAAAGGACTAATTAAGACTGAAAACATCTTAGTTTCTGAAGAATAACTGAGAAAGTGCCTCATAACACTCCTTATAGATAAGACAGAGTGAAACTAGAATGACAATACAATTAGACACATATAAAATGTAACGACTGGTACAAGGCACTCAATAAATATTAGTTAAATAGATTTGCAACATGTTGAGAAAACAAAGAATTGGCTAACCCATAAAAATCCTTGAAACAGGTTAGTGTGGTGAGCTTTATCTTTAACACTTAAATGAAGATGCAAACATCATGTATTATCCACATGCACATGGAAGATAATTTAATATCCTGACATGCTAGAATAAATGAATAGACCAAAACTGAAATTTAAATAGGGATGAATGTAAAATCATGAAAAATCTTGCAACTGAATTTTTTCTTCTAACAATTACTATACACAACCTCGGTTTACCCTTTCATGACCCGTGGTACGTACGGTATACCACCCACTTTTTCCAGCTCTCAGGTTCTTTGGGAGTATATTTTTACGACTGAAAGTATCTGCTGCCCTCCAGGGGGACTTGGGTAATGGTAAAAGGTGGAAGAAATATTAGTTGAAGCAAAATACCTGGGGTATGAGGCTTACAAGTAAGGTAGTGCAACCAGGAAGTGTGATTGGGTAAAAACATCTTTTTTAGCTTTTGTACCCCTAGATAAGCCTTGTAAGCATATTTATAGTTTCCTGTGTGGAATATACTCCGTAACTCAGCATGCTTTCATTAATGAAAACACATGGTGTTAAAAAAAAATTCAAAGCAGAAAATAATTGGACATTTACAATTATTTGAAAGGGTTAAGAAAACATTTACATAGAAATATTATTGCTCACAAGCAAAATGAGCAATAAAATCTCTATGCAAATGAGATTTATCATTGAAAAGGCCTGACTTAGTTATCTAGTGCTTCTATAACAGAAATATCATAAGTGGATGGTTTCAACAAACAGAAGTTTATTCCCTCACAGGCTAGTAGGCTAGAAGTCCAAATCCAGGGTATCAACTCCAGGGGAAGGCTTTCTCTTTCTGACAGCTCTGGAAGAAGGTCCTTATTATCAATCTTCCTCTGGACTAGGAGCTTCTCAGCACAGGGATCTCAGGTCCAAAGGACGTGCTCTTCTCCAGGCACTACTTTCTTGGTGGTATGAGGTCCCCAAGTCTTTCTGCTCGCTTCTCTCTTTTATATCTCAAAAGAGATTGGCTTAAAACACAATTTAATCTTGTAGATTGAGTCCTGCCTCATTAACATAATTGCCACTAATCCCATCTCATTAACATCATAGAGATAGGATTTACAACACACAGGAAAATCACATCAGATGACAAAATGGTGGACAGTCACACAATACTGGGAATCATGGCCTAGCCAAATTGATATACATATTTTTGGGGGACACAATTCAATCCATGACATGCCACCCTTTGGTTCCCAAAAATTCTGATGATTGGAGAGCAACTTGATAATATCTAGTAAAGCTTAATGTGCACCTGCTCTTCAGTCAAGCAATTCCACTTCTAAGTACATACAGTAGAGACACTCTTGCACACAGGCACAAGAATGTAAACTACAGCATGGTCGGTAATGATGGCAAGTGGAGAAGATTCTTAATTTTCTTTAGTGAGAAATGGATAAATAAATTGCGACGTATGCATACAATGAAAATAAATAAACCAGACTTACATTCACTAACATGGAATAATCAAAAAATGTTGAATAAAAACAGCAAGCTGCAGAGGTACATACACATCATGGATTGAACTGTGTCCCCAAAAAATATGTGTATCAATTTGGCTAGGCCATGATTCCCAGTATTGTCTGACTGTCCACCATGTGTATTTACAACACACAGGAAAATCACATCTGATATGATTTTCCTGTGTGTTGTAAATCCTTTTTCAACGATGTTAATGAGATGGGATTAGCGGCAGTTATGCAGACTCAATCTACAAGGTTAATCTACAAATTAAGCCAATGTTTTTTCAGATATAAAAGAAAAAAGTGAGCAGAGAGACAGGGGGACCTCATACCACCAAGAATGCAGCAGTGGAAGCAGAGCATGTCCTCTGGACCCAGGTTCCTATGCAGAGAAGTTCCTAGACAAGGGAAAGATGGATGACAAGGACTTTCCCCCAGAGCTGACATAGACAGAAAGCCTTCCCTTGGATCTGACGCCCTGAATTTGGACTTGTGGTCTACTAGACTGTGAGAGAATAAACTTCTCTTTGTTAAAGCCATCCACTTGTGGTTTTTCTGTTAGAGCAGCCCTAGATGACTAAGACAACACATAGTATATTTTTACATAAATGGTTAAAGCACAGCACAGTGCTATATATTATAAAAGTATAATAACATGGGAGAAAACGACACTCACCAACTTCAGAACAGTAGTTCCCTCATAGTAGCATGGAAGGAGGGACAAAATGGGATTGAGAACAAAGGCACAAAGAGGGAGCTACCACATATCAACAAGCTCTTATTTCTTAAAAAGAAAAAAAAATGTACTTCTCTACATGTTTAAAATTTGTCATGGTTAAAAGCATATTACTACATGCCGCAACATAGATGAATTTTGAAAACATCTTGCTAAGTGAAAGAGGTCAAACTCAAAAGGTCAGATATTGTATGATCCCATCTAAATGAAATATTCAGAATAGGTAAAGCTATAGAGGCAGAAAGCAGATTACTGGTCGCCAGGGGCTGGGAGGAGGAGGAAATGGGGAGTGACTGCTTAATGTGTATGAGGTTTTCTTTTTGTGAGGTGATGAAAATGTTTTGGAACTAGATTAAGGCAATGGTTGCACAATACTGTGAATGTACGAAATGCTACTGCATTGTATACTTTAAAATAGTTAATTTTATGCCATGTGAAGTCTACCTCCTCAATTAAAGAGAAATGTTAGAAGCATATTATACTGCTAAGAGTAGAACAAGACTAAAAATAGTATAATTAATGAGGAGACTATCAAAGTAATTATGAGAAAGATGGTTTGGCTTGAACTAATGCAATGGCAGAGAGGGTATGAAGAGTGGATAAGTTCCAGAGTTGTTTTTCCAAAAGGACTTGGTAACTAACTGGATGAAGAGAGAGGAAGAGAGACTAACCAAATATAAACTAAGATTTCTGATTTTCTCGTATCGGTAGAGAGTATGCCATTCCAAAAGACGAGAAACATAGGTGTCTTAGTTATCTAGTACTGCTATAACAGAAATACCCAAGTGGGTGGCTTTAACAACGAGAAATTTATTCTCTCACAGTTTAGGAGGCTAAAAGTCTGAATTCAGGGTGCCAGCTCCAGGGGAAGGCTTTCTCTCTCTGCTGGCTCTGGGAGAAGGTCCTTGTCATTAATCTTCCCCTGGTCTAGGAGCTTCTCAACGCAGGGACCCCAAGTCTAAAGGGTACACTCCGCTCCTGGCTCTTCATGCTTGGTGAAAATGAGGTCCCTGTCTTTCTGCTCACGTCCCTCTCCTTTTATCTCTTGTAA
Source organism: Dugong dugon (assembly GCA_030035585.1). Classification (NCBI taxonomy): domain Eukaryota; kingdom Metazoa; phylum Chordata; class Mammalia; order Sirenia; family Dugongidae; genus Dugong; species Dugong dugon. The sequence goes on from CM057461.1 coordinate 126,236,266, forward strand.
GCTAAAACATGATACAGGCCCCACCCCAGAGAAATTCCTCTTACACTGACAAGGCTGTGACCTGAGTAAGGGAGTTGTATACCATCCTAAATCTCTTTAACATAACCTCATCTTGCCTCATTAACCAGAGGCAGAGATTAGGATTTACAGCACATAGGACAATCACATCACATCACAAAATGGAGGACAACCACACAGTACCGGGAATCACAGCCTACCCAAGTTGACACATATTTTTGGGGGACACAATTCAATCTATGACAACAGGAGAAGGAGCAAGTTTAAGAGGAAAAGTATTCACTGGTTTGTAAAATGCTGAATTTGAGATGTCTACAGGCTATATAAAGTGAAGATATCTAGCAGCAGACCAGAATAAAGATCTAGTCTAGACTTATGTATATTGCAATTGAGGCCACAGAAGTAGACGAGATCAACCAGGCAGTAAAATGAAAATGGGAACAAAGACAAAAAGTTATAGGACAAAACCCTAAGGAACATCAACACTGAAATCCTACAACAGACACCTGTATGAGGTGGAAGTCAAAAAAAATAAAGTGTTTCAAGAAGAAAAGTACAGTCAACAATGTCCAAAACTACTGAGATATCAAAATAAGGACCAAGAAGTAGGTCTTCAGGAATAAGGTGATCTTCAGAGACTTTAGAGGCAATTTCCTACCAATCTGCAGTAGAATTAAAAAAAATACTTCAAATGCTTAAAAACCCAATATTCTCAATATTAACACAGAGGTACCAATAAAATCAAAGAAGCCCTAGAAAGAAAGAACCTTGGCTAGAAAAGAAACAGAGATGATAACCTATCCTCCTGAGGGTTATAAAGAGCCACATCCCACTGGAAAACAACACTAGTGCTTCTCAAAATTCTCCACCAGGATTGCCCAAAGTACAAAAGAAAGTCATTACACAGCTCTTCCCATCTCAGAGTATAGCAGGCAATAACTGAAAGGCATTTAATTTGATCTTAAAATTCATGCAAATTGTGCATACTACTTATAAATACAGAAGAATGTTTTAATATAAAAATGTCTCCCCCATATTTTCAATTGCAATTAATGTTCCAAAAAGGTGTTCCATGTTTATCATGCATCTTCACAATGGCCCTCCTACAATCCTTAAACACCCCATATGCATATATACATCATATACCCCCACTTTGAGAAATAGGGAGGAAGTCCTTCATTCCACGAGACTGGCCTCCTCTGGAAATCCTTCACAAAGCATCTGCCAGAGCACAGGACCCTGAAACTGCTACATGACTTGTAAACATTTCTTCCTTTTATTTTTCTCAAAACTATCTACTTCAATCTTCAAAGTATGTCTCATGTATCATGGAATTTGGTGGCTAAAACCGTGCTGAAGAGACCTTAATTATGCCTCTTCATTTTTCTATGTCCCTGGGTGGCAGAAATGGTTTGTGCTCAGCTATGAACCAAAAGGTTGATGGTTGAAATCCATGCAGTAGTACCATGGAAGAAAAGCCTAGCAATCTGCTTCCATTAGATTACAGCCATTGAAAACCCTATGGAGCACAGTTCTACTCTGAAACATGGAGCGGGGGTGGTGTCATGAGTTGGAAAAAACTTGATGGCAATGGGTTTTTTGTTTTTCATTTTTCTAGACTACAGTTGTAATTTATTAAGTACTCTTTACATACAGGTTAACCCAATACCTTCAAAAATTTAATCACTTTTCTCTGCACCTCTCTCATATCTTTCCCAAAGTGCAGACCTGGTTTTATAAAGGGGCCCTTATGCCTTTGGGACAAAGACGGGTTCAGCCTAAATGAGGTCATTAAAACAAAACATCAAGTTCCCAGTGCCCTAAGATTCCAAGTCAATGACCTACAGAGTGTTCCAGCTGATCTTAATTTCCTTGGCAAAGCACAGTAAGAGTACTGTAATATAATGCAAAATGTCTCTAAAGAGAAACTAGATACTGGCCAGAGTCCTGCCAATACACGGTTAAATAATACCAAAGTACCCCTTTCATCTGAATACTGTGTTTCACATGCATATGTCACCATTCCCAAGAATGGAAGTAATCTTCCACTGTGAATGAGGGTTGACTGCAAAGCTTTTAAAGGACTCAGCCCCTATAAAGTATACTGCTTTTTAATTGGCACACATGTGCTGGTAAGACTGAAAATGCTCGCAAGACAAAAGAAACAAAAAGCACAATTTATTCTAAGCAAGGGTAATCCAAATTTAGAATGTGCTAATAGTGGTAAATCAATACTCAAATGTTTATCCTGACTGGGATCTCTTTTAATATCTAACAGTATCAGACCCCTCTTAGGGTAACTAAACTAAATTTCACCTTCCTAAGTTTCCTTACAAACTCTGTAACATTTATTTTAAACTGTCAGTATGTCCCCAAATATTCCCTCATTCCTTCTAATAACAACAAAGGAGCAGTTCTCTGCTCCTTTTCCATTCATTTATTCACTCAGCAAAAAATCACAGAAGTCCTATTAAGTGCCAGGCGTTGTTCTACCTGCTGGAGACTGAACAGTATATAAAACCAAGACCCTGCCCTCACAGAGCCTATGTTCTAGTGGGAAAAGGCAGAGAATAAGCTCATATGTTCATGAACATATAATATGTCAGATGATGATAAATGCTAGGCAAGAAAATTAAGCTGGGTAAGTAAGGAGAGGGAGTGCTGACATGGTGGAAGGCAATGACCTTTGAAATCCATTTGAGTTAGTATCATTTTTAATGATCTACCATCTGCTAAATCAATCAGAGCCTCCTACAATGAGACAGGGAGTCCCTGGGTGTTGCAAACAGTTAATGTGCTTGGCTGCTAACCAAAAGGTTGGAAGTTCAAGTTCATCCATAGACTCAGAAGAAAGTCCTGGCAATCTACTTCTGAAAAATCAGCCATTGAAACTCTATGGAGCACAGTTCTACTCTGACACCACATGTGGGTTGACATGAGTTGCGATCAACTCAAAGACAACTGGTTTGTTTTGTTTTTGTTTTGACTTTTTTTTTTTTTTTTTAAATAATGAGACTGAAAACAAAGAACTGGAAACAATCTGACTTGAAAAAGATGTTACCAATCAGATTCATTCACTTTTTCAATTTATGGATAGTTTATCAACAAGGCCTTACCACTAATTATCTGTTACTCTTTCACTTAGATGCATTTTGTTCAAAATAATATAGTCAGAAAATTTTGGAAAAAATGTTAATTTTATCATACCTTTCCCAAACCAACATAAAGGTAAAGCTTTTGCATGATTTCTTTCCAAACTTTTTAATAAAATACTTTGGTCTTATAGTGTGTTTTAAATATATTTACCTCAAAAATTTAGAGATGCAGATTTAGTTCATTCAAGTTAAAGAAAATGTCAACCATATAACTGGAAAAGTCAGTCCTACTTCTCAAATCAATCAGCCAAGTCAGACTTACATTTTATCAGATAACATCCAACTTTACTTTTCAATGCAAATAAAAGTTATCAATATTCATTTCAAGAAAAAAATTATAAAAACACTGGAAAATAAATTACAGATTATATCTTATAAGAGAAATAACTAAAAGTAGTTAAAGTAACGGAGGAGTATCCATTAATAATGTTAAAAACATTAGATATTTTATAAATAACCTATTTCTCATTACTTAATTTGAAATAATACTAGGAAATATGCTCCTAACAGTACAAGATATTTATGAACTGAGGAGTATGCCGAAAGGCACAAAATTCTTTTGATAATTGTATGAAGGAACATTTCTAACTCTGATTTTCAGCCTTTGAGGATAATTAAATAAAAATTCAAGTATGAAGTATAAATTCAGAAATTGCTCCATTATTGTAGTACTGATTGTAATCAAAATGTTTTGTTTTTAACAAAAGCAACTAGTATATAAAATAAGAAACTAGTCTACAAGACAAATAGTCTACAGGAACCATGGCCTCATCTACCCTAAGCCCAGAAGAACCAGATGGTGCCCGGGTACCAACCGTTCTAATCAGGGCCACAATAGATGGATGCTGATAGAATGGGAGAAAAATGTGGAACAGAACCTAAAATTCCTAAAAAAAAAAAAAAAAAAACAACAGACCGATCAAAGTGGTTGAGACTGGAGGACTCCCCAGAACTACTGTACTGAGACACGCTTCAAACCTTGAACTGATACTAACCAGAGGTCACCTTGTAGCTAAATAACAAATTGGCAAAAAAAAAAAAAATGAATATCGCCTATAAGTACAGTGTTCCTTAAAAAAAAATCACCTATATGAGACCAAACCTGTATGAGATCAAGAATTACTTTAATGCCCATCAACAGATGAATGGATAAACAAACTATGGTACATACCCATAATGGAGTACTATGCAACAAGAAAGAACAATGATGAATCTGTGAAGCATCTCATAACATGCATGAAACTGGAGGACCTTATGCTGAGTGAAATAAGTCAATCACAAAAGGGCAAATATTGTATGAGACCTCTATTGTAAAAACCCATGAAAAAGTTCACACACAAAATTTAACAACCGTCGTTGGTTACCAGGGATGGGAGGGGTGAGGGGGAAATACTAAATAGACAATAGATAAGTGGTATCTTTGGTGAAGGGTAAGCCAGTACACAGTACTGGGGAAACTAGCACAACTTGTGCAAGGAAAGGTCATGGAAGCTCCATAGACACATTCAAACTCCCTGAGGGACTGAATTGCTGGGCGGAGGGTGTTGGGAACCATGGTCTCGGGGAACATCTAGCTCAATTGGCATAACACCATTTATAAAGAAAATGTTCTACATTCTACCTTGGTGAGTAGCGTCTGTGGTCTTAAAAGACTGTGAGCAGCCATCTAAGATACTCCACTGGTCTCATCCCTTCGGGGGCAAGGGAGAATGAAGAGAACAGGGTACAAGGAAAAGATTAGTCCAAAGGACTAATGGACCACAGCTACCAAGGCCTCCACCAGACTGAGTCCAGTATAGCTAGATGGTGCCTGGCTACCACCACTCACCGTTCTGACTGAGATCACAACAGAGGGTTCTGGACAGAGCTGGAGATGGATGTAGAACAAAATTCTAACACACAAAAGAAAGACCGGATTTACTGGCCTAAAAGAGACTGGAGAAATCCCGAGAGCATGGCCCCCAGACACCCTTTTAGCTCAGTGGTGAAGTAACTTCTGAGGTTCACCATTCAGCCGGGGACTGGACAGTCCCATAAAACAAAACAGGACTAATGAGGCACAGCAGTCCAGGGACAAGGGCTAGAAGGCAGAAGGGGAAAGGAAAGCTGGTGATAGGGAACCCAAGGTTGAGTAAGGACAGTGTTGATGTGTAGTGAGGTTGTTAACCACTGTCATAGGGTAACATGTGTACTGTTTAATGAGAAACTATTTTGTTCTGTAAACCTTCATCTAAAGTGAGAATAGCAGCCCTACTGGGAGAGCGTAGCCGATGTCACTGAACTGTGCATGTAGAAATTTTTGAAATGGTGTATCTTTAACCATGTATATTTTCACCAAAAAAAAAAAAAGGTCGAGAAGGGAGAGGGCTGACATGTCGTGGGGCTGTTAACCAGTGTCATAAAACAATATGTGTACTACTGTTTAATGAGAAACTATTTGTTCTGTAAACCTTCACCTGAAGTGCAATAAAAAAAAAAGTCCCTTCCTGGCTTCAAAAAACAAAAAAGAATTACTTTAAAAAAAGATGAGAATGTAAGGGAGCAGGGAAACTAGATTAACGGAAAAGGAAAAACCAGGACAGAAATAATGAGAATGTTCACACATTGTGAAGAATGTAACCAATGTCACTGAACAACTTGTGCAGAAATTGTTGAACAGACCCCTAAAAGTACTATGTAAACCTTTACCAAAATCACAATAAAGTATTACTCAAAAAAAAAGAGCAAATAGTATATATACATTTAAAAAAAATTAGCCCAGCAGCTAGTGTATAATTTTATTTTTTGTTATTAACAGAAAGTGGAAAATATTTAAATATTTTATAATGAAATAATGTAAGAAGTGACTGAAATTGGAATATCTCATGATTTGATAAAAACAGGTTTTAACCACAATATTGAATAACATACACAAAATCTGACAGAAATCATGTAAAAGTTTTATTCTTGAGTTTATCTGATTTATCTTTAAAATTTCTGTAGTTCCAAAAAGGATTTCTGTTACATTTAGAAGAATCAGTCACTAACTCTAGCTGACATTGTGGCTCCCCACCCAAACCCCTTCAGGACTAAAGAACTCATTCTATCAGCTGTTAGGAGTGTCAGCCACTGGAGAATTTGTGCCTAAGTCCTTCCTTCTTGCCTCAGCTGAGGAGAACCACCATGCCCAAGGTCTGGCCCTTCCTTGGCAGCCAGCATCCAATGACTGGTGGTCACAGAGGGAGAAATGCCCAGCCCCTTTGCCCTAATTCTGCGGGGCCATCCCAGCTCCAGAGCTCCTATGGGATCAGATAAGGTCACTGTAGCCCAACTTCTCTGTCCAGTCACATAGGTGTCGTTTCCAAGAGCTCTCCCAATAAACCTCCTACAGGCAAATCTGAGTCTGTTTCCCAGGGAACCTCACCTGTAGTACTAACCTGTATCACATCAGATGTTTGTAGGCACATTTCCTTTCAGCTATTGACACATCCTACAAATAAGCATTGAGAATAGTAGAAAACAAATTTAAAAACATGACAAATGCCCATTTTCAGCATTTACTATTTCTCACTGATGCACTTATTGCTTTGTTCTTAGAGAACGCTCTCTCAAGAGTGATGTGGGCAGAAGATGGAAAAACGTGCAGACAACAAATGAAAATTGTCATTACTCCCATCTCGCCCTCACATATCTGAATTCAGAGCATCTCAACACTGGCCAAAATCCTCCTTTCTAACTATGGTTCACCCTTAACAGAAATATGTCTAGACTTAAAAAAACAAAACAATAATGACAACAAAAAAAAACAGGAACCCCTTCTGATTTGTGGTGCTTTGATTAATCATTAAAGGAAGCTTTCCCTGTGTGTGATGCCCTGGAGGTTTATTTGCTCCAGCCTAATGCACCAGGTGAGAGGGATTATTGTGAACTCAGGTGGATTCTCAGAAAGGTAAGTTTTAGGGAAAAGTACATATGAACAATGAGGATCTGGAAACTGATCTTCTTAAATCTTGAGTTTTTACTCCCCTTGGAAAGGAGTACATGTCTCTCTCTATTTCCACATAATGAGCACTGGCCTAAATTACTTACCAGTGAAATTAATATTTAACAATTAAAACACTGATAGCCATCTACCCTTTGCTCTGAGAACCTCATATTATAATCCCAATTGTATTTTCATCTTTTTCTATATGTATAGATTCTTGTTAACACAAAATAAACTGGGAGAAAGTATAGCACTCCACTGAGCACTTTACACTTACAATTATCCATTAATAAAGACTAACTAATAAAATCATAAATATCTCCATTAGTTCATTACACATGATAATACATTCCTATGTATGGAATGAACCACCACCCGTCTGTGAGCCTGTCGTGCTGTGGTTGCTATGATACTAGAAGCTATGTTATCATTGTTTCAAATACCAGCAGGGTCATCCATGGTGGACAGGTTTCAGTGGAGCTTCTAGACTAAGACAAACTAGGAAGAAAGGCCTGGTGATCTACTTTCAAAAATTAGCCAATGAAAACTGTATGGATCATAACAGAATAGTGTCTGATATAGTGCTGGAAGATGAACCCATCAGGTTGGAAAGCACTCAAAATACACAGCTGCCATAACAATAGACTCGACCATTCTAAGGATCATGAGGATGGCACAGGACCAGGCAATGATTTGCTCTGCTGTACATGGGGTTGCCATGAGTCAGAGCCAATTCAACAGCACTAACAACAAGAATAAAATATAACGAAAGCAAAAGGTATAAACTGCTAAAATCCAATTGGTTCAGCAGCCTAATATGTGTGCATATTCATATGTATACATGTAAAAAAAAAAAAGCAGTTGCTGCCAAGTTGATTTGGACACATGGCAATCCCATGTGTTTCAGAGTAGAACTGTGCTCCAAAGAATTTTCAATGACTATAATCTTACAGAAGTAGATCAGCAGGCCTTTCTTCTGCAGCACTTCTGCATAGATTCAACTGCCAACCTTTCAGTTAGCAGCTGACAGCAAACTGCTTGCACCACCCGGTACACGCACAATAGAATTTTTAACAGAATTAGAAAATATTTTTTTAAAGTTTGATGAAAATGAGGAAGATGATTAATCATGATTAGAATAAACATGCCACAACACATTTGGATAAAATTGGTTTTAACTATTTATCTTAAGAGTTACAGCTGCTAACCAAAACGTCGGCAGTTGGAATCCACCAGGAATCCACTTGGAAACCCTATGGGGCAGTTCTACTCTGTCCTACAGGGTCGCTATGAGTTGGAATCAACTCAACAGCAATGGGTTTTTATTATTATTATTATTATTTATCTTCAATAATTTATTTACTCATTGATTCTTTCAATATCTGAACAAGACTCCAAGGGTCCTTCTGTGAACAAAAAACCAAGATACTATACTTGGAGATAAAAGCAATAAACAATTAAACCAAACAAATAAAGCAGGCAGTTCAGATTATGATAAGGAAATCAACTGGGCAATGTGGTGGGAGGAAAAAAAACTGGATGGAGAAGATTGCTTAACACGGGCTTGATGTGATAACCATATGCTGACACCTAAAGAATAAGGATGAGTCAGCTACGGAAACAGGTTCCAGGCACAGAAAGCAGTAAAGCCAAATAAATGCTCTGAGGTAGGAAACAGCTTGCCAAATTCCCAAACATGCAGGACCTCTCCTCCACTGTAGCTAGAGTATAATGAACTCAGGGTAGAATGCAGATGAAGTTTAAGAGGTATGCAGGGGCCAAAACATGCAGAGTCCCGTAGACAAAGGAGGAAGTCTACATTTATTCTGTTATTAGAAGTTTTGCAACCAGGGAGTGATCTGATCTGATCTACATTTCTAAAAGGTCACTGTAACAACTGTATGGAAAATGAGCCAAGATAGGCTAAATAGAAGCATGCAGGACATTTATGAAGCTCCTGTAGATAAAAAGATGTCTTAAACTAGGATGGCAGCAGGGAAGATAGAGGAAAGTTGACAGGTTCATATATACTTTTCCGGTAGAAGTAGCAAAAGCTGAACCAGAAAGAGGTTTTCTTGGTTTTTGCCTTCAGCAACCAAGTGGGTAGTTTTCTAACTGGAAGACAAATACTAATTTGAGGGTGGTGCAAGAGGAATTTAGAAAAGGACTTAAGACCTTGACTACCTTGAACCCTTTAAGCCAAGTAGAGTCAAACGCATATCCGACCCATGCCAGCCTAAAATGTTCACATCTAATCTCATATCCTTAATTTTAGGTTTAAATACTTGGTTCTATATTTCAACTTTCCCAACCACCTGATCCCTCCCAGACTGGTACCTTTTCTAATCCTCTTTCTAGTATTTGAAACTTCGCTCTGAAGCAAACTTTCTAGTTTAACCAGCCCTTTCTGCCACCATGACCTATGGCACCCCACATGGGCTCTTTATTGAAGAAGGTGTGGTAACCACATGGGAAGATTTGAACGCTCTTTATTGAAGGAGGTGTGGTAACCACGTGGGAAGATTTGAACAGAAGCTGAGAGGGAACTTCTGGGGCCAACACAACCAAAGAAGCCTCCCAACACTCCTCGAGCTACTGCATGGGAGTCTTCAGTACTTCAGAAGCCACAGAATCACTTGCTCTAGGAATGGAATAAAACTGTTGAGCTCTAAGGCACAGAATGTGTGGGCAACAGGCTCATACCACATGACCAATCAGCAACAGGGCCATACTAAAAAGTAAGTCTGCTGATTCCCAGTCTATATTTTTCAATAATATCATACTGAGTCACATATTTCCATAGAAACAATATTAAAAATGGTGCCCTGGATGTTAGTGTGCTATTCTTTGGCTCTAACATGAGTTAAAAAAAAAAACTTTTACTGAGTAGTCTGAGAACCCAACCAGCACATATAACAATAAGTCTACGGAAAAATATACATGAATAAACAGCTGATGCATGAATAATCTTCTGGAATACAATCATTTGTAAACTGGTAAAGAACAGATTTCAAAGCTCCTATTTGTGTTTATTTTCTCTGTGGCTTTGAAAAAAAATTAGATGAGTGGGATCAAAGGAAAGGGCAAGAAATAAAGGACATTTTCTCTATCTCAGTTCTCCCATTTCTCTTCTAAATTGATTTTGAATCTTTTGCTCCTACCCTCTTGTCATAGCAAAGGCTTGTGGCTACTTACAAGGTTCTCTCTTGACCTGTCTTTTTTCTAGAGTGCAAAAAGGAAAGTTCCCAAGTCTGCTTATCCCCACTCAAATATACATTAGTCATATTCAACAGAATTTATAACTATTCCATGTGAGCCCACAGTTTCAAAGAAACATCCACTAAGATTACAGACCTCTTTTATGTTAATTAAGATCCACATTTATACTGAACCATGGATGACTCCAATTTCCCTCTCTTGATAGAGCATAATATATACTCCTAGGGAAAAACAAACCAGAAGAGCTAAGCTTTCAAAAAAGTGAAAAATAAAACCCTTATTATAGATAAAGTTTGGACTGCAAATGTACTCAGCGCATTAACCAAAAATTAGAGGCAACCTTGGCAAACGGAAGATCTGCTAGGGGATTTAAGTTTTTAAAATAGGAGAGACAGTTGTCTTCTGCTGCACGTGGAAGTGAGCTAGCATGAGGTGTAGAGAGGATCCCAAGTCGGCAGCTGCTACCTTGAGAAGCTGAGAGACCTCACTAAGAATCAAGCTGAACACAACAGCCAAGGAAGATGACCATCACTGAAGGGTGGTATCATCTGAAACAACTGTCTGGTAAACGTTTCCAATAAATTAAATGAGTTGAGGCAAAGGAATTGGACACTGTGAACTGGAAAGGCTAAGCCAGCCAAACTAATGGGTGGATCATTACATAACAGATGCATATGATAAGAATCTGCTTTTGTGCTCTCTTGATTTTTGTCTGCACTCTTCTTTTTTTTCAAGGGCACTGGATGTCCATCATTTCCTCCAGCCCCGCCTCCATATACCTTACCTAGTTACCCTACACCTCCTCCTCACAGAATCTGCTCCACAACCCTTGCTGAGTGTGCAGTGACCTAAGTCCCTCTGTCCCCTTGGCTACAGCTAGGTGAATACGAGCCAGTCACATTGGGCTAATATAAATCTCTCTCTTCAGTTAATAAATTTAGTTTACTCACTGCTGAACTACAAACAGGAAGAAAACCAGGTATGACCATTTGGGGTCACGTGCAAACACACTATCAGGATAACCAGACTGCAGAGAAATGTTGCAGAATACAGCAACTTTGTGGTATGCTTGTGGGAAAACAAAAGAGAGAGAAGAGAGAAAATGGTTGCCTTAATTTTTGCTGACTTTCTAGCTCCCAATTCCAATCTCTCATGAGACCAGTGAACTTTTGGCCCTCAGGTACTATAACATAACCTTTCAGGCTAGTTCACTGGAGGTTGTGTATCCTCCAAACAATCAATACCTGGCTAAAACACCAACTAAAGTCCATTTGTAATATTCCCATCTTTTGTCAACTAAATGAAACTGTCTACAATTTTGGAAGGTCAGATTTCCCTGGAGTCTCAAAGTGGCAGATAATAAGAGTAGCACTGATTTTTTATATATGCCAAAGAGAAAGAAAAAAAAAAAGTCAAATTCTTGTGCCTTCCCCAGGAGGTTACTATTAACTGGATTCTGTGAGAGGCCCAAATATCTGTATTTTTAACAAGCATCCCTGTTGATTCTGAGGAATGGAGCTCAGTGACCACGTTTTCAGAAGCACTGTTCTAAAGCCTGCCTCAATACTGCTACAAAGATCCATCTACTTTCAAATTCTTCTCCACAAAACTTTGATATTCACCAAGTACCAGCATTCAAAAGTAGCAAACTGCTGTTGAAAAGACACATTTGTCTGAACCCCCTAATAGGAGCAAGTATTGTTTCTATGATGCTTTCTGCACATATATGCTATTTGTGTTTCATTTTGCATTGTGGGATTGTGTGAAATAGCTTGGGGGGTCTAAATACAATATATGTTGTTGTTTCTATATGAAAATGAATTCCAACTTCCAAAGAACTCATTTGCAGGCTTTTGAAACATAGCTAGTTTGTAATTTGAGGATTTCATGTGTCATTCCAACTGAGGAAATTTGATTATGGACGGTTTTAGATGATACCAAGGAATCAGTGTTATTTTTGTTAAGTGAATAATAACGGCATTCTGGTTATATATGAAAATGTGTATTTCAGAGATGTATACAAAAATAAGCAAGGATGCAATCATAGGAATCCAGGATTTGCTTTAAAATACTTCAGCAAAGTAAACAGAGAAAAATGAAATAAATGAAGTAAATGAGCCAAAATCTTGATAATTGCTGAGTCTGCGTAATCATATGTGGGAGTACAGATTACTTCTGTGCATATGGGAGAAATGAGTACATGAAAGCTGAGTAAATGCAGCAGCCACACAAGACTCCTACAGGACCACATGTAGAGGTCCCATCACTGTACAAATTGAGATAATTACTGGCATAACAAAGAAATAACATCAGAGCCCGTTTAACTTGGGGACAGAGATCTACTTATCCTTTAATAGTCTCTGACATGCAAGAGAAAAAAGAAATCAAAGGTTAAACGTATTAAGAAGTAATTTCCTAATTATTTGAAAGTCTTTTTTTTTTTAATTTTTCTGAGAGATATACGAAAAGGCTTAGTTCAATAAAGAGATTAGAAACAGTATAGTGAGGGGCAAAGCCTATTGAAACATGATATTCCTTTTGCTCTCTCTTTATTTAAACTGTGGAACCATGGGAAAATCAACTTCCAGTTTTGCACTTCCTTTTTTAACACTTAAAATGGGGATGACAGACACACTTCCTGGTGGTTGTGTGAGATAACAACATCCTACGGACTGTAAACTATATATAAAAACTAGTCATTGGTAATACAAATAAATCCTACTGGATGTTATAACCAATTATTTAACATTTTTTTAATCAATTTTTGGAGAAGAGAACTAGAAGAAAAAACACAAAGTGACAGCTGAGGAAGGAAAAAGAATGAGAAACTCCAGGTCCTCAGATGAATGTTAAATAAACGTCACGCTGCTCTTCTTGGATTACGGGCAGAGTTGTGACTAACACCACAGACATAAATTTATTACTTGTACTACTCTTACAGTTCTCAGTTTCTTTTGAAATTGTACCTTTTTAAAAACTGTCTGTCTAAGCCTCTGGCTATGCTGCCATCAGCCACATAGCACTTCTTTGACTAAATTTAACCAAAACCAAAACCAAACCAGTTGCTGTACAGTTGATTCCGACTCACGGCAAACCCCATGAGTTGTAGAGTAGAGCTCTTCCTAGGGTCTTCATAGTTGAGACCTTTCAAAGCAGACTGCCAGGCCTTTCTTATGAGGCGCCTCTCAGTAGGTTCAAACCACTAGCCTTTGGACTAGTAGCTGAGCGCATAACTGTTTACACCACCCAGAGACTCCTAGACTCAATTTACTCATCTGTAACAGAAGACTATCAGACTAGGTGATCTCAAAGATCTCTTCCAGCTCGAACATTCCACAATGCCCAGTTCTTCGTAAATTCTCTATCTTTAAAACCTTCTGAGAGTTTATCCTGAATTAGATATACTACATAGTCTTGGGAAGTAATTAACTAGAGCTACTACATAAACTGTTTCCAAGCCCAAAAATTACCTAGGGGTAGACAAACTTGATATAAGAACTGAATCTGCCATAATGGATAAAAGATCTCTTACTCTTATCCTTGCTTCAAATAATAGATTTTTACAGCTCATTGCTAAGAAATTATTTCACGATTAATTTCAATCGTAAATTAGATAAAAAATGAATGGAGATTCATTAAATTCAAGGTAAGTCACTTGTAATACACAATTTAAATTGTAAGTAACTTTTCTGAGCCATCTATATAAAGAAAGGTATACTTAAATCTGCTTTACTGGTAAATACAAAGAGCTATTCCTAAAAAATAGATCTGGCCAGTATTATAAAAAGAAGAACCGAGAGAAAAGAAACCAGTTTCTATCTCATTCTAGCTCTTATTTTAAAATAAAAATACTGAAAGCCTACAGTATTGTATACTTTGGAGGATTTTATTTGCAAAAAGAGCTAAAGCGTATCCTATTTTTGGCTTCAATGCACTTTACCACTCATGCATTTATGTAGCCATCTTAAATTGTAAAAAAATATTTATGGCCTGTAAAATGATTTTTGACTTTGGTTTTGAAAGGCTAGGTGAAATTTAGCATTTTTATTCTGCATTCTTTCAAACTTTCTGGTAATTTATTTGTAAATAACAAATGTCGTTCTTCACTTTTTCTATGGCAAAGGAAGACCTGCTAAAATGACTAGAATGGACAAAGAAACAAAATGAAAGAGAGAATAAGAAAAGACACATCTTCTCCTATAGTGTTTCAACCATAAATAATATTCAGTAGACCCATCACATACCACCTCAACCAAAGGGCAGAGATAATTTGGCCAGAAATACCATCTTATAAGAGGGTACTCTGTATAAAAAAGATACCGGGCTTGGGGAAATTACTGACAGAGTTGTCAATTCTCAAAACCTCACTGGGCCCAAAAAGTGAGTGTGTATGTATAAAGGAGTGAAAACAAAAGGATCCGTTCTCAATGCAACGTCAAGGTGGAGGTTAAAGGAAACATAAAAGAATTTTAAAGGGACACTTCCTCCTCCCTAACTTTGGGATACCCTTCTCTTCATAGAGACTCCAACCTTCAGGCCAAGGAAGAGTTCAGCAGGAACAGGTTTCCTAAGGTTAGAAACACTCCTCCGGGACTGGTCACCAGGAGTCAAACCAGAACTGCTGCTCACGAAACAGCAAGGCTGGCTGTGTGGCAGCACTGCTCTCTGAGACGGTCACTGTGGAACCAGGATACGAGGCCAGAACAGGAGACCTGTTCAGAGGCAATAATAATGTATCATCCTTTTCCCATTTCACCCATTTACTAAATGTGATTTGAAGACATGTTGCCATTCCCCAAGATGTGTTACTCTAAGAGGACTGTCTACACTTAGAACTTACCCTACCTTAACCCTGACACATCACCCACTCTCTTTCTCTTTTTTCCCCCTCTATTGACAAAGCATACCAACACCTATTTTGTCTCTACTCAAAACAAGCCCTACCCCATGAAAAGAAACTTAGACATGACATTTTCCCAGTGTCCATTCACCAAATTAAATTGACAGTCAGCCTAGACCTCTCTGCTATTCCTCTTTCCCCCTTCATCATTTTTCCCTAACCCAACACCAAATCAAAGCCCTGCCTTGGTAAATACCCCACAGATGGCACCTTTGGTTAGCTCAATGCCTCAGTGCCTAGGATGGTACAAGGAACATAGCAGGCCCTCCATAAGCATGGAATAATCTATTAAATTCCCCAAATAAATATTTTGTCATTATCCGATATTTCCTTTTTCTACTCTGGGTCACATGGACAATCCAGAACTGATTTTCTCCACCACCATTGCACACAATCAAATCTATCACCCTATTCCCATCTCCTACTCTAACCCAAAGATAAACTCTGAAAGAGCCTGGACATTTTACCAGGGTTGATTGTTCCTTGGGATCTAACTCTTAACCTTGCCTTGATAACAAAGCTCTCAAGAAAATCTCCCCATTGTCCACCCCGCTATCCAAAGTCACAGTCCCACCCATTTAAGGGTGTGCCTCCACCACCACAGTCTGCTTCAGAACATACCTCTGTTCTTGGGATATTTACTCCTACTTTCTCCAATCCTTATCCAAAAACACATTCATCAATTAGACTTCAATCCCCACCCCTCCAAAAAAGGTATATACACTTTGCTACATCGGACTTCCATCACAAAACACAACATTCCATGTAATGCTTCCCTGCTGCCTCTATTATTGCTGGATGTTATCAAGAATTCATTTTTTTCCTAGACCATTTCCTCCATTCCTAAAAATATAAACACACATCTATGAACTCACACAGTGGAGGTAGTAACGTTGCAGAAAAAAGAAACAGAACAATACATGTAGCAGGGGAGGGAAATGATCCATTGTCTTTCCACTGTGTTCCTCATCCCCCTCCTCACTATAAGCATCTGGCTGTTTAAATTTATTGCTTTTATAAGAACAAGGTGCATACTGCCTAGTGAAGTCCCTCTTTGTTTTGCTAGCTCAAAACTGAGACAAAGCATGTTTAGATATGGATCATGCTAGGATACACTGACTTTTTTTTTTCCCCTCAAAATGTATAATTATGATGGAACTCCCCATAATTGTTCGGTCCTTTTTTCCTTGAAATCTAAATTGCTTAAGTCAGTGTCCAAACTAGAAACTTGAAATCATAAAAATAAAGTCCATCTTCCAACCATCACTTACAAGTCATCTGCTTTCTTGTAGTCTGAAGCCTCCAAACTGAGGAATTCACTGAAATAAAGAAGACATGTCCAGTCCTAAACTCCAATTACCTACTGCTACAGATTCACTATATCCCTTTCCTTCAGCAAGGTGAGGTTGGCTTGGGTTGAGAATGTCAAAGATTAATGAAGGTTATGATGTTTAATTCTATGTGTCAACTAGGCTAGGCTATGGTGTCCAGTTGTTGTTTGGTCAAACACTAACCTAGATGTTGCCGGTAAGGTAGTTTGTTGATATGATTAATATTTACAACCAGTTGACTCTAAGTAAAGGAGATTACCCGTGATAATGTGGATGGGCCTCATCCAATCAGCTGAAGGCTTTACGAGCAAAAACTGAGGTTTCCTAGAGAAGAAATTCTGCCTCAAGACTGCTACATACATATCCAGATAGAGTTTCCAGCCCACCACCTGGTCTACCAATTACAGACACAAGACTTCTAGAGTTTCCAGCCTGTTGTCTGACCTATGGATTTTGGATGTGCCAGCCCCAACAACGACATGAGCCAATTCCTTAAAATAAATTTCAGTCTATTTCTCTCTCTCTCTCCTTTTATTCTCTCTATGAATACCTATCAGTATTGTTTCTGTGGATAACCCTGACTAATGTGAAGCTTTAAAGGAATCAGTCAATCCTCTTCTCACCTACTAACAAGACTCCCCCCTTCCCTTACTGCTGACTTAAAATTGGTAGTTTGTTATCATGTATAACGTTCCCACCAACCTTGTGAATGATAATGGTTTCCAGGCATTGTGTTTTACGTATATTCTCTTTTAACCCATCCCAAAACAGTAAAAGTTAAATTTTAATATCCCCATGGTGGCGCAGTGGTTAAGAGCTACGGTTGCTAACCAAAGGACGGCAGTTTGAATCCACCAGCCGCTCCTTGGAAACGCTATGGGGCAGTTATACTCTGTCCTATAGGGTCGCTATGAGTCAGAATCGACTTGATGGCAATGGGTTTTATTATACAGATGTGAAAATCGAGGAAAATAATGCCAAAGAACTGTGCTAGTCAACACAGTGATTTACCATAAGCCATACTAATCCTTTCTGAATATTGTTAGACTGTATGATTTTAAAATTTCTAAGATTTTTGAATGAGAACATTTTAAAATGCATACCTGTTTTTTCCTTGAATTTACTTTGGGAAACAGGCCTGCTGACAAAACAGATGTAAATGGAGAAGAGCACAACTCAGGAAAAGGGTTTGGAATAGATGGCATTTCCAGAACATCAAGCTCTTTCTTTTTTTTCCTACACCAAGAGAACATAGGATGTAATTTACATAAAACAGAATGTAAAATATAATTGCTGTCAGGACTGAAAAGTGTGTTAAGGCCAACATGTACAGTGCTAATGTTATATACAGTATACAGAAAAGGTCTGCAAGTACTTTCTTTGGGTCAAATTAAAATATACTGATACCAAAAATATCTTCTATAGTATTCCTATCTTTTTTTTTTTTTGCCTTTAAAAAAAATCACTAGATACAGAAGCTCCATTTCCAGTACTTTCGATAATTTTCCTAAATTGTAAACATTAACTGTATAATTATTAATGAAAAAAAATCGTTCTGAGGAAGATATTATTATGTATCCATGAAAATAGCAAAGTATATGTTTCATTTAGTGAATTCTTCCCAATAATATTTTAGTAATCACTTCTGGAAGTTATGACTTATTAATTATAGCTGTGGTTCATCTCACTTCAAATTTCATTCACAATGTTGCCCACACACAGTCTGTTGATTTTTCAAGTGCTTTATAGGTACTAAACAGCAAGGCAGTGTTTTTGAGGAGGTAAGTTAATGGAACTTGCTAGTATAAATGTACTCTAGTCCACTGGAGAGTAATTTTAACTTCAGTGAAGTTGGAGCACTTTGAAAATCTGAAAAAAAAAAAAGTACCATTTAAATTATGAATATAAAGGACTATAGATTTTTGTATTGTTGAAGTCTTTTTCTTTCCTAAAGTATGTACAAAACCGTGAACTCTAAAGGCGCTTCGTGCTATGGAGATTGGGAAACCTTTTAAAGCCTCTATTCTTCGCTGCTGAACAGCAAGACTGCTCAAATGTCAATCCAGTGTTTTGCTTCTCCTGGGTCACTGTAAGACTCTATGTGGGAGGTGAACTCATTTATGCTACGATTTTTATAAAAAACAAAATAAAAAGATTTTTTTTTTTTTTTAAATGCAGGGCTACAAAGGAGAAAAGTAGGAGCGGATGGTCAACCTGGAGCTTGGCCTCCTAATTCACACCGATAGGCAGAGGCAAGAGAGACCGAGAGCTCTCAATGAAACAGTGATGCTATTTATAAGGCACTGTGAGATCGCAATGTCCTGCTGATCCGGTAGGAGCCAGCTCAAAGGGAATTGTCTTCAGAGACTTTCACAAACTTGGCCCAGCTCTGGGCACATGGTTCACCCCCTAGGACCGCCTCCTACCCCTTTGCGGGCTGCCAACCCAGGACGCTCCTCCGCGCCCTCGAAGGGCTGCCTACCTGTCTGCAGCAAAGCCGCGGGTCCCATCCGGAGGGGGCAGGAGCGCGGGCGCGTGCAACCAGGAGGCTGGCGCCAGGTCGCGGGAGTCGCCCCTCCCCTGGGCAGCGTCGCACACCTGGACCGCCAGCGGCGAATCCTGAGCAGCCGCCCTGCCCGCGGCGCTCTGCCCATCTTGCAGGGAAGTGGTCATTGTCGCCGGCCGGTGGGCTCGGACGTCATGGGCGACCCGGCGCGGGGGCAGAAGGGAATCCGCCGGCGGGCAGTGAGGTGCCACTCAGGCAGTCAGAGCGCTCGGCAGGTGCGGTGGCCTCGCCGCCTGCGCTCCGGGCCCGGGCGCCTCAGACGCGCGGCCGAGCAGTCTGCGAGGCGGCGGGGGAAGGGAGGGGGCGGAGGAGCAGGGTGGGGAGAGGGGAGGAGCGGCCGGTGGGTGGGGGCCGAGGGCGGCGGGGCGAGGCGCGGAGCGGGTTAGGACGGTGCGCGAGCGCCCGGCCCGCCCCGCGCTTGGCTCGGGGCGCGTGGCGGCACTGGCGTCTGTCCCGGGCGGCCTGCGCCGGGGCTTCCAGCTGTCGGCTCTCGAGGCCGGGTCGCCGCCTCCCCAGGTGGGCGCCAGAGCAACTGGCTGAGCCCAAAGTCAGGACGAGCCTCGCGCAGCTGGAGGCGGGGACCGAGGTGAGCCTGTGCTCCCGCTAGGCTTGCTTTGCCGACCGCAGGCAGGGTAGGGGTCTGGGCCACGCCGACCTCCAGACCCTTCCATTCTTCCAGCTCTGGTATCTGAAGTCACCTAAGATTTCTATGAGCTGCCATGACAGGCCCCACTGTGCCAGGAGGCCAGGGGTCCCGGGGGCTAAATTTGCCCCGGTCCTTCCCCCACGTGCCTCTCCTTCCATCCTCTCCGCCGCCAAAATGGGGGCGGGGAGAGAGCAGAGAGTACAATCATTTTAGAAAACTGTATTGAGATTTTGACAATTCTTGGTAAAGCATGAGTAAAACCTGGAAGTGTCTTTGGAATTAGGGAAATTATTAATTTTTACTTTAATTTTCAGCTCCCTACTATGCCTATTCTATCCTACCCTCACAATAGCCCTATAAATTAGATGTTTACCCTATAAATTAGATTATTTTACAGATACGGAAACAGGCTCAAAGCCTTAGAGTACCTTGCACCACGCAGCACTAGTAGCTGGTACAGCCAAGATTCCAACCCAGAGGCTTCCATCTCAAAAACCCAGACTATTTGAAATAGTAGTTGCACTATGCTCTCCCTGTAAGAGGCAGTACTCCTACCTCCTCTGAAATTCGGATTGATATTCTGTTTCTGCTCTTCAGTCAGTGCCCCCATTCCAGTGCACACTTGAGAATTTCCAAATGTTAAGCACACTCTTTGTTCTTTGACCAAATTAGGTAACATATGTCCCTGGCATCTGTTTCACCAGGTTTTCTTAACCTCCACAACCTCTGCCAAGGGAAAGGCAAACACTGCCTCCTGAAAAAACCTACAACTCCTCAACCCCACCATATTCTTCCATCCTCCAACCATGGCACTAAACACTGCTAACACCTAAACCCAAAACCAAACCCATTGCCATCGAGTGGCTTACAACTTAGCAACCTGTAGGGCAGAGTAGAAGTGCCCCACAGGGTTTCCAAGGAGCGGCTGGTGGACTCAAACTGCCAGGGTGGTGGATAATGCTGATGGCTAACACTTACTGACACTGTGTGCCAGGCAAAGACCTCACTCAAATCCTATTCCCTGATTTATGGCCTGGATTCTACATGTGAATTTTAAGTAAGTTTAATGTAAAAGTACACCGATACATTGAGGTCATTCCAGCAAAATAAAAATCAGGTCTCTGGGTGGTGCAAACTCTATTGCTAACTGAAAGTTGGGGGCTCAAGTCCACCCAGAGGCACCCTGGAAGAAAGGTCTGGTGATCTACTTCTGAAAATCAGCTGTTGACAACCCTATGAAGCACAGTTCTACTCTGACACACATGGGGTCACCATGAGTCTGAATCAGTCGAGGGTAACTTGTTTTTTTGTTTCGTTTTTTAATGTATTTACAAATAACTGGAACTAAAGAAAGAAAGAAACTCTGATCATCATCATCATCATTCCTATTTTCATCCAAAACTCTTCTGCAAACAGTTCTCTAAAAATTATACCGTTTGAGAATTGTAATATCAGGGTGAGTCAATAGCTGAAGCAGGTTCCCTCCCCAGCCCCACACACAGTAGGCTCTCTCTTTTTTTGTTGGAGAAAGGATAGAAGGAAATTGCATGTATCTTTAGAATCACTGGAAATACCATCCCCCAATAGTGTATCCTGCTCCACTTCACAGGGTAATTTTTTAACCTGAGAAAGAGTATTCATTGGTTGGAATCATAATTGTGTCTCTCCTATCCAGGCATTCAAATTCTTTTCTCCCATTTAGTGAAAGTCCAAGGGGTATCCATTTACAGGCTTTATGCTCCTCCTCTAACCCCCATGGGTAAAAATTATAAATCCTACAGTCACCACAGAGGAAAAAAGGAAAAGAACAAGTCTCTAAGGAATGCAAACTAAACGGTTGTGTGTTGTCGACTGGCTTTAAATAATGAATTTACTCACAGTGATACCTTGAAGATCTGTACCAAGAATTATTAGAATTAGCTCATTCACATTTTTGAAACAAGTCAACAAAAGAACTAGCTTTCGTATCCAAGAGGTTTACAAGAAATGATTCTAAATGAAGAATTATGCGGTAATAAAAGGTGCAGAACACTGTCAGACCTACTACAGCCTAAGAAAAGACAGAGGCATTTTTCTAACAAAGGGAAAGTTAAAAAAGGAGATTTCTCTCACCACAACTGGCAAGGATTTTGAAACTATAAGAAGGCAGATATCTTGGTACCAAACAGCAGGTCCTCCGCCGGGTGACTGTCATTTCCTTTTTACTTGAACCTGTAAAATTGAGAAGGAAGCTGTTTCCAGGCCCCTCCCCCACCCTGAGCCTATTAGCAACTCCCTTTCCTGTCTCCTCATTCAGAGATCCCAGTGTTTCCCACCCCTCGTGGAAAATGTGCCCTCCTTCATCCCTCCCTCTCCTTATCAAATCAAACTTCTTAACCCTTTATATTGGGAATGGTAATGCACACAGAAAAAAACATTCACAAAGCAAAGATGTATGGCAAACACACCGATGTCACGTCATGAAATAAAAAGCACCTCTCATACCCCTACCCCAATGGAGTTTCATAGTAATCAAGTCCTTATTTTTATTTATAGTTTAGCCATCTAAGTTCCTGTCCCTAAACACAATAGATTCTTTCCTCTGGATTTTACCTTTATGTAAATGGAATCAGACACGATGCACCCTTTTGTGCTTGACTTTGTTCCCTTTACATTGTACTTGGAATATTCTCCCACGCTTTTGCAAGTAGCTTTAGTTCTTTCATTCTTCTGTTGTATATAAACAGCACGATCTGTTTATCTGTTCTACTGTATGTAGTCATCTGGACTGTTTCCAGCTTCTTACTATTATCAATAATGCTGCAGTGAGCATTCTTGTATACATCTCTTGGTTGTACATATGCATGCATTTCTGTAGGGAATATACTGGAGAGACATTGTGAGGTCATGGTATGTGTATGTTCAACTTTAGTGTTGTTGTTAGGGGCCATCAAGTCGGTTCTGACTCATAGCTACCCTCTGTGCAACAGAACAAAACACTGCCCAGTCTGGCGCCATCCTCACAATTGTTGCTGTGTTTGAGCCCATTGTTGCAGCCACTGTGTCAATCCATCTCATTGAGGGTCTTCCTGTTTTTCCGCTGACTCTCAACTTTAGTAGATACTGCCAATTTCCACTGCCACCGGCAATGCGTAAAGATTCTCGCTTCTTCACATTATTGGAAATTAGTATATTACTTGAATTTTCACATTAGATTTTCTGATGATTATATAGTGTATGTTACTGCAAAATTTGACTTTTCCTAACGCTAATGTGATTGAACTAATTTGATAAGTACCAACTCAAGTCTCCTGTCCATTTTTATGATGGATTGTTTGTCTTTTTCTTAATCATTTTTAGGAGTTCTTTTTATATTCTGATTACTAACTCTTTGTTGGTTATAAAAAAAACCAAACCTGTTGCCATCGAGTCGATTCTGATTCATAAGTTTTGTAAATATCTTCTCCCATCCTGTGGCTTGCTTTTTTCAAACTCTTAATGGTATCTTTTAATAAACAGAAGTTCTTAATTGTAATGTAGTCAAATTTATCTTTTTATGATTTTTTTTAACATCCTGCTTAGAAGTCTTTCCTCATAGATTCAAGAAATTTATTGTTTTGCCTTTCACATTTAAATCTGTGATTCATCTAGGATTTATTTTTTTCCGATTGTGTGAAACATAGATTGTTTTAATTATTTTTCATATAAATAGATAATTGTGCCAGCACTGTTAATTGAAAGAATCGTTCTTTCCACACAACTTTGCAGTGCCTCCTTTGTCATAATTCAATTGTCCATCTATCCATGGGTCTGTTCTGGGCTCTCTCTTGTAGTCCATTAGTTTATTTATTGAGTATTTATGCCAATATCACATTGCCTTAATTACTGATTTATGACAAGTCATAATATTCAGTAGAAGAAGACTTTTTATTTTGTTCTTCTTCAAGATTGACTTATTGACTTTAGAATTAGCATTTCAAGTTCTACAAAGATCTGCTAGGATTTTGATTGAATTGTATTGACTCTATAAATCCATTTGGGGAGAAATAATATTTTGAAATAGTAACACTCCCTATCCATAAAATTGCTATATCCTTCCACTTATTTGTATGTTTAATTTGTCACAATGATTTTTTTATGGTTTTCTGCGCAGACAATTTGCACATCTATTCTTAGACATATTCTTTTTGTTGTTGTTGTTGTTAAGTGCCTTCAAGTCAGTTCTGACTCTGAGCAACCCTATGTACAACAGAACGGAACACTGCCCTGCCTGGTCCCACACCATCCTCACAATCATTGCTATGTTTGAGCCAATTATTACAGCCACTGTGTCAATCCAAGACATATTCTTAGATATTTGATATTTTGACATTGTTTTGGATACCTTTTTGTCTACATACTTGCTTTCACATATTAATTCTAATAATTTACCTGTAAACATTTTTATATTTTTATATGCACAACCATATTATTTGTGAATAATAACAGTTTTATTTATTTCTTCCTAAGTCTACCTAGTAAGGAGCCCTTGTGGTGCAGTGGTTAAAGCACTCAGCTGCTAACTGAAAGGTTGGCAGTTTGAACCCACCAGTTTCTCAGTGGGGGAAAGATGTGGCAGTCTGCTTCGTAAAGATTTACTGCCTTAGAAGCCCTATAGGGCAGTTCTACTCAGTTCTGTCGGGTCACTAAGAGTCAAAATCAACTCGAGGACAGTGAATTTGATTTTGGAATCCTACTTTTTGTCCTTTTGTGGCCTTACCACACTGCTTAGGACCTTGAGTACAATGTTGAATATAAGTACAGATAGCAGGAATGCTAGTCTTATTCCAGGTACCAAAGGGATAATTTTCAACATTTTACAATTAAATATAATACTGTCGTACATTTATTTTAGATATCCTTTATCACATTAAGGAAGGGGTTCCCTCATTTTCCTTATTTAGTAATAATGTTTATCACAGATGGATATTGAATATTATTCTACAGCTTTTCTGCCTCTACTGAGTTTATATATGGTTTTCCTCCTTTATTCTATTGAACTAAGGAATTATGTTGATTTGTTAAAAGGAAAACTCAACTTGCAGTCATAGAATAAAACTTAATCTTTTTTATGTATTTCTGATCAGTTTGTTGATAACTGTGTTCATAATTTCTCACCCTTTTCATAAATGAGATTTGCCCTTTAATTTTCCTCTCTTATAATTATTATTATGAAGTGTTGGTATAGGGTTATGCTAACCTTGTTAGGGGTGAGGAGTATTCGCGCTTTCTTTCTTTTCCTGAAGCTTTGTATAATACTGATGTTATTTCTTCCTTAATAGTTGATAAAATGTACTTGTAAAGCCATCTGGCCCTGTAGTTTTCTTTATGGGAAACTTTTTAATAAATTACTCAATATTTTTATTGTTGTAGGACTAATCTGAATTTTTATTTCTTCTAGTGTTAATTTTAACAAATATTATTTTCTAGGAATTTGTCCCTTTCATCTAAATTTTCAAAAATTTTAGCAGAAAATTTTTCATAATTTTCTCTTAGTTTTTTTTTTTTTTTTTAATATTTTATTGTACTTCAGGTGAAGGCTTACAGAACAAATAGTTTCTCATGAAATAGTAGTACACATGTTGTTCTATGACATTGGTTAACAACCCCACAACATATTAAGCCTCTAAATTCTCAACCTTTTTTTTTTTTTTGATGAAAATACAGATAGCCAAAGATACACCGTTTCAAAAATTTCTACATACACAGTTCAGTGACACTGACTATGCTCTTCCAACTGTGCTGTTATTCTCACTTAAGATGAAGGCTTACAGAACAAAATAGTTTTTCATTTAACAGTTACTACACATGTTGCCCTATGACAATGGTTAACAATCTCACAACACATCAAGAATATCCTTACTCCACCTTGTGTACCCTATCACCAGGGGACTTCCTTGTCCCCTTCTGTCTTCTGGCCCTTGTCACTGGACTACTGTACCTCTTTAGTCTCATTTGGTTTTTTTTTTTTTTTTTTTATTTTATTTTATTTTATTTTAACACCATTTCAAAACTTTTTACTTACACATTTAAGTGATATTGACTATGCTCTTCCAATTGTGCTGCCATTCTCGCCCAAGATGAAGGCTTACAGGACAAAACAGCCTCCCATTTAATAGTTACTACAAATGTTGCCCTATAACAGTGGTCAACAATCTCACAACACATCGACAGTGTCCTTACTCAATTTGTGTTCCTTATCATCAGTTTCCTACTCCCCCTCTGCCTTCTGACCTTTGTCACTGGACTTCTGTACCTCGTTAGTCCCATTTAGTTTTACTGGGCTGTCCACTCCCAGGCTTAACATCGAACCTCGAAGGTAACTTCACCTCTGAGCTGAAAGGGTGTCTGGGGGCCACACTCTTGAGGTTTCTCCAGTATTCATTAGGCCAGTAAATCTGGTCTTTTTTTTTTTTTTTTTTTTTGGGAGTTAAAATTATGCTCTACATCCTTCTCCAGCTCTGTCCAGAACCCTCTGTTGTGATCCTGGTCAGAGCAGTCAGTGGTGGTAGCTGGGCACCATCTAGCTGTACTGGACTCAGTCCGGTGGAGGCCTTGGTAGCTGTGGTCCATTAGTCCTTTGGACTAATCTTTTCGTTGTATCCTGTTCTCTTCATTCTCCCTTGCTCCCGAAGGGATGAGACCAGTGGAGTATCTTAGATGGCCGCTCATAGGCTTTTAAGACCCCAGACACTACTCACCAAGGTAGAATGTAGAGCATTATCTTTATAAGTAGTGTCATGCCAATTGAGCTAGATGTTCCCCGAGACCATGGTCCCCAGAGCCCTCCGTCCAACAACTCAGTCCCTCGGGGGGTTTGGATATGTCTATAGGGCCTCCATGACCTTTCCTTGTGCAGGTTGTGTTAGTTTCCCCTGTACTGTGTACTATCTCACCTCTCACCCAAGGTACCACTTATCTATTGCCTATTTAGTATCCCCCCCCCCCCCCCCCAATCCCTGGTAACCAACAAGGATTGTTACATTTTGCATGTGAATTTTTTCATGGGTTTTTACAATAGAGGTCTCATACAATATTTGTCCTTTTGTGATTGACTTATTTCACTCAGCATAATGTCCTCCAGTTTCATCCATGTTATGAGATGGTTCACAGATTCATCATTGTTCTTTCTCGTTGCATAGTACTCCATTGTGTGTATGTACCATAGTTTGTTTATCCATTCATCTGTTTATGGGCATCTAGGTTGTTTCCATTGTTTTGCTATTGTGAACAATGCTGCCATGAACATAGGTGTGCATATGTCTATTCGAGTGATGACTCTTATTTCTCTAGGATATATTCCTAGGAGTGGGATTGCTGGATCGAATGGTATGTCTATTTCTAGCTTTCTGAGGAAGCGCCATATCATTTTCCAAAATGGTTGTATCATTTTGCATTCCCACCAGCAGTGTATAAGATCTCTTAGTTTTTTAATACCTGACAGATTTATTGTGTTACCCGTTCTTTATTCCTGACATTCGTTATTTGTGTCTTTTGTCTTTTTTATTTATTATATTCACCAGAGTTTATCGATTTTTTTAAGTTTTTCAAGAATGATTTTAATGTTTGTTTGTGGTCTATTTTATTGATATGTATTCTTATCTTTCCTATTTCCCTCCTTCTACTTTCTTTGCATTTACGTACTCTTCTTTTTTTAAATAAATTTTTGACATGATGCTTATAGTTCATTGATATTTAGATTTTCTTATTTTCTAATATTTACATTTAAGTGTGTGTGTGTGTGTGTGTGTGTGTATGCCGTCTAGGTATGACTTTAGCTGTGTCCCTCAATATGTTTTATTTCATTATTACTCGGTTCAAAATATTTTATGATTTCCATTGTGATGGAGATTTTTCTAGCTGTCATTTTTTGTTTTATTCTTTTTTTTTTTTAATATAGGGTTTAATTACCTTGTCATCACATACTATAATGATTTCAGTCCTTTGAAATTTGTTGACACTTGCTTTATGGCTAAACATATGATCAATTTTTATAATATTCTGTGTATGCTTAAAAAGAAGATGTTTTCTGCAGTTGTTGGCTATATCATATTAAAATCTTCCTTCATGATTGTGGACTTACTTTTTTTTATTTTTGTAGTTTGATTTTTACTCTGTATGTTGTATTTTTGCTTTATATGTTTTGAGGGTATATTTTTAGATACTTAAAATTTTAGAATTATTACGTCTTGGTAAATTGAAGCTTTTAACATTATGAGGTGTCATTCTTTATCTCTAGTAACTTCTTTGTCTTCAAGTCTGTCTTATATTAATAGAGTTTTGGTTGATGTGTTATGGTACATTGTTTTCCCTACTTTCAGAATCAGCATTTTTTTATCTCTAGGTTTTAGAAATGTCTTTTCTAAATGACATATGGTTGGAATTTATTTGTTCATTTATTTTGTATCAAATCAGACAATCATTGTTTTTAACTGGAGCGCTTAAACGTTTCAGATTAAATCTACTATCTCATTAAATGCTATCTCCTTGTCAAACTGGTGGCTCCTTTCCCCTTCTTTCCTATTTTCTTTTGAATTGTATTGTATTATTGCATTTTTCCCTCTCTGCTCATCCATTTTTCTGCTGTGGCAGGTGTCCTTTCTGAGTCATCCATTGTCAGTGTGAAATTTATTAACTTTGGCATAATCCATTGATGTGCATTTAATATAAACCACTGCCATCGAGTCGATTCTCGTAATGAGTGACCCTATAGGACACAGTAGAACTGCCCTATAGGGTTTCCATGGCTGTAAATCTTTACAGAAGCAGACTGTCACATCTTTCTCCCACAGTGCAGCTATGGATTCAAATCACCGACCTTCAGGTTAGCAGCCAAGCACTTTAACCATTATGCCACCAGGGCTCCTTGTGCATTTAACATGTTGTTGTTGTTAGGAGCCATTGAGTTGGTTCTGACTCACAGGGACCCTAGGTACAACAGAACAAAACACTGCCTGTTCCTGCGCCATCCTCATAATCATTGTTGTGCTTGAGCCCATTGTTGCAGCCACTGTGTCAATACATCTTCCTCTTTTTCATTGACCCTCTACTTTACCAAGCATGATGTCCTTCTCCAGGGACTGGTACTTCCTGATAACATGTCCAAAGTAGGTGAGAAGAAGTCTTGCCATTCTTGCTTCTAAGGAGCATTCTGGCTGTACTTGTTCCAAGACAAATTTTTTCATTGTTCTGGCAGCCGGTGGTATATTTAATATTCTTCACCACCACCATGATTAAAAAGTGTCAATTCTTCTTTGGTCTTCCTTATCCATTTTCTAGCCTTTGCATGCATGTGAGGCCATTGAAAACACCATGGCTTGGGGCAGTTTAGTCCATAAAGTGACGTCTTTGCTTTTTAACACTTTAAAGAGGTCTTTTGCAGCAGATTTGCTCAATGCAGTGTGTCTTTTGATTTCTTGACTGCTGCTTCCATGGGTATTGATTGTGGGTCCAAGGAAAATGAAATCCTTGACAACTTCAATTTTTTCTCCATTTATCATGATGTTGCTTATTGGTCCAGTTGTGAGGATTTTTATTTTCTTTATGTTGAGGTGTAATCCATAATAAAGGTTGTAGACTTTGATCTTCATCAGTAAGTGCTTCAAGTCCTCTTCACTTTGAGCAAGCAAAGTTGTGTCATCTGGATCTCGCAGGTGGTTAATAAGTCTTCCTACAATCCTGGTGCCCTGTTCTTCTTCATATAGTCCAGCTTCTCAGATTATTTGCTCAGCATACAGATCAGATAAATATGGTTAAAGAATACAACCCTGAATGCACACCTTTCCTAACTTTAAACCACATAATATCCCCTTGTTTTGTTCCAATGACTGCCTCTTGTTCTATGTACAGGTTCCTCATGAGCACAATTAAGTGTCCTGGAATTCCCATTCTTCACAATGTTGTCCATAATTTGTTATGACCCACACAGTCAAATGCATTTGCATAGTTGGTAAAACACAGGTAAACTTCTTTCTGGTATTCTCTGCCTTCAGCCAGGATCTCTCTGATGTCAGCAGTGATGTCCCTCGTTCTACATGCTTTTCTGAATCCAACTTGAATGTCTGGAGAAGGACATCATGCTTGCTAAAGTAGAAGGTGAGGAAAGAGAGAAACAAGATGGATTGACACAGTGGATGCAACAATGGGTTCAAACATACATACTGTCTTGAGGATGGCACAGGACCAGGCAACATTTTGTTCTGTTATGCATGGAATCACTAGGAGTTGGAACCAACTCGATGACACCTAACAACAACACAACAACATAAATGAAATTATTTTCTTAAGTTCATTGTCAGGTTGTTCATTCCTAGTATATAGAAACACAATTGATTTTTGTATATTGTGTCTTCTATCCCGCCACCTTACTGAACCCATTTATTAGTTCTGAAAGTTTTTACATAATGGAGTACTTAGAATTTTCTGTATATAAGATAATGCCACCTGGATGCTCTTTATTTCTTCTTCTTCTCCTTTTCCTTCTCCTCCTCGCCCTCCTCCTCTTTCTCCCTCCTCCTCCTCCTCCTCTTTTTTTTTTTTCCCCTAATTGCCCTAGCTAGAACCTCCAACACACTGGTGAATAGGAGTGGTAAGAATAGATATCTTTGCCTTGTTCCCGATCTTACAAGGAAAACATTCAATCTTTCATCATTAAGTATGATGTTAGCTGTGGGTTTTTCATAGATGCCTTTTATCAGTTGAAGAAGTTCTCTTCTATTCCTAGTCTGTTTAGTGTTTTTTAATCATGAAAAGGTGTTAACTCTTGTCAAATTCTTTTTCTGCTTGCTTTCAGATTTAAAAGATGTTTTTGTTAGCTATAGAATTTTTGGTTAACACTATATTCTTTCAATATTTTGAACATATTCTTCCATTGCTCTGGCTTGTTTATATTGAGAAATCAGCTGTCAGTCTAATTGTTCTTTTGCTTTTTAAGTAATTCAACTTTTTTACTCCCTCTGGTTTCTCTTAAAGTTTCCTTTTTCTTGATTTTCAGCAGTTTTGCTGTGCTGTACCCAGGTGAGGATTTCTTTTTATTTATTCTTTCTGCAGTTTGTAAGTACTCTCATAGCTGTCACATATTTTTTGTCAACTTAAGGATATTTTTAGCCATTGTCTCTTCAAATAACACTTCTATCCCTTTCTCTCTTATAGCTCTTTCTGACTCCAATTATACATATAGTAGACATTATCACTTTGCTCTCCTTGTCTTTTATTCTTTCTCATGTATTTACCAACTTTTTTATTTCCATGCTTTATTCTAGGTATTTTCTTGTGACATATCTTTCTTCAGCTGACTCCAAGATGTTAATAAACCCATCCATTGATACATACATTTGGTTATTCTATTTTTATTGTTTCTAAATAGCTGCTGAAATTCTCGATCATGTCTCTTGTCTCCTTGAAAATAATAGATTGTTATTTAGAGTCTGTGTCTGATAACTTCAATATTTGAAGCCCCTATGGATCTATTTCTTTTATTTGTTGTTTCTGCTTTTTTTTTTTTTCCATGCTGTGTTGTCTCCTTGAGTGCCTGGTTATTTATTTATCTTTATTGTTTCCCTGATATTTTCAAAAATAATTTTTAGAAGTAACGGGAGGCCTAAGATGATGCTAGATTCCTTTGGAAATGATTATGTTTGTTCTTCCTGGCTCCTGGAAGCACGAACACTGGAAATACATCATTTGGAGATGATTCAAAGCTGGGTTCTAAATCCCATAAAGATTCATCCTGTTGTTCACTCTTACTTATAGAGTACATTTTTTTTTGGTGACCCAACACAAATCAAGGTGCATTCACCAGAAACTCTCCTTCCCATCTTGGTAGTCTTCTATCCTTATAGTCCCCACAATAATATAAAAAGTGTTGCTCAGCCTTTCAGCAATCCTTTAGAATTGACAACTGCTTCCAGAAGGAGAAAAAGCTTCTTCATTAAATCTTAGCCACCCTTTAAAGGATGAAATTTTTTTCTTTATTTTTTGGTGACGCCGTATTTTTTCACTAATGGAATGGATGCTGAATCATTTTTTGTTGGTAGTTTTTTATTTGAAAAAATGGGGTGACAATTGCAAGCAGGCCATCTCTGTCTCATGTTCCATGAAGTATGTCACAAACATGGTACATATTGGTCCCATGAAGTGCATCACCCTTTCTGGTTACACTTGAGCTATAAAATATCTTACTCAGTTTTCCAGAAATACACACAAAATACTAAATAACATTGCACTAGCTGTGCATAATTGTTATCAGTTTCATTTTGAGTGAAACTTTAAAAACATGGAGTGACACATAAAGGCACTTTGCACTTTCTGCAGATAATTGTTGTTCAAGTATGCTTCTTCTGACATCCTACATTCTCTGCATCACCTTCTGGTTGTTTTAACTGGGAGATTCTCTCCATCCTTACTGAACCAGACATCATTTGGCACCCTGCTGTCATCAGAGATGTCAATACTTTATAAAAGATGTCATTAGGGAAGTGACTAATGCTAGCCGGTCATATTGGGCCCATGTTCCATGAAGCACATCACACACATGGTACATATCAGTCCCATGGCCCAGAAAAACACTCAAATGTGGTGCAGACCAACTTCCTTGTTTTTTAGGCATTTGCACCAGTATCTGCCATGATGCCAGAATGTACTAAAGTGGCTCAAATGCCTGCCAGTAAACCTCCAGGGGTGGAAAATGTAGCAGGAACATATATGTGCTTGTGCCCTTAAAAGAGTTACAACAAGATTTCTTTAGCCTTTCTGCTTATAGCTAACTATTCTAGCAAGCAGTTTGTACTTCAGAAAAGGCTTCAACATCTTCTATCTGATCTAGAGACCATACATTCTTTCAAGACTTTTGGATGATGAAGTCCATGCCTGAGTAACATAAACTCAGGAGAATGATATTAACAATTTAAGTTCTTTTAAGACAGGAGGAGGTCCTTGGGTGAAGCAAATGATTTGCCCTTGGCTACTAATTGGAAGGTTGGTTGTCCAAAATCCCACAGTGGTACCATGGAAAAAAGTCTGAGGATCTGCTTCCATAAAGATTAGAGCCAAGAAAACCCTGTGGAGCTCATTTCTACCCTTGCAGTGCAGTGAATTACTTAACATGGCCCTTCTAGCCGTAGTCTTTGTGACTCCCACACAATGATTGGGTGGGACTATGCAAATAAGGTGCTTATGGCCCACCAAGGGGATTGGACTGCTTGCTGCTAATGCAAATAAGATGTATGGAACCTATGATGGTTAATGTTATGTGTCAACTTGGTAGAACTATGATTTCCAATGGTTTGGCAGTTATGTAATGATGTAGTCATCTTCCATTTTGTGGTCTGATGTAATTGTCCCTTTTTTGATCTGATGTAATTATCCTCCATTTTGTGATGTGTTGTAAATCCTAACCTCTATGCCTGCAGTTATGGTCCCATTTGGGAGTGAGTTGTCCATTTTGTTAATGCGGCAGAATTAGGGTGGGTTGTATCTTGAGTCATCACCTTGCTGGAGGGTGTGGCTCAAGTCACCACCCTTACCCTACTCACCATCCTTACCACCCTTATTCATGTCACACCCTTGCATCACCTTGCTCAAGTAAAGGGAGTTTCCTTGAGGGTATGGTCTGCATCCAATATATATGAATGCTCTGGCAACGTTCTTTCTCTTGTTCAGGATCCTCTGTCCAGCTCATCATCATCTGACCTCTAGTTCTTGGAACTTGAACCAGCAGCCTGTTGTCTGACCTGCTGATTTGAGTTCATTAAGCCCATGCAACCACATGAGTTAGGGGAAACCTCCAGCCTGACACCTGACCCACGGATTTGGGACTTACCAGCCTCCACAACCATGTAAGCCACTTCTTTGATGGTTTGTGAGTTCTATGAGACATTGTAGTGAATTATGGAACCCAAAAACGAAAGGAAGAGTACTGAGGTGAGGAGGAATAACTGATGTTAGAGATGATGGAGTTTGGAAAAGTTGAACATTTGGGACATCTTTAATCTCCACCTCATAGAAACCAGCTTTGTGCTGATCCTTATAAAAGAAATTATTCATTCAGCTCTGTAACACATGGGGTCACCATGAGTCATAATCAACTCAATGGCACTGAGTTTGTTTTTGATTGAAGATACATGGGTGTTGCTATGATCAACTGGTGCAGGTCCTATTTTATAGGAGCACAACTATTAGATATCACA
Source organism: Dugong dugon (assembly GCA_030035585.1). Taxonomy (NCBI): domain Eukaryota; kingdom Metazoa; phylum Chordata; class Mammalia; order Sirenia; family Dugongidae; genus Dugong; species Dugong dugon. Next base: position 126,270,269 of record CM057461.1, read on the forward strand.
ATGTTGTTGTTAGCTGCCTTTGAGTCAATCTCCAACTCATGGCAGCCCCATGCATAATGGGACTGGATAGTTGTAATCCATAGGGTTTTCATTGGTTGATTTTTTTTTTCAGAAGTAGATCACCAGGCCTTTCTTCCTAGTCCATCTTAGTTTGAAAGTTCTGCTGAAACCTGTTCACCACCATAGCAACACACAAGCCTCTACTTCAGGTGTATTGGTTGGGAATCAAACCCAGATATTCCACATGGAAGGCAAGAATTCTACCACTGAACCACCATTGCCCTCTATAGAACGCATTACCCTCTGCTAAGTGACCCTCTCCTGTGAATAGCAATTTTAGATAATCTTTGTGCCTAATTAAAAATGCAAGTCCTAGGAGTAATAATTTAGTGGACATGCGAAGCGAACTAAAATTCTTATGAATTTTTCCATTTATTTCCTATAACAGCCTTCAGATGATCAACCTGATTCATGTAAAAATTTTGGCATGCTTCTGAGTTCCCATAATGCCCTAATTAAGTCCCATTACCAAGAAGATTTCTGCAGGTTTGTAGTATTCCTGCTTGTACTACTCTCACTTTGTGGAAAGAAGAAATTTGGGGCTCTAAAACTGTCAGTCTGACACCTTCATGAACTACATTCAGTACAATTTCATTTTTTTTAAAGTGGAAAAGAAACCACAGCAGTGCTCCAGGGAACGTGCTTTATTCTCCATCCCTGGAAGCATGACTTTTAGTGAGTGCCTCTCAGCTCACCTGTGCATGCTGGCCTTTATTAGATCAAACATGTGCACTGTCATAGACCCCTGAGCTCCAGATGGCTTGCAGTGATTCTCACCAACTTTTCATATGAAAGTTTAAAGTGTAGCTATTTTATATATCAATTTTATTATTTTCAGTAGCTGGGTGTAGTTCTGTTCTCATTGATTTTTTTTTTTTTTTCTAAAATATGAACAAATTAGGTATCTCCTATTTAAGCTGCAATGCCAGTAAATCCAAGGACTACACTTTAAATAAATGTCTTAAGGGAGAGCCAGGGTTAGATAAAAAAGAAAGAAAGCAAAAGCAGAAAGATTGTGATAGTGGCAAGACAAAATGGAAATGGAAATTCCCTTAAGCAACATTTTATAGAAATTGAACATCTCAGGTAACAATTTTTAAACCAGCAATGCACCATGGGTTTAGGCCTAAGGAAATTGGACAATATACCTAAAGAAATGCTAATATATATCCTTCCTTCCTTAGATTCTCTTTTGACTTCAAGTTCTAAGGAACTTGGATTCCTAGGTAAATCAGAATATTTCTGCAGAGATCAACTCATGGTATAAGAAAGTGCAGTGTCAGTATTGCAATCCAATTATAGCAAGTATACCAATCCCCAAATCCTGCATTCTCTGTATCAATACCCCTGGTTTAGTTTATTTTTCTTTCCTAATTTTCTGCACTGACTTTGACTTTCCTCTGTATATTTTTGTTGTTACTGATATTTTCTTATCTTGCTGTGTTTGTGCAAGCATTTGGAATAATAGAATAATAACAGTTAACAGCTTATGGCTGTTGTGTACTCTACAGTTTTCTGAGAGCCAAAATGGCCTGCAGAGTGCCTGTGGGAAAAGCCAGAGAAACATTATTTTGTTAAGATTTCTTTGACTCTATATTTTCCCTTCTACTCATGTCCAGCCAATGTATCTTGAAGATCTCTCTTTTATTGGAGACTTGAATATCAAAGCGATATTAGGACGCTAGAGATAAGATTTCAACCTCCTTTCTGGTACCAGCCTAGTCTACTTAAGTTTCATGCCATCTATGGGCTGAATTTCACATTTTCCAGCCGCCAGTATGCCTCTCAGAATGGGGCTTAAGCAATGTGCAGATGATACATAGATAACATGTATACCAGTTGATTAAGGATAAAGATGGGTCATTCATCCCTTTCTTAAGCATTGATTTGGAGGCTGTCTGTGAGGTGTGATGTTGCTTTACAAAGTCAGGCCAGGCCTGTCTCACTCAGCCTTCAAGACATTTAAAGAATATGTTAGCAAACACAGAGTTTAAAAGTACAATCCATTTCATGAAAATAATGACTTTTTTTTTTTTTTTTTTTTTTTGGTATTTAAGTCCTGTCTTTGAGTTGCCAACTTGCCTAATGGCAGATATTCAATTGAGTTCATTCTCTCTTCTCCCATGATTTCTCTTGCCATATGAGGATTTATAAGTCCTGTTCAAGATTTAGTTCAAAGTTCTAACCTTTTCTGTAAGCATTACCCCCAGCCTAGCATTAGATGACACCTTGTGCAGATCTGTGGTAAGCATTTCCATCCCTGTCATAAAGATCCATGGGATATTTGGGAACTTCTTTTGCAATACTGGGAAACTGAGGTAAACAGGAGAGAGGGATCATTCCAGGGCTAATCTTGGGCCTAGATATTCCAGGTGCCGTCTCTGCTACCTTCCTTCATGCATGTGGAAAAGAGGACGTCTGTTGAGCTTACACTTCTCAGTAGTTCCAGGTGGGATAAATGGAGAATGAATTCGCTTGCCCTAACACCCCACATTTCAAGTGTTAGTCCAGAGTTGAATGTTTAAGGGACTAAATAGGCCAGGATGTGATAAATGCTACAAGAGATAGAAAATCAGCCCCTGAATTCCCGGCATATTATATTCATTGATTTATTATATCCTTACCCCTGCCTGGCAAGAAGTTGGTGGCAGTACAAGAAAATGGGTCTCCCCCCTGCACTTGGTGATTATCATTGCCCTTTGAGCAGTAACCCATTGCTGTCGAGTCTGTTCCAACTCATAGCAACCCTATAGGACAGAGTAGAACTGTAGAGCAGTGGTTAAGTGATACGGCTGCTAACCAAAAGGTTGGCAGTTCAAATCCACCAGCTGCTCCTTGGAAACCCTATAGGGCAGTTCTGCGCTGTCCTCTAGGGTCACTATGGTCGGAATCAACTCGACTGAATGGTTTTAATTTTTTGGTTTTGAGAATAAAGTGGATCAGAGGAGAGAAGTGACCGGTCTTCTTAAGATAATTGCTCGTGGTCATGGAAGCTCCATAGATACATCAAAACTCCCTGAGGGACCGAACTTCTGGGCTGAGGGCTGTAGGGACCATGGTCTCCGGGAACATCTAGCTCAACTGGCATAACATACTTTATAAAGAAAATGTTGTACATTCTACCTTGGTGAGTAGCGTCTGGGGTCTTAAAAGCCTGTGAGCAGACATCTAAGATATTCCACTGGTCTCACCCCTTCAGGGGCAGGGGCAAGAGAGAATGAAGAAAACAAGATACAAGGGAAAGATTAGTCCAAAAACTAATGGACCACAACTACCTCCACCAGACTGAGTCCAGTACAGCTAGATGGTGCCCGGCTATCACCACTGACTGCTCTGACAGGGATCACAACAGAGAGTCCCAGACAGAGCTGGAGAAAAATGTAGAACAAAATTCTAACTCAAAAAAAAAAGGCCAGACTTACTGGCCTGACAGAGACTGGAGAAATCCTGAGAGTATGTCCCCCAGGTACCCTTTTAGCTCAGTAATGAAGTCACTCCTGAGGTTCACCCTTCAGCCAAAGATTAGACAGCCCCATAAAACAAACTGAGGCTAATGGGGCACAACAGCCCAGGGACAAGGACTAGAAGGCAGGAGGGAACAGGAAAGCTGGTAATAGGGAACCCAAGGTCAAGAAGGGAGAGTACTGACATGTCATGGGGTTGTTAACCAATGTCATAAAACAATATATTTACTAACTGTTTAATGAGAAACTCTTTGTTCTGTAAACCTTCATCTAAAGTACAATAAAAAAATTTTTTTTAAAGATAATTGCTTGTAGGCTAGCACAAATTAACTGTAGTCAGATGGATTCATTGAATTTTTAAATCTTCTTAATAAAAAAGATAAAAAAAACAAATCTTGGTAACAATTTTATAACCTCTTAAGACAAACATGTCCTAAGAAACAAAGTCTGTCTAGCTCTTTTACAGATTGACCGATCTGGCTATCAGACATAAATCCATCAAATATTCAAATCTTGTCCTCCTCTCATTCTAATTTCATGTGGCCACCTGGTTAGACCAATACTGAAGGATCAGTCTGCTTGACAGTTACATTTTCAGTATAGATAAGAAATTGTTTCTCTGGTTTCATATATTATCCTTTTAAGCATGTTGTTAAAAAGAGCCATCCATTAACCTAATCAATTCTAGAGCACGGATGAGATCAAGTTACTGAATCTGCAAAGTAGAGCGCTAGACTCTGGGCTGAGGTGGATTTAGGTTATAAGACTGTTGGCTCCATGAAGGCAGAGACTATCTTTGTTCTGTTTTCATCCTCTAGTTGCCAGAGTCTGGTCCATAGTTGACATTTAATGTACCTTAATGAATGAAGATTCTACCTTCTCAGGCTTCTTGGCAGTCAATCAACTGGCCTCTCTCCTGTAACATCAGTCACACTGTACAGGGTGATTCTTGGTAAGCTGTATTATTCCCATTTTATAAATGAGAAAACACAAGATAAATAATAATTTTATTTTAAATACAATAATTTTTTTGTTGTCACAAACTTATTGTCACAAATTTAACAGAATGGCTTTGGAACCCAGAATTCCCAAGCCCTTGTCTTTTCCAATACATCATGGTGCCCATCAGAATAAATCATAGACCACAGCTAGCTGAAACTACCAGGTAATGCTTCCTGGAAAAGGTATAATTTGAACTGAGTCTTGAAGGTTGTATAGTACTTCAAGAGCTAGAGACAGGTGACATGATATCGGCAAAGGTCAAGGGACAACATATTGCATGGTATATTTGGGAAACATTAATAAAATTCAGCTTTAGTGTATAAGCTATAAGTAATAGGATGATGGGTGATGAACCTAGAAATATATGACAGATCATGAAATTCTGGGTTGCCAGACTGAGAAATTTAAACATTCTTCTATAGATAATTGAAAGAAAATGACGAAAAGTTTTTAAGAAGATACGAAACACGATTAACGCCATGCTTTAGAATGATGATTCAAGTGGACATGTTCCACATTTGGACGTAAGGAGAGTAGTTAAGAAGTTATTAAAAATAATACATGTGATAATAGTGAGGGTAGGGACAGCAGGAGAGGAAAGGGAGGACTCAAAGAAGCTCTAGCTTCTAGGCAAGGTAGGAGGGGGAATGAGGAATTAACAGAAATGGAAGAGTTAAACTGACAATGTAGACAATAAGTCTTGGTTTTGTAGACATTAAATTTGCATTGCTTGTAAGATATCCAAATGTATATGACCAGCAGGAAGTTAGAATATGAGTCTGTAGCTGGAAACAGGTCAGCTAGGCACCCTGGGATTCTTCTGCATAGAGGCAACAATTGAAACCATGGGGTTAAATGAAATTATCAGAGGCAAGGCTGTGAAAAGTAAAAAGTAGAGACTTGAACAAACCTCAGGCAGGAACATTTAGAGGGTAGCAGGAGGAAGAGGAAGCCTCAAAGCAGACAGAGAAGGCATGGTCATAGAGGTAGGTAGCTATTACTTTCCCCAGGGAGTTATTTCTGCCAGTTTCAAGACTGAGAACTACTGTCTTAGTTTAATGATAGAAGATGATGAAAATAGCTAGGAGGAAGTAAGTTGGTAAATATGGATTAGGCCAAGGCAAATTTGATGTGCTGAATAGAATTTTTTTTGTGAACCTACCATTGCCTTTAAAACCTTTTTTGCAATGTTACTTCAAACCTGGTTTGTTTTCCCAGGCTTTTTTTTTTTCTTCTCTATTTTGAATATAAGTAGGTTGGCATAGTCCAGACAACACTAATGAATAATGGGACAATGAATAAGGAAGACCGAAGAAAAATTGACGCCTTTGAGTTGTGGTGTTGGCAAAGAATATTGAATATACCATGGACTGCCGAAAGAATGAACAAATCTGTCTTTGGAGAAGTAACACCAGAATGCTCCTTAGAAGTAAGGATGATGAGACTTTATCTTATATTTTGAACATGTTATCAGGAGGGACCATTTCCCAGAGAAGGACATCATGCTTGGTAAAGTGGAGGGTCAGCAAAAAAGAGGAAGACCCTCAACCAGATGGATTGACATTGTGGCTGCAACAATGGGCTCAGGAATAACAATAATCATGAGGATGGCACAGGATCAGGCAGTGTTTCATTTTGTTGTACATAGAGTTGTTATGAATCTGAACTGGCTTGATGGCACCTAACAACAACAGTAAATCCTTACTATAAAACACTCAGGAATATTCTTTTTTTAAGCCAAGTTTCAGACTTGCTTTATATGTGAATTGACTTTCTAGCAAGCAAAGTTATAGTTGACTTTGAATTGAAAATAAAATCAATTAATTAAATAACTTTATCTCAGCTATTGAGGTACTCCTTTGCTTTCCTATTATTATGTCTCTAAACCACTACTGCTTTTTTTTCTTGTGTCTTCTTGATCTTTATTAAGTTAGATAATGTCATTTGACTTTTTAAAAATTCAACATAAGTAACATTTGCTTATACATCCTTTCATTATGCTAAAGTCATAGAAATATTTTTCTTCCATTGGATTTTTTTTGTTAAGCACACAGCATACTTTTATTGTTTCATTATATGATGATACTTTTATAAGAAACAAAAATTAAGTGAAAAAAATAACTTGTTGAAGATCAAAACTTGCTTAGTCTTGATGAGAAAATGCATATTTCATAGCTTTCTGAATGTTTTCTGCTAATCCGTTGTTGTTGTTAGGTGCAGTCAAGTTGTTTCCAACTCATAGCAACCCTATGTACAACAGAACAAAACACTGCCCAGTCCTCAACGGCACCTAACAACAAAAACATAGAGGTTTACTAGTTATTGCATTGAAGTACTTGAAGTGGTTGTTGAAATACAAAATGAATTATACATTTTTCCCTTACCGATTAGAAAAGTGCTCCAAATTCAATGACCTTTGCTGCTGTGTTAGGCAGGTCTTCATAGGGACAAGTCAGACAAACGTCTCATCTCGATAATCTACAAGAAAATCCAACACCTCTACAACAAAAAGACAAATAATCCAATTTAAAAATGGGCAAAGGAAATGAACAGACACTTCACCAAAGAAGACATTCAAGCAGCCAACAGACACATGAGGAAATGCTCGTGATCACTAGCCATTAGAGAAATGCAAATCAAAACCACAGTGAGATACCATCTCACCCTGGCATTACTGGCACGAATCAAAAAACTGGAAATAACAAATGTTGGAGAGGATGCGGGGAGATCAGAACTCTTATGAACTGCTGGTGGGAATGCAAAATGATACAACCATTTTGGAAATTGATATAGCTCTTCCTTAGAAAGCTAGAAATAGACATACCATACGATCCAGCAATCCAACTCCTAGGAATATATCCTAGAGAAGTAAGGGCTGTTACACGAATAGACATATGCACACCATGTTCATTGCAGCATTGTTCACAATAGCAAAAAGATGGAAGCAACCTAGATGCCCATCAACAGAAGAATGGATAAACAAACTATGGTACATACACACAATGGAGTATTATGCAACGATAAAGACAGTGATGAATCTGTGAAGCATCTCATAAGATGCGTGAAACTGGAGGACATTATGCTGAGTGAAAGAAGTCAATCACAAAAGGACAAATATTGCATTAGACCTCTATTGTAAAAACTCATGAAAAAGTTCACACACAAAAAGTAACAATCTTTGTTGGTTACCAGGGATGGCAGGAGTGGCGGGGAAATACTAAATAGGCAATAGATAAGTGGTATCTTGGGTGAAGGGTGAGACAGTACACAATACTGGGGAAAACAGCGCAACTTGTACAAGGAAAGGTCATGGAAGCTCCATAGACACATCCAAACTCCCTGAGGGACTGAATTGCTGGGCGGAGGGTGTTGGGGACCATGGTCTCGGGGAACATCTAGCTCAATTGGCATAACACCATTTATAAAGAAAATGTTCTACATTCTACCTTGGTGAGTAGCGTCTGTGGTCTTAAAAGACTGTGAGCAGCCATCTAAGATACTCCACTGGTCTCATCCCTTTGGGAACAAGGGAGAATGAAGAGAACAGGATACAAGGAAAAGATTAGTCCAAAGGACTAATGGACCACAGCTACCAAGGCTTCCACCAGACTGAGTTCAGTACAGCTAGATGGTGCCCGGCTACCACCACTGACTGCTCTGACCGGGATCACAACAGAGGGTTCTGGACAGAGCTGGAGAAGGATGTAGAACAAAATTCAAACTCACAAAAAAAAAGACAAGATTTACTGGCTTAAAGGAGACTGGAGAATCCCTGAGAGTATGGCCCCCTGACACCGTTTTAGCTCAGTGGTGAAGTCACTTCCGAGGTTCACGGTTCAGCCTGGGAGTGGACAGCCCCATAAAACCAAATGGGACCAATGAGGCACAGCAGTCCAGGGACAAGGGCTAGAAGGCAGAAGGGGACGGGAAAGCTGGTGATAGGAAAGCCAAGGTTGAGTAAGGTTAGTGTTGATGTGCTGTGAGGTTGTTAACCATTGTCATAGGGCAACATGTACTATTTAATGAAAAACTATTTTGTTCTGTAAACTTTCATCTAAAGTGAGAATAGCAGCACAATCAGAAGAGCGTAGTCGATGTCACTGAACTGTGCACGTAGAAAGTTTTGAAATGGTGTATCTTTGGCTATGTATATTTTCACCAAAAAAATAAAAAAGGTCGAGAAGGGAGAGGGTTGGCATGTCGTGGGGTTGTTAACCAATATCATAAAACAATATGTGTACTACTGTTTCATGAGAAACTATTTGTTCTGTAAACCTTCACCTGAAGTCAACAACAACAACAAAAAAGAAACAATCTTTGATGGTTACGAGGGAGGGGAGGGGTGGGGGGAATACTAAATAGACAATAGATAAATGGTAACTTTGGTGAAGGGTAAGACAGTACACAATACTGGGGAAGCCAGCACAAATTGTACGAGGAAAGGTCATGGAAGCTCCATAGACACATCAAAACTCACTCCCTGAGGGACTGAATTGCTAGGCGGAGGGCTGTGGGGACCATGGTCTCAGGGAACATCTAGTTCAATTGGCATAACACAGTTTATAAAGAAAATGTTCTACATTCTATCTTGGTGAGTAGCGTCTGGGGTCTTAAAAGCCTGTGAGCAGCCATCTAAGATACTCCACTGGTCTTACCCCTTTGGGAGCAAGGAAGAATGAAGAAAATAAGATACAAGGGAAAGATTAGTCCAAAGGACTAACGAACCACCGCTACCATGGCCTCCACCAGACTGAGTCCAGTACAACTAGGTGGTGCCCGGCTACCATCACTGACTGCTCTGACAGGGATCACAACAGAGAGTCCCAGACAGAGCTGGAGAAAAATGTAGAACAAAAATCTAACTCACAAAAAAAGACCAGACTTACTGCCCTGACAGAGACTGGAGAAATCCCGAGAGTATGTCCCCCAGGTACCCTTTTAGCTCAGTAATGAAGTCACTCCTGAGGTTCACCCTTCAGCCAAAGATTAGACAGGCCCATAAAACAAACTGAGACTAATGGGGCACAACAGCCCAGGGAGAAGAACTAGAAGGCAGGAGGGAACAGGAAAGCTGGTAATAGGGAACCCAAGGTCAAGAAGGGAGAGTACTGACATGTCATGGGGTTGTTAACCAATGTCATAAAACAATATGTGTACTGTTTAATGAGAAACTATTTACTCTGTAAACCTCCATCTAAAGGACAATAAAAAAAAATTTTTTTAAATAAAGATCTATCTTTAATCCAGCCCATCAAGATAAAGGTAATGTCTTAACAATGAGTGATTTACTAATTGCTTGAAATCATTTTGAAAAGGAATCGTTAGAAATATTTCCATTGTTGTGTGATTTTCATGCTAAAATGATGTAAATATGGCACCTAAAATAACTCTCATAACTGCTTCTTGATTAAAAAAAATAACTCGGTAACATATTTATAACCTATTTAAAAAATCTTCTAAATGATTTCAGTGACTCTTGAACTCATGGCTAAAAATATATCAATGCAAAAACTTCTAATTTGGTGGCAAGAATAAGTGATTGGTATCCAAGAAGATACCAAGTTGTTGAATTTCAATAAAACATTTGCATAATCGGTAGACAAAATTGAAATTTGAGTATCATTGCTTGGCTGCTAACCGAAAGTTTGGCAGTTCGAACCCACCAGCTGCTCTGCAGGAGAAAGATGTGGCAGTCTGCTTCTGTAAAGATTCACAGCCTTGGAAACCCTCTGGGGCAATTGTACTCCATCCTATAGGGTCACTATGAATTGGAATTGACTCAATGGCAACGAGTTTGTTTTTTGGTTTTACCCTTGCGTGAGCAAGAGCTGGCTTGATGCCAGCTAACAACCACCTTAGGTGTACTTTCTCCATTGGAATGTAGACACTTTGGTGAAGTATCTTTTTCAGCTGTGGTAGCCCTCAAACTCAAGTACCAAAAAAAAATTGAACCTATAACTGAATTCTCAGATCACAAAATGTTAAAATAAGACTTTCAAAGAAATTGAGCATATTAATTTACATTGTTTTTACTAAAAACATTAATAATTTTAAGAGAAAATATTTTATGTATCATTAATAATTTTAAAAGATACTTTAACATTATTTCTTTCATCTTTAATCTAGTCTTTAAAATTTTCTTTTTATACATTTATTATTCTGTATGTGTTACACTGGATACTATATAATAGTACAAAAAGGCTGGTGATTTACTTCTAAAAAATGAACCATTGACAACCCTATGGAGCACAGTTCCTCACAAAGAATACCTCATAAAGAATTGCCATGAGTCAGAGTCAACGCCATGGCAACTGGTACTTCTATGGTAATAGATGTATTTAACTGATAAATAAATGTACATCGGGGGTCCACAAAAAATTTTACTATTAGCTCTTCAAATAATCTAGAGTCCAGTGATTTAATAAATTAGAATGAACAAAAAAAAATGTTTTTCTGTGAAAGTAATAATTGTTTCAAAGAGTAAACAGCACCTTAAAGACTATTCTTACATAATCTTGAAGGAGGGCCACATTACGACTTTCATGGTTCCTGGACATTTTTTCTTCATAGGCCCCTTCATCCATAAAAATACTAAAAACGAGATTTTAAGACAAATATACTAATTACTTGTTTTCTTTGAACTAAAATTAGTTTTTTTTCTTCTGATTTTAAAAGAAATTAAAACATTTTTAAGGACCCTTCAAAGTATTGTGGGCCATAAGTACTGAGCCTGCTGTGCCTAGTAGATAAATTGGCCCGGGCACCAAGACAATAAGAGATTAAATACAGCTTCTAAAAGGCACATCATTTGACCCATCTTCATATTTAGATTTCAGTTTCATAACTCGTACACGGTTTATTGCAAAATAGCCACACTTGGGGGTCAAGTATTCTTTATGAGGAGTGCCTAGCATGCCACAGGGTGGGTGTTTTCTCCAAATAATCCCTCGAAGACATCGTCTTTCTTATTGAAATATGGTGGAGTCCTCAGAACAGCAGCCAGGACAAGAGAAGGGAGACCTGAAGCTATGACCAAGAAATAGGTGGGCAACAAAGGTAGACTATGTATAGGTATTACCAGAATCAATACAACAGGTAGTGATGGGTTAATCTTAAATTAAAATCCAAACTTCTTCCTATGGTGTATATGTCTGGCCTCATATCTTTCTCTCCCCTTTTCATCCCCACCCTATTTTTCCTTGCACCACAATCCTTTCACACTGGCCTTCCTACTATTCCTCAAACACACTAAGCTCACTCCAGCCTAAAGATCTTTGATGGGACCCTCTCCCCACATTGGGGCAAGGCTGTCTCCCTCGCGTCCTTTAGACCCCTGCTTCCTCCTCAGGGAACCTTCCTCCGACACCCCTTCCCGCCTTACTCGTTATGTCTATCTCCCCAAATGGGATGTAAGGTCCAAGGATGCAAAGAGCACATTTATCTTTTTCACCTCTGTTTCCTCAGTACCTAGAACAATGCCTAGCATTCAGTAAATACTGAATGAATGAATGAATGAATGAATGGAGTTCAGTTTAACAGTTGACTCAATCCCTTTCTCCTCTACTTCCACTTACGCAGCTGAGTTCATGGCCCTGACTCTACCACATAACCTTTCCTTTTAGAAACACCAAATTTAATTCAACATGAATTTAACCTAATATATCAGAAAATAACAATCTTAACAGGAGACAGTATAGTACAACTAGGCAGCTGAGAAAAACCTACCCAAACATCTTAATCCATTTTACTTATTAATGCTAATATACTTCACATGAGTATGTGTTCCAATCTTGTTAACTAACTGAACCCCACTGTTAAATAAAACCGCATTTTGCTACATCTTTAATTTGGTTGACAGTTTGGATGAAATGACATAATACATATATTGTAACCCGTAATCATATATCTTTCTCAAAAGTGGAGGCAGTAGTGGAGAATGCAATGCCTAATATGTAAAATGTGAACACTATCATTTATAAAGCCTCTTTCTCCAACCACCTAGAGCAATTCCCAAGCAGGCAAGTTTTGAAGTGGCTCCCAGTGCACTTTCATTTTCTATGGGGCAGTTGGGGTAAGCCTACTGTTAAATGGTCACTAACTGGTAATAGCTTTAGAGCTTTAGAAAACTGTGGTAAATGACTTTCAAGTTCCCCCTCCCAGGGACTGATTCTGGCTTCAGTCACTGGCCCTTCTGCTGAAAACACTTGAATTTTCCACTTTCCCTGCTCATATTACATTACCCACTCCTCATTCACTCACAGACAAATCAACCAGGAAGTATTTATTGACCATTGGTGGTCTGTTCAATATTATGCCAGGGCTTTGGGAGTATAGGTGAAGTGTAAGAAATCATTCCTGTTCTGGGGAAGCTTATAGTCCAATTAAGAGACAAACTTATGAGGCATAAAACAACACTGAATCATAAAGGACAAAATACAGCTACAGAAAGTGAACTCAGAGCTCATTCTCCAGGTAGAGGAGAAGGGCATTTCAGGCAAATGGATAAAGGCATAAAGAAAGGATGAATGTGTCTTGTTTGTGGACTTTGAGGAGACTTGATTAAAATGGAGTCTATGTTGGCAAAAAGTGGGAAATGAGGTTGGTTAGCAAATGAGAACATATCATCAAGACATGGAATGCTAGGCAGGAGCATTTAGATTTGTTTGAGCAGAAAACTTGAAATTATATTTACTCTCATCTTTCTCCCCATGTCCCAATTTTGGAGAGAAAAAAATAAAAGACTTCTTTTGTCTGAATAATTCCTTCCTGGAAGTCTTCTATTTGTAGCAATGACCATCAAAACCCTCTGAAGGTATGTTAAGAATAGTGGCTGAAACCTCAAGCTGGGATTTTTAGTATTTATATGTTTTTTTATAAGGTCTTTCTGCTATTTTTAAACTTATATAATTTGGTTTAGAGGAATGAGAGAAGTAATCTTTAATGAGAGGTAACTTTTTTCTGACACGTAAGAGATTTTTCATTTCAGCTCATCATAGAACACACTTACTTTCTCAACTATCCTACTCTGCTTTTGGTTTGTCTCAGGATCTGGAATAAGAAAATATTACATGCGTATATAAATATTATATGGCCTAAATTTTAATTTTTTTTTCAATTCAAAGGTTATTTCATTCACCTTGCAACCTAAATTATTATCAAAGGAAAGAAGAAAATTAACATTTGCAGAACATATGTTACCGACCAGCGTGTAGTCAGGATAGACTAGGACAAGTTGCTATGAAAAATTGTCCTCAAATCCCAGTGTCTAAACAAATCACTTTTTTTTAAGACTTCAAATATTACTTACTACCAAAAAGAATTACTGCCATAACAAACTATTTCAGAACAACTTATTTAAAGACTCTGGAAAAATAATCAAATATAGCCCCTGAAAAATGAAAGAATAGTGTCAAAGGATAAAATAAGATCAATAATCACTTTTCAAAACAAAGCAGCTACAAGGATGCAGGCATTAATTAAGAGGGAAAGATGCAGAAAATGAATTGTACTATATGACCCACCCAGGGGCAAGATGGACAGGTGCTGTATTCAGAAAACGTTATAATACTATTAAAAGTTGTAATAGTCAGCTTTTAAGGAATACACAAAGAGAATGTGTAAGTTAGAAAAGAAAATCCCTGAAGGAATTCATGAAAGGAGGGTAAAATGTTAATTATTTCTCAAAGTTGTTTTTTGACTTATTGTTAAATAGAAAAGTAGTAACTATGCGGCGTTCAAGGACAGTGGACTTAATAATAGGGGAGCAGACATAGATCTTTAGACCTAGAATGACCATGAAGCTCTGTCCCTCAGCTATTAAACTACACATGTTCAAAACTCATCTCATCTGCACTTTTCACCGCCCCCCCCCACCCAATCCAAACTCACTTCTCCTGCTGTATTCTCCAACTCAATTAAAAAACAACTGCAACAACACTGTTTCCAGTCACCTGAGCTACAATCATCCCTGCATCTTGCTTTACCCTCAACCACATTTAATCAGACATTTGGTCCCGTCATTTCTACTCGTAAATGTATTGGGAGAGATCTATTTCTTTTTTTCCATTCTCATCATCCCTTCTTTCAGTAGGCCCTCTCCACAACACACCTTGTACAAAACTCAGCTATAAACAATCAGATGAATACGTTAAAGTAATTCAAGCCTTCATCATTCCCAAATGGACTATTGTACTTCGGATATTGGTCTCTGTTCAATATACCTCCCCCAGTTTGCCATCTTTTTTCCACACACACTGTATGGCCATTCACATGTCTGTGCCCTGTATAAATATTTCCTTCACTCAAATGCATTTAATGCCTCTTTTTTCACCTTCTGTTAGTCATTATAGTTCATCTCTGGAGCCTTCCTGGTTGAGTTAGTTTTTCTTCTGTGTTCCTACCGGTTAACCAGTGGCCATCAAGTCGATTCTGACTCATTGCGACCCCATGTGTATCAGGGTAGAACTGTGCTCTATAGGATTTTCAATGGGTGATTTTTTGGAAGTAGATCACCAGGACTTTCTTCCAAGGTGTCTCTGGGTGGACTTGAACCTCCCAATTTTTGGTTAGCAGCCAAGTGTGTTAACCATCGGTGTTCCTACAGTGTCTCTCTATATCTCAGCGCACTTGCTCCTCAAGCCGTGGTCCACTGATCAGCAGTATCCACAGCCTGGGAGCTTGTTAGAAATGCGTTATCTCAGGCCCCAACACAGATCTACTGAACCAGAATCTGCATTTTAAGAAGATTCCCCAGGTGATTTCTATGTACACGAAAGTTTGAGAAGCTGCTAGAGAGCACATTATTTGTAGGTTTGGATGTCTCTCACACTAAACTCTGAACTCCTCTTAGATGAGAGGCACATATTTCATTTATGTATCCCAAGCACTTGATGTCTGTTAAATGAGTAAAAGAGAAAATGGAAACAGATGGTTCAGAGGTCACCCAAGTAGTAGTGGCAAGCCCAGGACACCTTGAGCACCTGTGTGTTCAGAGCTTTTTCTACCACACCATGTTATGCCACTTAAAAAAGTGTCTTTCTTTTCCATTGGGGCTAACCCTCAGAGAAGTTGAATGATGCAGTTACAGTCACAAAGCTATTTTAAGTGGCAAAGAGGACTCCAGGACACGAGTTTTCTCTTGACACTTGGTTGAAACTCTTTCCACGGTGTCATTTGGCTTCTTTCTGTCAGAAGAACAAATGGAACATGAATTAATTGAACTTCTGTTCTCACAATTCAAGTTGCAAAGAGCATCTGCCATGATGAATGAAAATATATTTGTATTTCACCAGGTCCTGGATTAGAGTCCAGTAAGCTAGTCTCAGGGAACATGTTCATCTCAAAGTCAAGGCAGAGACTCTAACTAAAAAAAAAAAAAAAAGTAATAAATAGATACATAATTTGTCAATTTACTAATTTGATTTTTCCTATCTGGTACAATAATTTACTTAAAAGTGTAGTTTTACAATATGTTTTTTAATATGTGATATAGTTACAAATTTTCATTTTGATTAAGCAATATATGTACTCCAGATATCATATTTGATAATGTATTTCCAGTATGCTTGAACATCTTAAGGAGACAAATAGAGTGTTTTCTTCATGTAATTACCCGCCAATATGCCATGTTTCAGTTTTGAAATAACAACCATATAATCTCATAAAATTTATTCAAGACATCAAGAACATCAGTTAATCTCACAGTCTGAGGCAGGATGATTCACATAAAAGAATATGACCATTGCTCTTTTAAAGCTATGTTAGTCTATTATGGCAGCTTATAAAATATTTTAGCTTCTTTTGCCAAACTCTTTATTTCATGCATGGTATGATTGTATGATTGTTTCATTTGGGTGGCTACCTCTATGTGAGTGATCTCTTCATTAATGAAAGCAACAAATATTTACTGCATGTGCACTGTGTGCCACGGACTGTAATAGACTCTGCCTGCAGGAAACCCGGCCTTTAGGAATCTAATGGACTAATGTGGGAGTTAGCCAAAGAATCAAGCAGTTACACTGGAGATTTATGAAGAAAGGTATAAACACAGGGTACAAAAGGGCATCTAGGAAGAGTACTGGCCCAGGCTTGGGAGACCAGGAAAGCCTTTGCAAAGAAGATGACTGTGAAATGGAGTTCCAAAGAATGAACAGAGTTTTACTCAGAAAAATTGTGTGGGCAGGGACATATCCAGGCAGAGAAGGAGCTACAGGTGCAAAGGCCCTAATCCAATAGAAAGAATGGAATGTTCAAAATAACTGCAGATAGTTCAGTATGGAGTCCTTGGGTGGTGGAAACAGTTAACATGCTCCACTGCTAACTAAAATATTGGAGGTTCTAGTTCACGCAGAGGCACTTGGAAGAAGGGCCTGGTGATATATTTCCAAAAAAGTAGCCATTGAAAACCCTATGGAGCAGAGTTCTACTCTGACACACATGGGGTAGCCATGAGTAGGAATCAACTCTACGGCAACTGGTTTATTTGGTTCAGTATGGCTAGAGCAGAGTTGCAGTAGCAGGGAGGAAATGGCATAGTGATAAGGGACAAAGCCAGTTACTTAAGCAGGGGCAAAATCATGAAGTGTGCTGAATGCCCTGAAACGGAATTTGGATGTCATTCTAAATGAAAAGCATAATATGTAACTCATTTCAAGTGCTTACTATGGGCTGTGCACTGTTCTAAACTTATCTCACTTAGTCTTCACAACTATTCTATGCTCTAGGTACTTTTACTACTCCCGAGTTTATAGATAATGAAACCAAGGGGCAGAGAATAAGAGTACTTTGCCAAAGTTGCACAGCTAGGCAGTAACAGAGCTGGGTTCCTAAATGCAAGGGGAAGTGGTATGATATAATTTTTGTTTTGTAAGATGATTCTGGCTCGAGTGTGAAGAAAGAATATGAAGAGACATTTCAAGGATCCAAGCGAGAGAGGCCGAAGGCCTGAACTAAGTTGAGGCAATGAGGAAGGAAAGAAAGAGGTAGAGGAGTAGAGAGAGATCTGGGGATGATTGGATAGGACTTAGTGATGGATTGATAAAGTGTGAGGCTGAGTATGCGGTCAGAAAGGCCTCTCCAAACAGGGAATGTGCATAAGATTTTAGGACGTAACAATCAAATATGTATTTTCCATGATCATATTTTTAATTAAAATGGCTAAAATAATATCAATGGATCTCTAATTAATGATTTTTTATGAATTATATTTGACTGGTGATATAACTTAAATGAAGAAATTGAAAGACCCAGATTTCAGTTTATAAACAATAATATGTAATCTAACTATGGTGTTACTTCAACTGATCTTAACAGAGATTTTACCTTTTTGTTGCTTATAGCACAGCTCTTATGGCACAACTCTTTTTTTGTTTGTTTGTTTTTGTTTTCCTTTGCCCTGCCAATTCTAATTCTCCAGAACAAGAACCTTTCTGTGACTGTGTTCTCCCAGTTTTGGCAAGGATGCAAAATTCAGGCATTTTCATTGAAGTTTTGATCTATCCTTGATAACTCAGTTTCCAGGTTTAGAGTATCTGCCTTGTTCCTATCCCTCTCCCCACCTTGTCTCTGGTTGTCCTGCTTTCTACACCAGTTTCTATACTTGGTCTTTCATCCAGCAATGTTTGCTACTCATGATCTTTTAACCTTGGCCGCTATAGCTCAGAATTCCTGTTACCAGCTGCCAAACCTCCCTATCAACTCATTAAGTTGTTCAGACTTTTAATGGTCTCTTCCTTTCTGCTGTGATTTTTTTTTTTTTTTTTTTGGTAACATTGATGATGCCATGAGAAAACCAAAATCTTTCAAACACTATGTTACTTATGAATCTTACCCATAATCTGTCTGTATTAAATTACCAACTAAACAGCATTCTTTAACTGGATCTATTGGCCTAGCCCATTTCTGTTTGAAAAGACACCTTTGAACTTTCAGAACTTTTGTCATTGATTCTTATGATCTGCCTGTCCTTTCTCCTTGGATGAATGGAGAAGCTTTGAACTCTCTTTCAATATTATGTTTTTATCTCCTTATCTTTAAAATAATTATCCTGTGTGTTCATATTTTAGGTCATCACTCAACTTATAGTCCTACCTGCACTCTTGGTTCTGATCTTCCATATTCTGATCAATTCTGCTAAGGCCAACGTTATAAATGGCCATTAATCTCCATTTTAGATTAAACTGTTATTAGAGTAGCCAAAATTACAATAGTTCATAACCATATTTTAAAGATAATCTATCAATAAAGGGAGAGATAAGGGAAGAAGGAAATTTTATATTAATAAAAAGACAGAGAAACACACATTGCTTTTATAAAAACCTAAATCATATTAAGTGATATTTTGCATCAGGATAAGGACAAAGAAGAAATTAACATATTCTTTGTGTTACCATTTACATCCCTGATGTAGATAATAAGAATATAGCAAATCAAAGCATGGATTTGAAGAAAACAGATTGAGGGTAAAATGGTTGGTTGGCAGTTTAAAAAAAAACAAAAAAACGGTGTATTTAGAAAACATTGTAAGTTCAGAAGGGTAACAAAAGAAAAGTGAAAAGTGAATTATGAGTTTCAAATAAAAATTCTGGCAGAGATAAAAAGTAAAAGTAAATTACAATGATTAAAATGCCACTGTCTTTATGCATTGATCATCAAACAATTTTAAATCATTCTGTTGATGAATGTGTGTCATAGTTGTTTTTACCTACATCTGATTTCACAATTTATTATAGCAAGGGTTGGTAAACTACGGTCTGTGGGCCAATGGCCCACTGCCTGTTTTTGTACAGATCACAAGCTAAGAATGCTTTTCACACTTTTAAATAGTTGGAAAAAATCAAAATTACATGATTTATATGAATATATTTATAAAATAATTATATGAAATGCAAATTTCAGTGTCCGTAAAATTTCATGGGAACAGCCAAGCTCATTTGTTGACATATTATCGGTACTTTGCACTACAATGGCAGCGTTGACTAGTTGCAACACAGACCATATGACCTGCAAAGAAATACTTTCTATACAGCCCTTTGTAGAAAAAAATGTTGCCAGCTCCTGATTTTGTGACTAAGTTTCATCCTATTTGACAAAGATCGTCTTTTAATCAACCTATTTTTTACATATTCCTCAAAGCAAAGGACACCTATATAGTGACATAAGGTAATATGAAAATGAATAAAACTACCCATCTCCTATGCAGGTAATCACATCACATATTTACCACTCTATTAAAAAGAAAAAAAAATGGAGTACTGGTGGCACAGTGGTTAAGAGCTCTGTTGCTAACCAAAAGGTCAGCAGTTTGAATCCACCAGCTGCTCTTTGAAAACCCTGTGGGGCAGTTCTACTGTATCCTATAGGGTCGCTACAAGTGGGAATTGACTGACAGCAACAGGTTTGGTTTATACAAAAATAGTGATTATTTGAGTATGTGATAGCTGAAAAATCTAAAAAACGTATTTGAAAAGTTTTATTACTTGTTGATTGACTTTGGTATGCTTCTGTGTAAAGTTCTTTTTAACAGTAAAGCTGGTTTGGACACATAATGTGAAATAAAAATCCTCAGTAATCCTAAAAAGGAACAGAGAGTAGTGACAAATGTATAATGGAGTCTACATAAAGTGACTCTTACTTGTACAACAGATAAGAATGACCCTTCAGCAATAAATCAGACCCCCAAACATGCCACACATTTTTGGAGCAAGTTTACCATGCAGGATCTAACCTGGCTCAGGCAGGTAATGAGCACTGAAGCTAGTGCTTCAGCAGAATCACCGGTGCAATCTCTAACTTGATTTGATTTAACTTTTTAAAAATACAAGAGATTTTTTAGTCTGCATATTCATAAAACTGGGGAATTGAAGACAACTACATGTTGTGGAGATCATAGGTAAACAGAATCTCATTTAAAAATTAAAATTAACACAAGTCAGGCCAAACCTAACCCACTGCCATCAAGTCAGTTCTGACTCATAGTGATCCTGTAGTACAGAGTAGAACTATGTCTACATTAACAAATTTTATTAAAGTTAGGAAGTATATATTTTACTATACTGAACATACCAAAAATCCACTGTTGTTGAGTCTATTCCAACTCATAGCAACCCTATAGGACAGGGGAGAACTGCCCCA
The DNA here is from genome assembly GCA_030035585.1 of Dugong dugon. NCBI lineage: Eukaryota > Metazoa > Chordata > Mammalia > Sirenia > Dugongidae > Dugong > Dugong dugon. The sequence continues at coordinate 126,290,926 of CM057461.1, forward strand.
TAAGGTTTCCAAGGCTTTAAATCTTTACAAAAGCATACTGTGGCTGGTGGATTCGAACCACTGACTTTTTGGTTAGCAGCTGAGCACTTAACCACTGCACCACCAGGGCTGTTTATATTGGACATAAGAGACACTGATAAAATAATTTAATAAGAATTATATGGGAATGAAGAGGTTTAGAACTTAATTCAAAAGTAATCATACATTCTTTCGTTTATACTGCATCCATTGTAAGCAGTTTTGTGGTTAAGCATATGGACAGAGGTAGGAGAAGACCTGAATTCAAATCTTAGCTCTCTCTCTAACTAGCTGTGTTTACTTGGGCAATGTTACTAATCATCTTTTGTACCGTAGTTTTCCTCTATATAACGTAGATTAATAATATACCTATGTCGTAGAGTTATTGTGATCATTAGGACAGTAAGCATTCAGTAATTGTTAGGTCATTATAATGATGATCATTCCATGTGAGGCCCTGTGTGAAGAATTCTAACATAATAGAAGTGTGAACATTTACTATCTTCTTAATTATCCCTCTATCAACTCATTGAGTTGATCGTTATTATGTAGTGGTCTCTTCAGCTATTATTTTTATTTTTGTAATCTTTAATGCATTATGAGAAAACTAAAGTTTTTCAAACAACACTATATCATGAAATTTACCCATTATCTGTTTGTATCTAATTTTCAACTAATTAGTAATCTTTCATTGTGTCTATGTGATAAATTACAACAAACATTGGCTGCCATAATATGGGGATTTAGTGTAGCTGGTTGAAAAGCAGCTTCAGAATACGTAACCCCACTATGTGAGCTTCCCTGTAACCATGAAGCCAGTCCCACAGCAAGACTGTCAAGCCAGTCTGACTGAAAGCTTCACTTGTTTTCATCTGGTATTGGCTTGAGGAGATTGGAGCACACCCAGTGGCCACCTCCAGGACCTCTCTGGGAATTTACCTTTAACACAGGGATGACTCAGGTAAGGTAAATAAAATCAAAAGTCCCCAAGTATAGGAATTTCATGTTCACTGGTGAACAGCTATTTCTGAAGGCGTATTTCAATTGCATGATTTCCCAGCTTCAAAATTTGGATCCACCCTACAGCAATTACATGACAAACTTTGAGCAAATGTTTGGCAAAACATCTTTTTGCCCAAAAGACAGGCTTGATCCTGTGCTCAGTTTTGTAAGTTCTGTGCCTTTCATATGGGAGGACAGTGGGGCCCACTCAGAAGGTTTTGTCTTTGTTCAGTATTGACTACAGGAGAATCTGTCCAAAAAAGAGATGGACCCAGGGGAATTCCCACGAGCTTATCCCTTGGGAAAATCCAAAATGGATACACTGTGAAAGGTAAAGGCAGCCAACTCTAGCGTGTCATCACCTTTTCCTCCAAAGAGTGTGATCCCTCCCAAAAGTGAAAGAAAAGAGTCTGTGTTGGCCTGGAAAGTTTCAAACATCATCAAAGGTGACATCCAGGCCACCTAAAGGAATGTCTCAGATTAAGTAAATTAAACCAAATTTCCTTATAGCGAACCTTGGAACCAGTCTCTCATGAAAGGATGTCTGTACCAAGAACCCACGCTCTGCTGGGAAGGGTGTTTCCTGAGTTGCTGCTCTCCAGAATACAGGCTATCTCCAGATAAGCAAGCTGTGTTGGAGGCAAAATGGTACTATGTAAAAAAAAGAAAGAGAGAGAGTCCAGCAAGATGGCGCTCTAGGCAGAAGCACCACACCGTCCCTCCACAGCAAAGATCTGAAAAACTAAGCCAAACAGAGAATCAACAATCCTGAAACCCTAGAACATCAAATGAAGAGATAAAGAACTCAGCCGAAGACCAAACGGAGTGAGAATACTGAAAGAGAATGGAGAGCAAGGAGAGATTCATGCAGAGGTCCCCTACCAGCTAACCCAGCGCGGATGCACCATCTTGGACTCCTATCGGAGACCAGCAAATGGGAGTACGAGAGAGCAGTCTCACGGAGCATCCAGTGGGAGACAAAACAGCCGCTTAGCTTCACACATAACCATTTCCCTGCTGCATCCTGCCTACCTGCACCGTGCACTTGACATCACACCACCAAGCTGTGCAGGCACAGCCTATTGGAACCTGCCCAGCACTGACTACCGACCGTCCTGGTGGCTGCGGTGAGTGCCACAAACAACCCGTCCCAGTGGCTCCTCTTCAGCTAGACCTGCCCAGCTGTACCACATATGAGTGACTGAACCAGCCAGTTGGAGAAGGAGGCGAAAAGTATTGAGCGCACAGACAAGTGAACAACAAGGGGCACGCAGTCCACCTGCTCAGACATACTCAATTTTTTTTTTTAAAAGGGACGAAACAAAAAAATCTACAATCAATAAATGAGAGAAATATCTACTGAATGCCCCGAAAACAGCAAACAATATCAAAACATTTACAAAAACAAGACAGGATGGCTCCAATAAGCGTCCAAATTAAAACACCAGATAACTCTCCTGTGGAAGAAAATGCACTAGAAGTACCTGATAGGGAATTCAAATCTCTAATACTCATAATTTTCCAAGAACTGAGGCAAAAAGCTGACAAACATGAGGAAAAAATAGACAAATTCATGGAAAATACAGACAAAAAATTGGAAGAATTCAGGAAGATGATGCAGGAACAAAATGCCAAAATAAACGCACAACTAGAAATTATACAAAAACAACAATTAGAAATCCAAAAGATAAACAACAAGATTTCAGAAATGGATGATGTCATAGAAGGGCTGAGAAGTAGATTTGAAACCGTGGAAGACAGGATCAGTGGAACTGAAGACAAACAGTTGGATACAACTCTGTTTCAGGAAAATTCAGAAAAAATTACAAAGAAAAATTAAGAGACCCTGAGAGTTATGTGGGACACAATTAAAAGCAAAAATTTCCGAGTGATTGACATTCCAGAACAGGGGGAGAAAACAGAAAACACAGAGAGGATCATCGAGGAACTGCTGACAGAAAACTTTCCCAATATCATGAAAGATGAAAATCTGGCCATCCAAGAAGCTCAACGAACTCCATATAGAAGACACCCCAAAAGAAAATCACCAAGACATATCATATTCACACTCGCCAAAACTAAAGACAAACAAAGAATCCTGAGAGCAGCTCATGAAAAACAAGAAGTCACATACAGAGGAGAAACAATAAGACTGAGCTCAGATTATTCGGCAGAAACCATGCAGGCAAGAAGGCAGTGGGATGACATATATAAAATCTTGAAAGAAAAGAATTGTGAGCCAAGAATAATATATCCTGCAAAACTCTCGTTCAAATTTGATGGTGAATTTAGGTCATTTCCAGATAAACAGAAACTAAGGGAATATGCAAAAGTCAAACCAAACTTACAAGAATTATTAAAGGGAGTTCTTCGATCTGAGCACAAACAGCTTCAGCCCTCAGGCAGGACCTAGGACGCAGGATCATACGAGCCAGATACCATTCTAGGAAATGAACTCTCGAGGACTATCCAAAAACAAAAGAAATACAACAAGGAATCAGAGCAGTCAATCGATGGATGACAACAACATCAAAACAATGAAAGAGGGAATAAACGGCATAGGTATAGAACCTTCGAATGGAGAGGAAGGCAAGGTGATACCAAGTAAGGGTAGACTGCTTCAAACTTATAAAGATAAGGGTAAGATTCATGGTAACCACAAAGAAAGTTAACAAACCAACTCATAAAAATAAAGACGAAAAACATAAAGTCTCAGCAAAAACAAAACCTACAAAAACAAAAGAAATGAACACAAAATCCACAAACAAAAGTAACTCAGCACAAGAGGGTAAGAAGAACAAAGAAAACTTCAGCACCACAAAAAAAAGCACTACAAAATAACAGCAACAAACTTCCATCTATCAATAATTACACTGAATGTAAATGGACTCAATGCACCCATAAAGAGACGGAGAGTGGCAGAATGGATAAGAAAACAGGATCCATCAATATGCTGTCTACAAGAGACACACCTTAGAAACAAAGATGTGAATTTATTAAAAATCAAAGGTTGGAAAAAAATATATCAAGCTAACAACTACCAAAAAAGAGCAGGAGTGGCAATTCTAATCTCAGATAAAATAGACTTTAAAACAAAATCTACCATAAAGGACAAAGAAGAACACTATATAATGATTAAGGGGACGATCCATCATGAAGACATAACCATAATAAACATCTACGCAACCAATGACAGGGCTCCAAAATACATTAAAAAAAACTCTAACAGCACTGAAAAGAGAAATTAACAGTTCCACAATAATAGTAGGAGACTTCAACACACCACTCTCAGTAAAGGACAGAACAGCTAAGAAGAAACTCAGCAAAGATACAGAAGACCTAAAGGGCACAATCAGCCAACTGGACCTCATAGACATATATAGAACAATCCATCCAACCACTGCAAAGTACACATTCTTTTCCAACGCACATGGAACGTTCTCCAGAATAGACCACATCTTAGGCCACAGAGCAATCCTCAACAAGATCCAAAATGTTGAGATAATTCACAGTATCTTCTCTGACCACAGTGCCATCAAGGTAGAAATTAACACTAGAAAGAGCAAGGAAAAAAAATCAACTACATGGAAACTGAATAATACTCTGCTTACACATCACTGGGTAATAGAAGAAATCAGAGATGGAATCAAAAAATTCCTAGAATCAAATGAGAATGAAAACACATCATACCAAAACCTTTGGGACACAGCAAAGGCAGTCCTCAGAGGACAACTTATAGCAATAGATGCACATATCAAAAAAGAAGAAAGGGACAAAATCAAAACATTAACTACAGAACTCAAACAAATAGAAAGAGAACAGCAAAAAAAAGCCTACAACCACCTGAAGAAAGGAAATAGTAAAGATCAGAGCAGAAATAATGAAATAGAGAACAGAAAAACAATAGAAAGAATCAACAAAACCAAAAGTTGGTTCTTTGAAAGAATCAACAAAATCGACAAACCACTGGCTAGACTGACAAAAGAAAAACAGCAGAGGACACAAATAACCCAAATAAGCAATGAAATGGGGGACATTACAACAGACCCAACCGAAATAAAAAGGATTATAACAGAATATTATGAAAAACTATACTCCAACAAATTTGAAAACCTAGAGGAAATGGATAAATTTCTAGAAACACACGGCTTACCCAAACTACAACAAAGTGATATTGAAAATCTGAATAGACCCATAACAGGAGAAGAGATTGAAAAGGTAATAAAAAAACTCCCAACCAAAAAAAGCCCTGGCCCAGATGGCTTCACTGGAGAATTCTACAAAACATTTACAGAACAGCTTGTACCAGTTCTACTCAAGCTATTTCAGAGCATAGAAGAGGAAGCAACACTTCCAAATTCATTCTATGAAGCCAGCATAACACTGATACCAAAACCAGGCAAAGACATCACAAAAAAAGAAAATTACAGACCAATATCTCTCATGAATATAGATGCAAAAATTCTGAACAAAATTCTAACCAATAGAATTCAGCATCATATCAAAAAAAATAATACACCATGACCAAGTAGGATTCATACCAGGTATGCAAGCATGGTTCAACATTAGAAAATCCATCAACGTAATACACCACATAAATAAAAGGAAAGAAAAAAATCACATGATCATCTCAGTTGACGCAGAAAAGGCATTTGACAAAGTCCAACACCCATTCCTGATAAAAGCTCTCAATAAAATAGGTATAGAAGGGAAATTTCTCAACATAATAAAGGGCATCTATGCAAAACCAATAGCCAACATCATTCTTAATGGAGAGAGGCTGAAAACATTCCCCTTGAAAACAGGAACAAGACAAGGATGCCCTTTATCACCACTCCTATTTAACATTGTGCTGGAAGTTCTAGCTAGAGCAATAAGGCAAGAAAAAGAAATAAAGGGCATCCAAATTGGTAATGAAGAAGTTAAACTGTCCCTGTTTGCAGATGATATGATACTATACATAGAAAACCCTAAAGACTCCACGAGAAATCTACTGGAACTAATAGAAAGATTCAGCAGAGTAGCAGGATACAAGATAAACATTCAAAAATCAGTTGGATTCCTATAGACCAGTAAGGAGAACGATGAAAAGGAGATCAGGAAATCAATACCATTTTCAATAGCCCCTAAAAATATAAAATACTTAGGAATAAATCTGACCAGGGATGTAAAAGACCTATACAAAGAAAACTATAAAACACTACTGCATGAAACTCAAAGGGATCTACATAAATGGAAAAACATACCATGCTCATGGATAGGTAGACTCAACGTTGTGAAAATGGCAATCCTACCCAAAGCAATTTACAAATACAATGCAATCCCAATCCAAATACCAACAACATTCTTCAAAGAGATGGAAAAACTAATCATTAACTTTATATGGAAAGGGAAGAAGCCCCGAATAAGTAAAGCACTACTGAAGAAGAAGAATAAAGTTGGAGGACTCACACTACCTGACTTGAGAACCTACTATACAGCTACAGTAGTCAAAACAGCCTGGTACTGGTACAACAACAGATACATTGACCAATGGAACAGAATTGAGAACCCAGACGTAAATCCATCCACCTACGGTCACCTGATCTTCGACAAGGGCCCAAAGTCCATCAAATGGGGAAAAGCAGTCTTTTTAACAAATGGTGCTGGCAAAACTGGATATCCATTTGCAGAAAAATGAAACAGGACCCATACCTCACACCGTATACAAAAACTACTTCAAAATGGATCAAAGACCTGAATATAAAGCCTAAAACTATAAAGTTCATAGAAGAAAAAATAGGACCAACACTTCAGGCCTTAATACATGGCATTAACAGGATACAAACCATAACCATCAACACACAAAACCCAACAGATAAACTAGATAACTGGGATCTTCTAAAAATCAAACACATATGCTCTTCAAAGATTTCACCAAAAGAGTCAAAAGAGAACCTACAGACTGGGAAAAAATTTTTGGACAGTACAAGTCAGACAAAGGTCTAATCTCCATAATCTACAAGAAAATCCAACACCTCTACAACAAAAAGACAAATAATCCTATCAAAAAATGCGCAAAGGAAATGAACAGACACTTCACCTAAGAAGACATTCAAATGGCCAACAGACACATGAGGAAATGCTCGCGATCACTGGCCATTAGAGAAATGCAAATTAAAACCACAATGAGATACCATCTCACCCCGGCATTACTGGCACGAATCAAAAACACTGGAAATAACAAATGTTGGAGGGGCTGCGGGGAGATGGGAACTCTTATGCACTGCTGGTGGGAATGCAAAATGATACAACCATTTTGGAAAATGATATGGCGTTTCCTCAGAAAGCTAGAAATAGACATACCATTCGATCCAGCAATCCCACTCCTAGGAATATATCCTAGAGAAATGAGTCGTCACTCGAATAGACATATGCACACCTATGTTCATGGCAGCATGTTCACAATAGCAAAACGATGGAAACAACGTAGATGCCCATCAACAGATGAATGGATAAACAAACTATGGTACGTACACACAATGGAGTACTATGCAACGAGAAAGAACAATAATGAATCTGTGAACCATCTCATAACATGGATGAAACTGGAGGACATTATGCTGAGTGAAATAAGTCAATCACAAAAGGACAAATATTGTATGAGACCTCTATTGTAAAAACCCATGAAAAAGTTCACACGCAAAATGTAACAATACTTGTTGGTTACCAGGGATGGGAGGGGTGGAGGAGGAAATACTAAATAGGCAATAGATAAGTAGTATCTTGGGTGAAAGGTGAGACAGTACACAATACAGGGGAAACTAACACAACCTGTACAAGGAATGGTCATGGAGGCCCCATGGACACATCCAAACTCCCTGACGGACTGAGTTGCTGGGTGGAGGGCTCTGGGGACTATGGTCTCAGGGAACATCTAGCTCAATTGGCATGACACTACTTATAAAGATAATGCTCTACCTTCTACCTTGGTGAGTAGTGTCTGGGGTCTTAAAAGCCTGTGAGCGGCCATCTAAGATACTCCACTCGTCTCATCCCTTCGGGAGCAAGGGAGAATGAAGAGAACAGGATACAACGAAAAGATTAGTCCAAAGGACTAATTGTCCACAGCTACCAAGACCTCCACTGGACTGAGTCCAGTACAGCTAGATGGTGCCCGGCTACCACCGCTGACTGCTCTGACCAGGATCACAACAGAGGGTTATGGACAGAGCTGGAGAAGGATGTAGAACATAATTCTAACTGACACACACAAAAAAAGACCAGATTTACTGACCTAAAGGAGACTGGAGAAACCCTAAGAGTATGGCCCCCAGGCACCCTTTTAGCTCAGTGGTGAAGTTACCTCCGAGGTTCACTGTTCAGCCTGGGAGTGGACAGCCCCGTAAAACCAGATGAGACTAACGAGGTACAGGAGTCCAGTGACAAGGGCCAGAAGGTAGAAGGGGAGTAGGAAGCTGATGATAGGGAACACAAGGTTGAGTAAGGATATTGTTGATGTGTTATGAGATTGTTAACCATTGTCATAGGGCAACATTTGTAGTAACTGTTAAATGGGAGGCTATTTTGTTCTGTAAGCCTTCATCTTAAGTGAGAATAACAGCACAATTGGAAGAGCATAGTCAATGTCACTGAACAGTGTATGTAGAAATTTTTGAAATGGTGTATCTTTGGCTATGTGTATTTCCACCAAAAAAAAAAAAATGCTTGAGAATTAGAGGGTTAAAATGTTGTGGGGTTGTTAACCAATGTCATAAAACAGCATGTATGCTACTGTTTCATGAGAAACTATTTGTTCTGTAAGCCTTCACCTGAAGTACAATAAAATATAAAAAAAAAAGAAAGAAAGAAACTTTCCAAAATTTCAGCTCCAACGTGCCAATGGAAAATCAGATGCATAACCATGACGTTTGTTCAATAAATTTTGTTCAAAACAATTTAAGTATATCTATTTATATATGTACATAAAACAAGTCATTGTAACATCAAAAAAATTAACAAACTTGGTTCACTAAGAATTTCCTTAATACTGTTAAACTAGTGCAGCTGGTACTGCTAGGCATATGGCTCCACCATGTGGATGAGCCTCTAGAAATGACACTGACAATAAAAAAAGAAGACAGAGGAGGTTATAATTATAATGAATATCAGAGATCAGAGAGCAAACTCTTCATATTATACACAAGAAAAGAGAACCAGAGAGGTTAAATGATTTACCCAAAGTCACACAAGAATGCCAAGACTAGAACCTTAAGGGCTCTTCTTATTAAAGTAATTGCTTGAACTAACTAATTCTTGTTGTTGTTAGGTGCCCTCAGGTTGGTTCCAACTCATAGCGACCCTATGTACAACAGAATAAAACAATGCCCAGTCCTGCACCATCCTCACAATCGCTGTTATGCTTGAGCCCATTGTTGCATCCCGTGTCAATTCATCCCATTGAGAGTCTTCCTCTTTTTCACTGACCCTCTGCTTTACCAAACATGATGTCCTTCTCCAGAGGCTGGTCCCTCCTGATAATATGTCCAAAGTACGTGAGATGAGGTCTCGCCATCCTTGCTTCTAAGGAGCATTCTGGGTATACTTCTTCCAAGACAGGTTTGTTCATTCTTCAGGACATCCATGGTATATTCAATACTCTTTGCCAACACCATAATTCAAAGGCATTAATTCTTCTTCAATCTTCCTTATTCATTGTCCAGCTTTCGCATTCATACGAGATGATTGAAATACCATGGCTTGGGTCAGGTGCACCCTAGTCCTTCCTCAAAATGACAAGTGGTGGAACTAATTCTTACTATTCATTAATTCATCCATTCAACCATTTAAATTATCAAACAATCAGATTATGAACTTTAAATGGGGATTTGCTTTATTTTTGTCTGCCAATAATCTAAGTCCCCTTCCTACTTGGGAGGAATTCCATGGTGTAACTGTGGTAAGGCAGAGCCCCACTTCCCTTTAGGGAACTGGAAGGAACATCCATTTCTCTTCTCAGCCCCAAGAGCTAAGATGCAAGCATGTGACTTAGGTTTGGCCAACAAGATGTTCTACGCAGGAATTTTGGATCTGTAGAGAGTGACAGAATCAGGGGCAGTTAGGGGCTGCTGTGGTGGCAATAGAGGAGTTAATCCCAGCCAACAACCGAAGTAGCAGTGGCACTGCTAGTGCCCTGTCCTGGCCAGGCTGTTCCTGAGACACGAGCTTAGTGGCATTCTATGCTGCCCAGTCTCTAATTCCAGCCCATTTCCTGAGCTTGGTTCTTCAGCCCTCGTACAGATTATCTGAGTCAACCCATATTCTTCCAAATGCAGTCCTTTTCTGCTTAGTTGGGCAACTAAGACCTTGAGTTGACAGCAATTGTTACCGATAAATTGGCAGACTCAAGGGTTTTGATCTGACCTAACTGAGGCTGAAGAAATTTAAAATCCTTAAAACCAAGCAATAGTTTGACTTAACTAATCAAGAATATCTGCCTTGAACACTGTGCTGTTTTAACATCTATCTATATGGGATCAAATTGAAAAGGGCAACTCAAAACATTTGATTATAAACTTAGGGGGCAGTGAGTTTATGTTAATGGGGGAACAATTAAGAAAAGGAGGGTGAGAATGGTTGCAAAACTTTAAAAATGTGATCAATGTCACTGAATTGTATGTGTAGAAATTGTTGAATTGGCATATGTTCTGCTGTTTGGATCTGTACAGAGTGACATAATCAGGGGCAGTTAAGGGCTGTTATGGTGGCCACGGAGGAGTTAAGCCCAGTCAAAGTAGTGATAGGTGTCCATGTCAACAACTGAAGTAACAAAACAACTACAGCAATAAAATAAGTTATTTTTAAAAATCATAATCATTTTAGGGATCAAATTTAGATCTGCCTGATCCTGACATTCAAAAGTGAAATTACTAATTAAATTATTTCCTGTGGTCACCTGGAATGAAATGTTCATCAAGAACAAAGCTCTGATGGAATCCAGTCACCATTCCCATGGAACAGAATGAAGGGCATAAGGAATTCAAGGACGCAAGTAGGCCGGCTGCATCTAATGGCACTGGATAGGCTAAAGAACAAACACAACAAGCTAAGACCTCTGAATTCTCACCTCACAGCATGTAATGAAAACTTAGGAAATTTCTTTCACCAAAAACAAGATTTAATCCTGTGAGTTGTTGAATTACAATGTCAGTTGAATTCAGCCTCACTAGGCCTCTTACAGCACAGTTTGGTAAAAAAAATGGTATCCTAAGAATTGGAATATGGCTACGTGAGAAGATTTGGAGGACAGTGAGGACATGGAACCCCACTGAGCCTGCTTTGCCAACTGAAGCTTGCCCGTGAGGTTCTTCCCTACTTGCCCAAAGACTTCTCTGGTAAGAGGAAGCCAATTGTCTTCTTGCCTTATTCCATTCCAGATTTAAAACTAGGGTTAGATTCTAGCGTACCTTGTAGGAGCATTTAAAAATCAAAACCAGGAGGGGAAAACCTACCTGCCACAGAACATTGCCAACTTATATCAGCAAAAGTCCAGAGTATATGAGTGGCAATGGATTAAGACTGTGCTTGACTGAGAAAGTAGACAAATATTTAAACAGTACATCTCATTGTTAATTTTGCCTTGAAGAAGATGGCCTGAGTTGAGAACAGAGGTTCTTTTAAAATAGGGCCCCACTGAGAAGTGGGCTATATGTCTCCTCCCCTTGAAAGTGGGCAGGTTTGTGACTACTTCAGCTAACAGAGTATGATGGAAGTGATGCTGTGTAGTGTGTGGTTTCTGAGACTGGATCATAAAAAGTGATGCAGCTTCTACCTTGTTTGGTTGAAGACTTCTGCTTAAAGCTTTGAATCTCTGCATAAGAAATTGACTACCCTGTGGCCATATGCTATGTGGTTCCTCAGAAAGTTGCTGTAGTCACCAGTCCTAGTCTATGAGTCAGTTCAGCATAGGTACCAGACATGTAAGTGAATGAGCCTTCAGATGGTTCCAGCCTCTGGCCATAGATATCATGGAGCAGAGATAAACCATCCTTAGTGTTCCTTGCTGGAAATTCCTTACCTGTAAAATTAATGAGCACAATAAAATGGTTGTTTTAAGCTACTAAATTGGGGGATATTTTTTAAATGCATCAAAAATAAACAGAACAGGAATTTATACCAACTCAGTGGCTAAAGGATTGGCTAGATAGCTAGCCACTTGGAAAGAGCAGGATTGGGGGATTATGGAGGGAGTTTATGGAGGCATGCTGATAGACATCTCATAATAGGCCCAGAATATGAGTATATTTCTTATATGCTAACCACAAGGACTTTAGTGTGGATAAGGTGACCCACTCGGTGAATATAGGTCAACCTATATGAGCCAATGAACTCATGAACCAAATATTCATCATGGTCAGATGAAGATTATTCTTGGTTTCAACAACATGAAGTTTTCATCAATGGCAATTTGGCTACAGCCTTGATAAATGCTCCATTTCCTAGTAGCAGTAACTCATCATGAACTGCTGATAAGCATTATACCTAGAGGGACCAAAGGACTATTTGGTGTCAAGTTTTCTACGCAGGATGCCTACCATCTTTTGGGGATAGGGAGTAGCAATTTAAGCTTATTGCAATAGATACTTATCCTGGATTTATTTTTACTTTCCCTGACCATTTTTCTTCCATTACACTGTTTGTAGATTAATTGGTCACCGTATCCAAGGCTATGGTATCCC